>CM076584.1:690041753-690687833 GCA_034641835.2 Pinus albicaulis | reverse complement strand
CCGTTGCAAGCCATTTGACATTCTCAAAACACAAGCAACACTTCCCTTTGCTTTTCACTAGACCAAAGAGGAAGTTTTCGAGCAAGTTCACAGAGTTTTCAAGTGTTTTTGACTATGCGGCATGCCTCGAAAAGCGCACAGCGCGCTCAGGAAAATTTTTACACAAAGCCTGCGTTGTTGCACGACGCGCCTGTAGGCACCGGTCACGATTGCCCATCATCGACCCGACACCTTTCTATTGCACAGCGCCTTCCCTATTGAACATGCCACACATGTTTTAAACGGTCAAAGTGCCTCCAACAAGATTTGAAAGTTGCTCAAACTCCTCAAACAACGGCTTCCATCGATCTTCGAGGTATTTTATGTGCCTCCTTGGTATATTAAAAATTCTAAAAGGGTGATAAATGCTGCATTTTTCAAAGACTAAATAATGGTGAAAAAATGAAACTCTTGGTGTAAATCAAGGTGTGTTGGGGTAAAAAAGTTTGAAGAATATTGTTACAGTTGGTTGAAAGTGAAGTGGTCATTTGTTGTTTCAAAGAACCTAAAGCTACCCTCAAAACAGTGATAAACCATGAACTCTGTCAGCTATATGTAGTGGAGAAAGCAGTGTTTAGGAGGGTTGAACTTTTTGTTTAAAACTTGAGATTTGTTGTGGTTTATGATTGCTCAAGGTGAACATAGTGAAAGGGGTGGGTTTTTATTGATGTCAAAAGCCTAATAAACTATCCTCAAAACAGTGTTAGAAGTTGAAGCGGTTTTAGAAAGGAAAACACAATATTCCTAAGTTGAAACAGTGAGCCTAATTTAACTATAGTGATCATACATAAATTTCTTTGTCATTTTCAAAAGTCCTCTCTGTGTGGTGAAGAGAAAAGTCAGTGTTGCCTTTTTTTCCATGAAACAAACTTTAGTGAATGAAGCTGTTAAATCAGTTTGAAGGTGTTTCTGTCTAAATGTGTGTGAGAAATAGTGAGCACAAGGAGGGTGTTTTGATTGGGAGGATTTTTTTGCCTCTGTCTAAATACTAGGCGGCCTTTCTTACACCAAAACACCAAGAGCCCTGTGACCTTACCCAAACACAGAAATCACTTGACTGTGTATACCTTTTATTTGACTGTGTGCTTGTTATTTAAACTGTTTATTGATTGGCATACAAAAGGGGAAGAGCAATGTTTTGGGAGGAGAAGAGACCTGCTATCAAAGAAAACATTTCACACAACAATTGAGGCAAAATTTCCTTGATCAAACAGTGATTGACAAAGAAGACAGAGTTGTGTTTGAGAAAGCATTTCAAAAAAACCATTTGAGATAGTTTGGTTTTGCAGAGAGCATATAGAACAAGATGCGCCCCAGGCAGGATAGTAGGAGTGGCTTGCATAAGAGATTTGAGCCTACTTCCACTGAAGAGGTGAATGCCCACTCGTCCGTCCTGTTCAATTTCCATGAGATCGGGTGTTTAGATTTTTGTCAAAGGGTGCAAGAGGTGAAGATCTTTTCTCCTTTGACACACCTTTACGCTTTGAGGTTTCAAGACAAGCATTTCTAGCTGGCAGGCCTTGACTTCAAATTCTCTCCAAGGTCCATCTCCAAGGCCACTAAAATCCCCTATTTTGGGGAAAAGTGGTTTAAACAAATCCGTTTGGACTCAGAAGATTAAAATCCCTTTCTAAAGCCTGAGCATAGAGAGTCATGTCCTTATATTTTCCATTTCTCATATCTTTTAGCCAGCTACGCCCCCCTCATGAAGATCATCATGAAATACTTCACTTGTGAGGGAATATTTTCTCGAATTTATGCATATCACATTCGACTGCTCATGCATTTCACTAGGGCCAAATTGCTAAATCTTCCTTTCTTCTTACACAAGAGCATTGAGAAAATGGCCTCCACTATTCGAAAGAAGCCTCCTTCACAGCAAATAGCCTGCCTCTTACATCACTCTCTCATCAAAGTCATCATTCTTCATCAACTTGAAAAGAGGGAGGTCTCTTGGGATACTTTCATCACTCATCTGGATTTCTCCACTGTCCCTCCAGTCCATACATCCCCTACACCTCCTACTCATCATCCCTCGCTTTCTTCTAGTAGACCTATTCCCAAAAAGCTCAAGTTTACCACAGAACAAACCAAGGATCCTGAAGAAGGAGAATAAAGTGACCATGAGGAGGAAGAAGGACATGAGCAGGAAGAGGAAAGTGATGATGAGAAGCAACAAGGGGATGAAGAAGAAAGTGTTGAACAGCAGCATCACGGTGAGGGTGAGCAGCCACAAGATGTTTAACAGGAGCAACATGAAAGTGATGAATAGGGGCAGCCAAAATATGACACACAGCAGCTACAACAGTATGAACAGGGGCAACCTCAGGGTGAAGAACAACAGCCTCCTCAAGAGGAACAACAAACTCAAAAAGAAGAGGGGCCGCAGGATAAAAAGTTACAGCATAGTGAGGAGGACAGCCCTCAAAGGGAGATGCAAAAATATAGCCTAGACATCCTTGAAGAGAGCCAAGACATTGGCAAAAATGAAGGGAAAAGTGACAAGGGTAAAGAGCCCATGGAGCATGTGCTAGCTGCCTCTCCGAGGCAAGGGGCCATGCTCTCTTCTCCAAAAGTGGCCAAGCCCCGGACAGCAAAGAAAAGGGTGCCTAGAGTCGTAACTCCAAATGTGACTAGGGCCCTCCGAAGTAAGGGAAAATTTCCAAAGAAGCCCATGGTCGATTTTCCCAAGAGGAAGAGTACTAGAAGAGCCACCCAAAGCAAGGGGAAGGGAAAGGAAGAAAGCAGTCATGAACAGGAGAGGGAATTCGACATCATCCAAATCCAAAGTGATGATAGTGATAATGAGGCCCGAATTCTAGAAAATCTCTTGATCCATATAGAAAGCCAAATTGATGCCTTGAAGGCTGATCTTCATAGAGCTATGAACTTCAATCAATTTTTGCAAGTTCAAAACAAGCAGATGAGTGTCCATATGGCTGTTTATGAGACACAGGAAATCAAATACAAGAAGGAGGCCTCCAAAGCACAAGTGAGGTTGGAAGAACTCATGGGTGAGTTCGATGAAAGCGAAGGTGAAGATCAGCCTAAGAGAAAGAGGCCAAGAACCATGGGGTTAAAAAAGGTCCTTGAGAAGCAAAAAGAAGAAGAAAATGCTCTTCTCCAATCTACCCCTCTCACTGCATTGTTCAAACAAGAGATAGAGAACAATCGGGAGGCATGGCTTGAGAGAGTTAATGATCACTTGGAGAGGAAATTGGAGAAGGCAAACAGGGACTTGGACCTTCAATGGAGGATGATGGGGCATTATAAAAAGCTAAATCAGTTTGCCCAGCGGAAGTTGAAGGTTGCTCAAGAAAAACTCAAGGAGGCCAAAGGGAAGCGCCCGACACAAAAATTGAGGAAAGACACCTCAAGACTCCAAATCTTGGCCTCTGCTTCACAACATGTTGCTGAGAACCCTTGAGGGTCATGCTCGCCAAGTTTGGGCAAAATTCGACATATTTTGGTTTTTTGTCATTTTTGGGTTTTTGGCCAAAACTCATGGGCATCACCATTTCAATTTGGGGCATCATCAAAGGATGAGAATGGTATCATTGGATGCCATAATTTTAGGAGCACATACTCAGCAATTTTTAGGACATATGAAGATCATTTTCTCCCTCGAAATGGCGAAAAATGCTCACTTTTTCTACACTCTGCCTGGTTTATCAGCAAGGCTTATTTTTTGGGTTTTTACACACAGGCCTGTTTTTGGAGGACTTCTAGTGGTCATTTTGGCGAAAAATGAACATTTTCAGAAATAAAACACTCATAGCTTTCCAACGAGCTATCACGAGCCTCATTTCGACATCGGGAAGGCTTCCAAAAGTTGCCGGCAAGTCAGGGGACCTTTTGCTGATGTATTTTTTGAGTATTTTTGTAAAATTTGAACCTTTCAAAACTGCTTTTTCCTCATGTGCGTTTAGCTATTTTTGCACATGAGAAGTTATGAAAAGTAAATTTATTTCCCTCTTTTAGAAATTTTTAGATATTTTATGAGATATTTTGTGCCTTGGGCTTTGCAAAGCCTCAAGGACAAACTAAGATATTTTGGATTGGCCAATGAGATTGCAAGTTGAACTAAGAGGTTTTCCTCACTTGGGCCTATATATTCCAAAGGCTTTCATTGTAAACAGGGCTGAACTTGATGAATAGAAGCAATATATGGTCATATAAGCTTTGGAAGAAATACTTGTCTCATGCTTTTGGATAGTCTCTTGGATGTTCTTGGATGATGAAAGAGGATTGTTGTTGGATTCCATGACTTGGTAGAATGGTATAGTGTCTCTCTCTTTGTTTTGTTTCCTATTTTTCATTCATAAATCCATGCTCTTGCTTGCTATAGGATAGTAGAGAACAAATTTGAGACATTCCCTTGGAGGCACCTCAAATTTCCTGTTTCTTCATAGTTTCCATGTTTTCTTCATTCTTAGTCACATTAAAGAATTCTTGATTGCTCTTTAATAACTTAAGGATATTGTTACTCATTTCATTCATGGTTTTATGCATGCTAAGTATGATTTACGGTATGCCCTGCTTACTCATGGCTAGCCATAGTTCCATCCATGAAATTTCTCTTTGACTGATTAGATTGTCGTTTGTTGAACCAAGGAGGTCTTGTTTTGATCTTTCCCTTTGCCTAAGACTATGCAATCTTGTTTTCAAAGTGCCCAATAACTTGAAGTACTATGTTTAGGCATTCCAGCATAGTGATTTGAGTTGTTTGACTGTCTTAAGTGTATTTCCCCAAAGTCTGATAGCCATTTCCCAAAGTTAGAGAGTTATATATCTCTATGCATGGCTTGAATGTTTATTTCTATGTATTGATTAGCTTATAGTTACATTTCTCATGATTAATGGTTTGCCCTACCATGTTTATGTCAGCTATTACACTAGATATGCTTGGAATCCTTTGTTATTCACAAACTTGATGTCCATCTTACTCCATTTTGCCCAAAGATCCATTTTACCTTGAATCAAATCGTCCCTTCAACAACCTTGTATCACCATCTGATATTTTTCTTGACCTCTTCGACCCCATAGCCCAGTTGATCTGACATCTTTTTACCTATCTTATATCTTTGATCAGTTTCATCCCTCACAACCTAAAAACCAAAACCAAAAAACCTACTCAATAACTAGCCTAAAATCAGAACACAATAAGCAAACACACAGATATCCCTTACACAAATAGAGAGAGCCCTCTCTGAGTCCAGGAAGGCTAGGTCCTTGGGCTCCAAAGACTGGTTTGATGTTACACTGTCATTTGGCTTGTCAATCAGCCAAATCATGGGACCCTAACAAATGGCACATTTGGTACATATAAACACTAGTAAAAACAAATAGATGAGAAATAAAGGAAGAAAAATTGGACTCAATGCCTGGCTTGGACCTGCAAGATGAGAAATAAAGGCACGTTGACAGGCCATCTCACATAGACTTGTCAGGACAATGCAATTTTATGGCAAATAGCAGTGCAAGCCACACATCTCAAAACAAAACCCACACAATGCAACATAGCAAGCAAGAATGCTTGTCTTGTACAAGGGTAACCCAATAATCACTAGAATGTTATATCGATATGTAATAAGTTGTGATGGCTTGGCATTCATGAGAAAGATGGGAAAGACGTTAAAAATAATAAAATAAAGATAGGAAAATGGAAAGGAGGGATGGATAACTTAAAGGCCATAGATTATGATGAAATACACGATACAGTTTTGACAGCAAGAGTTAACGATGATACACTAAAACCGCCCAATAAAAAAAACACTGCAAGTTGTACCTATAAAAGAAACATTATAATAACGAAAAATTGTGTATCTAGTACCAAAAATTTTGACAGCAAGATGCAACAATGATACACTAAAACCACCCAATAAAAAAAACACTGCAAGCTTTACCTATAAAAGAAACATTATAATAACAAAAAATTGCGTATCTAGTACCAACAACCTTCAAGCTAGTACTAGCAGGAACTTGTGACTTGGCAGGGACTAAGATATCCAGACACTCACATACAATGGTTCCACTCCATGGGGTGTGCCCAAATTTCAAGCCTCATATCACAACAAACCAATATTAATCATTCAAACATGTGCAGACCTGAGGCCTCCAAGGAGGAAACACATTCTTAACAATAGGCCCACTCAAGTTGTGCATATACAGGAAGCAATTGGTAATAAAATTTCCATTCTTTGGATACTGGAAGCAATTGGTAATAAAATTTCCATTCTTTGGGTACTGGAAAGATGTACAGTGACAATTTCCAAAGAGATTTTCCTTGACTAAACCAAATTAGTGCAATGGAAATCACAAACATTGAATACATGGGTTTAGATTTAAAGAAGCAGAAGGCAACACAATATTGCTTGAGCTCCTGGAGTTTGCAATTTTCCCTGTGTAACCTTATTGGAACCAAGTGCCATGACCTCACACTTTCCAAGTTATGATACAATACAGTTTCCAAGAGGTGTGAATCAGAACACCCTAACACGTTTATTCCATTTCCCAAGGGTATTTATTTTTGAAGGAGTTGGACTAACAAAATTTGTTTTTATCAAATGTGCTTGCTCAACTTGTTATCTAGATGCCATAGTTCCAATATTAGTAAAGGAAAAATCCTGCAATATATCTGTATTAAAAAAAATGTATATAAGCTTCTAAAATACAGAAGTGGTTGGAATCCAATCTCCTTTAAGGCTAACAATTTGTATTCTCATTCGAAGGGAAAAAATATAATGACAAATTTTGGTGTTCAAGCAGTCACTTAAGATTCTAAAAGTTTGTACTACTAAAGCAAATACATTCTTTCTACCATAGATCCTAGGAAAAATTAAAATATTAACACTACAAGCAAGCCTTTCAAACATTTCTTGGCCTACACAAAATCATTCAAAGTCTTCTGGGTTGTTTTCAGAGGTCAGTATGTATGCAGGAGGCGGAGGACTTGAGTGAACTACCATACTAGGGAGGAGAGCATGAGTATTGAAACTGGATATTGCTTCTCCAGTGAACACTTGATTACTTACTGTAATGAGTTTTACATATTAAAATTGAATTCATACTAAGAGAAGCCAAAGTAATAGAGATTAAATTTTCTAGATCCAAACACCCAATTTCCATAAAATCAAGAGAAAATTGGGTTAAAACAGTTTAGCAAATTGATATTTCAAAAACTAATGTCAAGAACAAGAACTGTAAGCTACTTAAACCCTAAAAAGAAATTTTGAATTGGATGTTCATGGCATTTTTTCCGCCCCATCTTAGTTAGATTGGAATTACACCTTGCAATTTGATAAGAGTTTGTATTGCCTGATGAACAAAATGCAACTTTAATTGCAACCAAAAAAAAGGCAATCCTCTTGCAGAGTCCATAAAGGTGGTAGTTCTATATGTCTAGGCTTCACTTGAACAAACATGTCTGCCATTACATTTTTAGTCTTCTTTTCCAGACAGAGCTGAGGCAAGGATGAAATGCATGCTCAAGAGTTCAAATTTCAGGGAAAAAACTTGATAAATTTAAAGAAATTGCACCTAAAATTCTCAATAACACCTACCTTCATTGGCAATGGCACTTTTGGTACATATAAACAATAGTAAAAACGAATAGATGAGAAATAAAGGAAGAAAAACTGGACTCAATGCTTGGCTTGGACCTGCAAGATGAGAAATAAAGGCACGTTGACAGACCATCTCACATAGAACTACCAAGACAATGCAATTTTATGGCAAACAGCAGCGCAAGCCATACATCTCAAAACAGAACCCACACAATGCAACATAGCAAGCAAGAATGCTAGTCTTGTACAAGGGTAACCCAATAATCACTAGAATGTTATATCGAAATGTAATAAGTTGTGATGGCTTGGCATTGATGAGAACACCCTAACACGTTTATTCAATTTCCCAAGGGTATTGCTTTTTGAAGGAGTTGGACTAACAAAATTTGTTTTTATCAAATGTGCTTGCTCAACTTGTTATCCAGATGCCATAGTTCCAATATTAGTAAAGGAAAAATCCTGCAATATATCTGTATTAAAAAAATGTATATAAGCTTCTAAAATATAGAAGTGGTTGGAATCCAATCTCCTTTTAGGCTAACAATTTGTATTCTCACTCGAAGGGAAAAAATATAATGATAGCTTTTGGTGTTCAAGTAGTCACTTAAGATCTAGAAGTTTGTACTACTAAATCAAATACATCCTTTCTTCCATAGAGCCTAGGAAAAATTAAAATATTAACACTACAAGCAAGCCTTTCAAACATTTCTCGGCCTACATAAAATCATTCAAAGTCTACTGGGTTGTTTTCAGAGGTCAGGATGTACACAGGAGGCGAAGACACATACAGGGAAAAATATTCTGCCAATACCTTCTTCACTTCAGGAAGCATCAAGCTTATATATGGTAGCATATCCTTTGGCTCTGTTACCAAAGAACACATGTTTCCAAAAATTTGGGTTGCTTTCTTTTTAGTATCTGCACTTCTTTCCCTAAGACCGTGGTGGACTATAGGCACCAACAATGCTAGTGATGGAGCATCAATAGTATTGACAAACATTGTCTGCAATGATGGTAAGAGATAAAGGAATACAAGATGTTGGTAATAAATAAAGAACATCAAATCTCGCAAAAAATGGTATCGAATGCCTGACACGAAACTTTAAAAAATACCTGCAGAAGAATGTCAAGGGAATGCTTTGTGTATTCATTAGGATCTGAGATACTCAAGAGTAATGTTGAAACTAATGCAGATATTTCAGGGTTCTTGATTACACTGCCAACCTGTTGATGCAGTTAGCACCAGTCAAATAACAATTATTTGAATAGAAGAATAAGCAATAAATATTGAACAAAATAGAGATGATTTGAATTGACACTCAGATACAAGGCATGTTACCTCCTGTAAATCCATCTGAGCAGTGGATTTAACCTTTAGGTGTGTGTCTGTTAAAACCTGCAATTTCCATGACAAAGAATTATATTACTGAACCAAAAGAATAAGATAATTAGGTAAAACAAATATTGTGATAGTTTATAACCCTAAGCAATCTCAAAGTTTACTTCAATATTTCTTCATTGATCCAAACCTTAGTCAGTTTAGGAAAAAAATTTAGAAGACATTGTGATAGATGTTGAGGTGAACAGTAAGCCATTTCTCCCAGTAGCTAGACACTTAACTTATGTAACAGAATAATGATCAAAATAGAACAATGATCAAATAGTGCAGGTAATACAAGTTCCACCTAGGGATCAAAACCCAAACCCCTAATTTAGGCAGATTAGCGCCTATGCGCACACACAAATAATATTATTCGTCTAGACAATAAAATGTGCCATATAGTAGGGTTCCAACAAGGGGGAAAAGGCGATGAAGCAAAGTGAATCTTAGCCAGTGTAACGCCTGCAACGAGTGATAGCAGTGCAGCTTCTGTGGTAAGGTCTGATCAAGATTATAAGCTCCCACAGAGGCCACTGTGCATTTGTTTCATCATATCGGGTTGGTAATGGGTTTCAGTCCCAATAGAACAAATTACAAGCAGACCCATGAGACAAGATTCTGAAAAAAAGCTAAAACGCCAACCAAAATTCTTGTTGTATTGGAGAATAAGAGTACCTGTTTTTGGAGTTGTGGAGTTGAGAGCAATGCAGAGATCCTCACACTGTCCATGGTGCCAGATCCATGAGCACGGCTCGAGACACAAATCTCCCGCATCCTTCCTCCAAACCTGCAATAGTATGGCTACATCCTTCCTCAAAACCGGCGACAGTATGGCCACATCCTCCCTCTTTCCCTGGACAAACCATGCAACCGGAGGGAAATGAACGAGGGAAATTAAAACTTTTGATATTTGAAATTTTTTTACATTTTGAAATGAAACACGTGTGTTTTTTTAATGCCACTCAAATTAATTTAAAAATATATATTTTTTAATAATTATAATAATTTTGAAATAACTAAAATATTTTCTAAATAATTAAATGTTTGTTTATTTTGATTGTTTAAATATATTTACAATAAAAAAAATAAAACATATTTTTTTGAAGAGCAATTAAAATTATATGAGTAAATAATGGACTGATTTTTGCATATAGTAATCCTTCTACCCTATTAAATCATCATGCTTTATTAAAAGGAGTTTTAAACTTTACACTATTAAATTATGATGTATTTTAAATATTTGGAGTTTTAATCTCTTTTTTTTATATATTTTTTCTTTATAATTTATGTATTATTTTTTCCTTGGATCTTTACCTATAATTGAATGCAAATAGTAATTCAGATTTGGTATCTTCCATTGTAATTATCAATACTATTTTAATTTTTTATCATGTTTCAAGACTCCAGATTAGGTTAGGAAATTGCAATGACAGACAGGGATCACTTAATAGGGCCATTATATGGATTCTACGCATAGTCCTTAGTAATGCCAATTCCTTTGATTTTTTTCTATGAGGAGCCTAGTTACGCTCCTTAAAATTCAAGGACAAAATTCAAATTGATTCTACTTCATACACTCCAAAAGAGGGGCATCCCTATTGGTAACAAAGCTACAAGCCTGTTTGGTAGTTACACTAAAATTCTTGGGATTTAAAGACTGATATGATTCCAAAATTGGCTCGTTTTATAGTTCACATAATGGAAATTATGGCAGCTTGTATGTCACAGGCTATGTACCCCATGAACAATGGCATTAACCCTTGCTATAGTTTAGGCTTATACCTCATGAGCTTTGGAATCTAGAAATCAAAATGTGGTTTAAAATTTAAATTATCCTCCTATATGTGACTAACCAAACTACATCTCTAATAGGGAAGATTTTGTAATCATTCAATCTTTAAAAGACTTGGCATGAGTCAATTTGGGGAATTGAAGCTAGTATGAACCCCCCTCTTCTCAAACCGAAGAAAAAATCAGGGAGGATCAAGGGCGATGGTAAGACAAGAAAGCTGGACGAGGAAGCCAATGGCACCACTCTGCAACTCTCGAGGGATGATCTGCACTCACTGTCGGAGCCACTTAGCAAAGACGGCCTGACCTGAATGCGCCCAGTCCAGCGACCTCACACGGCGCGACACGACGCGCCCAAACGAACGATGCCACAAGGGAGAAAACAACAAACGGGCCACCCAAACGTGCACAAGGCACCCGGGCAGTCACAACTTAGCAAAACTGATATGGGCACCCTCAAACGAATCGACCCGACCCGAACGCGCTTGGTCGGGGGCCCTCACACGACGCGACATGGCGCGCCCGACCGAACGATGCCACAAGGGATAAAACAGAAAACAGGCCTCTTGAATGTGCACAAGCTGGCACCTATGCAGTCACAACTTAGAAAAACTGATACGGGCGCCCTCGAATGAAACGGCCCGACCCGAAAGCGCTCGATCGGGTGACCTCACATGGCACGACATGACGGCATGCCTAATGAATTACGATGCCACAAGGGATAAAATGACAAATGGGCCACCCAAACGTTCACAAGGCACCCAGGTGGTCACAACTTAGCAAAACTGATATGGGCGCCCTCGAACGAAATGACCCAACCCGAACCCGCCCAGTCGGGCAACCTCACATGGTGTGCTCGACCGAACAATGCCACAAGGGAGAAAACAAAAAACGAGCCACCCGAACCTGCACAAGGCACCCGGACGGTCACAACTTATCAAAAATGATACGGGCGGCCTTGAATGAAACGACCCGACCCGAACGCGCCCGATTGGGCGACCTCACACAGCGCAACACGACGCACCTGACTGAACGATGCCACAAGGGAGAAAATGGAAAACGGGCCACCCGAATGTGCACAAGGCACCCGAGCGGTAACAACTTAGCAAAACTGATACGGGTGCCATCGAATGAAACGTCTCGACCCGAACGCACTCGGTCGGGCGACCTCACACAGCGCACCCGACCGAACGATTCCACAAGGGATAAAATGGCAAATGGGCCGCCCGAACATGCACAAGGCACCCGGGCGGTCACAACTTAGCAAAACTGATACGTCCACCCTCTAAAAAAACAACCTGACTAGAACGTGCCCAGTCAAGTGACCTCACATAGTGCAACACGACGCGCCCGAACGAATGATGCCACAAGGGAGAAAATAGCAAACAGGCCACCCGAACATGCACAAGGCACCGGGGCAGTCACAACTTAGCAAAATTGATACGAACGCCCTCGAACTAAATGACCTGACCTGAACGCACCCGGTTGGGTGACCTCACACAGCGCGACATGGCGCGCCTAACCGAACGATTCCACAAGGGAGAAAATGGCAAACTGGCCACCCAAACGTGCACAAGGCACTTGGGCAGTCACAACTTAGCAAAAAAGATACGGGCGCCCTTAAACGAAACAGTTCGACCTGAATGTGCCCAGTCGAGCGACCTCACACGGCACGACACGACGCACCCAAAGGAACGATGCCACAAGGGAGCAAACAGCAAACGGGCCACTCGAACGTGCACAAGGCACCCACGTAGTCACAACTTAGCAAAACTGATACGGGCGCCCTTGAACGAATCGGTTTTATAAGTTTAGGGGGTTAAATGGGTTAGGGGTTTAATAGGGGTTTAGGGGGTTAAATGGGTTAGGGGTTAAGGGTTTATAGGTTTATGGTTTAAGGGTTAAATGGGTTATGGGTTTATAGGTTTAGGGGGTTAAATGGGTTAGGGGTTTGGAATTAGTGTTTAAGGGGCTAGGGGTTAAGATAATAGTTTCATTGGTCTCCGTTTGTGTACATTAGTTGCTTATTCTTTGCGTCTCAATGTAACAAGGATATAGTGAGAGGATTGGAGGGTAGAGAGAGAGAGAGAGAGAGAGAGAGAGAGAGAGGGAGATTGGGGAAGAGAGAGGGAGGTATAAGGTGAGAAAGGGAGAGAGAAGAAGGACAAGAGATAGGACTTAAGAGAGATCAGCTGGAACTTAGAGGGGAGTAATTTCCATAGAGAGAATTAGAAACATTTACCTAAAAAAGTTTATTAGTGGTCTAACAAGCTCCAGGACACCATAACGAAAAGAAACAAGAAAATAAAACCCTAAATTTATACTAAGCCAACTAGAATAAGGAAATTTAGTTTATAACATGAAGGGGGTTAATAAAATAGTGTAATAGCTCACCTGTGGAAGGGATCAATCCTAATCTTGAGGGATTGTGATGGAATGATGCCAAAGACCCCTACAAAAATTAACAAATGTAAATAGCCTTTTATTTATAGGGAAAATATATGTATGTACAGATAAATGGGTAAAGGATGAGTCTTTGAATCCTCACCATTGAAGTCGAGCGAGAATTCTATAAAATTTTATCCCCAAAACAAAAACAATGAATCCCAAATTGAAGCCCGGGAGGTCGTGACTATCAAGAGCTTCAATATGTTGCTGCAACTAAAAACCATAATAAATTTCACAATGGTCTTATAAATTAGTGACAAAGGAAAATTAGCCTGGAACAAGGTTGGGGAGAGGAGGGGTAGCTACCCTCTAACTTACTCCAACCTCCCTACATCGCTAATCTGAAACGTCCAAGTGATGAGCACCATAGATCCTTATGCAATCTCTAGGTCATGAGCCACTAGATGGAAGACAATGACACCTAAGTTATGTATTCTTCAATATGGGCATGTGAAATGTTTTATAGCTAAGGTGGAACCTAGGGAGGAACCCTAATTAATTCAAATAATATCAAATCATTTTTGTCATATGTCGAAAGTCATTCAGAGAGTGAATTAGCATCCCAAACCTTTTTAAATGTGTATTAGAGATGGAAAGGAAATAATATAGTATAAATAGATGATAGACTTTGTAGAATGACAAATAATAAATTTTATTGTATCATTCACAAAGAAAGCATTATGAGGAAAGGAAGTGGTGCATCCATTATTGTAGATCTAACTGGGGAATGAATCTTGTGATACGAATGGTGTGTTAATGGAAATTGTGCAACAATTTAAGAATGAAATGGAAAGCCTAACATAAAACAATGAAATGGAAAGTTAAGGGTTTATAGGTTTAGGGTTTAAGGGGTTAGGGTTAAGGGTTTAATGGTTTAGGGTTTAAGGGGTTAGGGGTTAGGGGTTTAATGTAACAATTTTGTAAGTATTAATGTTGCTTGTTGCCATGTATTCTTTATTTATTAATTTATAGTATTTGTTAGCCATTGCTTTACATTTATTAATGATGAAAATGTCTATTGCAATCAAACCAAATGTATGTTCAATCTCCAGTTTCAAACTCGGCCACAATGTTGTCACACAATTTAAGTCCAGAGAATGGCCATCTGATGAAGTCTTAATAACCAGACTTCACCTCATGACTACTCCAGAAAATCTTAAGTTTGAGTGTCCCACAATCATGAGAAATTTGGCTCTTATACTCTTGCTCCACCTGATCACTGTGTCCTGGAAATACCCTTGTTTATTGCAAAAACATCCTAATATTGTCGACCTTGTCCCTTAACAAACCAAGGAAACATATGTGACTGAGAGGAATGGAAAGCACTACAAAGTTGAAGAGAGTACAAAATACTAAGATGGTTTAAATGATAAGCTTGAAATAGAATGTAGCAGTGTTGAAACAACTAAAAGTTGTCCCAAACAAATAGTTGATAATGCGAAACCTTCTTCTGTACCAGTCAAGCAAGACTACATTCATGTGAGAGCAAGAAGAGGCCAAGCGATTGATAGGCATAGCCTGGAAGAATATAGGGTATGGTTCCCTCTTTTTGATGAAATATTTGATTTACATTTTGTCTATCGAAGATTAACCATTTTAGCCTTGCCGACAAGGCGGAATTAACCCAATCGTAGGTCCCAATATGTCATGATATATATTAAATCTAGATATATATGAGAAGGAATAATTATAAAGACATAGATTGATAGAGGTGGCGAGACAAGGGGAGTCACAAGGGAGAGATGGAGATAAAGTGAAGGAAAGGGGAGAGAAGGAATGGATCATCTGAGAGAGAGAGAGGGAGAGGAGTGAGAGAGGTGGAGAAGGATAAGAGAGGGAGATAGTGACAACATAAGAAGCTTATAACCCTAGAGATGGATAAGATAAAACTTGAAAACATATTGGTCAATTTCCTTGACCCTTTATTGGTTATTCAGAAGGAGTATGAATACACCATCGTTAATATCAAGGTAACTGGCCCCTAGCAGATCAAGTGGTTAAGGGGTTTAGGGGTTAGATGTTTGGGGTTTAGGGGGTTAAATCATGGGTTAGGGTTAATGCATGTGTGTGCCCAACCGAATGATGCCACAAGGGAGAAAATGGCAAACGGGCCGCCCGAATGTGCACAAGGCACTCGGGCAGTCACAACTTAGCAAAATTGATACGGGCGCCCTCGAACGAAACGACTCGAACCGAACATGCCCGGTCAGGCGACCTCGCACAGCGCGACATGACGCGCCCGACCGAATGATGCCACAAGGGAGAAAACGTAAAACGTGTAGAAATTTTCTGAATAATGATTAATTATCCACCAAGACTATCCTGATCACATACAATTCGAATTTATATGCAACACATAATCTCTTCCACTCAGATCATCAAACATGCGGAAATAAAACAAGCGATAGCACATCAATTCATCATACACATTAACACAGTATGTATGGGGAAAGATTATAGTTGAAAACCCCACAGCTATTGTGTATATTATAATGGAGAAATCATGTAACAAACTCAGTACAATACTCCTCACAAGTACTCAGTACTTTCTCATAAAGTTACACACAAACTAGCTTGGTTTTGAACAGGTTACTGGTTCAAAACTCACCGCCAATTGCCTTGCCTCTACTGCGCAATCATGGCCTGTCTAAATAGAGATCCAAGGTTCGAATCTCCTTGGCTTCGATGTGCCGACAATCATCATGGGCAATTCCTCCAAGTGTGGTGAAAATCTCATGCACAACCGATGTCGCCACCGATAGCTAACTCCACCCTTTCATCTACCTCTTTCACTGTCTCCACCGAACCGATCATGCACCGTAGTGAACCGATGTGTTCTTGAGTTGAATAATGAGTTACTAATTAATGAATTAAATAATATTTAATTCACTCCCACTCATAACTAGTTGATTAGCTAGTTAAACTAATCTCAACCAAATACTTCAACTAAAATAAACCGTAACACAACTCCACTAGTCGTCTCATTAACTCCACAAACTTCGCCACTGAAGTCAACCATGCAATAGCTCAACTAAACCCTAGGAATAGCGTAATTCCTTCTATCAGCTGCATGTGCCACATCCGTAGCTCGAATTGAAGTGCTCCAAGAGGATAAGATAATGTTTATAGTCCAAATATTATTAAGAGCTAATAATATTCGACTGATCTATTTTTAGACTGGCAGTCTAAAAATAGACTTTGACCTATAGGTCCAAAATAAGGTAGTCCCATATATTTTTACCAACATGACCAATTCTCCAAGAATAACATACTACAATCCCTAGACTATGCTCCATATGTCTAAAAATAGACATAGTCTAAAAATAGATTTTGCGCCGTAATTTGCCTCCGCGGGCCCACTTAGTGAAGGCGACTTCTTTTCACTAAGCTCCATCATCTTGTTGCATTTTCAACACTCCCTCTCAACAAGATATGGATTATCTGCAACCCCTATCCTGCCTCTGTGGTATTCGAATTTTCTCTTGGTGAGCGCCTTCTTCAAGATATCAGCATCCCGATCCTCCGTGGGAATGTATGAAAGTAACATGATTCTCCGCTTCACACAATCTCTGATATGATGGTACCTGATGTCGATGTGTTTGGATCTATCATGAAATACCAAATTAGCCGAGAGTTTAATGCAACTCTGGTTATCACAATAAATCACAGTAGGTCGCAATGCAACTCGAACAATCCGCGAGGATCTTCCTCATCCAAATAGCTCGCATGCACCTGCCAGGCCGCCATGTACTCTACCGCTAAACTGAAAGTGCGCTGCATCTTGCTTCCCGCCGTACCAAGAAACCGTTGTCGACCCAATGCTGAAAACTCCTCCTGCAGTGCTATGTGCTCTTCTCGTCCGTTGGGCTCCCTGCCCAATCCGCATCAAGAGGCCGTAAAGCTTCGCTCCATCCTCCGTCCGTACCATACCTCATATCCCGATGTGCCTCTAATATAGCGCAATACATGATTTCCTGCCTTCCAAAAGAGCTTGGTAGGCTTAAACATAGCTTGCGAAAGCTGGTTAACTGCATAGCATATATCGGGTCGTGTATTGACCAGATACATAAGCGACCCCACCAATTGTCGATAGACAGTGGAATCCACTACCTCCGCTGAAGTAGCATCCTCCTTCCTCCAACCACCAAGAAGAGGAGTGTCAACAGGCTTGTAGCCTTGCATGTTGAACCTCTCCAGAATCTCCCGAGCATACTTGCCCTGAGAAACAAGCAGTCCTCCGCTGCGCTGCCAAATCTCCAATCCTAGGAAATAATGAAGAATGCCCAAGTCCTTCATCTCAAACTCTCGTGCAAGATCCTCCTTGCATGAAAGTATCAACTGCTCATCGCCAGTCAAAATCAGATCATCTACATATAGTACGATGATCAAAAGCTTCCCCTCCACCATAATCTGGTACAGGTTAGGATCCGCCTCACTCTTGGAGAATCCAAGCCCGGTGAAGTAGCTGTCTATCCGAGTGTACCAAGCATGAGGTGCTTGCTTCAGCCCGTACAGTGCTCTCTTGAGTCGGCACACATGCGACTCACTGCTGAAGATCTCGAAACCTTCAAGCTACTCTATGTACACCTCCTCCTCAATAACCTTACCGAGAACGCAGCCCCTCACATCCATCCGATGAATGTGCCACCCCATCTCGCGCCGAGAGAGCAAGGATCGTCCGTATGGAAGAGTACCTTGCGACAGTGCAAGGGTCTCCTCATAATCGATCCCTCGATCCGTGAAAATCCACGGCGACAAATCTCACTCAGACTTCTCCACACTCCCGTCAGCTGCCTGCTTCACCTTGTAGATCCATCGCGAACCCACCATTGATTTCCCCACCGGTCTTGGGACAATCTCCCATGCACTGTTCCTGACGATCGAATCATATTCCTCAATCATGGCATCAACCCATGCGGGTTCCTCCACAGCTTTCTCAAAAGAGGATGGCTCCGTCACAACAAATTGACTCACAAGAGCCATGTATCCAGTGTACCGATCTGGTGACTGTCTCTGTCTGCGCTGTGCCGTAGGTGGTCCTACAACCTTCTCTGCATCCTGAGCCAGTCGCTTAGCTTCTGTAGTGCGCATGCGCCCTCTGATGGCTGGCGCTGCCTGGGTGGTTTCTTCCACCTCTTGAACCTCCTCTTGTGGCTGATCCACATCCGGAAGCTCTTCCTTAGGAACTAACAGCTCCTCATCTGCATGCAAGTGTAGCTCCCTCTCAAGCGAACACTGCATGGGTTTCTCCTCCTGAAACTTGATATCCCGTCGCACAACAGTCTTTCGACTGTCTAAAAAATACACCCGATAGTTGTGAGGTGTATCAGTGTACCCCACAAATATTCCAACCTTAGCGGTTGGATCCAGATTCCTTCTCGCATCCTTCATCACATGCATGTAGACAAGAGAGCCAAAGATCCGCAAATGGGAAATATCAGGCCTCTTGCCAGAATAAGCCTCCTCCGATGTACTCATGCCAAGAAACTTGTGAGGACAACGGTTCTGCACATACACTGCTGTATTGCATGCCTCAGCCCACAAGTGAAGTGGTAGGCCTTGATCATGCAACATCACCCGTGCAGCATCCACGATCATTCTGTTCTTCCGCTCAACCACCCCGTTCTGCTGTGGGTTATGGGGTGCAATGAGCTCTCTCTGAATCCCTTCTGCGCTGCAGAACTCCTTGAATTCAGCCGAGATGAATTCACCACCATTGTTTCTCCTTAGAGCAATCACCTTCTTCCCCGACTCCTTCTCGAGTTCTCGACCAAAGGCTTTAATGGTTTAAACTCGCTGCAAATTCGCGACGTATCGTCCTCCTTCTTCCGCATGAAGAAGATCCAGCATTTACGAGAAAATTCATCAACAAAAATAACATAATACCTATGTTTTGTTGTTGAAGCAACTGAGAATGGTCCACACACGTCCGTGTGAACTCTCTCCAGGATCATCGAGGCACGGTTCTCCTTTTCATGAAAGGTGGACTTTACATACTTCCCCAAGGTACACCCCTTGCACTGATCTGACTGCGCAAGAGTTCCCTTAGGAAGCCCAATAGAAATCTGCTGCAAGATCTTCAAAACTCCATGGTGAAGGTGGCCCAATCTCTTGTGCCACAGCTCGCCCTCATCATCCCGGCTCACCACTTCTCTTGCCTTGCATGCCACTGCTGCGCAGCCATCTACTTGCAACTGATAAAGGTTCTTGACTCGAACCCCTATCTTCCGGGTCTCTCCAGTTGTCTTACTGCGTAGGAAAGCCTTTCCTTCGCTGAAGACCACATCATACCCCTTGTCTTCCAACATCGCCACAAAGATCAAGTTCTTCTTCAATCCAGGTACATGCATGAAATCCTTCAATACAAAGGGTTTGCCCGACTCCCTCTGAAAGGATATGGTACCGATACCAGTCGCACTGTATCTACCATCATCGCCCATCTCGATGTGCACACCCAGATCTTTGTCCTCCAGATCTGAGAACAAATCCCGATCTCCCGTCATATGAAATGGCGCACCGCTATCCAAGAACCACATCGATCCCATCACACTTGAAACCAAGCATGCGATCAGTGAAAAGTCAAGCTCGAACTGTGAAGCCAATGCTTCTCCATCCGTTGCATCTTCTCGCTTGCTTGTTCTTCTTCTTCTTTGGACAATTGGTAGCATAATGTCTGTGATCATGGTAGTGAAAACACTTCACTTTCGCCATATCCTGCTTCTTGCCCTTTGCACCAGAATGAGAGGTTTTCTTACCCTTCCCCTTCTTTGCTCTGGCCACCAAAGTGCAATTTTCTTCATCAGCTCCCTTTGATGAAGATCCATCTCGAGTAGTCCTCCTTATCTCCTCCTGCATGAGATCCGCCCAAAGGCACTCCCATGTCGGCAACTTCTCCCGACCATTGACACTATATTGATATGAGTGCCAAGCCTTTGGAAGACCAAGGAGAGTCAGGTCGACCATGTCCTCTTCATCGACAGTCACCCCCACACTTCCCAGCTCATCTCTACATTGAGTGAACTTCGTGAGGTATTTGGCAATACTGTCGCCCTTCTCCATCTTGATGTTCCTGAGCTTATCTTTGAGCGCCAGCTTCCTTTGGTCACTCTTACTCTGGAATAGATCCGTAAAGGCTTTCCACATTAAATATGGAGTAGCCTTTCCATGCAGGCTGGATACAATATGATCCTTGACACCCTCCAACAGGATCCTTCGACACTTTGCAATATTCTTTTGTCATGCTTCGACTTCAGCAGGATCAGTGGGCTTTTGGACATCCGTATCGATGAACTCCTTCGTACCATTATCTTCAAATACCGCCTCCATGCGATCCTTCCACGCAACATAATTCGAACTGCCTTCAAGATCATATTCGAGTCGCAAACCGTTGAAAGAAATTTTCAACACCGGCACCAAGAAAACAAAACTGCTGCAAAATTCGAATTCCACCTCAAAGCTCAACCGCTCTAGATCTGTGAGAAAAAAATATTTCTAGCACAGAGATCGAATGCAAGGGGCGTTTACTGGATATATCACCTTTCAAAGAAAGGATGGATCCAGAGGCTACCTGGCCCGCATGCAAACTCTGTCTACTAAAATAAGTTTGTAATCACTGTGATGATCAATCTCTACTTCAATAGCTCTGATACCATGTAGAAATTTGCTGAATAATGATTAATTATCCATCGAGATTATCCTGATCACATATCAATTCGAATTCATATGCAACACATAATCTCTTCCACTCAGATCATCACACATGCGGAAATAAACAAGCGATAGCACATCAAATCAATCACACATTAACTCACTATGTATGGGGAAAGCCTATAGCTGAAAACCCCGCAGCTATTGTGTATATTATAATGGAGAAATCATGTAACAAAACAAGTACAATACTCCTCACAAGTACTCGGTACTTTCTCATAAAGTCACACACAATCTAGCTTAGTTTTGAACAGGTTACTGGTTCAAAACTCCCCGCCAATTGCCTTGCCTCTATTGCGCAATCATGGCCTGTATATGTAGAGATCCAAGGTTCGAATCCCCTTGGCTTGACTGCGCAATTGTCATGGACAATTCCTCCAAGTGTAATGCAAATCCCATGCAAAACTGAACCTCCAACTGATAGCTTTACTCACCCTTTCATCTACCTCTTTCACTGGTCTCCACTGAACCGATCATGCACTGTAGTGAACTGATGTGTTCTTGAGTTGAATAATGAGTTACTGATTAATGAATTAAATAATATTTAATTCACTCCACTCATTACTAGTTGATTAGCTAGTTAAACTAATCTCAACTAGTTCAACTAAGTTAAATCGAACACAACTCCACCAACTGTCTCATCAACTCCACCAAAATTCTGCCACTGAAGTCCTAACTGAAGTCAACCATGCATGAGCTCACCAAACCCCTAGGAATAGCGTAATTCCTCTCTCAGATGCATGAGCCACTTCTGTAGCTCGAACTGAAGTGCTCCAAGAGAGTAAACTGAAGTTTAGAGTCCAAATATTATTAAGGGTAAATAATATTTGACTTTTCTATTTTTAGGATAGGCAGTCTAAAAATAGACTTCGACCTAAATGTCTAAAAATAGAGGTCCATCTATTTTTACCAACATGATCAATACTCCAAGAATAACATACTGCAACCCCTGGACCATGCTCCATATGTCTAAAAATAGACATAGTCTAAAAATAGACTTTGCACCAGAATTTGCCTGCGGGCCCACTTAGTGAAGGCGACTTCATTTCACTAAGCTCCATCATCTTGCTGCATTTTCAACAGTGTCCTCCTAAAGGAGAAGTTTTCAATTCCAAAAGAATCTTTTGTTTTAGTTGGGAATTCTTGCAAATATATAAGTGATATTTGTACCATAAGGAATCTTTTTTCCAACTAAATGTATCAAATGTACTAGGATCTTGCTGCAACTTTTGAATGAGTGTCCACACTTCTTCATCCTTCTTCCATTCATCCCTTGCTTCATTTATCCAATCTATTTGGATAATAGAATTGGCACAAAGCAATGCTTCCACCTCTTCATCCTTTCTTGAGAGTGCATCTCCAAAAACATTTAGCTTCCCTTTTTTGTAGATGATTTCAAAGTCATAACCCAACATCTTTGTGACCCATTTTTGCTGCTCTTCTGTAGATAGTATTTGTTCCAAAAAGTGTTTAAGACTATCATGCTCAGTTTTTACCTTGAAGTGTCTCCCATTAGGTAAGGTCACCATTTCTTTAGTGCATGTAGTATTGCCAACATTTCCTTCTCATAAATAGCCTTTTGTAAATACTTTCCGTTGATTGGACGACTTTCAAAAGAAATGGGTCTTCCTTCTTTCATTAAAAGAACACCAATTTCATTTCATGAGGCATCACATTCCATAATAAAGGTTTTTGTGAATTCTAGAGTAGCTAAGACTATTGCTAGGCACATTGCCTCTTTAAGATGTTCAAAGGCCTTATTTTCTTCAGGAGTCCATGAAAATGCATCTTTCTTCAATAATGTTGTTATAGGTGCTACTATTCTCTCATAATTCTTAAAAAACTTGCGATAATAACCTGTTAACCCAAGAAATCCACGCAACTGCTTTATGGTTGTGGGGACTTTCCATTCCTTAATGGATTTAATTTTTTTAGGGTCTACCTTAACACTCTCTTGAGATAAAATATGACCTTGATATTCCACCTCTTGTACTCCAAAGAAACATTTGGATGTTTTTTCATATAATTGTTTCTCCTCCAATAGTTTGAGCACCCTGTCAACATGTTGAACATAATCCTTCCAAGACTTGGTGTAGATTAGTATATCATCAAAAAATACTAGCACAAATTTTCTAAGAAAGGGTTTGAAAATGGAATTCATTAACCCTTGAAATGTAGAAGGTGCATTGGTAAGGCCAAAAGGCATGACCAAAAATTCAAAATGACCCTCATGAGTTTGAAATACTATATTTGTAATATCTTCAATCTTCATTCTAATTTGATGATATCCTGAACGAAAATCCAACTTGGTAAAATAAATTGCTCCATGTAATTCATAAAATAATTCATCAATCATAGGAATGGGAAATTTATCTTTAATAGTGAGCTTATTGAGCTCCCTATTATCCAGACACATGCACCATGATTCATCCTTCTTGTGCACCGATACTATTGGAGTAGAGAAAGAACTTTGACCAGGTTGAATTATACTAGCCTCTAACATTTCTGCAACCATATGTTCAATTTATCTCTTTTGGACATAAGGATATCTGTAAGGCCTGATGTTTGGAGGAACATTTCCTGGAATTAAATGAATAGCATGATCAGGATCACAAATAGGTGGGAGTCCTTTGGCAGTTTCAAACACCCTGGAATAATTGTCCATGAATTTTTGGAGATCTAAAGAAATAAATGATATTGATGTTGGAACTTTTAGTGAGCATAATTGTGCAATTACGCCTCATTGTTCTTTCTTCAGAACATTTTTCATGAAATTAGAGCTTATTATCTTTCTTGGCTTCCCTACAATACCCTGTAATTTGATTTCTTTTCCTTCCGGAAAAAACTTCAAGAAAAGTTCTTGAAAATTAAAAGAAACCGTACCCAAATATTGTAACCATTATACTCCTAGTACAACATCAATACCTCCCATTGGGATGGAAAGCATTGGACTATTAAATACATATTCCCCCATGGATAACTTTATATTATGGTATTTTCCAGAGAAATTTATAGTTCCTCCATTTGCAAACATCACTTGACATTCTGGTGCTGGGTATAGGAAACAATTCAATTCCCTGGTTACCTTACAATGAATAAAATTATGGGTATTATCTGAATCAATCAACACTATTACCTTTTTCTTCTTGATATGTAATTCTATCTTGAGAGTTTGAGGAGTGGTAATTACTTCCAATGCATTACACGATATGGTAAGACTCATTTCTTCTTCTCCCAGGGTTGGTTCCTGGTGTATATCCTCTTCTTTTGAAGTTTCTTGTTCATTTTCTTCCTCCTCTTCACAATCCATGTAAAATAATTTCTTCTCAGCACACTTATGACCTTCAGTGTACTTGCCATCAAAACAATAGCAAAGCCCTTTTTCTCTTTTTTCTTCCAATTGTTGTGGTGTCAACATTGTAGGTTGTGGAAGTCTAGGAGTAGCAACACTTCCATCTTTATAGATGTGAGTGGTAGGCTTCCTTGTCGCCATAATTTATTGCTAACCTAAATGCCTTCTCCAATGAATAAGTTTCCCAAACATGAACTTCATGTTGGATGTTATCATTTAAAGTCCCTATGAATACATCAATCCTGTGTTCCTCTGGAATATCAATTACCCTTATATTCTATTTTTGGAAGTCCTAAATGTGATCCACAACTAAACCATTTTGTTTGAGATTTATAAATTGGCTAAAGAAGGTGTTTCTCTTTGTATCCTCATAATGTGCTATCATTTCCTCCCTAAAAATTAACCAAGTGACAATTTTTTTATGGGAGAAAAGCCATCGATACCATACAAATGTATTTTGTTCTAAATGTAAAGTTGCAATGTGTACCTTTTGTGTGTTTTGCACATTATTGAGATTAGTATCCATGATACCGAATCCTTGCCATCAAAATTCCTCATATCCATATTTGGAATATGGTGGTTCTTCAATCCAACATTAGAGTTTATGAAATCACTGTTAACATTTATTTTGTTCTCATCATGAGTTTCCTCTACTAACTTTTTGCCGTTAGGAATCATTTCTTGTATCAACTTTGACAAACCTTCGTTCAAAACTTCCATGTATTCCTTCAAACCTTCCATTTTTTCTTCCATACCATTCTTCAAACCATCCATCGTAGCTTCCACGCTTTTCTTTAAAACATCCATTTCATTTTTTTGTTGCTCTTTGCAAGAGCAAAATTTGGTGCACTTGCTCTTGTAATTTTGATATGTCATGTTGCATTTCTTCATATTCATGAGCCATAGTAGAGCCTTATAAAGGCTTAATGGGTGTTGAAAAATTTTAGGTGGAATTTTAGTACCCAATACTGATATATATTCTACAATATGCCCTTGGAATCAATTCAAATTGATTCTTTAAACAAGACTTAGTAATTTGGAAAAAAATAGACACACCTTTTTCTTGATTTTGAGGAGCTCAATATTGAAATTGAATTATATCTATGATTTTAGATATTCAATATCTAAAATTAGGCCCTAGAGTAGCACTCTAAATCTTTTTTCGAATGCCACAAGTCTGACCTGATTTGGTTTATTCAAGGCAAAGTTATGCCCAATCTCCCACAATGACCTAATTATGGACTGGTTCAGTATAACAAAATTGTACAATGTGCCACATGTCACTGTTTCCTCCTTCGGCTCTGAAATTGATACACAGGAAACTACAGTTTGTGTGTTTGCGGAAAATTTTTACAGAATTCCAATCCGATGCTTATAGAGAGAGTTAAAATGATTATCCCACGGTCACCTCTTTGAGATGAAATTCGGGAGCTTGAAGAAACCCTAGCTTCCACAGATCATATCTCTAAAAATATTGTGAACCAAGATCCAAAATTTAAAGTTCCACAGGATTTAAGCTTTGTTCTATACAAATTTCAGCTTTTGAACCTTCGTAGAAAAAAATTTATAGCGCAAATTCCACGGTGACTTGTTTTAGGTGAAATTCGGGAGCCTAAACAAACCCTAACTTCCGCAGATCATATCTCTGAAAATATTGCGAACCAAGATCTGAAAGTTTTACACGAAGTTCCTCATGATTTTAGATTCACTTTGTAAACAATTTAGCTTCTGAACCTTCGCAGAAAAAAAATTTATAGCGAAAATTCCACGATGACTTGTTTGGAGCAGCAAAACCCTAGAATCGAAAGCTCTGATACCAAATGTTATGAAACCGGCTCCAAAAATAGATGAAAAGAGAGATCAACACCTTAAAAATAAGCCACTTTGAGTGGGAAACCTCCAATACATTACATAAATGAACAATTCTTGGATGATACAAATGAAAAAACCTCCTTTCTATATATAGGAGTCCATGGGGCCATAATGTAATCCTAGCCGACTTAACAATAATAATGTAAGGGCACAATAATAACAATATGGGCGTTACAGGGGTATAAAAATAACAATAAGGGGGTTACACTAACAAGAATAAGGGACTATACCAGTAATATAGGGAGCTAACGAAAAGCAAGATCTGAAGAGCTTTGTGCTATGACAGTTGAAGAAGATAAAAAACCTAAAGATCACATTTAGATTTGGTCTCAACTAGACATTAGGCTACAATTTTTAACATAAAATCTTCATGATCATGTCCAAGAATTGACTAGGGTTTATTTTTCAAACTGGATATGAGTTTACTCATGACCTTTTTACGCAAACGGATTCATTGGACATTCTCTTATACTTTACTAGAGAATGTTTCATTTCCTTTTAAGAATAGGACTAACAAATAAAAATGAGTTTTTTTTTTTTTTTTTAGGGATAAATTTGCAATTTTTTGGTGCAGTAAGAACCACCCATTTACTAACCCTTGGTAGGGAAATTTACAATAAAACAAACAATTGTGAGCAAGAGTAGAAGCGAAGATCAGGAGCGATAATTTCAGGTATGAGATCGATTCTTTTCATTTTATTTTCTGCATCCAAATTAAAAAAAACCGATTAATGAAAATCTTGAGTATGCTCTCCTCCTGCGATTTGTGTGATCTAGAGTGTTACAGGTCGATTTGGGCATCATCCAAAAAAAAAAAAATATTCATTAGGGTATGTCATACTCTAAATTGGTTTCTACATGCCCTAAACAAGTCATCACATTGACGGTCTTCCTTCATGAAAGTTTCACTACTTAGATGCCAGCTGAAATGCCCGATCAAGTCATCAATGCACCCCTAGACAGTTGTAATTTCTTTTCAGAGCATCTACTCCCATGAAAGGCTGTGTTGCAGAGGATATAGGCCCACTTTGGAGTGCGTTGGTCGACTGAGAGCGAATTTTTTATTGGATTCCGGGAATATCCCTGACTTCCAGTGACTTCTATAAGCTGTTCTAGCTCTCACCTCATCTGATAGCCTTGAATTTGGAACCCATGAAGTACTTAAACCTCTTATCCTCCTATTCCCCTGAACAAGGAAACCTCTTCATCCATTTTTAGGAAATCCATTCAATGATTCATTTATTTCAAACTACCTTCATCTACTTATAAATAGATCACTGAACATAGTGCATAGGAGAGCAAGAATTTGTGTTAAGTAGAGTTAAGTTGGTTGGATATCAACTCTTGAAGGTGTGCATGTACTGTGATGCTGTTAGATTGTTGATGCTGGATGTGATGAGGATGGGACTCAAGCTAGATGAGTGACAACAAATCGATCAACTGGTTGTACTCTTCCTTCTACTTCATAATACAGACATTTGTTCATTTCCCAATGCACGTGTCAATGATGTTATATGTGTAATAATGAGTTTAGTCGATTCAATTTGTTTAATTTGAATAGATCGTATTTCCTTTATGTTGTTTTATGTCTTCTATTTTCCATAGCATGTATCAATCGAGCGAGCTGTGTTGGATTGACAGCGAAGAAAGCGACGAAGGGAGGCGAGGGAAAGCGAACATATTACGAGTAGGTTTCTCTCCCTTTCTCTATTCATGTTAAGGAAAATATCAGATATCTTTCTTTTTGTTGTTCTAGGCGAACCACCCACTTAGGGAAAGCATACTTATCCGTAGGTTTATATTTCCGTAAAAAAAATTGGCGACCATACTGGGGAATGACGGATCGTCCTTCGTGGGGTTTTCCTTGTCTGTCAACATGTAATAGACTTTTCTTGCTTGTTTTCAGTCATTTGAATGTGTCTTAGAAAAATTAGTGTGATTGCTTGCTTTTTTAGAGAGTCCTTTGGCACCACAGTGCTTTGCGTAGCACTGTTGGCTTAGGGACAATGCTCTGCAACACACTGTCTCCCACTAAAGGGTGCGTTTCCCCTGTGACCAACCAAAATCTATCTGTTTTGACTATTTCCAATTCTTGTCAATGTGTTCTTGCTGAAGCTTTAAGTGACTGAATACCTCCAAAGACTAATTTTCCTTTACTCTTCTTGCCTCACTTTGGATTTGTTTGATCAATGTTTCTTTGTGTTTTATTATCATTTTGAATAGTTCCAAAGTTAAATTTTACATTTAATCAATTCATTATCTTTGAAAAGAGGAATTGTCATTTCAGTCTTCGTTTCTTTTGAAATTTTTGAGTGATTGTTTGTGCATTAGTTTTTTTTAGTTCATCTAAAATTAAAGGAAACTGGAAAGAAATACATGCATTTGCATTTAGGGATTGTGAGTGCTACTTGAGAAATAGTTTAGGGAAAAAATGCATTTAGATGTGCTCATTGATGATTTTAAATTATATGATTGCTCTATCCCTACTAGCTAGTTTTTCATTATCAAAAATCAATTCGAAACGAATGCTTATCATTCTAATTGTATTCTAGGAATTTTCAATACATCTCGCGGTGAACCTGAAAGACAAACTGATAATCAAGTTCAACATAAAATTTATCTAAATTTACCTAAGGAAGCATTGTAACATTAACGATAACATTTAGAGGTCTAGGCTAGAGACGTGTTTCAGCGTCGCTAAACATAACGTTCGTTGTTAATTGTCTACGCCGTACATTCTGAGTGTGATACCTCATTCCATGTACATATGTATATTAGAGCTCGTCCACATAATTTCAGGTATATCAGGCGGTTTTCTAGTATGGAAAGTATCAAGGGATGCTCTCACTATGTGTTTTCGCATTAGACAATGCTAAAAAATATTGGGCCTCAACGTAACTTTGCATATATTTGGGAGGACAAATTTAGGTTTCTTACCATACATAGGAAACTGAGTCGGCTACCTTGTACTTGTGATACACTGAACAAAAAATTTGGGGAGATTGCCTGAAAGTATAATAAGTCCTTGGTTTATTGAGGCAGTATATTGCAATTCATAGTTTCTTGGTAAATATTTTTCCTAGTATCACCCTCTTTTTGTTTATTTGTTTTTTTTTAAAATCAATCAACAATCGTGGAAGAAGATAAACCCCTTCCCCATCATTTGCATAGGACAACGAATAAGCCTCCATTACCACCAGAAGCTACTCCTAGTAGATGAAGGTGTGCTTGCCCTACCGAGTCCGGTATCTTTGGAACTCTTGGTGCTTCATCATCTGATATACCAGAGACATACGATCCTTTGAGTATCGAGTCTTGAGTTGTTTCGACTGATCCCGGTTTATCCACAACTGTCGAGACGAAAATATCAGAGTTACTTGAGGACATTGAAATTCAATCCAGTGAAACAGAGAATCCTCAAACCAAGCTTATTCAACTAGAAGTCGATCCAATAGTTGATCTCAAAGTCGGACAACAAGAAGTTGTTTTGGTGCAACTATCTGATCCTCAACCATCTGCAACCGTCGAGTCTTCCTCTTTACCACAGAGTTTACTGCCTGAAATTTATCTTGGGCTTGATAGTGAAGTGCTTCCACCTGGTTTGATTTCTATAAAGGAATAACTTTAGGAAGATACAACCCCTTCGATCCCCACTCATTTTTGGATGGAGCTTCATTTGTATCTGTCTTTTCCTCGTTTAACCGACTCTACTTCCATTGATCCTTTTGACTCTCAAGTTCTTGTAGATTCGTTAGAGTATTTGATGGGTTATTTAACCATGAAAAAGACAACATCTGAGACTATACCGTCTATTAGACTGCAGGATCATCTACTTTCACTTCATCTTCGATGTTTTTGACGAAACTCGAGGAACATCTGTATGGTTGTCCGTCTGTCCCATAGGGTTACCAAGCTTTAAATGGAGCCTACTTTGGTGTCTACTTTAGTCCATGGAATTCACCCATGTCATCATCTATAATTATATCTAGTTCATCTATCACAAGTACTGAATGGCTTGACCCTCAATATCAGGCTAGTCCGTTTAATTACAGTCCATATTATCCAGTATCTGCTGGATACCCTTCATATGAAAGTCAATATGTGCAATATCCCTATATTCCATATGCTAGGGGGCCATAGATGTTCGATCCATATGGCAGTACTCCATCGTATTTAGGTCCATAATATGTTGGAAATATTGTTTTATAATGGAAGCCTACTTTTCATTTTAAGCTGTAAACGGTTGTGTATCAATATCAACCAGCTCAACTTGTCGCATTTGCGCCTACTATTCCTACCATTTCTTCTATGGGCATTGGTCAGTCTGAAAAAGTAGGTCTTTCCACCCCTAACCCTCAGGTTTTGGGTCTACAGACTCAATCTTCCCAGGTTGCTATTCAACAACCATCTGTATTGGGAATTTCACAACCGTAGGCTAGTTTACCTTTTTCACAAGTTTCTTCTCGCCCTGTATATTCACAACTGGGTCCAAATTGTAGAAATTATATAACTGATATGTTATACATTGGAGATTATCCTGATAACACACTATTTGACTTCATGCACAATACATAATCTCTTCTACTATTGATCATTACTTGCGGAAATTAAATCAATTGCATGCACACATTAAAACCATAAAAATTCACACATATGAACACAGTAATTTATGGGAAAGCTTAAAGCTAAAAACCCCCAACTATCTGTATAATATATGTCATAGAGATCATGTAACAATCATCATACAAATCTCCTCACAAGCTCTCAGTACAATATCCAATTGCTACACACTAATCAAGTCTGATCTAGCAAATCCCATGCATCGATCTCTGCCACATGCTAGCTTGCCTCTACTGCGCAATCACTGCTGAAGAATGGCTCTGAATGAACTCGAATTGGTCCATCCTTTCTCATGCAATCCTCATTAGCATCTCCAACCACTGTGTGTTGCAAATCATGCAACACTATAGTCACAAGTGATAGTTAACCTCCTCTTTCACCTACCTCTCCACTAGTCTCCACTGAAACTGTCGATGCACTGTAGTTAACTGATTTATTCTTCAGTTGATTAATGAGTTAATAATTAGTGAATTAATTAATAAATAATTCACACCACTCTCACTAGTGTATCAATCAGTTAGACTAGATACAACTAGCTTAACTATGTTTAACTAAGTTAAACTCAACACAACTCTACTAACTACCTCAATAACTCCACTAAACTCTATCACATGAGTTATAACTGAAGTCTCCATGCAATAGCTCCACTTATCCCTTAGGAATAGTTAATTCCTTCTGTCAGCTCCTGTGCCAAATCTGTGCACTTAACTGAAGTGCTCCAAGAGAATAAGATAATGTTTATAGTCCAAATATTATTAAGAGCTAATAATATTCGACATATCTATTTTTAGACTGGAAGTCTAAAAATAGACTCCGCCCAATATGTCTAAAAATAGAAGTCCATATATTTTTCCAAATCACTCAACCATCCACAAATAGCATCCTACAACTCATAAAAAATGATCTGCTGGGTATGTGTTATATTCTTTCCACGACTAGCCCCATGTGTTGTATGTTGCGCCAGGTGTAGCAGGGGGTCACAGGGGGGGTGGCAGCCCCCCCTGTCGAGGTCCAAGGCAGCACCCCGGTGATTTTTTTTTTTGGTGTGTGGTCCCACTCATAGGCAGACCCACCCGTGTTTTGTGCATGATTTTGCACATGGTTTTTGGGTACGATGGTTTTCGGTCCCTGGTATTTTGTAGATCTGGTCAAGGAAACTATGGTTATGTTCTAATCTAGGGTTAATGGATTGGGGTTTATGTATGCTTCAACATGTATATATATGTGTTGTAACACTAAAAGGAATATAATGAAAAATCAAGTTGTCCCAATTTGGATCTAGGGGAAAATCTCTGTGTTTATATGTTTTATGTTTTATGCTCTCACTATTGTTTATTTTCTATTATAATATTCATGTGTAGATAATTTATGTTCAGGGTTAAAACCTACATTTGGTACGTATTATTTCAGCTCATGTGAAGGCACCTTTCGCCGAGGGTTTTTTGTTCGGGCCTGAGGTAGACCCTGTTCAGTGGGAGATCTGCGGGATTGACTCTTGTGGTGAAAGAACATGGCGAGCAGCAGAAATAAAGATCGAGAAATTTAATGGTCAGAGCTTTGAGTTATGGAAGCTCAAGATGGAGGATCTGTTGGTGGATAAAGATCAGTGGATCGCGGTAGATCCAGGTACTAAACCAACGACAATGTCAGATGAAGACTGGAAGAAACTGGATCGGAAGGCTAAGAGCACACGCTCTGGCCAGGTAGTCTCAGATTCGCAGATATTGAATGTATCTGGGAAGCTACTTACGAAGAATTTGTGGGAAAAACTGGGACTTCGTACCGATGTAAGTCTCTGGTGAATAAGTTGTTCCTGTGGAAAAAGCTGTATAACCAAAGGATGAAGGATGGAGACTCAGTGACAGAGCATCCGAACGCCTTCAATACTATGGTAAGTCAGCTGTCATCTGTTGATATTAAAATCTCAGATGAAGATAAGTGCATCAGTTTGTTGTGTTCTCTCCCAGACTTGTGGGACAGTCTGGTTATTGCAATAGGTAGCAATACAACTACCTTGAATTTTGATTACATTGTCTCAGCCTTGGTGTTGGAGGAAATGAGACGGAGAAATATGGAGGGCCAGAATGGAGATGCCTTATCTGTACGAGGAAGGTCCCAGAACAGAAACAAGAATAAGGTTTCGAGTGGGAGATCTAAATCTAGAGGGAGATCTAAATCTCCTGGAATGTTTGTAGAGGTGTGCTGGAAATGTGGAAAGGAAGGGCACTACAAAAAGGACTTCATATCTAAAGCTCTTAAGAAAGGAAAGGGATCTAATGATGCTCCTTCTGTTGAGGAAAAAACCACTTCAAATGAAGGTGGGGAAGTGTATTTGGCTTCTTCTTCAAATAAACATGTAGATCATGAGTCATGGTTGATTGAATCGGGTGCATCCTTTCACTTCACTCCCCATAGGGAGTGGTTCTGTGAGTATGAGAAATATGATGGTGATGTCTTCCTAGGAGATGATAGGAAGGCCAAAATCATCGGACGTGGAAAGGTCAAGCTGAAGCTACAAGGTGGAAGGATTAGAACACTTCTCGGTGTTCTGCATATTCCTGCATTGGCCAGAAATCTGATTTCTGTAAGCAAGATGGATGATGCAGGTGTAAAAACAGTGTTCGAGAAAGATGCCTGCAAGATGGTTCGGGGAGCACCGGTATTAATGCGGGGAGTTCGGACTGGAACTCTGTACAAGCTACAAGGTAGCAATCAAGTATCACGGTGCACAGCTTATGTGGTTCCCGAAAGGGGCCCTCGGAAAACCTAGCTTGCCTCTCGGAGAAAAGACCATGCTATGGCATCAAAGGCTTGGAACATAGGAGAGAAGGCCTTCTGATAATACATAGAAATGGTATGGTAGAAGGTATGTCTACTTTCCTCTCGATTTCGATTTCAGAACATTACAGGTATGGGCGCTTAATCGGGTGAGTTTTCCTTCGGTGCTAAGAGGGTGAACAAGATATTAGAACTTGTGCACGTTGATGTGTTTGGACATGTGTGTCGGCCCATCACCGGGAAAGTCGTTGTTCTATGTTTCATTCATAGATTACTTCTCAAGGAATACATGAATATATTTCTGAGGAAGAAATCTGGAAGTCTTCGACAAATTTAAAGAATTTAAGGCTCGCAGCATGCAGTGAAGAAGATAAAGGCGCCGAGGACAGATAATGGTGGGGAGTTCTACAAGAAGGAATTTGAAGATTTTTGTAAAAAGTGTGTTATAGCACGACAGAAGACTACTCCATACACACCTCAGAAAAATGGAGTTGCAGAAAGAATGAAAAAAACACTGATGGAAAAGGAAAGAAGCATGCTCAGTGGTACCGGGTTAGGACAAGAATTCTGGGCAGAGGCAGTGGAGACTGCATGTTACTTAGTTAATAGATCACCTTCATCAGCGTTGGAGGATAAGACTCCACATGAGGTATGGACTGGTAAGAAACCCTATCTTTCACATCTAAAGGTATTTGGATGTGATGCATATGTACATGTTCCAAAGGATAAAAGGACCAAGTTGGATAATAAATTTGAAAGGTGCATCTTTATTGGGTATAAGGATGGTTTAAAGGGTTACAAAATTTGGAACCCAGAAACAAGGAAGGTTGTGTACAACCGAGATGTGGTGTTTAGAGAGGTGAAAGATGTTGTTACACATGAAGTTCTACCGAAGGAACCTGAGAAGATAGAGTTTGAGCTAAAGGAGGATGAATCAGACTCTACAATAGAAGAAGACTCAGAAGAGGAAGAGCCACAAACTCCAGCTGTGAGAAGATCAGTTCAGGAAAGAAGGCAACCAGAAAGGTATAGTCCATCTGCTTTCTATTCAGGTTTTGCCTTAACTATAACTGATGATGATCCCAGAACTATCAGGGAGGCAGTAGATTCAGAGGATGGAAAAGATTGGAAGGAGGCCATGGTTTATGAAATGACATCCTTGCATAAAAATGAGGCATGGGATTTGGTGGAGTTGCTGGCTGGAAGGAAGCCCATCAGGAGAAAATGGGTGTTTAAGAAGAAGATAAATGTAGAAGGCAAGGTGGAAAAATCCAAAGCTCGGTTGGTAGAAAAAGGTTATTCCCAGGTGCCGGGAATTGATTTTGGTGATATTTTTTCTCCTATTGCCAAAGTTACTTCTATTAGATTAATTTTATCTGTTGCTGCTACATTTTATTTTGAGATAGAACAGATGGATGTGAAGACTGCATTTCTTCACGGGGATCTAGAAGAGGAGATCTACATGAAGCAACCTGAAGGCTTTATGTTGAAGGGTAAGAAAGAACTAGTATGCAGGCTGAAGAAGTCTCTGTATGGGTTAAAACAGTCACCAAGGATGTGGTATCAGAAATTTGATACCTATATATGGGGACTTGGCTTCACTAGAAGCAAGGGGGATCACTGTGTTTATTTTAAATTAATTGGTGACTATGTTATTTATTTGGTCTTGTATGTGGATGATATGTTGTTGATTGGAAATGACAAAGAAAATATCCAAGATTTGAAGACCCAATTGTTCTCCAAATTCGACATGAAGGATCTTGGTGCTGCAAACTATATTATGTGCATGGAAGTTAAGAGAGATCGGGCAAAGAGGAAGCTCTGGTTAAACCAGAGGAAGTATGTTGAGACTATATTGCAGAGGTTCAATATGCAGGATAGTAAACCAGTGAGTGTTCCTATTCCTGTAGGTGCAAAGCTGTCTGCTGAACAGTGTCCCAAGACACAAGAAGAAGAGGAGGATATGTCCCGTGTTCCATATGCAAGTGCAATGGGTAGCCTGATGTATGCAATGGTCTGTACTAGACCAGACATTGCACATGCAGTGGGAGTATTGAGCAGGTTTATGTCAAACCCAGGGAAGGAGCATTGGACAGCAGTGAAGCGAGTTTTCAAATATTTACGTGGCACTAGTGATTATGGCTTGTGCTACCAGGGAAGACCAGGATTGGAAAGAAAGTTGGACATTCGTGGTTTTGTTGATGCAGACTGGGCTGGAGATCTGGACCAAAGAAGATCTACAAGTGGGTATGTATTTAGCCTATTTGGAGGTGCAGTCAGTTGGATGAGTAAAAGACAGTCTGTAGTGGCGCTTTCAACTACAGAGGCAGAATACATAGCAGCCACTCATGCAAGCAAGGAAGCAGTTTGGTTGCAGAGATTGTGTTCAAGTATGGGGTTGGTACAACAAGCTATATGGATAGACTGTGATAGCCAAAGTGCAATTTTCTTGGCTAAGAACCCTACTTATCATTCAAAGACAAAGCACTTTGATGTTCAATATCACTTTGTTAGAGATATGGTTGAAGCTAAAAGGGTGTTGTTGGTAAAGGTGGACACTTTGAAGAATGTTGCAGATGCATTGACGAAGTCTGTGAGCACTCAGAAGTTCTCTTGGTGTAGAGAAAAAATGGGTGTTGAAGAATTGGCCCAATGAATAAGCTCTCCTGTGGCCCCCTATGGAAAGAAAACAACAAGTGGGAGAATGTTGGGTATGTTGGGTATGTGTTATTTTGTGCATGACTTTGCACATGGTTTTGGGGTACGATGGTTTTCGACCCCTAGTATTTTGTAGATCCGGTCAAGGGAACTACGGTTATGTTCTAATCCAGGGTTAATGGATTGGGGTTTATGTATGCTTCGGCATGTATATATATGTGTTGTAACACTAAAAGGAATATAATGAAAAATCAAGCTGGTCGTCCTAATTTGGGATCTAGGGGAAAATCTCTGTGTTTATCTGTTTTATGTTTTATGCTCTCGCTATTGTTTATTTTCTGTTATAAGATTCATGTGTAGATAATTTCTGTTCAGGGTTAAAACCTACATGATCGACAGGTCTAAAAATAGAATTGCGCCAAAAATAGCCTGCGGGCCCACTTAGTGAAGGTGACTCTTTTCACTAAGTTCATCATCTTGTTGCAATCTCAACACTCCCTCTCAACAAGATAGGGATTATCTGCCACCTCGATCCTGCCTCTGTGGTATTATAATTTTCTCCTAGTGAGCACCTTCGTCAAGATATCAGCATCCTGATCCTCCATAGGAATGTAAGAAAGTAACATGATCTTCCATTGCACACAATCTCTGATATGATGATATCAGTCCGTGAAGCCATGCAGCCTCAACCCATCCTCCTATCTGTACCAAGATCCATATCCTGATGTGCCTCTGAGATATCTCAATACATGCTTCCCCACCTTCCAAAAGAGCTTGGTAGGCTTAACCATAACTTGTGAAAGCTGGTTAACAACATAGCATATGTCAAGTCCTGTATTGAATAGATACATAAGCGACCCCACCAACTATCGGTAAACAGTGGCATCCACTACCTCTGCCGATGTAGCATCGTCTTTCCTCCATCCACCAGGGAGAGGAGTGTCGTTAGGCTTGTAGCCATGCATGTTGAACTTCTCCAGTATCTCCTGGGCATACTTTCCTTGAGACACAAACAATCCATCACTACGCTGCCAAATTTCCAATCCCAGGAAATAATGAAGGAGGCCCAAGTCCTTCATTTCAAACTCCTTTGCAAGATCAGCCTTGCATGAGTGTATCAATAGTTCATCACCTGTCAGACTCAAATCATCTACATAAAGTACAATGATCAACAACTTACCCTCCACCACAATCTGGTATAGGTTCAGATCCGCCTCACTCTTGGAGAATCCAATTCCGGTGAAATAATTGTCTATCCGTGTGTACCAAGCATGAGGTGCTTGTTTCAACCCATACAACGCTCTTTTGAGCCTGCACACATGCGACTCCCTACTAAAGATATTGAAACCTTCGGGCTGCTCTATGTTCAACTCCTCCTCAATGAATCCATTGAGGAACGCAGTATTCACATCCATATGATGAATGTGCCACCCCATCTATGCTGAGAGAGAAAGAATCGTCCGTATGGAAGAATACCTTGCGACAGGTGCAAAGGTTTCCTCATAGTCAATCCCCTCAATCTGTGAGAAGCCTTGGGAAACAAATCTTGCCTTGTACTTCTTGACGCTCCCGTCAGCTGCTTGCTTCACTTTGTAGATCCATCTCGAACCTACCAATGATTTCCCTTCCGGCCTTGGGACAATCTCCCATGCACTGTTTCTGACAATCAAATCATACTCTTCCACCATGGCATCTACCCATGCAGGGTCCTCCACAGCTTCCTCGAAAGAGGATGGTTTTTTCACGATACACTTGCTCATCAGAGCCATGTATCCAGTATATCGGTCAGGTGACTATCTCTATCTGCACTATGATGTAGGTGCTCTTACAATCTTCTCTGCATCAAAATTCAGTTGCTCAGCTTCTGTAGTGTGCTTCCACCCTCTGACGGTTGGCGCTGCATGAGTGGTTTCTTCCACTCCATGAACCTCCTCTTGTGGCTGATGCACATCCCGAGGCTCATCCTTAGGAACTAATAGCTCCTCATCTTCATGCAAGTGTGGCTCCCTCCGAAGCGAACACTTCATGGCTTTCTCCTCATGAAATTTGATATCTCGTCGCACAACAGTCTTCCGACTGTCTGGTAAATACACACGATAGTTTTGGGGTGTATCAATGTACCCCACAAATATCCCAACCTCTGCGGTCGGCTCCAGATTCTTCCTGGCATCCTTCGTCACATGAATGTAAATAGGTGAGCCAAAAATCTTCAAATGAGAAATACTAGGCTTCTTACTAGAAAACGCCTCCTCGGGTGTAATCATGCCAAGTATCCTATGAGGACAACGGTTTTGCACATAAACCGCAATATTGCATGCCTCAGCCCACAAGTGTATGGGAAGGCCCTGATCATGCAACATCGCCCGTGCAACACCCATGATTGTTCCGTTCTTTTGCTCTGTGACCCCATTCTATTGTGGGTTATGAGGCGCTCTGAGCTCTCTTCGAATTCCTTCTGCATTGAAAAAGTCCTTGAATTCGCCAGAGATGAATTCACCACCATTATCACTCCTAAGAACCTTCACCTACTTCCCCGATTATTTCTCCACCAGTGCCTTAAACTCACGAGACTTAGATAATGTCTCGCTCTTCTTCTGCATGAAGAAGATCCAGCACTTATGATAAAAATCATCGACAAATATCACATAATACCTGTGCTTTGCTGTCGAAGCTGCTAAGAAATTTCCACACATGTCTGTGTGAATTCTCTCAAGGATCGTTGTGGCGTGACTATCCTTCTCGTGAAAGGTGGCTTTCACAAATTTTCCCAAAGTACATCCCTTGCACTGATATGACTGCACAAGTGTACCTTTGGGAAGCCCGGTAGAAATCTGCTGCAAAATTTTCAAAGCACCATGGTGAAGATGGCCCAATCTCCTATGCCATAGCTCGCCCTCCCGGCTCACCACTCCTTCTGCCTTGCTTGCCTTTGATGCATATCCATCTACCTGAAACTGATAAAGGTTCTTAACTCGAACCCCTATCCTCTGAGTTTCACCAGTTGCCTTACTACGCAGGAAAGCCTTTCCCTCGCTAAAGACAACATCATATCACTTGTCTTCCAACATTGCCACAGAGATAATATTCTTCTTCAATCCTGGAACATGCATGACTTCCTTCAATATGAAGGGTTTACCAGACTCCCTCTCAAAGGAAATGGTCCCAATATCGGTCACACTGTATCTGCCATCATCGCCCATCTCGATGTGCACTCCAAGATATTTCTCATCCAGATCAGTAAAAAAATATTTGTCTCCGGTCATATGGAATGAAGCACCACTGTCAAGAAACTAAACCCATCATACTTGAGACCAAGAATTCGATCAACGAAAAATCTAGCTCAAAATGTGAGGCTAAGGCCTCTCCAGCTGCAGATCCAACAACCTGCATATTTTTCTTCTTTTGTGGACAATTAGTGGCGTAATGTTTGTGTTGGTGACAATGAAAGCACTCACCTTGGACATGTCCTGCTTCTTGCCTTTCGCACCGGATTGAGAAGTATTATTCTTGCTCTTACCCTTCCTTGCTTTGGTAGCCAAAGTGAAATTTTATTCATTTGCATTCTTTGATGAAGATCTGTCCTTGGTACTTCGCCTTATCTCCTCCAGCACAAGATCCGACGAAAGTCGCTCCCATCCTGGAAGTTTCTCCCGACCATTGACAGAGTCTTGATAGAAATGCCAACTCTTCAGAAGCCCAAGGAGAGCCAAGCTCACCAAGTCCTCATCATCTACAGTAACCCCCACACTTCCCAGCTCATCCCTGCACTGGAAAAACTTCGTGAGATACTTGGGTATACTGTCGCCTTTCTCCATTTTTATATTCTTGAGCTTATACTTGAGCGCTAACTTCCTCTGGTCGCTCTTTCTTTGGAACAAAATGTCAAAGATTTCCACATCAAGAATGGAGAAGCTTTACCATGAAGGTTGGACACTATGTGATCCTTCACACCTTCCAATAGAATCCTTCGACATTTTGCTGTCTTCTTTTGCCATGCGTCAAGTGCGGCAGCATCGCTAGAAGCAGGTTTTGGAATTCTGCATATATGAACTCCTTCAACCCATTGTCATCCAACACCGCCTCCATTCTGTCCTTCCATGAAATATAATTCGTGCTGCCTTCAAGGGGATACTCCAATCACAATCCGTTGAAAGACATCTCAACTTGACACCAAGAAAACACTACTGCAAATTCGAATTCCACCAGCACAAAACTCAACCGCTTCAATGATTTGCAATTGCTCCAATGATAAATATCGCTCTGATACCATGTAGAAATTATATAACTGATATGTTATACATCTGATATTCTCCTGATCACACACTATTTTAATTCATGCACAATACAAAATCTCTTCTACTATTGATCATTACTTGCGGAAATTAAATCAATTGCATGCACACATTAAAACCATAAAAACTTACACATATGAACACAGTAATTTATGGGAAAGATTAAAGCTGAAAAACCCCAAATATATGTATAATATATTTCACATAAATCATGTAACAAGCATCATACAAAGCTCCTCACAAGCTCTCAGTACAATCTCCAATTGCTACACACTAATCTGGTCCGATCTAGCAAATCCCATGCACCGATCTCTGCCACCTGCTAGCCTGCCTCTATTGCGCAATAATTGCTAAAGAATGGATATGAATGAAATCAAATTGGTCTAGCCTTGCTCACACAATCCTCATTAGCATATCCAACCACTGTGTGTTGCAAATCATGCAACACTATAGTCACAACTGATAGTTAACCTGCTCTTTCACCTACCTCTCCACTGGGCTCCACTGAAATTGTTCATGCACTGTAGTTAACTGATGTATTCTTCAGTTGATTAATGAGTTAATAATTAGTGAATTAATTAATAATTAATTCACACCACTCTCACTAGTGTATCAATCAGTTAGACTAGATACAACTAACTCAACTATGTTTAACTAAGTTAAACTGAACACAACTCCACCAACTACCTCAATAACTCCACCAAACTCTGTCACATGAGTTCTAACTGAAGTCTCCATGCAATAGCTCCACTTAACCCTTAGGAATAGTGTAATTCCTTCTGTCAGATCTTATGCCACATTTGTGCACTTAACTAAAGTGCTCCAAGAGAATAAGATAATGTTTATAGTCCAAATATTATTAAGAGCTAATAATATTCGACATATCTATTTTTATACTGGAAATCTAAAAATAGATTCCACACAATATGTCTAAAAATAAAAGTCCATCTATTTTTCCAACTTGACCAACCATCCACAAATAGCATCCTGCAACTCAAAGAATATGATCGACATGTCTAAAAATAGACTTGCGCCAAAAATGGCCCTGCGGGCCCACTTAGTGAAGGCGACTCTTTTCACTAAGCTCATCGTCTTGTTGCAATATCAACATTTAGAAATTTTAATAACTGAGATATTATTCAACGAGATTATCCTGATCACACACTATTTTAGCTTCATGCATAATACAAAATCTCTTCTATAATTGATCATCACATGCAGAAATAAAATCAATTGCATGCATACATTAAAACCACAAACAATCACACATATGAACAAAGTATTTAATGGGAAAGATTAAAGCTGAAAACCCCAAATATCTGTATATTATATTTCATGGAGATCATGTAACAATCATAGTACAAAAGCTCCTCACAAGCTCTCATGCACACCCTCAATTGCTACACACTATCAAGCTAGATCTAGCAAAACACATGCTCCAATATTTTGCCACTTGATAGCCAGCCTCTTGCATAATTAATGCTATGGGATGGCTTCATTAAATAGATAAACCACCTGGCTTGTACTCCGCAATCCTCATGGGCTTCTCCACCTATCTGTGTGTTGCAAATAGCAACTGTATGGTCACAACAGATAGTTAACCTTCTCTTTCACCTATTTCTGCACTGGTCTCCACTGAAACTGTCCATGCACTAAAGTTAAATGATGCATTCTTTAGTTGATTAATGATTTTATAATTAGTGAATTAATTAATAATTAATTCACACCACTCTCACTAATTGTATCAATTAGTTAAACTGAATACAAATAGCTCAACTATGTTTAGATTAGTTAAAATGAATACAACTCCACTAACTTCCTCAATCAACTCCACCAAACTCTGTCACATGAGTTCTAACTGAAGTCTTCATGCAATAGCTCCACATAACCCTCAGGAATAGCGTAATTCCTTCTGTCAGCTCCTGTGCCACATATGTGCACTTAACTGAAGTGTTCCAAGAGAATAAGATAATGTTTAGAGTCCAAATATTATTAAGAGCTAATAATATTCGACATATCTATTTTTAGACTGGCAATCTAAAAATAGATTCCGCCCAATATGTCTAAAAATAGAATTCCATCTATTTTTTCCGACTTGACCAACCATCCAAAAATAGCATCCTGCAACTCATAGAACATGATCCATATGTCTAAAAATAGACATAGTCTAAAAATAGACTTTGCACCAAAAATAGCATGCGGGCCCACTTAGTGAAGGCGACTCCTTTCCACTAAGCTCATCATCTTGTTGCAATCTCAACATCCCTCTAAACAAGATATGGATTATCTACAACCCCTATCCTACCTCTGTGGTATTCGAATTTGCTCCTAGTGAGCGCCTTCGTCAAGATATCAGCATCCCGATCCTTCGTAGGAATGTATGAAAGTAACATGACCTTCAGCTGCACACAATCTCTGATATGATGATACCGGATGTCAATGTGTTTAGATATATCATGAAATACTGGATTAATCGAGAGTTTGATGTAACTCTGATTATCACAATAAATCACAGTAGGCTCTAAGTGTGAACCGAACAACCCGACCAGGATCTTCCTCATCCATATAGCCTCGCATGCAGCCAAACTCTCTGCCATATACTCGGCCTCTGCTGAACTGAGTGCCATGGATCTCTGCTTCCTACTGTACCAAGAAAATGTTGTCGACCTGATACTGAAAATCCCTCCAGATGTGCTCTTTCTATCCGTTGGGCTCCCTGCCCAATTTGCATCCGTGAAGCCACATAGCTTCTCCTCATTCGACTGTCTGTACCACAATCCATATCCCGATGTGCCTCTGAGATATCTCAATAAATGCTTTCCTGCCTTCCAGAAGAGCTTGGTTGGATTAACCATAGCTTGTGAAAGCTGGTTCACAGCATAGCATATGTCGGGTTGTGTATTGACCAGATACATAAGCGACCCCACCAACTGTCGATAAAAAGTGGCATCTACTACCTCCGCTGAAGTAGCATCCTCCTTCCTCCATCCACCAGGAAGAGGAGTATCAATAGGCTTGCAGCAATGCATGTTGAACTTCTCCAGTATCTCCTGGGCATACTTACCCTAAGAAACAAACAGTCCATCACTGCGCTGCCAAATTTCCAATCCCAGGAAATAATGAAGGAGGCCCAAGTCCTTCATATCAAACTCTTTTGCAAGATCCTCCTTGCATGAGAGTATCAACAGCTCATCACCTGTCAAAATCAAATCATCTACATAAAGTACAATGATCAGCAACTTACCCTCCACCACAATCTGGTATAGGTTCGAATCCGCCTCACTCTTGGAGAATCCAAGTCCGGTGAAATAACTGTCTATCCGTGTGTACCAAGCACGAGGTGCTTGTTTCAACCCATACAACGCTCTCTTGAGCCTGCACACATGCGACTCGCTGCTGAAGATCTCGAAACCTTCGAGCTGCTCTATGTACACCTCCTCCTCAATGACTCTGTTGAGGAACGCAGTCTTCACATCCATCTGATGAATGTGCCACCCCATCTGCGCTGAGAGAGCAAGAATCGTCCGTATGGAAGAATACCTTGCGACAGGTGCAAAGGTCTCCTCATAATCGATCCCTTCTATCTGTGAAAAGCCTCGGGCAAAAAATCTTGCCTTGTACTTCTCCACACTCCCGTCAGCTGCTTGCTTCACTTTGTAGATCCATCTCGAACCCACCACCGATTTCCCCTCCGGCCTCGGGACAATCTCCCATGCACTGTTTCTGACAATCGAATCATACTCTTCCACCATGGCATCTACCCATGTGGGGTCCTCCATAGCTTCCTCGAAAGAGGATGGCTCTGTCACGACACATTTGCTCACAAGAGCCATGTATCCAGTATACCGGTCGGGTGACCGTCTCTGCCTACGTTGTGATGTAGGTGCTCCTACAATCTTCTTCGCATCTTGCGCCGCCGTCGTATTCGTAGTGCGTCTCCGCCCTCCGATGGTTTGTGCTGCTTTCGTGAGGGTCTCTTCCACTCCATGAACCTCATCTTGTGGCTGATCCACATCCCGAGACTCATCCTTAGAAACACAGCTCCTCATCTGCACATGTGAGGTTGGTACCCTCTCGGCGAACACTTCATAATTTCATGGCTTTCTCCTCCCCGAAATTTGGATATCCTCGTCAAGCATACCAGCCCTGCGACCGCGTCCGGAAAATACACACGATAGTTGTGGGGTGTATCATACCCCCACAAATATCCCAACCTCCGAGCCGGCTCCTGCTTCTTCCTTCTCCCCGGCATCCTTCATCACCATGAATGTAAACAGTGAACCAAAAATCTTCAAATGAGAAATATCAGGCTTCTTACCAGAAAACGCCTCTTCGGGTGTACTCATGCCAAGTACTCTATGAGGACAACGGTTTTTCACATAAACCACAGTGTTGCAAGCTTCGGCCCACAAGTGTATGGGAAGGCCCTGATCATGCAAAATCGCCCGTGCAGCACCCATGATCGTTCTATTATTTCGCTCTGCAACCCCATTCTGTTGTGGGTTATGAGGCACTATGAGCTCTCTTCAAATTCCTTCTGCGCTGCAAAAGTCTTTGAATTCGCCATAGATGAATTCACCACCATTATCGCTCCTAAGAGCCTTCACCTCGCTTCCCACTTCTTTCTCAACCGCGTCTTGAACCTCACAAGAATCGTGAGTATGTATCGCTCTTCTGCATGAAGAAGATCCAGCACTTTCGAGAGAAATCATCAACAAAGATCACGTAGTACTTGTGCTTTGCTGTCGAAGCAACTGAGAAAGGACCACACACGTCTGTGTGAACTCTCTCAAGGATCGTCGTGGCGCGAATATCCTTCTCGTGAAAGGTGGCTTTCACATACTTCCCTAAAGTACACCCCTTGCACTGATCTGACTGCGCAAGGGTGCCCTTAGGAAGCCCATTAGAAATCTGTTGCAGAATCTTCAAAGCTCCATGGTGAAGGTGGCCCAATCTCCTGTGCCACAGTTCGCCCTCATCATCCCGGCTCACCACTCCTTCTTCCTTGCCCGCCATTGCCGCAGAGACAGCCATCTACCCGCAATTGTTAAAGGTTCTTAACCTTTAACCCCTATCCTCCGGGTTTCACCAGTTTCCTTACTACACATGAAATCCTTTCCCTCGCTAAAGATAACATCATATCCCTTGTCTTCCAACATCGCCATAGAGATAATATTCTTCTTCAATCCTGGAACATGCATCACTTCGTTCAATACAAAGGGTTTACCAGACTCCCTCTCAAAGGAAATGGTACTGATACCGGTCGCACTATATCTATCATCATTGCCCATCTCGATGTGCACTCCAAGATCTTTCTCATCCAGGTCAGTAAACAAATCTTTATCTTTGGTCATGTGAAAATACGCACCACTGTCAAGAAACCAAACTGAACCTATCATAATTGAGACTAAGCATGCGATCAGTGACAAATACAGCTCAAACTACGAGGCTAAGGCCTCTCCAGCTGCAGATCTAGCAGCCTGCTTATTTTTCTTCTTCTATGGACAATTAGTGGCATAATGTCCGTGTTGGTGATAGTGAAAGCACTTCACCTTGGACATGCCTTGCTTCTTGCCTTTCGCACTAGATTGAGAAGATTTCTTGCTCTTCCCAAATTTCTTTGCTTCGGCAGCCAAAACGCAATTCTCTTCATCAGAGTTCTTTGATGAATATCCATCCCTGGTACTTTGCCTTATCTCCTCTTGCACAAGATCCAACCAAAGTCGCTCCCATCCTGGCAATTTCTCTCGACCATTGATAGAGTCCTGATAGGAATGCCAACTCTTCGGAAGCCCAAGGAGAGCCAAGATCACCAAGTCCTCATCATCAAAAATCACCCCCACACTTCCCAGCTCATCCCTGCATTGGATGAACTTCATGAGGTACTCGGGCATACTGTCGCCTTTCTCCATTTTTATGTTCATGAGTTTATCCTTGAGCGCCAACTTCCTCTGGTCACTCTTGCTTTGAAATAAATGTGTCAAATATTTCCACATCAAGAATGGAGAAGCCTTACCATGAAGGATGGATACTATGTGATCCTTCACACCTTCCACCGTGCATCCTTCGACATTTTTTTGTCTTCGTCATGCATCAAGTGTACTGCCAAAAGATCACTAGAAGTAGGCTTTGGAATTTCGTGACGAGAAAACTCCAAACCATTGTCATCTAGCACCGCCTCCATCCTGTCCTTCCATGCAATATAATTCGAGCTGCCCTCAAGGGCATACTCCAATCGCAATCCGTTGAAAGACATCTCAACTTCGACACCAAGAAAACACTGCTGCAAATTCGAATTCCACCAGCACAAAACTCAACCGCTTCAATGTTTTGCAATTGCTCCAATGATCAATAATGATTTGATACCATGTAGAAATTTGAATAACTGAGATATTATTCACCGATATTCTCCTAATCACACACTATTTTAGCTTCATGCATAATACAAAATCTCTTCTACAATTGATCATCACATGCGGAAATAAAATCAATTGCATGCATACATTAAAACCACAAACAATCACACATATGAACACAGTATTTAATGGGAAAGCTTAAAGCTGAAAACCCCAACTATCTGTATATTATATGTCATGGATATCATGTAACAATCATAGTACAAAGCTCCTCACAAGCTCTCATGCACACCCTCAGTTGCTACACACTATCAAGCTAGATCTAGCAAAACACATGCTCCAATATTTTGCCACTTGATAGCCAGCCTCTATTGCGTAATAAATGCTATGGGATGGCTTCATTAAATAGATAAACACCTGGCTTGTACTGCGCAATCCTCATGGGCTTCTCCACCTATCTATGTGTTGCAAATAGCAACTATATAGTCACAACTGATAGTTAACCTGCTCTTTCACCTATTTCTGCACTGGTCTCCACTAAAACTGTCCATGCACTGAAGTTAACTGATGCATTCTTTAGTTGATTAATTATTTTATAATTAGTGAATTAATTAATAATTAATTCACACCACTCTCACTAATTGTATCAATTAGTTAAATTGAATAAAAATAGCTCAACTATGTTTAGATTAGTTAAACTGAACACAACTCCACTAACTTCCTCAATCAACTCCACCAAACTCTGTTACATGAGTTCTAACTGAAGTATCCATGCAATAGCTCCACATAACCCTTAGGAATAACGTAATTCCTTCTGTCAGCTCCTGTGCCACATCTGTGCACTTAACTGAAGTGATCCAAGAGAATAAGATAATGTTTAGAGTCTAAATATTATTAAGAGCTAATAATATTTGACCTATCTATTTTTAGACTGGAAATCTAAGAATAGATTTCGCCCAATATTTCTAAAAATAGAAGTCCATCTGTTTTTTCCAACTTGACCAACCATCCACAAATAGCATCCTGCAACTCATAGAACATGATCCATATGTCTAAAAATATACTTTGTGCCAAAAATAGCCTGCGGGCCCACTTAGTGAAGGCGACTCCTTTCCACTAAGCTCATCATCTTGTTGCAATCTCAACACAACACAAATTATCCTAGTGGGCAACCATTTTATCAGATAACATGGCAGACATAGCAACCATTCCCATAATATCATGCTTATCCAGGACTTGGTCAACAATCCTACCCCTATCTCGGTTACCAACAACATAATCCATTTGTTGGTATGAAAAGGCCTACTTCTCAGGTGATTCCATCTTATCTTGTTTATGCTCAACCTGAAATTAATCGAGAGTTGCCATTTGTTGCAACGTTAGAATTACTAGATTTAAATCGGCTCACCAATGATCCAATTCATTATTTACCTTGGTGGACAGTGATTCCACATAAATTACCCTCAGACATTCCAAAATTCAATGAAAATTCTAGAGAAGACCCCTCTATGAATGTCATGACTTATCATTTATGGTGTTCATCAAACTCCTTAAATGATGATTCTATTAGATTATGTAGTTTCCAGCGAATTCTTACTAGTCCGAATGTGAAGTGGTACAATAAATTTCCACGAGCTTCGTTTGATAACTTTACAGCTTTAGCCACTACCTATTTAACCCACTTCCAGTTACCCATCAGATATGAAACTGGAAAGGAAATTTTGAATAGCTTTAAACAGAACATTGCTACTCATATATCTGATCATATACATGAGTGGTGTCGTCGTTGTCGAATGGTTAAAACATTTTTTCTTGATATGATTTTAGCTGAGTGGTTTATTAAGTCCTTATTGCTATCTATCACCGAGGATGTGGCCAAAGGTGGTGTTTTCACTAAAGAGAAAGTCATTTCTCGTGCCCAGTATTTGGATTTGATTTACACTCAGTCTGGCATGATCTACGAAAAGATTCCAAATGTGTTGTGGCCAAATTTTACTATTCCTCCTGCTCCATCTAGTCAGGACATTCATGGGGCGATGGTGTGATTAGCTCTACTAGCGCTTCGACATCAAGTCAACTATTTGGTCCTACAATTTTTGTTTCAAATCAAAACTCTATTGCATCTGATCCTACGTCTTCTTTTGAAATCCTTGCCATGTCATTTGACAAAGGCAAAAGTGATAAGCAACCAGGAAATAGGAAGAAGGGGAAAGACAAGAAGAAATAAAATTCACGCCCACGGGAAAAATCATCTGATTCATCCAGTTCTTTTTGGAAACCTCGTTACCCTTGCTTGATATGTAATAAGGAGCATTTTACGCGAGATTTTCCTCATCGCTCGGAAGTCCCAAAGCTTCTTAAGGCTTCTACCACATCTGCAGTGTTGAAAAATCATTTTCCGAACCCGGAAACACATTTGGTTGCGACAGATCCTGCTTCTAGTTCATTAGGGGAATTTTGAGGTCTAAAATGGGCCTCCTAAGGAAAATGTACAATCAAATTCACTTTATGAGAACCAATCACATTTTAGGGGATAACATCATCCCTGATGGTTGAGGTGGCATTGCTTGAGTTAAAGGTAATTTACTTGTCACATTCTCAATGGTGGATAAAAACTCATTGTTAACCATGGTAGCGTTCTAAGTACTTTTAAAGTCAAAGTGAAGTACTCATAATAAATGTCATTTCACAATTTTTGAATAAAAATATATTATTGTCATTTCATATTTCTTGAAAGAAACAATGCATATCCCTATACATTTATTATATTATATTATTTTTATATAATATATTATACAATTTAAATAATATAAATTTTAATTAATATCATATAATATAATTAAGTATTTATAAATTTATATTTATATTTTATTTTAAGTTATTTAAATATAAAGGACAAATGCATTAGTTGTTCAATGATAATGATTTTTTCTTGAAAAGCTCATTCTTATTTATAGTCACATCAATACAAATTTTTTATTAATTTTATTTTGATACAACTTTTGAATTGAATTTAACTATGGTTACATGGATTATGGTGAAAAAAGTGAATTGCAAATTCATAAATATTATTTTATTGGTTTAGCTATTATTTTATTATTTCCTTAGGAGGCCCATTTTAGACCTCAAAATTCTCCTAATGGCAAGTGCTTATGCTATCCGTTACGAAGCCCAAAAATGATGTTTTTGTGTCAATACAAAGTAAAGATTACCGTAATCCATTGTCGTTGTCCAATGGTTAGGATACAGACCAACCTACCACTTCGACTTCGACATCATATGACTCGGCTCTACTGCCTATCCTTCCAAAGTTAAAAATAAAACCACCGAAGGGAGTAGTTCACAAATCAACATTCAACCCTCGAGGTCATGCAACTCAAAATTATAATGTAGTAGAAGATTTGGCGCAAACACCTTCTTATATGTGGACGTTTGAGGTACTCCAGAATTGTCCCTCTCAGAAGTAGGCTTTGTTATCTGCAATAAGTGCAATAGATTCGACAGATTCAAATCTCGTAGTCTTCAATCACACAGACTATGTGCCAAAATTTCTAGTAGAGTTGGCATTCTTGATTGAAGTAGATGTTCTGAATCACCTCATTCATCATACTATCATTGATGAAGGCGCATCTACTTGTATGATGTCAATGAGTTGCTGGAAGTCATTTGGTTCGTCGAATTTTTCACAAGCACCTACGACGTTAAAAGCTTTTGATGGTCGTACATATAAGTCTTGTGGAATTATTAATAACCTGCAAGTAGAACTAGTTGGAAAATCAGTTACTGTTGAAGCTAAGGTCGTTGACAGACCCCTCGACTACAACATATTACTTGGAAGACCATGGGTTTACGCTATGGTTGCGGTAGTATCTACTTATTTTTGTACGATCATCTTCCCCCATAAAGGAAGTATCCACTACAAGGAAAATACCCTCTAGCAGAGGTTATAAAGGAGGTTTTTAGTGTCATAAAATTAGCCAAAATTATCAAAAAAACATTTTCTACAACATCCGTTTATGGTTACGGAGGTTTTGGCGGAGCTTTTAACAAAAATTCAACACAACTAAAAAAAATGGGTGGCCGGAGGTTATTAGGGATGTTTTTTCATCAATATGATACTCAGGATTTAATGCACCGGTGCGTACCTATAGCAGGTGCCACGGGGCGGTCGAAGGAGAATGCACCGGGCCGTTAAGGTATAAAACATCACTGGGTGTAGTGTTGGTGATACAACGCACGGGGCCATTCTAATTGGTCTTGGGATTTGTATGGTGCCCATAGGTCATATCAACGCACCGGTGCATAGACTTATAGAAACACACCGGTGCGCAGTATCACACAAATGCACCAAAATTTATAATTGGTATCCGTATTCTTGCAGTGCCCATAGGTCGTACAAATTCATCGGTGCGTATAGACACTTAAGTGCCCCAGTGCACAGTATCACACAAATGCACCGATATTTATAATTGGTATCAGTATTTGTGCAGTGCTTAAACGCCGTACAAATGCATCGGTGCGTATAGACACATAAATGCCCCGGTGCATAATATCACACAAACACACCGATATTTATAATTGGTATTGGTATTTGTGCGGTGCCCAGAGGTCGTCCAAATGCACCAGTGCGTAATTCCACATAAACGCACAAGTGCGCAGTACCGCACAAATGCACCGATATTTTTAATTGGTTTTGGTATTTGTGTGGTGCCCATAGGTCGTAGAAACGCACCGGTGCGCTTCAAAATACAAACACACTGATGTACAGTAACTGACATGCACTGGTTTTCATTTTGTATTTTTTAGAAACATCGACCTGTGACAGTGAAATTATTGTGAGTTTTTAAAATTCATTATTCATCAAAAGTTGACACATATTATAACAATATTGATATTAATTAAATTTTTATTAATGCATTTGAATGTGATGTTTGGATTAATTTTTCATATCATATCATAATTATTGTGGTTTTTTAAAATTCATTATTCATCAAAATTCGACACATATATATCTTATAACAATATTCATATGAATTAAATTTTTATTAGTGCATTTGAGAACCATAATGGAGAACGCAATAGAATAAATTAAAACACACACACACACACACGCACACATATATAAGACATTCTTTTTCATACATAATGGGACAGTTATTGGTATCCCTTTGTCTTTCAATTGGGACACTATGTCCATTACATTAAAGAAAATGCCTGATTTCATAGACATATTTCAAAAAATACAATGCTTTGCTTTGATATCCAAACATAGTGATCATCATTCTTCGCTTGAACTGTTGTCACTCCTACAGCTACTTCCACAACTTGGGTTATTTTCAAGAATGTTTTGTTCACGGTGTTGATTGTTTTCTTCTTCTTCACCTTCCATCTACAAACATAAAAATAAACTGTAATGAGTGTATATAGATTGGTGAGAATAATGAAAATTGAAATATTAAATAATATACATCAATGTAAATAAAAAAGAAATGACGTACCATTGAAATAATTGACTCATAAACTATACACATTCTTTCAAAACCCTGTAACATGCCATATTTCAAGACTTCATCTATTGGCGCAGTTCCATACTTTGTTTCTTGCAAGTTTTATACCCCATAAAAAATCATATATTTAATATAAAAGATTTATTTTTTCTATTAATTATAGATGGAGCCAAGTAAAACAAGATCGATATATGCTTACAAATTCCACAATTAAGTTCTGATATGCCAAGATATACTCACAACCCATATTTAACCCAATTTCAATCAATTCCTCTGATGGTTCTTTTTTGTATGTTAGCACCTGTTTGAAGACGTTCAATGATGATTTTTGTAAAACAACTTAAAAAATACAAAAATGAAATCTAGTTAAGTTTTTATAAGGAAGTAACAATTACTCAAAAACTTAGATATCAATCATTTTCATCCTTGTCGTCCTGTTTTATGTGCTGAATGGGTTCCATTTTCTTTTATTTTTTGCAAGAAAATACTTGAAAATTAATATTTAATGCTAAATTATTTATTTATTATACCTAATGATCGAAAAATTCAATGATTACATATTAAATTTGAAGAACATTGTTGTTGAGATGACTCCTCCCGCGATGCAATTTTTTCCATTTCTTTGACCATCTCCTTGTACACCTTTTTGGACATTCCTACTGGCATATTTCTGATATCAGCTTGTTCATCTTTTGAGATTTTCATAATATTCCTGAAAATGTAACATGACAATAGAATATTTATTTTTTACATTGATATATGAAAAGTAAATATAACAAAAGTGATATTTATAAATACTTCTAGACAAACATTTAAATGAATATTACTTTTTCATTCCTTATTTTTTGTTGCTGTACATTTTTGCTATTAAAAGTCTGACATGTCTCATTGACCAATTCTCTGGAAACTCTTCTTGTAGTTTAGATAAAATTTGGTTCTTGGAATCATTGGATTGGTTTTTGTATTGTAAGTGGAAAAAATGTCTATACAATCGTTCCACTAGATCCCTCAAAATTCTGTAAAATATTTCCCCCCTTTCGTTAACCTTCAGCACCACTACATATGAGCTAAGCAGCAATTAATTTTCATTTACATGTTCTATTTTTTTTCTTTTCTTAGAACAACATTCCTTTTCTGAGTTGTTGGTCCTTGTTGAACATTAAACATATGTGAATTAATAGACTGTTTGACACATGTTATCTAATAATTTTAATTATATTATTAATGAAAACTAAAAAAATAAACTCGTATTGGATTGATGGTATTTTTTCATTCACCTGATTCATCTTTTTGAAAATTTTCCATCAAGCTTTTACACTCTTCTAGTTCTAGATTAGAAATAATCTTATCGAGCTTCGTCATTTTTTGGCTCTGCATGATACATAGTAAACAATACATATTAGTTAAACTTACATATAGTTCAAAAATAATATTTTTTGCAAAGAATTTACACAGAACTATCCCTTTTTTCTTTTTTTGATGTGTTATCAGTATTTTTGTTACTTGACCTCTTGTCAGTCATTTCTTTATCAATCTCAAATATGTACCATATCATTCATTAATATATTTATAAATAAATTATCAAATTTTCAAGTAAAACAAATGTCAAGTAACCAGTGCGCCATTTATGGTTCATGCATCGACGTCGCGTGGGTGTCTTAGAAATGCACCACACAAACAGTAAAATAGACCGTACGGTGATCTATGTCAACAAGAAGCATCACTACGTTACATGTCAATCACCGCATTGATTAACCATGATAAAATAATAAAAATCTTCCAGTGTTAGTTTTTGTAGCATAAACCGTGCCATATTTTACATATGGTGCACCGATAAAAAAAATTTTGTTTTTTATTTTTTATCACATTACTTACATGGTGCGCTTGTACAATACAGAGAACCGGTGCACTAGGTTACGCCGGGCGCACCGATGAAAAAAAAATCTGTTTTTTTAAATTCACGCAAGGGTCGACATGGATTAGGATCTGACTATGAAAATCGTCCCATCGGTTGGATGTCTTAGGTCTATATTTAGCAATACAAACCATATAAATCTAAATTGAAAAGCACTAATTCTAAAATCACAGAAAGAGGGAGAAGAAAGGGTAGAAACAAAAATAATGTAAGGTTTGTATTTTTTGAAAGTTTTTTTTTATTTTTTATCGAAACAGAACTTTCTCAGTGCACCATAATGAAATAGCACACCAGCTGCATATTTTAAAAATGGCGCACTGAGAAAAAATATTTTGTTTTTGTAATTTTTTATCACAGTACTTGCGCGATGTGTTGGGATAATAGAGCACACCGGTGCGCTCAGGTACACAGGGCACACCGATTTTTTATTATTATTATTTAAATTTACGCAAGGGCTGACATGGATTGGGATCCGACTATGAAAGTCCTCCCGTGGGTTGGATGTATTAGGCTTATATTTAGAAATAAAAACCCTATAAATATAAATTGAAAAGCCCTAATTCTGAAATCATAAAAAGAGGGAGAAGAAAGAACAGAAACAAAAAGAATGTAGGGTTTGTTTCTAAAATGGTTTTTTTTTTTTTTTGAAAAATAGCACGTTCGTGGTGCGCCATAATGAAATAGTGCACCGGTTCCATATGTTACATATAGCACAATGATAAAAACATAAATTTTTTTTATCACTGTACTTTTGCGGTGTGCTGGTATAACAGAGTGCACCAGTGCGCTATGTTACGCAGGGCGCACCGAGGAAAAAAAATCTGTTTTTTTTTTTAAATTCACGTAAGGGTTGACATGGATTGGGATCCGAAAATGCAAGTCCCCCCATGGGTTAGTTGTCTTATTACTATACGAACCCTATAAATCTAAATTGAAAAGCCCTAATTCTGAAATTACAGAAAGAGGGAGACGAAAGAGCAGAAACAAAAAGAATCTAGGGTTTTTGTTTCTAAAAATAGATTTATTTATTTATTTTGTTTCTGAAAACTGAAGAAAAATTAAAAAAAACAATAAAATTTGATTTTTTTTCTTTTATTGCATAAAAAAAACTGCAGAAAAAGTAAAAAAAAACAATAAACTTTGATTTTTTTCTTTTACTGCATAAAAAAAACTGCAGAAAATGTAAAAAAAACAATAAAATTTACTCACATCGTTTGAAATTCTATGGTACAAGGTTTGAATCACCAGAGGTTTGGAATTTTGATTGTCTGAATACTTCTGTTCGAACGTATTTTCCTGCTCCACAATGCTCTCATGCTCTGTTTGCTCCAGGTATATATCCTACAAATCTCTCACTGATTTTTTTTGCAAAAATGGTGAAATAATGAAAAGTGTTTAGTATTTAAAGAAATGTTTTATGAAATTATATTTTCAAAAATATTTCTCCGCCCATTTTTCAAATTTTTTTTTTTCACTTAAAGAAAATAGTGTTGCGTTTTTTTTATTTGCGGTTTTCATCACCGGTGCATCCCTTAATCGAACTGCACTGGTGTGTTTGGGTATAAAATGACACTGATGTAGAAATTTGAATAAATGAGATATTATTCACCAATATTCTCTTGATCACACACTATTTTAGCTTCATGCATAATACATAATCTCTTCTACAATTGATCATCACATGCGGAAATAAAATCAATTGCATGCATACATTAAAACCACAAACAATCACACATATGAACACAATATTTAATGGGAAAGCTTAAAGCTGAAAACCCCAACTATTTGTATATTATATGTCATGGAGATCATGTAACAATCATAATACAAAAGCTCCTCACAAGCTCTCATGCACACCCTCAATTGCTACACACTATCAAGCTAGATCTAGCAAAACACATGCTCCAATCTTTTGCCACTTGATAGCCAGCCTCTATTGCATAATTAATGCTATGGGATGGCTTCATTAAATAGATAAACCACCTGGCTTGAACTGCGCAATCCTCATGGGCTTCTCCACCTATCTGTGTGTTGCAAATAGCAACAGTATAGTCACAACTGATAGTTAACCTGCTCTTTCACCTATTTCTGCACTGGTCTCCACTGAAACTGTCCATGCAATGAAGTTAACTGATGCATTCTTTAGTTGATTAATGAGTTTATAATTAGTGAATTAATTAATAATTAATTCACACCACTCTCACTAATTGTATCAATCAGTTAAACCGAATACAAATAGCTCAACTATGTTTAGATTAGTTAAACTGAATACAACTCCACTAACTTCCTCAATCAACTCCACCAAACTCTGTCACATGAGTTCTAACTGAAGTATCCATGCAATAGCTCCACTTAACCCTCAGGAATAGCGTAATTCCTTCTGTCAGCTCCTGTGCCACATCCGTGCACTTAACTGAAGTGCTCCAAGAGAATAAGATAATGTTTATAGTCCAAATATTATTAAGAGCTAATAATATTCGACATATCTATTTTTAGACCGGAAATCTAAAAATAGATTCCGCCCAATATGTCTAAAAATAGAAGTCCATCTATTTTTCCAACTTGACCAACCATCCACAAATAGCATCCTGCAACTCATAGAACATGATTCATATGTCTAAAAATAGACATAGTCTAAAAATAGACTTTGCGCCAAAAATAGCCTGCGGGCCCACTTAGTGAAGGCGACTTCTTTCCACTAAGCTCATAATCTTGTTGCAATCTCAACACTCCCTCTCAACAAGATAAGGATTATCTACCACCCCTATCCTGCCTCTGTGGTATTCGAATTTGTTCTCGGTGAGCGCCTTCGTCAAGATATCAGCATCCTGATCCTTCGTGGGAATGTATGAAAGTAACATGATCTTCCGCTGCACACAATCTCTGATATGATGATACCGGATGTCAATGTGTTTAGATCTATCATGAAATACTAGATTAACCGAGAGTTTGATGCAACTCTGATTATCACAATATATCACAGTAGGATCTAAGTGTGAACCGAACAACCCGACTAGGATCTTCCTCATCCATATAGCCTCGCATGCAGCCAAACTCGCTGCCATATACTCGGCCTCTGCTGAACTGAGTGCCACGGATCTCTGCTTCCTGCTGTACCAAGAAAATGTTGTCGACCCGATACTGAAAATCCCTCCAGATGTGCTCTTTCTGTCCGTTGGGCTCCCTGCCCAATCTGCATCCGTGAAGCCACATAGCTTCACCTCATCCGACTGTCTGTACCACAATCCATATCCCGATGTGCCTCTAAGATATCTCAATACATGCTTCCCCGCCTTCCAAAAGAGCTTGGTTGGCTTAACCATAGCTTGTGAAAGCTGGTTAACAGCATAGCATATGTCGGGTCGTGTATTGACCATATACATAAGCGACCCCACCAACTGTCGATAAACAGTGGCATCCACTACCTCCGCTGAAGTAGCATCCTCCTTCCTCCAACCACCAGGAAGAGGAGTATCAACAGGCTTGCAGCCATGCATGTTGAACTTCTCTAGTATCTCCCGGGCATACTTACCCTAAGAAACAAACAGTCCATCACCGCGCTGCCAAATTTCCAATCCCATGAAATAATGAAGGAGGCCCAAGTCCTTTATCTCAAACTCTTTTGCAAGATCCTCCTTGCATGAGAGTATCAACAACTCATCACCTGTCAAAATCAAATCATCTACATAAAGTACAATGATCAGCAACTTACCCTCCACCACAATCTGGTATAGGTTCGAATCCGCCTCACTCTTGGAGAATCCAAGTCCGATGAAATAACTGTCTATCCGTGTGTACCAAGCACGAGGTGCTTGTTTCAACCCATACAACGCTCTCTTGAGCCTGCACACATGCGACTCGCTGCTGAAGATCTCGAAACCTTTGGGCTGCTCTATGTACACCTCCTCCTCAATGACTCCGTTGAGGAACGCAGTCTTCACATCCATCTGATGAATGTGCCACCCCATCTGCGTTGAGAGAGCAAGAATCGTCCGTATGGAAGAATACCTTGTGACAGGTGCAAAGGTCTCCTCATAATCGATCCCCTCTATCTGTGAGAAGCCTCTGGCAACAAATCTTGCCTTGTACTTCTCCACACTCCCGTCAGCTGCCTGCTTCACTTTGTAGATCCATCTCGAACCCACCACTGATTTCCCTTCCGGTCTCGGGACAATCTCCCATGCACTGTTTTTGAAAATAGAATCATACTCTTCCACCATGGAATCTACCCATGCGAGATCCTCCACAGCTTACTCGAAAGAGGATAGCGCTGTCATGATACACTTGCTCATAAGAGCCATGTATCCAGTATACCGGTCAGGTGACTGTCTCTGTCTGCGCTGTGATGTAGGTGCTCCTACAATATTCTCTGCATCTTGAGCCAGTCGCTCAGCTTCTGTAGTGTGCTTCCGCCATCTGATGGTTTGCGCTGCTTAAGTGGTCTCTTCCACTCCATGAACCTCATCTTGTGGTTGATCCACATCCCGAGACTCATCTTTAGGAACTAATAGCTCCTCATTTGCATGCAAGTGTGGCTCCCTCTCAAGCGAACACTTTATGGCTTTCTCCTCCTGAAATTTGATATCCCGTCGCACAACAGTCTTGCGACTGTATGGAAAATACACATGATAATTGTGGGGCGTATCAGTGTACCCCAAAAATATCACAACCTCTGCAGTTGGCTCCAGCTTCTTCCTGGCATCCTTCGTCACATGAATATAAACAGGTGAACCAAAAATCCTCAAATGGGAAATATCAGGCCTCTTACCAGAAAACGCCTCCTCGGGTGTACTCATGCCAAGTATCCTGTGAGGATAACAGTTCTGCACATATACTGCAGTATTGCATGCCTCTGACCACAAGTGTATGGGAAGGCCCTGATCATGCAACATCGCCCGTGCAACACCCACGATCGTTATGTTCTTTCGCTCAGCAACCCCGTTCTGCTGTGGGTTATGAGGTGCTATGAGCTCTCTTTAAATTCCTTCTGCGCTACAAAAGTCCTTGAATTCGCCAGAGATGAATTCACCACCATTGTCGCTCCTAAGAGCCTTCACCTGCTTCCCCGATTCTTTCTCAACCAGTGCCTTGAACTCACAGAACTTTGAGTATGTCTCACTCTTCTTCTGCATGAAGAAGATCCAGCACTTACGAGAAAAATCATCAACAAATATCACATAATACCTGTGCTTTGCTGTCGAAGCTACTGAGAAAGGTCCACACACGTCTGTGTGAATTATCTCAAGGATCGTCGTGGCGCGACTATCCTTCTCGTGAAAGGTGGCTTTCACAAATTTTCCCAAGGTACACCCCTTGCACTGATCTGACTGCACAAGAGTGCCTTTAGGAAGCCCAGTAGAAATCTGTTGCAGTATCTTCAAAGCTCCATGGTGAAGGTGGCCCAATCTCCGGTGCCACAACTCGCCATCATCCCGGCTCACCACTCTTTCTGCCTTGCCTGCCATTGCTGCACAACCATCTACCTACAATTGATAAAGGTTATTAACTCGAACCCCTATCCTTCGGGTCTCACCAATTGCCTTACTGCGCAGGAAAGCCTTTCCCTCGCTAAAGACAACATCATATCCCTTGTCTTCTAACATCGCCACAGAGATAAGATTCTTCTTCAATCCTGGAACATGCATCACTTCCTTCAATCTGAAGGGTTTACCAGATTCCCTCTCAAAGGAAATGGTACCGATACTGGTTGCAATGTATCTACCATCATCACCCATCTCGATGTGCACTCCAAGATCTTTCTCATCCAGATCAGTAAACAAATCTTGATCTCCTGTCATGTGAAAAGACACGCCACTGTCAAGAAACCATACTGAACCCATCAAACTTGAGACCAAGCATGCGATCATCGAAAATTCCAGCTCAAACTGCGAGGCTAAGGCCTCTCCAGCTGCAGTTCCAGCAGCCTGCTTATTTTTATTCTTCTGTGGACAATTAGTGGCGTAATGTCCGTGTTGGTGACAGTGAAAGCACTTCACCTTGGACATGTCCTGCTTCTTGCCTTTTGCACTAGATTGAGAAGCTTTCTTGCTCTTCCCCTACTTTGCTTTTGTAGCCAAAGCGCAATTCTCTTCATCAGAGTTCTTTGATGAAGATCCGTCCCTGGTACTTCGCCTTATCTCCTCTTGCACAAGATCCGACCAAAGTCGCTCCTATCCTGGCAATTTCTCCCGACCATTGACAGAGTCCTGATAGGAGTGCCAACTCTTAGGAAGCCCAAGGAGAGCCAAGCTCACCAAGTCCTCATCATCAACAGTCACCCCCACACTTCCCATCTCATCCCTGCATTGGATGAACTTCGTGAGGTACTTGGGCATACTGTCGCCTTTCTCCATCTTTATGTTTCTGAGTCTATCCTTGAGCGCCAACTTCCTCTGGTCGCTCTTGCTTTGGAATAAATTTGTGAAGGATTTCCACATCAAGAATGGAGAAGCCTTACTATGAAGGCTGGACACTATGTGATCCTTCACACCTTCCAACAGAATCCTTCGACACTTTGTTGTCTTCTTTTGCCATGCATCAAGTACGACAGCATCACTAGAAGTAGGCTTTGGAATTTCTGCATCTATGAACTCCTTCAACCCATTGTCATCCAGCACTGCCTCCATCCTATCCTTCCATGCAATATAATTTGAGCTTCCCTCAAGGGCATACTCCAATTGCAATCCGTTGAAAGACATCTCAACTTCGACACCAAGAAAACACTGCTGCAAATTCGAATTCCACCAGCACAAAACTCAACCGCTTCAATGTTTTTCAATTGCTCCAATAATCAATAATGCTTTGATACCATGTAGAAATTTGAATAACTGAGATATTATTCACCGAGATTCTCCTGATCACACACTATTTTAGCTTCATGCATAATACATAATCTCTTCTACAATTGATCATCACATGCGGAAATAAAATCAATTGCATGCATACATTAAAACCACAAACAATCACACATATGAACACAGTATTTAATGGGAAAGCTTAAAGCTGAAAACCCCAACTATCTGTGTATTATATGTCATGGAGATCATGTAACAATCATAGTACAAAAGCTCCTCACAAGCTCTCATGCACACCCTCAATTGCTACACACTATCAAGCTAGATCTAGCAAAACACATGCTCCAATCTTTTGCCACTTGATAGCCAACCTCTATTGCGTTATCAATGCTATGGGATGGCTTCATTAAATAGATAAACCACCTAGCTTGTACTGCGCAATCCTCATGGGCTTCTCCACCTATCTGTGTGTTGCAAATAGCAACTGTATAGTCACAATTGATAGTTAACCTGCTCTTTCACCTATTTATGCACTGGTCTCCACTGAAACTGTCCATGCACTGAAGTTAACCGATGCATTCTTTAGTTGATTAATGAGTTTATAATTAGTGAATTAATTAATAATTAATTCACACCACTCTCACTAATTGTATCAATTAGTTAAACTGAATACAAATAGCTCAACTATGTTTAGATTAGTTAAACTCAATACAACTCCACTAACTTCCTCAATCAACTCCACCAAACTCTGTCACATGAGTTCTAACTGAAGTATCCATGCAATAGCTCCACATAACCCTTAGGAATAGCGTAATTCCTTCTGTCAGATCCTGTGCCACATCTGTGCACTTAACTGAAGTGCTCCAAGAGAATAAGATAATGTTTAGAGTCCAAATATTATTAAGAGCTAATAATATTCGACATATCTATTTTTAGACCGGCAATCTAAAAATAGATTCCGCCCAATATGTCTAAAAATATAAGTCCATCTATTTTTTCCGACTTGACAAACCATCCACAAATAGCATCCTGCAACTCATAGAACATGATCCATATGTCTAAAAATAGACATAGTCTAAAAATAGACTTTGCACCAAAAATAGCCTGCGGGCCCACTTAGTGAAGGCGACTCCTTTCCACTAAGCTCATCATCTTGTTGCAATCTCAACAACTAGTGTGCAATACCAAAAACACACCAGTGCGGTTATCTTTACATTACGGACCGAAATTACATTTAGGTGTGTGCACCAAAATTTATTCTTTTTTTTCTCATATGCAGGGAGAAAATATCATATATTATATGGAATGGAAAATTTTTCAAAATCCAGCTTGTTCCATAATATTTCTCAAAGTCCATCGTGAAGTTATCCCTATCGATCTCGAGATGTAATATTTACTTCAGATCTGTTTTATATTTTCACTATCTAATTGAATTTCTGTTTTTTATCCATGCAGTCAATCATGCACAATTTAATTATATTTATAATGTATACAAATTTGCAGATTCAACATCGAGTTCAGATGTACAAAATATTCAAACTGCTCCAAAACAACGGAAGTTCTTATCAAGAGCTGCATACCACAAGGTGCATTTGGTAGATGAAAATGGACAGTCGCTTCACCCTGCCAATTGTAACAATATTGCATCTTCTAGCCACAATCCCAGGACAATGATGGTAATTATAATGATAATTGTTTGGTATATATATTGATAATTAATATGTAATTATTTCAACGTCAAACCAATTTATAATCATGCAATATTTTCAACGTGATTACTAATTGATATCATATATTTTGTACTAATCATGTTCAAATATATATATATATATATATATATATATATATATATATATATATTTAATTATTAGGATTCTAGTGATGATGAACGACCTACCTACCATCTTCCGTTGCACCCCACGACAATGCCAAATCAAGAGAAGACTGAATTAAGAGAAAAAATTGGAGAGGAACGATGCCAAGAATGGTTGAATCAACCACCGATTCAATTCCCACTACGTCCAGAATCACCAATTATGAATGAATACAAAAATAGTAGTTATTCATAAGCTTGCAATGGAAAAAATCAAATAGAGGTTGGTATGGATGATAACTTAAGGGATATGACTGCGATGGAGACAATGTTGATTGATGCATTCCAAAATGATGATGAGCTAGGGGATGATACTCATATCGTTGACACCTTTTTTGAAAGCCTTCAATTTGCTTCCACCACCCCTCTCTTTGGACTTGGAGGTTAGTCAAAGTCTACCCAGTTGGGGACAACGATGTTACTATACAACTTGAAAGCAAAGTTTGGCTTGTCGAATGCATGTTTCTCAGAACTTTTGAGGTAAGTTACCATAAAGTACTCCCTTATATAAATTTAAAATATGATCAGTACACTGCAATGAACATTAAAAATGGTAAATTTTATGAACGTTAACAATTATATCGACATTAATGTACATTTATTAATATATTTTCCATGATCACCAACTACTGGTTATTCAAAGATAAGGTTCTTCCGAGTGATAATGTTTTTCTAGTAGCTGCGAAGAGGCAAAGAAATTGTTGAAAATGTTGGGTGTTGAGTACATATCATATCATGCATGTGCAAATGATTGTATTATATATAGAGGAGAATATGCAGACAAAGAGATGTGTTTGAAATGTGGGCATGACAGGTATGATAAATAAAAAATGAAGGGTAAATCACGTACTGGTCCTCCTTTTAAGATATTGAGGCGCATGCCTATAATCCCAAGGATTCAAAGGCTCTTTTTTTGCAAAGAATTAGCTATGTTGCAGGGGTGGCATGCCTCACACAGAAGTGAGTTGGGAGTTATGCAAATCCAAACTGATTCAATAGCCATGAAGCATATAGAGGATACATGGTTCGAAAAATTAAAGGATGAAGTATGAAGTCTACGACTTAGCATAGCCATGGATGGCACCAACCCATATTCCCTCCAGAACACCAACTATTCTGTTTGGCCTGTAGCAGTGATCAATAACAATACCCCCCCATGGTTTTTCATGAATAGTGAACATCTTATGTTGGCTCTCATAGTCCCTGGTAGAAGACAAGTGAAGAATATGGATGTCTACTTACAACCACTGGTAGATGAATTGAAGGAATTATGGGATGGGATAAATGTATATGATGTATCAGGACCCATCGTAGTAGAGAGGAGTTTTACATTGTATGGCATATGTGCTTACACAACACATGATTATCCAGGCTTAGGAGTTTTCTATGGTAAATTACATGTTTAATTTATTGATTTGTTTATATACATAAAAATATTCTTTCACATATTAGTTATTTAATTCGTTATAGTATTTTTTCTGATCTTCATGATATTCTTTAACATGCCATGCGTATTAATTAATGTATACAAATATAATCTCCCAGGTCTTGTAACAAAAGGGTATTTTGGATGCAAATGTTGTGGACCTTCTTTGAAAGCTAGATGGTCCAAGGACCTATGAAAGCCAGTCTATGATTTCTCTAGGGTATTCCTACCAGAAGAACACCCTTACAGAAGAGCAGCATCCGCTTTCAATGGTAAACGAGAGAGAACCCAAAGGCCTCCAATAATGACACCAGCTGAATGGCTTATAGCATATGAGAGAGAGAAGGAGAAGGAGTTCATAGAAATGTTCGATTCAAATGGGGAGCCTATGTTCGATGATCCATATTTCTTCGACACCTATGTTGAGGAATTGCCCATTGGGATGAAAACGAAATCTATCTTTTATGACCTCCCATATTGGGAGCATCTTAAGATTACCCACTTATTAGATCCCATGCATATATTTTAAAATGTTTCATCTTCTTTAGGGAGGCACATATCATCGAAACAAAGTGACACATTGGCTGTTAGGAAAGATATTATTACTTCAAAAACTAAAAATAAAATTGGCCAAGATGATTAGAAAGTACTGGATTGGAGGTAGGCGTTGGTCCGTCTAATTCATCATTTTTGAAAGAAGGTGATGTCCAATGGATTTAAAAAAAAAGATGATATATCTTTGGAAAAGGAAGTTATAATGGATGTGAGGGTGACAACTTCATACAGGTCTTCACTATGGTGCTGCTTCACCATGGATGACCATTTTTCAGGGTTGAAATCACATGACCATTTTAATCTTCTAAGAGTACGTATAATGTAAAAAACATGATTTTATTATTTTTATATTAATAAATTTTATCCCATGCGGGGATCATAAAACATAACTAATTTTGTATATTATTGCACGTGTTTATAACTTTGTAGTGTCATTATCCTTTGTTCGTGTGTGGGTGTGTGAAACATGAATTCCCTCAAGACCTAGGACGTGCCATATCTAAATTATCTGCATTTGTATGTTGGATCACGTCAAAGGATATTCATGTGGCTAGCATTCCACGGTGGCATCAAGAGATAGTTGAGATTGTTTGTATGTTTGAGAAGGAACTGCCGACGAGTTTCTTGGACTTACAGGTTCATCTTCTAATTCACCTAGTAGATGAGGTTGAATTAGTTGGGGTGGTTTCTTGTCGTTGGATGTTCTTCTTAGAGAGGTACATGAAGAAATTGAAAGGTTTTGTTCGACAAAGGGAAAAACCCGAGGGGTCTATGGCATAGGGGTACATATCGTATGACTCTTTGTATTATGCCAGTGAGTACATCAAGCAGATCGACAATAGACCAGGTGCGGTGATTTGGGACGATGAAAGGGATGAAGACAAAAGAGAAGGGGAGTTGCTCCAAACGAGTGGAAAAAAGCGCTTGATAAAGAGTAAGTGACTTATAATTTTTCAAATTATCAAAAAGTAATTAATATTCATGTTGAACTTCAATATAATGTATATTTTGATCTCTAAGTAATATATAATGTTGGTTTGATTTCATCAGCGAATGAAAAAATTGAAGCAATCAATAAATTTGTTCTTTACAATTCTGAAGCGACACAACCATGGGTCGCATTGTACGAACAAAAGAGGATGAAATGGGATAGTGACAAGAAATAATTTAGACAGTTGAATGGTATAAGTGTGCCTTATACCGATCATTTAAAAGAAAATATGCCAAAAATATGCCCCAACAATTGGGTTTCTGATCAAGTCAGAGAGAAATACGGTGCTATCGGTCGTTACCCGCATGTTGAAGAGGATGCGCTAAACGTAGGGATTGGGTGCAACAACTCGGTAATAATATTTTTAATTTATATGTAAATTTGAAACTTATATTAAGACATCTACATTTCATAATTTAACTGTTGGGTTATTATAAGACACATGACACTACGATTTTTTAACTTTTTTATAATAGGTGCATTTGTTCCCATCTATGTGGGCATATGGACACCATTTTCGCACAGAAAATGCCAATGCTGGAAGCATCACACAAGATTGTGGAGTGGAAGTCAAGTTTGATAAATCTAGTTGATCTAGCCACTGTGATCAAAACCTAGTACGAGGGACGTCAGGTTACATCGGAAAGATACAAGAGATCATTGAAGTGGATTTCTCTTCTTTCCAACATGTTATTTTTACGTGCAAGTGGTGGGACACATTCGATCGGAATAATGTAAAGAAAGATCATGATAGTAGGCTGATATGTATCAACTCTAGAAAGATGTGGGATGAAGCTAAGGAGCCCTATGTTTTCCCTAAACACTACAACCAGGTGTTGTTTTACCCAAATGTGTTGGATAGGGATTGGTGGTTTGTATTGACACATGACCCTAGATCAAAACATATTTTTTGAGAACAATGGTGTTATCATGCCATGCGAGCTGGAAGATAATGAGGGTGATCATGAGAACTGAGAGTGATATGGTACATGTGTTATTACATCAATATTTATACTTTTTAAGATGGTTTTTTCAAAACATTATATTTACTTTGAATTAATTGGTAATTTTCATTGTCTTAATGTTAAAATCAATAATTCACTTGATAATTATTTGCAATTATGTTGATCTCAAAAACAATGACGTACTGTATAAATTAGTTCATTTTTTTGTATCTAAGATCATAATAAAATAATGATAATTCTAAAGTACATGAATTTATTTGCATTATTTTCTAAACTTTATTATGTTACAACAAATCATATTATTCTAGATTTATTATTTTACAATTATTTAAAATTTAAAAATTTAAAAATTTTAATAAATTCATTTCACATTAATACAATTAAAATTTTACAAATATTTTACATACAATTACAATTAAAAATAGAATTAGAATTTTACAATTTCACATACAAATACAATTACAATTACAATTTTAGAATTTTACATACAGTTACAATTTTACAATTACAATCAATTCATAGTAATACAATTACAATTTTACAATTCCACATATAATTACAATTACAACTACAATTTTAGAATTTTAGATATATACAATTACAATTTTACAAATTAAAAAATTACAATTACAATTACAATTTTGCAAATTTACATGTATACCATTACAATTACAATTTTAGTATTTTACATACAATTAGAATTACAAATATTACAATTTTGCAATATCATGATCATTTAGTATTAAATTAATTAATAAACATCACGTTCATGATAACCATCGTACAAACATCATATTTGACTAAAAACCACATTCAAGATCGCTAACATCATCGTGATCATGATCATATAAAAAAACAAAATTGACATTTTATATTAACATATTCATCACAACACAAACGTCAAATATACATCTCATGTCAAATAACTCATGCTATCATCACATACACATTAAATGCACATATCTAACATGACCTAACAATGTACACATCATGATGATCACCAACATGTAAATTAAGTATAACTGCAACATGAACATAAAATACATAGACCATATATATATATATAACTGAATAATGTTAAAAATATAAAACTGTAATATAAATGTCATGGATCAGCTGGTGGTAGTACAACATCAATACCAGTACTAGTGGAGGCCTGCTCAGTCAATGGTGCAGCCTCGACGGTCGATGGTCCAGCTTGCTCATGATCATGAGTACTAATGGATGCTGCAGGATGCTGACTGGACGTGGCCGATGGTCCAGTCTCATCTCGATGATGAATACTGCTAGGTGCTAGTGGAGGCTCATGCTCATCTGACACGACAAGAGGTGAATGATCATGAGATGAAGAGTCACTGCTCATGGACTGTCCATCACCTGTTGTGTCACGACCACGCCTATAACATTCAACAATCCTCGTTAGTCGTGTAAAAGATGTCGTAACTGCTATGACATGCTACATCAGGATGTATGTGTCACGCGGCATGCCTCTCCACATCTGTAATAGCCTATCATTGGCCTCTATGTCTCTGTAATGAGCAGGCATGATGCCCGCCTCAACAATCAATGAACTGAGTTGGTCACCCAACTCCATCCGGTATCTAGCATCATGTCGACCGCGCCTAGCACTGACATCCTGATGATCCTTGGCATCTGGCATGCCCTGATCATCATCAAGATCCACACCTAGATCATGTGGTACTGGTGCCGACATCTCCTCGCCATCAAAAGAGCTAATGTCTGCAAAATATATACAAGTACACAACAGTAATTAGAAAATTTCATTAAAAAATTTAATAAAAACAAGTTAAAGAACATGCTAGAATAAATTTAAATATATAAAACAACAATATTACCTCTATCATCTGGCGGCTCATCAACTGTGAAGAGGATGTTGGCACACCCTCGCCAATCCAAACCTGCGTAAGGATAGGGGACCATAATGAAGGGATGCTCATCAACACTGGCTAGCAACTCCAGTGCATCCTGCGATATCCTCGCGAAAAACTCAGTGTCACCCCTCTTGGGCATCATCTCCCCCCACATGTGCATACATGCCTCAAACATCGTCCTACGAGGTTGCCGAAGAAAAGTAGGCCTCATCTCTGGAAACCTATACAAAAATAAACAAAAAATATCTTAAGCAAAAGGGAAGTTCACCCTCCCTTGTGTATGAGCATGACATCTATCTAAGGCTATACAGAAATTCCGCAAAAAATGGCAAACCACCTCACAAGTCGTGGCTCCTGTACTAAAGAATAAACATAATATATAAGCAGGAAACTAATGCGTTGCCTGTCACTAGTGTTGTGTGAAATGGTTGAAATGATAAGTGAGAGACACTGCACCTCCTCCCTACCAAATGTACCAATACGTAACTGACATCCAGCAACCCGAAACTCTGCAGGAGACAATACATTTTCTCCAATGTATCTCTGCGAGTAAACTAACTGAATCACTACTACACAGCCAGCTGGAACCTCTGGCAATGAGGGAAAATCCAACCCTCTCCTCGATAGCCCTGTTATAAATTATATATCATCCTCAGTGAGTGTGTACCACTGGTTGATACCAACCCAGAAACCCTGTTGCTAGGCATTCCACCTTCAGATAAGATGTCTCAAAAAAAAACTATGGACCTTTATGGAAGTAGCCTCCTCATAGAAACTGAGGAGGCCTACCTGCCTTAGGAGCCTTTGCGTAGCTACTATAATAGGGCGAGGGTACAAATCTCTCTCCCTCTCTCATGCGTCCCATAGGTGAACCATGTTATACTGCTCCGCCTATTGTTGTTGTTGTTCCCCCTCTTCTCTCCTTTCACATCTCTGAATGATTGACATATTAAACACAATTTTTTTATTAAATGAGACATGTATTTAGAAATATACATATATAATTTTTTTTTGAAAACAAAATAAATAAACAGTTGGTGCATCGAAAACACAGTCACGCACCAGTATCGGTGCGTCTTTCTATGGAGCGCACCGGCCTTGGTGCACCTAATAATATTAAGCGCCCAAAGGATGGTGCTCCAAAAGAATTTATAGCGCACCGTTGACTATGTACGGTGTCAAGAGGGTGGTGTTCTGACAAAACTCTACACCCTGGGGTGTATAGTTAAGTCAGCAGACTGACCTCCTGTTTTCGTGACATAGTGAACGGTGTGGCTGGATAGCCGACCGCACCGCACTTTTTCGAAAAAATTAAAATAACACGGTGCGCCTTCGGTACCGCCCCATAACCGGTGTGGATACCGTTAGCACCGGTTTACCAAGTTGCACCGTTGACAATGTGGAATAGCGTCAACATGGCACGTTGATAAAATTACTAGCCCTGGGGCAGATAATTTAGTTAGTACACTGTTTTGCCGCTATTCCACATTGTCAACGGTGCGGCCTGGTAAATGACCGCACCACAATTTTTAATTTTTTTAAAAATAACACTATGCGCCTATCGGTACTGCCCTGGAACTAGTGCGGATATTGTTAGCACCGGCTACGGTGCAGCCTGTAAATTTACAGGCAGCACCGCAAACCGGTGTGAGCCAAACGACTTGAGTGCACCACGCGAAAAAATATATATTTTTTACTTTTAAATGGTTAATTTTAAGGTTATTTGAAATTCTTGTCCGCTAGAAGGCTTAATTATGGAAAAACAAGAAAAATTCCTGTACATTTGCTCGTCGAGGAGGGATATTAGCTGTAGAATTTAAAAAATAAAATTTGTCCACCGTTTTGAAAAATTCAAGCTAGAGATTGGTGGGCAATGCACAACAACAGAGCGTGCAATGGGAGCACTGATGTCAGCGTAGACCAGACAAGGATAAATTGCATCGGTGCTTGAGAACTCTGTAGCACTCAAAAAAGTGAAAAATGCAGTTTTTTGGCCATAATTTTTATTTTTTTATTTTTTATTATTTAACCTTGTTCCGGTGCACGGGATTTTATAGCCACACCAATGCGTTTGCTTCATTCCGCATCAGGTGGTTTTTATTTTCGCACGCTTTTTATGAGGCACCGGTGCGGGCGGTTTGTAAAGCACCGATGCGCTACAGTAATACAACACACCGGAAGGGTGTGTATGGAGCGCACGGTGTCCGGTGTGCCAATGTTTTGTGCGATTTTTTGGCCCCAATTTTTTTTTATTTAACCCCCTTCCGGTGCATGGGGTTCTATGGACATACCAGTGTGTTTTCGTCATTCCGCGCCAGGCGGTTTCTGTTTTCGTGCACTTTTTATGAGGCACCAGTGCGAATGCTCTGTAACACACTGGGACGCTACAGTAATAAAACACACTAGGTGGGGTGTGTACGGAGCACATGGTGTCTGGTGTGCCAATGTTTTGAGCATTTTTTTTGCCGTAATTTTTTTTTATTTAATCCCGTTCCGGTGCACGGGTTTATGGGCACACCGGTGTGTTTTCTTCATTTCGCGTCGGGTGGTTTTGGTTTTTGCGCACTTTTTATGAGGCACCGGTGTGGATTCTGTGTAAAGCACCAGGGTGCTACAATAATAAAACACACCGGGCGGGTGTGTACGGAGCACATGGTGTCCGGTGTGCCAATGTTTTGTGTCATTTTTTGGCCGTAATTTTTTTTAACCCTGTTCCAGTGCACGGGTTTTATGGGAGCACCGATGTGTTTTCTTCATTCCACACTGGGCGGTTTCTTTTTTCGCGCGCTTTTTATGAGGCACCGGTGCGGATGTGTTGTAAAGGCCCTGTGCGTTACAAAAATGAAATGCACCGGGCAGGTGTGTACAGAGTGCACAGTGTCCGATGTGCCAATGTTTTGTGTGTACCGGTGCTTTCTCGTGTTGAACACATTGGTGCGTTTTACGATGATAAGCGCACCATACGGAATACATCTGCAAACACTTTCACCCGCCAACCTCCTCTAGTAACCTCCACTAGAAACGAATGTCTGGGGTATTTTTATAAGGGTTTCCTCAAAAACATCTGTTAGAGGGTCTTTTCCTTGTAGTAATCACAACCATTGATAAAATCTCATTCTTTGCCTCTGTTTCCCAGGAAACTGGAAGCGATCCGTTAGCTCACGGACCCCCATCTTCTCTTCATAAAATTGGTGTAGGACTCTTTAAGGATCCTTCCCTAATGGGCACATTTTTGTTACCGTTGTCTACGACATCGGTGGGAAATCAAACATATAGAGACTTGCAACATGATATATTCCACTTCATCTGAATTAAGGAAGATACCCAATGGTTCTGAAGTAGTTAGGTTGGGTGACATCATGCCGCTCAGTCTAATTGAGCTAGCATAGAAATCAATTTTCTTGGCTTATGAGGAAAATATAAATCCATTGTTGCCGATCGTTTGGGTTGATCGTTCTTCGAATTTTGGTATTTATTCTGATCTATTTTCACACATATTCTTGACTGATGAGAGCATTATAGAATCCATGATGCCAGAAGAAGAACCATGGGAATCATCACATCAACGATACCACATTTTATATTACAGTGAAGATAATCCATCTGAACTATATCACCCTACTATCGTTGAGTTCTTGATGAATTCTATTCCTATCCATGCCATCGATTCCAAGCGAAACCCATCACATATCGAAGAGACAATTTCTATCGATATTTTGACCAAACCCGGTATTGTAGAAAATATTCATGTCGATGCATCCTATTCTCCATGTTAACTTGACACTTACCGCGGTCTTTTTCATGAATTTTGAGATGTATTTTCTTGGTCATATGAGGAGATGCCAGGTATTGACTCTAGCATTGTTGAACATGAGATTAACATGCATCCTGATGTTAAGATGGTGCAACAACGCCTTTTTCCTGTTCACCCAAATAAAGCTGGTGCTATTAAATCAGAGGTTGAAAAAATTTTGCGTGCTAAATTCATCTACCCTGTTCCACTTACTGATTGGGTATCTAACATTTTTCCTGTCATGAAGAAACAGGGGAAAATTAGAGTGTGTGTGGACTATCGGGATGTTAATCATGATTTTCCAAAAGACAACTATCCAAATCCCTTTATCGACCAAATTATTGATGAATGTGCCAGATGTGAAATATTGTATTTCATGGATGGATTCTCTGGTTACAATCAGATTAATAGTCACCCAGAGGACCAATATAAAATGGATTTTATCTATCCCTGAGGCACATTCGCCTATCGTAAACTCCCTTTTGGTTTAAAGAACGCTGGGGCCACATTCCAGAGGGCAATGACTTATGATTTTCATGACATCAAGCACATAATTCAACTGTATCTAGATGACTTACCTGCACATACGCGGAAATGGGCTGACCACCTACTACATATAAGAGTGATATTTTTACGATGCCATCACTATAAAATATGCCTCAATCTTCAAAAATTTGTGTTTGGTGTTGGTTCTAGTCGTTTTCTTGGATTCGTCATGTCAAAAGACGAAATTCAGATAGACCCATTGAAGGTCCAGGCTATTCTTGATTTGCCCACTCCTTCCAATATGCTTCAGTTACAAAGACTCCAAGGGAAGGCTAACTTTCTAAGGAGGTTCATTCCTAACTATGCTAAAATGGCTAAAGGATTTAATCGACTCTTGAAAAAGGGGGTACCCTTCCATTTGGATAAGGTTGCACAAGCTTCCTTTGGTGTTCTTAAATATTCCCTGATGTGAACATCATTAATATATCCCCTAAATTATCAGAGTGACTATTTCTTGTATCTCACCACTACAGATACAACCATCGCTATGGTTTTAGTCCAAGAAGAATATGGGATTGAACATTCGATATATTATTTGAGTCATAATATCAATGATAAGGAAGTTAAGTACACATACATTGAGAAGCTATCTTTGGCAACCATTCAAGCTATACAAATATTTTTCCATTATATCCTGCTCTGAAGACCATTTTCATTTCATATTGCAACCATATGACATACATTCTGTCACATCAATTGCTGGGGGAAAATATTCAAAATGGATCGTCATTTTGCAGGAGTTTGATTTGGAAATCATCAAATCCAAGTCAAAGAAGTATTTGGTGTTTTCTGAGCTTATTTGTGACCTTCCTTCGAGTAGTACCGATCCTACTATGGAACCATCAATTTCGGATGAGTCTTTGTTTCTCGTCGATTCATCTGACCCATGGTATGGATATTTCATCATCTATCTCAAAACCCAAACTTTTTGCCCAATACCTCTCGCTCGCAACAACGACGTATTCGATACCAGGAAACATATTATCTGATCATCGGTGATACACTTTATCATCATGGTGTCGATACAATTTTACGTAGGTGCCTCACAGATGAGGAAGCCCAACAAGTTGTAAATAATTTCCATTTTGGCACATGCGGTGGAAATTTGACTGGCTATGCTACTATGCAGAAGATTCTCCGCACTGGTTACTTCTGGCCTACCCTATTTCATGATTGCATTATCGTGGTTATAAGTTACCATGCTTGCCAAATATTTGATCTTAAAACCCACTTGCCACTAGCACCAATGCATCCTTGTCGCTATTGGACAGTTTGAAAAATGGGGCATTGACTTCATGACATGTAACCCTTGCTCGACTGGGGTGCATGGGTATATTATTTTTGCCATTGATTGTTTTATCAAGTGGGATGAGGCGATGCCTACATTCAAAAACATAGGACAGAAAACTGCATTGTTCTTTTTTAACCATGTGGTTTCATATTTTGGTGTACCACAGGCCGTAGTCACAAATCATGGAAAACATTTTCGAAATCACATGATGGATGAGTTGAATACCAAGTTAGGACTATCACATGATATTTATAACCCTATTATCCACAAGCTAATGGAAAAGTTGAAGCTATCAAAAATATTGTTAAGCGTATGCTTCAATGCATGATTGGTGTTCATAAATGAAACTGGCACTTGATCCTGTACTCGGCTTTGTGGGATTATCGAACCTCGGTGAGAAATTCAATTGGATTCACTCCCTTTCAGTTGGTTTATGGTTTGGAAGCTATCTTATTGATACAGTGTGAAATACCATTGTTGAAACTCGCAATTGACCTAATACCTAACACTTTTGTGGAATAGGCACGTCTTTTAGATCTCATCCATCTAGATGAAACACGTCGTGAAGCCGCATTGGCCAACGAAGCGCATAAGAGATGAATTAAGGCACAATATGAGCACAATATCCAGCCTCACACCTTCTCGGAAGGAGACCTGGTCTTGATTTATGATCAAGAAGTTGATAAGATAGGAACAGGGAAATTTGAACCATTATGGCACGTCCCCTACATTGTCAAGTGCATTCTGGCTAAGGGTGCCTATGAGTTGGTAGATTATGATGGGATTCCATTCTCGTAGCCTCAAAATGGGTTGTATCTTAAATGTTACTATGCCTGATTTTGTGTAGTAAACACTGTATTATATGCTTTGATTGCGTGTGTGTAGTAGTGTGCCTTTTAGAGTTTTTTCATGTGGTTAGTAATCCTCTTTGAATTTTTTTTCAGTTTTCAGAATCTTTGGAACCATTTGTTGGATATGCTGATGATGCTAGTCCTAGTACTCAAAATTTATTCTCTACAGCATGGGCCATCTTTGCTCCAAGTGGAGATTTAGTAAGTTTCCAAGGGATTTGTATCGGTTGATCGACCAACAATATCGCTAAGTATATTGGGTTGATTGAACTACTCTCTGATGCCATTTCACTTGGCATTCGCCGTATCATCATTGGGTTGAAATCATAACTTATCGTACTACAACTTACTGGCGTATATACTGTCCAAAATCCAGTAATTCATCACATGTTCCTTAGCGTTTGTATTTTGGAAAGACATTTTGATTACATTCAATATCAACATAATTCCAGAAACTTTAACACTCTGGTTGATTCACTAGTGAATTATGTGCTAAATAGACATTTGCAACATATGTAAAGATAAATTTTTAATTCACATCATACAATTGAATATGATTTCACATAATCATAGGAAAAACACTAAAAGTATAATAGATTTATATTGATTTTTTTACAAAATTGTGTCCAATACACATTGGTAATCTGACCTCAAAATGTATATAGACATAGAAAAATATAAGTAAACCTAGTGATGCTCATGATAGCAGGTCACTGCTTGGGCTATCATGCATAACAACCTCATCCACTGGCTGGGCACACCAATGGTATGGCGCTGCAGCCTCATAGGTAACTCCTCGATCTAGACATACGATATCCCAAGATTGAATCCCTCAACATGCTGTTGCAACTCAGCAAGAGTCTCAGCTAAATCCAAATCCTATAGGACTGCTCTTTTGATAGTCCTCTCTGCTAGTTCTCCTTCCTGCTATGCATGAACCATTGGTCGAACGGTACCTACATTTGCATACATAAAACATTTTTAGTTTAGTCTTGGAAACATCAAAAAACACAAAAATATGTAAAAAACCCCCAAAAATAAAAAAAATATGGTAAAAAATTTACCTATAGCACCCCATTGAGTGCCAGCTGGTAAAATCAAATCTGGATCTCCACGGAAATCCATCCCTACATATGGATGCTCCTCGATGAAGATATTCTATCTTTGGAGCCAACTTAAGGATGCAGTGGAAAATGATATCGATGACTGACCAACATGTCTATCCATCAACTCAACCAACCGCTGCATCCGTGGATCTCTAAGACCAGCTAATCCCAGCGTCACATGCTGTGGTTACATCAATGGAACTCGCTCCAAAAAAAAGTGATCAAAATGGACCCACAACTGAAATTTTTGGTCTTACCACTTTTTACCTTGGTCAACTGTTCTTTCATCTGAAGGAGTTCTTCTTCAATCTAGTTGAACACAGTTGGCTCGAGACACTCAAGCACATACTTCATGTATGATCTATTCACGACATGTAGTGTCACGCCGCCAACTAGTTTTTCGATAGTGAATAGGAGAGTGCACAAAGACATATCATGGACATATTTGATATTTATCTTTCCATCTTTACTAGGCTCAGTTCCTGGTCGACAAAACTGTCGGATGTAGTCCTTCATAGTTTCATCACCACGCGCAGAGCTCACAAGTGAAATGGAGGCACCATGTCTCGATAAATATGTGAGAAAGTAAATGTCAGCGACCAATATTGGGAGCACTTTGTACCCAATGTGAAATGCCTGAATCGCCAGGTCCCATGAACAGATCAAGAACTGCAATAGTTCCATGTGTTGCCTCATCCTTGACAGTCGGAAGTACTTGTGCAACCCACAATATTTGAGGGCTCTCACAGTGCCAGGATCATTTGGGGCAACTATATCCTGTTCTTCATGTTCTCTTTCTCTTCATATAAGCAACATTATGATCCAATGAAAGTTTGAAACCAAACCATAGGCTAAGTTAGGATCCATTTCATGCAAAAATCTGGGAATATTTTGGGTAGAAACAAAGATACAACTTTCTAAGTTGCGCCCAACGCACCCCTGAGTGAGATTTAGAGCATTGCAGAGGAACTAGGCCTCTTTCCAGCCTCTCTACACCACACTTTTTGACAAGGGTGCGTTGGCCCTAGGGCATTGTATATTTACCCTAGGGACCGCAAAACCCTAAAAAATGTGCGTGAAACTGAAAAAGAATGCATTCAATAGAAAGAAGAGGGTAAGATATTCTTCCTGGTCTGGATGACACGAGAAATGATCCACATAATTTGTCACAATCAACTGCTGAAGTTTGAGGGTAAAATAGTCTCAAAGCACTAAAATCCAAATGTAAAGGTGAAATGGTAAAAATGGCTTGGTAATTTCTTAATATAATAGTCTTTTTAATTAATTTATGCATATTTAATGAATCGACTATGGTTTTTACCCATTTTTACTATTTTAAATAGGTATTGTTGATCCATTTGATGTTTCTTTGAGCAGGTTTGAAGCTGATTATAGTGAGTTAGTCGTGCATGATCATGAAATGCGATATTGACCAGAAAGCACAATTTTATCTCTTTTTCGAGCTTTGTTAAACATGAAAAATGAATTCAAAGCATAATTTTATCCTCTTTTTTCGAGCTTTATTAAACATGGAAAAATAATTCAAAGCACACTTTTATCTCTTTTTCGAGCTTTGTTAAATTCAAAAAAGGAACCCCCCTGGAGTTCTCTTTCATCTCTTTTCAGACACTCTAACTATGAAAAGATTGCTGAGCGCTTGTCCTTTTGATCTAATTAAAGGAATTGAAAGAACATCTACTTAGTATAAGTTTAACCCTTTTCCAGACTGAGATATATTATGATTATGAAAAAGGAAAACCCTAGTCAAAATGGCTAGGAGGTTCTCTCAGGTATTATTTTACGATTTTTTGGATATGAGGGACTATTATACAAAAAAGAACTTGTGGAGTTTTCTTTTAGTCCCTTTTTCAAACTCTCTAAATATGAAAAAGGGTCGAGTTCTCACTGGCATTGGAGCCGTTAAAGCATCAAATAGCGACAGACTTGTCCATCATGACAAGATCGAGTTTCACCTTCGCTAGACTCATTAAAGCATAAAATAGTGATGGATTCACTTGAAGGGTGGAATTATACATAAAGCATATGTTATCCTCTTCAATCTTGTTTAAAAATAAAGAGGTACTCATCAACAATGACTGGGGAAAATTGAAAAGGGATAACACACTTTATGGTAGCAAGTCGCTCTTGAGCATGGCATTTATTGACTTCATCTTCATGATTTTTGGGTTGGGTAATCAACTTGACAGTTTATCGTACCTATGGTTTATCATACCATCCATCACTTCGGTTTTGGGTCAAATGTTTCCAATTCATTCAGTGTAATTGACATGTTCAAGAGAAGTCACTCAGTTATTCCTCATCCATTGCAATACTCATAAACATTCTTTTCATGACTGCTATCCCTGAAATTGATTCATCAGTCACATTCTGTCTCCAAAATCATTACTCCTGTTTCGTTTCATTGGTGAGGGAAGCATTAGTGCCCTCTTGCGAAGAGGCATTTCCTTTCGACATCAAAAAATTATCCAAGAAGTTGACTTAGAAACAACCTTTCATTACCTTGGAGCTTTCTTATATCAACGACAGGTTTCTCGCTTCCAGCGACAGGTTGAAATCACAAGCCTTCAACCGAAATACTTTGTATGGTGTTTGACATCAAATCATCTATTCACACCATGCATAATGTACTGCAGTACCTTGAGAGCCATTGTCATCAACGATGGTTTATCTCGCGTCTGTTAACTACTCACATCATTGGCTGGTAATCAGATGGTGTCTTCCCATGTTCAACATCAGATCACATATTCACATGGTTAGACTCGTGCTTTAAGCGATCGAGTGAATGAGATAGAAGACCCTAGATCTAGTTTCATCTATCCCGACTGCGAGTTCAGGAGAAGTACCAAATCATCTGTATGATGGTAATTATTCAGATGGTCATCCTATCATGAGTCTATATATGTAGACAATCTATATTTGTAGATGATTTTCTGATGTTATGATAGTTTATATGCTGAGTATGGGATATGCCTCCCTCAAAAATTCATGTACAAGATGAACATATATCATGATGTAATGTATTGTAATTGATTTAGGTCATTGTCTGCGTCAGTCCCTCCACATCACGTCGTAAAGAAAATCATTCAACATTTCATTTTTGACTTCATGCTTTAGGGGGGAACTGTTACAGGTCGATTTGGGCATCATCCCAAAACACATATAAGTATTCATTAGGTTTATCATACTCTAAATTGGTTTCTAGATGCCCTAAACAAGTCATCACATTGATGGTCTTCCTTCATGAAAGTTTCACTACTATGCTAGTTGAAGTTCCCTATCAAGCCATCAACGCACCCCTAGACAACTGTAATTTCTTTGCAGAGCATCTACTCTCATGCAAGGTTGTGTTTCAGAAGATCTAGGCCCACTTTGGAGTGCGTTGGTCGACTGGAAGTGAATTGTTCATTGGATTCCAGGAATATCCTCGACTTCTAGTGACTTCTAGAAGTTGTTCCAGCTCTCACCTCATCCGATAGTCTTGAATTTTGAACCCGTGAAGTCATTAAACCTCTTATCCTTCTATTCCCATGAACAAGGAAAACTCTTCATCACTTTTTAGGAAATCAATTCAATGATTCATTTATTTAAAACTACCTTCATCTACTTATAAATAGAGCACTGAACATAGTGCACGAGAGAGCAAGAATTTGTGTTAAGTAGAGTTAAGCTGGTTGGATATCAACTCTTGAAGGTGTGTGCATGTACTGTGATGCTACTGGATTGTTGATGTTGGATGTGATGAGGATGGGAATCAAGCTAGATGAGTGACGATGAATCAATCAACTGGTTGTACTCTTCCTTCTACTTCATAATAAATACATTTGTTCCTTTCCTAATGAACATGTCAATGATGTTATATGTGTATTAATTAGTTTAGTTGATTCAATTTTTTTAATTTGAATAGATCATATTGTATTTATGTTGTTTTATGTCTTTTGTTTTCCATAGCAACAAAAGCGATGAAGGGAGGCGAGGGAAACCGAACAGATTACAAGTAGGTTTCTCTCCCTTTATCTATTCACGTTAAGGAAAAGATCATATATCTTTCTTTCTGTTGTTCTAAGTGAACCACCCACTTAGGGAAAGCATACTTATATGTAGGTTTGTATTTCCATAAAACATGGAGGATCATAATTTTTTTTTTTAATGTTAGTATAAAAAATAAAATAAATAAATTGGATAAAACTTGTATTTAGCTACAGAATTCATGCAATTTTGCAGCTAACTTCTTTTTTGATCATTTGATTTGATTTGATTTTTTTTTTTTAATCATTTTAAATAAATTTTAAAATTTTTAAAAAATGGAACAAAACAAAAATATATTTGTTTAAACAAATTTGAAATAAAAAAAAATTCAAATTTAATTTTCTTTTGATTTAATTAAAAAAAAAAATTAAAAACAATTTGTTGAGTCCGAGCTTTCATAGTGCTAGGAAAAGAGCTTATTCACCAACAACCTGTGTTTGGAATTTCATTGTTCTTGAGGAATCTTGAGAACTGCAACAAGAAAAACAAAATTACATGATCAAAGTGATAATTTAAAAAAAAATGAAAAATTGAACAACACAACAAACTTGTCAAAGAAATAAGAAATGGCGAGAGATGGGATGGGGTAGCATTATAGCTCCAGGACCCTCCAATTTTAGTTATTTCCAATCCGCCTCCTACACCCAGTTTCTAACTTTAAGATAATTCATTTTTTGCAATTTTTTACTGTTTTATGTTTATGTTTCACTTGAATCGATCCATTACTGAATTGTTTCAAGCACTTTGGGTAGCGGCTCGATAACAAATTCTAGTTTTTTCTGGTGAGTTTTGACTCAAATTAATGAAGAATATTGCAAGAATTTTCTCGGATCTATCGCTGGATTCAAGGGATCTGAAGGACGATGAAGATCGGGCCAAGGCATCCATTGCATGGCTGAGTTCTTCGAAAAATGCCAAGAAAACAGTGGGAATGGAGAAGCAAAAAGAAAGCACATCGTCGTCCAGTAGAATGAAAAGGAAGGAATCTAATAAGAAATCCAAAAAAAAATCTCCTTGCACTTCTCTGAAGCGGCATCTTGTATGCATAGACTTGGAAATGACTGGTTTAAAAATTGAGGATGACAGAATCGTAGAAATTGCTTATATCATTACCGATGGACAATTGGATAAAACAGTTGAGGGCCAGACTTGATAATTAACCAGTCAGAAGAATTATTGGTAGGAATAAATGAATGGTGCCATGATTATTGTTCCACCAGTGGGCTGGTAGAAGAAGTTCAAAAAAGAAAATTAAGAGAGTGAGAAGCTGAGAAACAAGTTACGGAATTTGTTAAGAAATACATTATGCATGCACTACCTTCTCTAGTTGGAAATTCTATTTATGTGGATAACATTTCCAAATCCCATTTACGCATTGACTGACAACAAACATTCCAAATCTCCAGATCTAGTAGTCAATCTAGCAACAATTGATTTCGTTGCCGGAGCAGAAGCTAGAAAACACAATAGTTTTGACCCAATATATTAAAACCCGTTTTGTGACCAAATGGAAGAGAATCTCAGAAAAATAAAACATGGTTTTTTCTCAAAATGGGGTGAATTATGTTTATCTTAAGCGATTTCCTAAAATTAGTAACCAATTGAGATATCTTTGGGGTTACCTGGAGCCTTATTTTCCAGGTTGTGTGAGAGAAAACAATTTGTAAATTAAATGCACATACAATTATGACCATCTACATGAGGTGGATTGTGTGTGAATTGAAGTTTCAAGGAGAAGAGATGTCCCCCATCAATGGTAAAATAGGCTCGATTCTGAACTGGTAAAAACTCATGAAAGCAACTCAGATATATCTGCAACTTGGATATGAGTATGCCAAGATCTGAAAATCAAATCTGGAAATCTGTCAAACAAAAAATATGATCCGACAATCTCAATTGAAGAGCTGCAAGATCTTCCCACATTGAAACCTTTCAACATAGAAGGCCAAAAATACGCATACACATTCTAGCATACACATTTTTGGCTTATTTAGTGGCATGTTGGCATACACATTCTAGCATACACATTTTTGGCTTATTTAGTGGCATGTTGGCATACACATTTCTTTTTTGTGCAGTCACAGGTAGCGTTGGTGGCGCATTGGCTGTATTTTGTTTTTAGCAATATTGTTTATGCATAACGAAGACGAGTCTGTAACGAAGATCAAAAGAAGATGTTGTCTTCATTTCCAATAATTGGCACACAACTCTTCTTCCTTGTTACTTGAAGAGTATCTACAAGCCTATCGTTTCTTTAATAAATGCCAAGGTTTCATATTTCATACAAAATATAGCCCATCAAGGAATATTTTATTTCTCAGACTTCTCTCTTCTTAATCTCCTTGAATCGTTCAAAATCTCATTTGATTTTATAGATGGCGATGCCAAGCCTAGTTTGAAGGAAGCACTACAAGCTGAAGTTGGGCTGACCGTGGATCCAGATATTCTTGTTATGGGCTTTATTAGAAGACTTGAAGAGCACAAATTTCCAGATATTCTTGTTGAAGTTGTCCCTCTAATTGCATATGAAAATGTGTAGTTAATTATCCTAGGCACCGGTAAAAAGTACTTGGAGAATTAACTTGAAGAGCTTGAAGAGAAATATCTACACAACGCTAGGGGAGTAGCAAACAATTTTTTTTGGGTATTGTTCGACCAATCAAATAGAAGAAACATGTGTTCTCATTTATATTTACCAATTTTTGATTTGAAAGTCTACATTAAAAAAAAAACCTACAATTTGTTTGTCAATTTGTTTTAAACGAAAAAAGTCCTTTCATATTTGAACAAAAAATTCTATACATGATCATGTTTCTTTGAGTCTTGTAGATAAGAGCAGAAAACTATGGCATCAACATCTGAAGATAATAAAATTCTGGAAATTTCTCCGTTGTTCTAAACACAGTTAAAACAATAATAAATAAATAAATAAATATTTTTTCCTTTTTAATAAAATTTGTTTACTACATCAATAAAAAAGTAGAAATTTTCTCATTTTTTTGGAAAAGGTATTTATTAAATTCAAAGATTGTACTGGTTACTTGCATATCAGTGTACACCTAACTGTCCACGCATGAATTTGAATGCAGAAAATGCGAAATTCTGCAGCTAAAAAACAATTATGCAGCTCTATGGTTAATTCAATGATCTATTTTGTGACAACAAATTATAATAAAAATTCATGATCAGCATGCCATCTTACCTGCCTACTTCATCTTTCACATCAACATCATGTTCCCATGTCACACTCACACATGACAATTTTCATTATTTCACAAAAATTTCAAATAAACAAAACTTTCTCATACAACATCAGTTTTTGATGATTCAAATGTCGTTGGAAATATATCGATGAGATATACACAATGAGAATGTAATATTCCCAAATGGGAAAAGCAGGGATATAGTGCATAAACAAGGAAATAGCAACAATTATTAACACATTACATGTGAGAAAAATGATAGATCCATGGTATTATGTATAACAACAATAAATAAGTACAATATATTGGTGATCAAGCCCCTCAAGATAGGCAAAAAAAGCCTCCAATTCCAAAATGCACCCAAAAAAAAGTAATACACTACTACACAAAGTAGTGAAGCAAGAAAATCGTAGTTTTAGTGACTAATATTGTAGTTGGGACATATAAATAAATGGATCTGATAATATCATGCTCATACAAGCCCAAAAATGGAGATCTATGCTCCCATACACTTTCCCAAGACAATCCAGGAAGGGTTTCCGAAAATACATAAAATATAAATGGTGGATCTAAAGCCCTAGGGCTGAAGATGCACTACAACTTAAGCACATAGAAGGAGGTGGCTGATTTTATGTAGATCTGAAAGAACTCCTCCAAAATACTCTCTCAATGAAGGGTTGATCCCTTCAATGGAAAGCAAACACTCCAAATGGAGCACTGAACTTACCCCTGCAACAACTCACTAAAATAACGCATATATGGACTATAACTACACTTTAGGGGATAAAATCAACTTGGACTGCTCCCAAATATGTCAATAAAGCCTAAGGGCTTCCTTACTGGTCTTCCAATGGGAAGGAAACCTTCCTCTACTGCAAAAATAGCTCAGAAAACACCCAATAAGATCTTCCACTGATGCACCCTGCAACTTAGCACATATCTCAATAGAAACTGCGTTGTACCACAAGACTTAAGCTTGGCATGAAACCCAAATTTGGAAATGTAGTGCAAAGCTCTTCTAAGAGGCCTCTCAAGGATAGAGGTGGGATTCCCGATCAGGAACACCTGGTGCTAAACAGCACTGCAATCTTAGCTAAATAGCTGAAGAAATATTATATATCTAAACATACGATATAATAAAAAGCATAACATATCATAACATGCCTAATATGGCTGCCATCATCTTCCTTATATAATAAATGAGCTTCCAAACCCTAAGCCCCATCCATTAATGACACTACTTCCATGCAATGTGTCTCCATATAAAACTGCGATGTCCCTCATTGAATGCCACTCCTCCATGACAAAGTTGTTGATTTGGTCAAGGTTGACCTAGTCCACATGCTTTAGCCCCTTTTCACACCGAAGAGTGTTTTATTAAGTTGAAAAGATGATCCACTTTCACATGAGAAGTGATTTTATTCCTAATAAAGAGATTTATGGGTCTCCCTAGCCACTTATTCATCAAAAAAGAAAGAAAAATTAGATTTTAATATTCCGATTAGCTGCATGCTAATTTAGGAATATTACAAAGAAAGCTTTAATAAGAATTTTAAAAGTAAAATAGTGAAGAAATTGCTGACAAGACATGACAGGTAACCTAAGGCACTAGTTTCAAAAAAGATAAAAAATCATTTGATTTTATTTCTTGAATTTGTTTTATTAGTACCAATTCTAATTTTTTTTTTGTGTAAATGTCACAAATAGAGAGATTTATCACCTCTCTCTTTTGATAATCTTACATTTCATTGCAGAAAAAGTACTAAGTTTTTGCAGGTTCCAGGAAGAAAAACAGATGATCATAAGAAAACAATGTTTCTCAAAGACCACATTTCTTAAGAACATGATCAGGGAAACATCAAAGATGAAATATCCAAAGCATGAGAACATGATTTTGGATAAATAATTCTAAATCATATGCATCATACCATTTCAAAACCTTTCAGATACTAGTCTTACCGTTGAATTCCTACTTATTCAGTCAATAAAATATTCATCTCATTTTCCTTCATAGTCATTTTCCTGCCTCACTTTCACTAACCCATAAATAAAACCATTCAGCTCCTATACAAAGCTGATTCATTCCATTTCCTTTTCATTATTTCAAATAAACCTTAATCCACTGCAAATTTTTTCATCCATAGTCCTTCAAAATCATTGTATTATGCTCGTATTAGATGATGGAGGATTCATTAAGGCCTCCCTTCTAACAAGTCTTGGCCTATCGACATCAACACATAATCTAAGTTCAAGGCTAGAGTTCTCTTTCAAGTACCTTGATGCTTGTATGCCTTAATGACAAGTTCTATCACTAACAATCATGGGAATACATTAATGTCACTTGATTGTTGGATCTTGCAAGTGGCTCGACATCAACTCATCTATTCGCACTTCGCAAGATGTACTTAGGTACCTTGGCAGTCATTGAAATTAATGGCATGTTTGCCTCGCATTGGTGAACAAAATTCATCAATGGATGGTAATCCAATGAATTTTCTTTATGCTCGACATCAAAACATTTACTCGCATGACTAGAATTGTACCATCGTGTTTTGTAACGATTTAAGACTACATCATTTCAGTAGCGTGCAACAGGAATCAATTTGTAACAATAGAAATAAATATCCCAATCTTGTCATCAACACAAAGAGAACAAAGAAGTAGATCAAATTCTTTTGTTTACATACTCCATGATCCAACATCATGCAGCCACACTCTTCAGTAAACACAACTCATCCACATTGAAGGTAAGTGAAGGTATGTTGTTTTCTAATTTTTAGTCTTGCAATTCCTTAAAATACTAAAATTGTAATTTTGGAAAATTCCTCACCACCTCTGTACTCCCTTTCTTATATTGTCATAAACTTAAAAAAACACCTTTATTTGGGGGGGAGGGACACCAATTCATATTCACATGTCATACACCATCATACATTTTCATTTTATTCCAACTCGCATATTCTTCCCAATCAACTATTGTTGCAGTATGATTCCAAAAGATTATATGCTTTGCAAATTATCAATTCTTTGATAGTTATTATACGAATTGAAAAAAAAATTCTCAATGTTTTCATGTATTTTGATGCAAAAAAAATAAAAAATTATTGTTACACAAGAATGAATACTCAAAATTTCGGTTGTCACACAAGAACCAACCATCAAAAAAATATATGTTGCAATCAAATGTATTACACTTTGCAAAAGAAAATATGCTGATGCAAAGTTTGAAGAGAATCAATACAAGTCAAAAGCTCATAAATGAGAAACACATTTCACGAAGATAAACTTATGGGCAAATGAATCAATGCCATAGTTGCATGAGGGCATGAAACAACTTTAGTTGGGGGTATGTTGAGTCTCAAATTTGTCTTCCATCTTCATCTATATTCCCATCATTTTATAACCATTTAGCCCTCATTTCATGACTATCTAGCCTAAAACCATAGATTAAGTAATCATCTTCACGATCATATGGGTTAGAATAATCATTTTCCAAAGTTATTTATTTTGTGTATTTTAAGTGAATTTATGATTAAAAACTAGGAAATTAACATGGTTTCATATATCGATCTATGTGTTATGAGTTTTGTGACATGTGTAGGCTTATTTGGAGGTTATAGAAGGGTCTTACTTGGCCTCCCAAGCACAAATTCGAATTTCAACTCAAGAGGTGGACCATATTCCAAGGAGAAAGATCATGGAAATATTGATGTGTCATGGGATTTGTATCTAGTATTTAGGGATATGTTGAGACAAGTATGGATGTAGTATATATTTAAGCGATTTACATTTATTGAGGAGATATCCCTAATTCATGTATAAATAGGAGGAGCATTCAAAGGAATCTAACAAGTTGTCAATTATTCATCAGCATTAGATTTGTGATTGTTCATTCATCATGAGTAATATCATTTTGTCCAAATCATGAGTTATGAGTGTTTTTTGATTCTTAAGATGTGAGAACTCTTCATGTGTGCTCATTGAGGAATGAACGGATCCCCATCAACCACAATTTGCATACATATGTAACATATTTTGATTTATGTTATTTCCTTTCATGCAAGTGCGCTTTACTTTCTGCAAGTGTGATTTACTTTCCACAAGTGTGATTTCATTTCCTAGATTCAATTTGATTGTCATTAAACTACTTGCTTACTAGCTATCTTAGTTTTCTTTCTCGGCAATTAAATCACTAATTGCTATTTATTTCTTTCTAGATTATCATAGTTTGATTCTAATAGATTTTCACTTTAGTTATCATTAAGTTACTTGTACTAGTTCTTATAATTTGCTTGATTGCTAATTAAATCAATTGTTGGTCTAAGTTTACCTGCTTTATATATTACCGTAGTTTTCTTCTTATATTTGTTCTGAGATTAGTTTATAAGTTTTTAGAAAGGGCATGCCATTCATTCATTCCACCCTTAGAATCTAACTTCCACCCTTAGAATCTATTTCAATTTTTTTTCATGTGATTTCTTTTTTAGTTTTCTTTAGTTACACTTGTAATATGAGTTTCATTTCTTTCTTTCCATCCTAAACAAACTTTCTACAACAGTTTCATCTGAGGTTCCATATATTTTGGTTTTCTTCTAAGTTTACGAAACCACCGGGTTTACATATTTAAATGACAAGGAATTTAACATACCGTTAAATCACCCTATCGTTTCCCATCTCTTACCTAAATAGGCTAATGGGCTCTCTTCTTGTAGTTTCATTTCTTATTATGCGACTTCATGGAGGGTTACGATGTTCTCCACTTTCTCATATGGAGGTTCTTGCACAAGAGTTTCTTTCTTTACAAGTGCTTTCATAAAATTCCAGTCCTTTTTTGGACGTAGCTCTAGATGGAGATTCCGACAGGTAGATAAATGGTGCCCTCTCTTATTGTGATGGTTACAATGGTTTTTCTTAGTTCAATATTTCTTGTCATGTATCCTTCCTGGTTGACATAAATTTCCTTGAATGGTTATCTTTGTTGTAGATCTGGTGAGAAGAACTTGAATTAGCTTGTCCTCTAAAATTCTCACCTCCATTTGGAGATGACTTGCAATCATGATCACTAGAATGGTGTGATGTGATCTCAACATGCATTGATTTAGACTCGTTACTTGAATAATATATTTCTTATGTGGGTTGTAACCGAAGTTGCAATATCTACTTCTCCTCTTTCGCTTCTAGTAGTAGGATTCTCAATTTAGCATTATCTTCTTGAATTATTTGGTGATGAACTCCACTTTAGCATTCTCCCTTCAAGGGGGTTTAACTCTCTGAAAATAATTAATGAAAAAATAATATTAGGAGAGATAATACACTTTTGTGGAAAAGGATTTATTCGTGATTGTATATTAAAAAATAATGATGATACACAATTCTCTCATACATGAGGCCTTGTATTATATAACTAAGGTTCTCATAACAAATTGCCAATTTTGCTAATTGGTTGAACCTTCTCCATAACTTTCTCCACAATTTGTCCATGAATATTTCCACAAATATGTTAGTTGATTTTGTGTGATTTCCATCTCTAACTTATCTCATTATTCTCATCTTTGGTCATAAGTAGAATTCTAGAGTAGTTCTACTTTTGTTATGAAAAATTCCATATTTTCTTATGAACTATTCCTTCACACCCCCTTTAATAAATAATTAATAAATATTTAATTTGGACTTAATGATTGTTAATATATGTATGAGGCTAACATCCCCCCCCACCCCCAATTGTAATTCCATAGTAAGAATCTAGTTCCATCTCCAATTATTCATAATGAAACTCCTGTGTTGAGCCTCAATGACGAATTGCCTGAAAAAATGCCAAATCAGGATGCCAAAATATCCAATATGAAGCGAGAAAACCAAGAGAAGTGAATCAAATGCAAGTCTGATACATCCTTGAAAATGCTTGAAAAATCAAAATAATGCTAAAATGCAATGAAAAAGGATCCATTTATCCTTTTCTAGGTAGAATGACCATCCAAGTGAACAAAAATTCCCAAATTTTCTCTCAATAAACATCCCAATGCTTATCTATTGAAATTTTTTGATTCCCACTGGAAATTTGTGTTGTTTTCGGAACTTTTAGTCTGACAAATATCATCGTCAATTCAATTTCAATTTCATCATCAATTCCCACCTTTTTCAACTAAAAGGAGAGACCAATTGACTTGATTTTTGAACTCCCCCCTTAATACGTAGGAGAGTTTCACCATTGTACTCCCACTTTCAAAAACTTGAGAGTACCATCCTCATTTTACTGTTGGCTGCAATATTTGCCTTCACATGAGATTGAATTCTGTGATAAAACATATATATTCGTTTGACTGTTGAAAACCACTCCCGAGAATCAATCCACGCATAATTATTCTTCAATATGGTTGTTTTGTTTAATTTTCAAGATCTCTCTGATGAGTGATTCTTCTTGCCACAATGTTGACATGGATGGAGGTTTAAACAATGATCTTCTGAATGATTAGTTCTTTGAAAAAGCTAACATTTTGGCTTTTCTTCAATTTTTTCATTAATTTATGATGTTGCTTGATCAAAAAATCCCCCATTTATGAACTTTATTGGTTTTGAATAATCAAGAATATGAAAATTTCTATCATTTTTGTCATATCCTAAACCATATCGATTTTTGTTGCACTGAATTTCTTCCCATAGTTTGATAATTGGATTGCAAAACGAAATTTGAACTTGATCATGCACAACTTTATCATCTTCTAGTTGTATTGTTTATTGAATTCAAATCATAATATTATACACTTGAAGTTGTATTGTTGAATGGCTTGGAATTATGCTCTTCATCATCTTTATCATCATTAACATTATCTTCAAATAGAGGATTTTTTTGAACCAAGAACTTTTAAGAAACACAACCCTTCTGTTGTAGCTCATCACATTGTAGCTGTGACTCAATTTGGAGAAACTCAATGGTCTCATGTGCATAATGTAGATGCCTTTTAATATTAGCAAAAGCGGATTTGATGATTTTCACCGTTTCCTCAAAATGGATAGTATCTGATTGTTTAGAAACTCTAACAATTGAATACTTTGCTCCATTTGAACTCGCTCACTTGAACTTCACACTCACTTGATTTTTCTTCAACACTCACTTTATTTTTCTTCAGACACCCTTGAAGTAAAAACATTACTTCGAATTACAACCTTATCACTTCAAATTAAAAAAAAAAATTACACCTTGTCTCTCCAAATAAATATCTTCTTATCACTCTTGTACAATATTTACCCTCATTATTACATACCACTCTTATGCCTCCATAAAAACTCCATAAAAATATTTATGAGCACTCTTTAAAAAATCCTTTACATATTTCCCAATAAAATATTTATTAGAACTTTATTAAGTCACTTAAAGTCACATTGCCTTTTACACTTTACAACTTATGCATGTAAAGGTATACTCACCATTCACTTTATGCATACAAAAATTAAAGTACCATATGCCATACGTGTATTCTCAAAAGCCTCTCCACGGTAATAATTTGAACAACACCCACAAATTGCAACGATCCTTCATAAAACAATGCAGAGACATTAACTGATTCAGTGTAAGGACATCATACAATGCAGAGATTGGGCTTGCAATACTCAACTATGAACACAATAGGCTTGTTTACAACAATAGGTCTCAAGTCACACATTTCAAGGCCACAATAATTTCCATATAAGTTTTTTTTTTTTTAAAATTCAGTAGTGACACAACCATTGGCAACCATTTCCCAAATAAAATGGCTTGGTGACACCGAAAAATTTAATGTAGGTATGGAAAAATAATATAAGGAGTGGTCAAAGATTTAAATTCATTGGAAATATACTTTAAAGAGAAAATATGTTCAAAGCATGCCAACCTTTCCATTATTTAGTTGCGAGTTCTCAAGGCTTCTCCACTGTCAACAGTCTTAATGCAAGTCAGGGTCTTCGATTTTTTCTACAAAATCTATTTTATAGCTCTATTTTTTCTTCTCTAGCAAGCAAGGTTGCACCAAACCAATACTCCAAACCCATTCAAAGCTCTAAAAGTCCACACGTAAGCCAATTCATCTACTTGCTAGCCACTATTAACTCTTCCTTATCCATTACACACACACTCTGTGTGGACTCCAAAGATTAAAATAAAAATTTGGATCTCTATTTTTTAGAGGCTTACAATATTACAATAATAAATCTGAGATTAGATCCCTTATGCATTCAAGAATCCAAATCGCTAAGCCTATGCTGACTAATTCACCTGCTTCCATTCACTTTCCAATCCAAAAATTATCTCACTCGATTCCTTCTCAACAATTTTAACCCAAAATTAAATCTAAATTATAACCCGTCTTCATTCCTCAAAAACTTCCTCAGAAAACTCTAACAACTACCTTGCACCATAAATTTTACCATCATACAATTATAGCATACGTTGGAGCGTTACATTCACAAGAAAATGTGTGCTTAGATAGCATGACTAAAAATGAAAAAAAAATTCTTGAACTTCCCAAAATGGCCACCAACTCCCAAATTGTGGATTTGGTTTTTTGGATACACTATATGGCGATAGTTCCATCCAGCCAAACCACCACAACTATAAATATTTGGGAAAAAAAATAGAAGTGACAAAATTTTCTGGCAAGCACATATGTTTGCATCTTTGTCTTAGCTTCACATTTCATTTTAAGATCTTAGATCCATTGAAAAAAGTTTCACAAGTCATAGCTGGAAATTTCCTCATAAGAGCACATCAACATTGATGCAAGCCATGGGAATCAAATCTTGAGTGATATGAATATTGATGCTGAAAATATATCGAACCATTAAACCAAGACTTTATGGTTTCATTATTAAAGTGTGAATCCAAGATCCAACACTTGAATATTTGTGGTCTTCAAAAAATAGTTCCAACACTTCTTTCTACTTATCTTTATTTCTCAGTCCAAATAAGCAAAAAATCTTCTTAGGAAGGAGATTATGCACACCAACTCTTTCACAAATACATAGGTGTAATAACCCTGGGTTAAAATTTCATTTAAAAAAAGTTAATAAAAAAAAATAATTCTAAGGTCATGGGACATGTATTCCAAGTTGAACATTTGTAAAAACATCCTAGTGGGTGTATATTTGGTTTATTACGGCTAATGAACTTGGAAAATGCATTGAAAAGGAAAAGAGACATTAATTGGTATTTTATTTATGAAAATAAAGGACATTAGGATAAAAGGAAGGTGAAAGGGCACAAATTTGCATGAGAGGGAAATTGAAGGAAACAATAGAGGAAATTGAAGAAAATAGAGGCCTCAATGATAAAACGGCTTATTAAGATTAGTGCACAGGTTTTTCTGGTTGGATTTTTAAAGTTTAGTTTTGGAGTTCTCTCTATTCTCTCATAATCTTGAAAAATTAGAGTATTCTTGGAGCACTTTAGAATTTGGGAAAGAAATAAAAGAAAGGATAAGGAAAGAAAGGGACAAGCAAGGAAAATTTGGATCAGGTAGCTTCAAAAAGAATACTTGTAGGGAACATGTTGCATTTGTGATACCCAACTAGTTTGTGAATGCATGGTACATGCATGTATGCATTTTTTCCTCTTGTTTTCATTAGCATGGGTTTTTCTAGGTGTAAAAATGGATTTAGCCTTGCCTTTCCATTTCTGGATAGATATGGTGTGATGGGTTTATGTTACTTGGTTGAGATTTGGATTGCTAGATAGTTTTGGAACTAGGTGAGGTGGTCTCAGGAAAATTCCCAAAGGCCTAGGAATCCCTTGACCAGTTTTGGTAGGACTGTGGTAAATCCTTAGGGTGGAGATGAGAAAATTCCTTAAGGTATTGGTGAAGAAATTCAGAGGCATCTAATCTTGTTTTGGACCCAGGAATCCCTTGACCGGGGTTTTGGTGGGATTGTGGTAAATCCTAGTAGTGTATGTTTTTGTTTTTGGCCAAGAAATCCATTGACTTGTTTTTGGGGGATTGTGGTAAATCATAGTTGTTTATACCCTTGTTTGGGCCTAGGAATCCCTTTACCGATTTTGGTGGGATTGTGGTAAAGCTTGAGGGTGGAAGTGGTTTGATCTTTAGGAAGCCCTGGTAGATTTGTTCTTGAGTCCCTTCAAAGGAATTGAACTCTCTGAAAATAATTAATGAAAAAGTAATATGAGGAGAGACAAGAAAATTTTATGGAAAAGGATTTATTCCTGATTGCATATTAAAAAAGATTGATGATACACAATTATCTAATACATGAGGCCTTGTATTATATAACTAAGGTTCTCATAAAAAATTACCAATTTTGCTAATTGGTTGAACCTTCTCCATAACTTTCTCCACAATTTGTCCATGAATATTTCCACAAATATCTTAGTTGATTTTGTGTGATTTCCATCTCTAACTTATCTCATTATTCTCATCTTTTGTCATATGTATACTTCTAGAGTAGTTTTACTTTCATTATGTATAATTCCATATTTTCTTATGAACTATTCTTTCACACTCTCTTTAATAAATAATTAATAAATATTTAATTTGGACTTAATGATTATTAATATATGTATGAGGCTAACATCCCCCCCCCCCCCAATTGTAAGTCCATAGTAAGAATATAGTTCCATCTCCAATTCTTCATATTGAAACTCTTGAGTTGAGCCTCAATGAGGAATTGCCTGAAAAAAATCCAAAACAGAATGTCAAAAACTCCAATATGAAGCGAGCGAACCAAGAGAAGTGAATCAAATGCAAGTCTGATACATCCCTAAAAATGATTGACAAATCAAACTAATGATAAAATGCAATGCAAAAGGATCCATTTATCCTTTTTAGGGTATAATAACCGTCCAAGTGAAAAAAAATTCCCAAATTTTCTCTCAATAAACATGCCAATCGCTTGTCTATTGATTTTTTTTTATTCCCACTGGAAAGATGCGCATTGTTGTCAGAACTTTCAGTCTGAAAACTATCATCGTCAATTCAATTTCAATTTCATCATCAATTCCCCCCTTTGTCAACTAAAAGGAGAGACCAATTGAATTGATTTTTGAACTCCCCCCTTAATACGTAGGAGAGTTTCACCATTGTATTCCCACTTTCAAAAACTTGAGAGTACCATCCTCATTTGACTGTTGGTTGCAATATTTTCCTTCATGTGAGATTGAATTCTGCGATAAAACATATATAATCATTTGACTATTGAAAACCACTCCTGAGAATCAATCCATGCATAATTAATCTTCAATATGGTTGTTTTGTTTAATTTTAAAGATCTCTCTGATGAGTGATTCTTCTTGCCACAATGTTGACATGGATAGAGGTTTAAACAATGATCTTCTAGATGACTAGTTCTTTGAAAATGATGACATTTTGGCTTTTCTTCAAATTTTTCATTAATTTATGATGTTGTTTGATCAAAAAATCCCCCATTGATGAACTTGATTGGTTTTGAATAATCAAGAATATGAAAATTTCTATCATTTTTGTCATATCTTAAACCATATCGATTTTTGTTGCACTGAATTTCTTCCCATGGTTTGATAATTGGCTTGCAAAACGAAAGTTGAACTTGATCATGCACAACTTTATAATTTTCTAGTTGTATTGTTTATTGGATTCGAATCATAATCTTATACACTTGAAGTTTTATTCTTGAATGGCTTGGAATTATGATCTTCATCATCTTTATCATCATTATCATTATCTTCAAATAGATGACTTTTATGAACCAAGACCTTTTAAGAAACACAACCCTTCTATTGCAGCTCATCACATTGTAGCTGTGACTCAAGTTGGAGAAAATCAATGGTCTCATGTGCATAATGTAGATGCCTTTTAATATTAGCAATAGTGGATTTGATGATTTTCACCGTTTCCTCAAAATGGACAGTATCAGATTGTTTAGAAACTCTAACAATTGAATACTTTGCTCCATTTGAACTCGCTCACTTGAACTTCACACTCACTTGATTTTTATTCAACACTCACTTTATTTTTCTTCATACACCTTAAAGTAAAAAAGTTACTTCGAATTACAACCTTATCACTTCAAATTAAAAAAAAAAATTACATCTTATCTCTCCAAATAAATATCTTCTTATCACTCTCATACAATATTTACCCTCATTATTATAGACCACTCTTATGCCTCCATAAAAACTCCATAAAAAGACTTATGACCACTCTTTAAAAAATCCTTTACATATTTCCCATTAAACTATTTATTAGAACTTTATTAAGTCACTTAAAGTCACATTGCCTTTTACACTTTACAACTTATGCATGTAAAGGTATACTCACCATTCACTTTATGAATATAAAAATTTAAGTACCATATGCCATACGTGTCTTTTCAAAAGCCTCTCCACGGTAATAATTTTAACAACACCCACAACTTGCAACGGTCCTTCATAAAACAATGCAGAGACATTAATTGATTCAGTGTAAGGACATCGTACAATGCAAAGATCGGGCTTGCAACACTCAACTATGAACACAATAGGCTTGTTTACAACAATAGGTCTCAAGTCACACATTTCAAGGCCACAATAATTTCCATACAAGACCTTTTTATTTATTTATAAATTCAGTAGTGGCATAACCATTGGCAACCATTTCCCAAATAAAATGGCTTGGTGACACCGAAACATTTAATGTAGGTATGGAAAAATAATATAAGGAGTGGTCAAAGACTAAATTAATTGGAAATATACTTTCAAGGGAAAATATGTACAAATCATGCCAACCTTTCCATTCTTCACTTGCGAGTTCTTTAGGCTTCTCCACAGTTAGCGGTCTTAATGCAAGTCAGGGTCTTCGATTTTTTCTACAAAATCTGTTTTATAGCTCTATTTTTTCTTCTCTAGCAAGCAAGGCTGCACCAAACCAATACTCCAAACCCATTCAAAGCTCTAAAAATCCACACGTAAGCCACTTCATCTATTTTATAGCCACTATTAACTCTTCCTTGTCCATTAGAAACATGCTCTATGTGGACTCCAAAGATTAAAACAAAAATTTGGTTCTCTATTTTTTAGAGGCTTACAATATTACAATAATAAATCTAAGATTAGAACTATTATGCATTCAAGAATCCAAATCTATAAACCTATGCTGACTAATTCACCTGCTTCCATTCACTTTCCAATCCAACAATTATCTCACTTGATTCCTTCTCTACAATTTTGACCCAAATTGAAATCTAAACTGTAACCCATCTTCATTCCTCAAAAAATTCCTCAGAAAAATCTAACAACAACCTTGCACCATAAATTTTACCATCATACAATTTTAGCATACCTTGGAGCGTTACATGCACAAGAAAATGTGCGCTTAGATAGCATGATTAAAAATGCAACACCATTTCTTGAACTTCCCAAAATGGCCACCAACTCCTGGATTGTGGATCTGGTTTTTTGGATACACCATATGGAAATAGGTCCATCCAGCCAAACCACCACAACTATAAATATTTGGGAAAAAAAATAGAAGTTACACAATTTTTTTGCGAGCACATATTTTTGCATCTTTGTCTTAGCTTCACATTTCATTTTAAGATCTTCGATCCATTGCAAAATGTTTCACAAGTCATAGATGAAAATTTCCTCATAAGAGCACATCAACGTTGACGCAAGCCATGGGAATGAAATCTTGAGTGATATTAATATCGATGCTGAAAATATATCAAACCATTGAACCAAGACTCGATGGTTTCACTATCAAAGTGTGAATCCAAGATCCAAGACTTGAATAGTTGTGGTCTTCAAAAAATATTTCCAACACTTCTTTCTACTTATCTTTATTTCTCAGTCCAAATAAGCAAAAACTCTTCTTAGGAAGGAGTTTATGCACACCAACTATTTCAAAAATACATAGGTGTAATAACCCTGGGTTAAAGGTTCATTTAAAAAAAATTTAATAAAGGAAAAATAATACCAAGGTCATGGGACATGTATTCCAAGTTGAATGTTGGTAAAAACATCCTAGTGGGTGTTCATTTGGTTTATTACGGCTAATGAACTTGGAAAAGGAATTGAAAAGGAAAAGAGACATTAATTGGTATTTTATTTATGAAAATAAAGGAAATTAGGATAAAAAGAAGGTGAAAGAGCACAAATTTGCATGAGAGGAAAATTGAAGGAAACAATAGAGGAAATTGAAGAAAATAGAGGCCTCAATGATAAAAAGGCTTATTAGGATCAGTGCACAGATTTTTCTGGTTGGATTTTTTCAGTTTAGTTTTGGTGTTCTCTCTATTCTCTCATACTCTTGAACACTTAGAGTATTCTTGGAGTACTTTGGAATTTGGGAAAGAACGAAATAAAGGATAAGGAAGGTAACGGACAAGCAAGGAAAATTTGGATCAGGTAGCTTCAAAAAGAATACTTGTAGGGAACATGTTGCATTTGTGATACCTAGCTAGTTTGTGAATGCATGGTACATGCATGTATGTATTTTTTCCTCTTGTTGTCATTATCATGGGTTTTTCCAGGTGTAAAAATGGTTTCAGCCTTGCCTTTCCATTTCGAGATAGGTATGGTGTGATGGGTTTATGTTACTTGGTTGAGATTTGGATTGCTAGATGGTTTTGGAACTAGGTGAGGTGGTCTCAGGAAAATTCCCAAAGGCCTAGGAATCCCTTGACCATTTTTGGTAGGATTGTGGTAAATCCTTAGGGTGGAGACGAGAAAATTCCTTAAGGTATTGGTGAAAAAATTCAGAGGCATCTAAGCTTGTTTTGGACCTATGAATCCCTTGACCGGGGTTTTGGTGCGATTGCGGTAAATCCTAGTAGTGTACGCTTTTTTTTTTGGCCTAGGAATGCATTGACTTGTTTTGAGGGGATTGCGGTAAATCATAGTTATTTATACCTGTGTTTGGGCCTAGGAATCCCTTGATCGATTTTGGTGGGATTGTGGTAAAGCCTGAGGGTGGAAGTGGTTTGATATTTAGGAAGCTCTAGTAGATTTGGTCTTGAGTCCCACATTTATGCTTGGAATATCGCACGAGGATGATAGGCTAAAGGAAATTTTTGGTTCAACTCAATCCATGGGTGGGTGGCACATGGAAGTCCCTAACTTGGTTGGATTTTTCATATGCTAATAAGAGCTCTTTTCCCTCTTGTATTTCATAAGTATCTATACTTGTTATTATGTGGCTTTAATGGTTGTTATACCATGGTTATTATTCTAGTTATATGTTGGTTATAAGCATGGTTTCATAATAGGTTCTAGCTATGGATCTCTCTATATTTGATTTTTTGATGAAATTTTAATGAATGCATGAGATACTAGATGTTATTACAGTTATTATGAGAGTAAATTAGACCTTCTTGGTGATTCTCAAATAAGTATGAGACCCCTATGTTTAGATATGCATTTATGACCTGTAGATTACATGTTCTCAATGTGTTTGGCGAAATGTCTGTCACAGTTATGACTGATTAGGTAAAATACTTGATCAAGTTTTAAATTATAGGAATTTTCCTTGTGTCATTTATTGTTTTGGAAATTCTCATCAAGTTCTACGTAGTGATCTAGAGACTAGCCCTGAAAAGGTCGCACAACTTCCAGGGTTGCAGGTTTAGAACTAGGAAATTGTGACTGTAGTCACATGGATGCAATGTTATGCCTATGATTGGAGGCCTATAGTTGCATGTATGTAGTGTAATTCCTATGAATGGCAGTCTAGGTCAGTGAAAAAGTAGTCTAGCTTAGGTTCTGGACACCTAGAGTGGTTGTTTAGCTCCCGAGGATCTTGTAGCTCCTAAGGAAGGTCAGTAACTTTCTAGATATTAGCCCCACTTTCTTAATTGTATCTAGGGGGTCAGATCCTATCATAGTAACTCTTCGTCACATGTTTACCCTGGTAGATAGGTGAAATTGGGTAAATGTAGGAGGGGTGCTTATAGGGTGGTATTAGAGCATGATTCAATAATTGGAATGAATGGGTAGAGTGTGTTTGTCATGTATGCATGTTATTTGTCTATGTAGATTCTATTCATGCATTTTCATGGTTATGTTTGTTGTGCATGAGGTCTTGGTATACAGTTGGTATTTTCATGCACGACGTCGGTATATTGATGTTATTATATATATACATGTATCATGCTAATCTGGACTGATTTTGCAGATGAGATAACCTCCCTTGAACTTCATTGAGGTATGTTGGCTATGTTTGTATTTGGTTTATCTGACATGGTATGTTTGCAGAAGACGAATATCAACTATTACTAGAAAAATGGTGGATTACGGTTCATGAGACTCCCCTTATAGATTAAATGATAAACAAAGAGATGATTACTCCCCTCACATAGTAGAAACCTTGAGAAATTTAAAGGAAGAAATCATAAGTTGAAAATTAGATAATGACAGAATAATTCAGTCACAGGAAAGGCTTACTAAGGGAGAGGAGAAACAAGTAGAGGTTAATGCAGTTATCCTTCAGAGTTTTTTAGACTTACAAAGACATGGAAAACCAAAGATCAATTATGGACAAGATGAAAGAACTAATGGGGCATATGGAAGTAGGTATCATTTTGGGCACAGGTCAGACAAGGATGAAACAATCAAATATGGCAGGTTCTTGGATACACCGGATAGGACAGGTGATGGATATGGTTTCTACACTAGTTCTGGTTCAGAAAAGTATCATGTTCACCATCTCTATCATTCTTATAGAAGGAATGATAGGGGATATTTTCCATATGAGTTAAAGAAAGCCAAGCCACCTAAATTTGATGGAGAGTAACCAGAAGATGCATAGGCGTGGCTGCTTATGCTGAAGAAAGCTACATGACTATACAAAGAATATGAAGGCCGAGATAACTATTTTCAGTCTAAAAGGGAAAGTATACATCTGGTTGGAAGATGCAAAGTGTGTCAAAGACATCATGACATAGGATTTGAGGTGGCATGAATTCAAGAGACTCTTCAGGAAGAAATATTTTTTAGAGAGTTACTATGACGGAAAAGCCAAGGAGTTCTATGACCTGAATATGGGATCGATGATAGATGAGTGGTACATGGCCAAGTTCTTGGAGTTGTTGAGGTATGTGTCATATCTTAAGGATATGAAGACTAAAGTTCAAAGATTTATTAGTGGATTGCCATTAGCATTCAAGGATTATATTAAGTATGATGAGCCTCGGTCGTTGGAAGAAGTCATTAGAAAGTTGAAGCACTATTATATGCAATCAAAGCATAAGAAAAATTCTAAGGAGGGTTAGAAATGGAATGAAAATACTAAATTTAAATAGCCATTGAAGAGAAAAATACCCCAGGATAGGTTAGAAAAAGAATGTTGTTCCTTATAATAATTTTAATGTAGTTGAGAAGAGGCATGGGTCGGAACCTAGAGAGAAGTATAATAAATGTGATGGTAGGAGACATTTTCAGTGTTGTATATGTGGCTAGGATCATCTCAAGAAGGATTGTCTATTGTATCAGGGTGGTAGGCCTTAAATCTATAGTTCTTAAGAGGTGAAAATAGTTGGGGATGTTGGACAAGTTATTCCTTGGATCTATGCAACATTGGATAACAGGAAGGTAGATCACCATGAATCTATTATCGAGATGGACAACAAGATTTGTGATCAAGTTAATCCTATTTTGATTGACCCAGGATTTAATTATAGTTATGTTAACCTTGACTTGGTGGATAAGTTTGGTTTGCGAAAATAAGTGCTTGAAGAGTCTTGGTTGGTACAATTGGCTATAGGTAATAACAAAAGTGTTCATTATTGGGTAAGAGCTTGTGCATTCAAGTTTAATGGTATGCCTACATCAACACATACAAAATTTCTTCCATTGGGTTCATACAATATTCTTTTGGGTATGGATTGGTTGTATCTTCATAAGACTAAGGTGGATTTTTATGAGAAGGCTATTGAGTGCTTGGATGAAAATGTAGAACAGAGAATCTTGTAGGGTAAGAAGAAGGCAACATCAGTTAGAATAGTTACAAATATGAAGGCAAAGAGCATTCATAGAAAAGGGTGTGTGTTATTTGCAGTGCATGTTTCCAGTAATAAATGTAAGGATGTTGAGGATGCATAAGTCTTGAATAGGTATTCAATTTTACAATAGTTTCAGGATGTATTCCTAGTAGATATTTCATAGTTTTCGCTTTACACGGAAGTGTAATTTTACATTGAGCTGGTACCAGGGGTAGCATCAACATCAAAGGAACCTTACAGGATGAGTACTCCATTGTTAGTGGAATTTAAGTTGCAGTTGAATGAAATGCTTGAAAAGAGATAAATTAAGCCAACTATATCACCTTGGGGTGCACTAGTGTTGTTTGTAAAGAAGAAGGATAGTACTCTCAGGTTGTGCATTGACTAAAAGAAGTTGAACAACATGAATATTAAGAACATGTATTTGTTGTCGAGGATTGATGACTTGTTTGATCAATTGAAGGGAGCAACAATGTTCTCGAAGATTGATCTGAGATCAGGATATCATTAGGTATGCATCAAAGAAGAGGATATATACACGACTGCTTTTTGGACCAAGTATGGGAATTATGAGTTTGTTGTGGTTCCTTTTGGTCGTATTAATGCTCTAACTACTTTCATGTGTTTGATGAATAGTATGTTGCATACTTATCTCGACAAGTTTGTGATTTAATCATTGATGATATAATGATATATTATAAGAATTAGGAAGAGCATGTCGAAAACTTACGAATAGTATTAAGATTTATAAGAGAGAATCAATTGTATGCCAATATTAGTAAATGTAGTTTCTTTTAGACACAGGTACATTACTTGGGACATGTTTCTATGGAAGGCATACTAGTGGATCTACAAAATATAAGAGCTATCGTGGAATGGTTAGCTCCTAGGAATGTGGCTGAGGCCAAATCATTCATGGGGTTAATAGGTTACTAAAAGAGGTTCATCAGGAACTTCTCATGTGTTTGCTATCCTATTACATACTTGGAGAGAAAGGGAAATAAATTTGAATGAATAAAGGAATGTGCAACAAGTTTTGAGAAGTTAAAGAAGTTGTTGAAAAATTCTCTAGTTCTAAATATTGTAGATCCAAATAAAGAGTTTTTGTTATGTACATATTCTAGAATAAGATTTGGTGGAGTCCTAATGTACGAGGGATAGGTGGTATGCTATGAGTCAAGGAAACTGATTGAGCACGAGCAAAACTATGTGACACACGATATTTATTTGGAAATGATCATACATGTATTGAAGATGTGGAGACACTATCTTCTTGGTAGGAGGTTCATCTTGATGAGTGATCAAAGTGGATTGAGATACTTGTTTGACCAACTGAACCAGAATGTAAGGAAAGATAGGTGTTTGGCCTTTCTCAATGACTTTGACTTTGAGATTAGGTACATTAAGGGTAAAGATAAAAGGGTTTCGGATGCTCTTAGCACAAGAGTACAAGTAAATCATATAGCAACTATGAGTTCATATGGGACAAATTTATAAGATCAGATCTTACAGGCAGGACAACATGATGACATGTACAGGGAGTTTAAGCACAAGTTACAACAACACGGTACAGGTGAACATAATGTGGACTATCATCTCATGACAGATGGGTTGGTGATTTTGAGGGACACAATCTATGTGCTAGACAAAAGTGAGCTCAAGAAAATTATCTTGAGGTAGTTTCATGTTAAGTCATATTCAGTTCACCCAGGATTTCGGAAAACATTGAAAGTGGTTAGGAAATTCTACCATTGACCGAATCTAAATAAAGAGGTGGTTGAGTTCATCACCAGGTGTTTGGATATTCAATAGGTAAAGGTAGAGTGCAAGCATCTAGGTGGTATACTACAACCGATTCTGATTCTGGAATGAAAATGGGAGGTCATTTCTATGGATTTCATCACAGGTTTGTCAAGGACATCTAGACAACATGATTCCATCATGTTTGTGGTTGACAAGTTGAAAAAGGTAGCTCACTTCATAGCGGTTAAGTCTAATTATTCAAAAAGTGAGGTAACACAGTTATTCATTAGGGATATAATGAGATTACATGGTATTCCTAAGAAGATTGTATCCAAAATAGATTCCAAGTTCACTTCCAGTTTTTGGAAGGAGTTATTTGTAGGTTTGGGTACAGAGTTGGCCTTCAGTACAACTTATCATCCACATACAAATGGATAGACAAAGAGGGTCAAATTTTTTTTGGAGGAGATGCTGAGAATGCACGTCATGCACTAACAAAGGAGGTGGGAGGAGTATCTTCCACTAGTTGAGTTTTATTTCAATAATGGGTATCATGAGTCACCAAGAATGAGTCTGTTTGTGGCACCTTACTCGCAGATTTGTAATACTCCCATTAACTAGAGTGATATAGTGAATAGGGTATTGATTGAATTGGACATGTTGAGAGAGATGGAATGAGAAATTCAAGTTATCAATAAGAATCTAAATGAAATACATAATAGAAAAAAGAGTTATGCAAATCAACATAAGGTGTTTAAGGAGTTTCAAGTTGGAGAACATGTGTACTTGTGCATCAAACCCAAGAAGAGCTCCTTGAGGATTGGATCATGTGCCAAGTCGCCACCTCAATACCATGGACCTTTCGAGAACCTTGAGAGGATTGGACCAGTGGCCTAAATATACGTGAAATATGTTGATCATGTGATTGATTGGTCTGTATTTCAAGTGGAGACAAAAGGAGAATTCCAGCTGGAACATTAGTGCATATTGTAGCAAGAACATCTCATGTTCTAGAACCAAGCAATCGAGCAAGTTAAAATGCAGTGGAATAACTTTGGGCCCAATGAAGCTACACAGGATATGGATGATTAGATGTGGGATATGTATCCTTCATTGTTTTCCAGTTGAGGCAAAGGATTTTTGGTAGATGTACATATTTATGTATGGTTGTTGTTGTAAATACCGCAACATGACGTGTTATAAAGCTCGAATAAGCTATATGATTGTCATGTTGGTTTTTCTTTCAACATGTTTTCATTTTAAATACTGCACCAAGCTAAGTTATAAAGATCCATAGGCAGTATGGTTTTGTTTTTAGCAACCTTTCTAGTCACATGTGTCATAGAAAACCAAGGATGGTGTTCCCCTATGGGGGAGGGGTTTGTAACAACCCCAAGTTAAAATTTCATGTAATAAAGTTAATAAAGGAAAAATGATACCAAGGTTATGGGACATGTATTCCAAGATAAATGTTGGGAAAAACATTCTAGTGGGTGTTCATTTGGTTTATTATGGCTAAGGAAATTGGCAAAGGAATTGAAAAGGAAAAGAGGCATTAATTAGTATTTTATTTATGAAAATAAAGGAAATTAGGAGAAAAGGAGGGTGAAAGGTCACATATTTGCATGAGAGGGAAATTAAAGGAAAAACTAGAAAGGATTGAAGAAAATATAGGCCTCAATGATAAAAAGGATTATGAGGACCAGTTCACAAATTTTCCTGGTTAGCTCTTTTCAATTCAGTTTTGGAGCTCCATCTATTCTCTCATACTCTTTCACACTTTGATAATTCTTGGAGAACTCTAGCATTTGGGACACGAAGGACAAGGAAATTTAGGGACATGCAAGGAAAATTTGGATCAGGCAGCTTTAGTAGGAATACTTGAAGGTAACAAGTTTCATGTGTGATTTTCTAGTTGGTTTGTGAATGCATGGTACATGCATGCATGTATTTGGTCCTCTTGTTGTCATTGGCATGGGTTTTTCCAAGGGTAACTATGGTTTCAACCTTACCTTACCATTTATTTATAACCATGGTGTGGTGGGGTTTTGTTACTTGGTAGAGATTTTGGATTGCTAGATGACCTTGGAATCAAGTGATGTGGTCTCAGGAAATTTCCCAAAGGCCTAGGAATCCCTTGAACAATTTTGGCGGGATTATGGTAAAGCCCAAGGGTGGAGATGTGAAGATTCCTAAAGGTATTGGTGAAGAAATATGGAGGATTCTAAGCTTTTTTTGGGCTTAGGAATCCCTTTACTGGTTTTTGCGTGATTATGGTAAAGCCTGGTAGTATATTCTCTTGTTTTGTGCATAGGAATCTCATGAATGGTTTTGGTGGGATTGCGATAAAGGCTAGTTGTTTATAACCTTGTTTGGTCCTAGGAATCCCTTGACCGATTTTGGAAGGATTGCGATAAATCCAGAGGGTGGAGGTGGCTTGATCTCCAGGAAGCCCTGGTAGATTTTTCCTTTCATGCTTGGAATATGGTATGGGGGTGATTAGCTAAAATAAATATTTGGTTTAACTCAATCTATGGTTGGCTAGTATGTGGAAGTCCCTAACTTGGTTGGATTTTGCATATGATAATAAGATCTCTTTTATCTCTTGTATTTCATGAGTATTTATACTTGTTATTATGTGGACTTAATGGTTATTCTATCATGGTTATTATTATAGTTATATGCTAGTTATAAACATGGTTTCGTATCAGGTTATAGCTATGGTTCTCTATATATTTTATTTGTTGATGAATGGTTAATGAATGCATGAACTAATAGATGATATTGCAACTATTATGAGACATCATTAAACCTTGTTGGTGATTTTTTAGTCAATTTAATGTCTTAAATTCCTATCATAAATTATCGACCGAGGTTAGTAATCTGATGAAGTGTGGTGCACAATATATGCTTAGATGACCTTCTTTCTTACTTCGTTGTGTATTTTTATATTTTTTTTTTGGGGGTTTGTATTTTATGCCTAATGTTAAAAACTAAAATTGATCTAAGGAATGAAATCTAATCTTTTAAATGAAATCTTGAATGCTAATAAATAACTAAATTTGAAAGAAATTTAATGATGAAAACTTAATCTTTAAGAAGGAAGAAAAGGAAATTTTATTTTTACTCTAAGAAAAGAAATTGTTTTACAAATTAATTTTAATAAAATTAATGAAATATAAAATCTAAAAGAAGAAAGAAAATGAAATTTTAATTAACTAATCTATTTTGCATAAAAATAAATCAATCTTTGGATGGTTAAATCTGAAGTATGTTAGACTATTCTATGCCGGCAAAACATCTATGGAAAACATATAATTGAACTTATTCTACATTTAAACAAAGAATTATCCTAAATTATATTGAATTATATTGATCTCTGACTTATATTCTATCTATAAACATAACAAAAATAAAACCATATTCTACCTTATCAATTGGTAACATTAATTATATGAAAACAGAGCATTCGATCTAATTTTAAATCTATCTAAAATGATCAAAATAAAATTCTAATCTAACTCTGTCCTAGTTATATATATATATATATATATATATATATATATATATATATATATATATAAGAATGATAAAATTGTAACTCTATTCTACATTCCATGGAAATGAAAGCATCAAATCTATTAATATGAAATTGAACTAACTATACTAATTTAATTCAAATTTAACTAAGGCAAACAAAGAATGACAGAGTATCTATTACGCAAAATGAAATTTCTAATCTAAATCCTATGGTTGTTGTGTAATCAAATACAAGAACGATTTCAATTGGAAGCTGACAGAGTCATGATTAATGAAACAATTCATGAGAGTGATGTAGGAGAATCTTGCTTAATTTTCATTATTTATTAATGTGATTTAGGGGGTGATGTTTATTTAATTATTTTATAGATTTGTACATTTTAAAAATAAATTGAGAGGAAATCTGAATGTGAGGTTTATTGTAAATATTCTCTTAATTAATTGAGGATATGAGTGGAGTTGGATTGGATAGATATTTTAGGGATTAGGAATTCCTTAAATGGAACTTGGTTGAGTCAAAGAAGGGATAAAGATATTTTAGGATTTAGTTGAGATATTTGTGGAGGAAATCATGGATTCAAATTAATCCATAATTATGTATAAATGTGAAGCTTTGTGTGAGGATAGGGAGACACAGAGAATGAAATATGATAGAGGAAAATGTAAAAAGGGATAGTGTGTTGTGTGAAGAATGGTGAGGGCCAAGAAGGAAACAATTGTAATATTCAGCCAAAAGGGTTTGAAGCTGTAATTTTATTATTATTATTATAAGAAAGTATTTTGTTGATTGTTTGGTTAACTCTTCATATGTATTTTGAGTTGAATCTAAGTAGATTAATATGAAGATTTCGATTGAATATTTCATGAAAATGGAACATGCTATCTGTTATTGTGCAAGTATCTGATTTATTGCAGATTCTTTGCATCATTTGGTATCAGAGGCCAAAGATCTAAGTAATCTGTGCAGCCGCAGATGAGATATAAGTGAATTAATTGCAGGAACATATGTGCAAATGGAACCAAATTCGATGGTGAAATTGATCTTAAATCAGAAAACCCAAGATTGTGTGTGGCAGGTGAAAGGCATAACTTCAGGATGAAAGCCAACGGTGGAATCAGGCCAGCGTAGGAGTGTGGAGGCAATAGAATGTTGAACACAACCATTAGAGACTGATTGGAAATACTGTAGAGACCAAGTGGAAAATGGGAACCAATTACTACACAACCCGAATCTGCATTACCTTACGACCGATGTCGACATTACATTGCATTGGTTTATGCTTGTATAATAGTAGTACAAATTCATAATTGCGTTAACAGTAACGTAAGGCCTGCAAGATTGCGTCTGCTCCCTTATGAAATGCTTCCTATATGAAGGCTTGGATTTCATAGTTTTTGATGAGTGTGCTCAAATCTTGAAGGAGAAAATGACATTACAATAGAGGAGGAATTTTGTTATTGTGATCACATTACGAAATGGCGGAAGAGGTTTACAAAACCAGAATTGGTTTTCGCATAGCTTTTAAGTGGTAAGGTAGATACATTGTTTGCATAATTTGTTTTGAGTGTAAAGGCAGAGAAAGTCCGCATGAAATGAATGAGCCGTATGGTGGATGAGTACCATTTGAGAGGGCACGTTACTGTTCTTTATAAAGAAGAAGTGGTCAATGCATGGAGGTCATACCTGAGAGCTCATTTTCACTGAATTCTCATTGCTATAAAATGGAGGTCGTTCTGACAAATTCTCATAGAGTAATTACTCTGAGTTTATATATTATAAGATTCTATCGCTATCAATTCATAAATGGATATCTTGGGTCTTTCCTTGGCTTGTATGCTCGCACTAGGAGCTTTAGTAATGCTTTGTTGTGAAGCTCAAAGGGGATGGAAAGTTGATTGTGAAACGAACGCAAATGCTGGGAGCAGAATCGTATCAGCGTGGAGTGACAAACAGTTGTTGCATACCTGAACGTGAATACGAACATGAAATCCGTGGGCATTGAGTCAAATTGAGAATGATATTGAATTTCAACCTGTGTAAGGTTGGATGAGAATGTAGTGACATTGACACTGTTTATTTTGTTATTATATACTGATGGCTAAACAAATTTGCAATTATTCTAGCCGTGTAGCCTACATACAAGGCCATGCCAAGTTGGCATCTCTTCATTTATATCCAACGTTGCTTGCTTGAGAAGTCCATTAACATTTTGCTGGAATTTGAATCAAGAAGGACGCGTCCCCTTGATTATGTGTTTTGAATTGATTGTGTAAACCAGCCACCTCAGGTATATATATATATATATATATATATTTTGGCCTGTATTTATTTCTTCTATATATATTTCTACCATATGACTGTGGTAGAGCCAGATCACACTGGTCGATATCTGTTAGAAGAGGGATGAATATGGTGAACGTGTTTCTACATTGTTGAAATAATTCCACTATCAGTAAAGGAAAAACCGTGAGACCACCCTGGTTGTCACAAATCCTCTGCAAATTATAATGAGGTTCTTGCTATGAATGCAAAGCAAAAAGGAGCCAAATTCTACCAGGAATACAAGAGAAAGGGGTTAGGTCATTTCACCCAAGGAGACTCCAAGGTAAGTGCTCATTGAATGAATCAATATTCATTGATTAAAGGTATTTTTGGAATTTGGATGATTAAATTCCCCTTGCCATACTTGAGAAGTTAATTTTCTTGTAAATTTTATGAAAGAGTGAAATCAATCCAAAGTTTAAGGAATGAAATTGGAATCCATCTCAGAAATTGATGTGCAAATATGGCTCGAGTGTGGTTTGTGTTTGTTGCGGCCGGAGAAATATGTTGATGCCACCATGTTAAAAGAAAGTTTTGGAAAATTCCCATGAATGAATTGTTTTGTGCATTGAAGAGAGACGATGTTGCATAAGAACTATCACTGCAAAGAAGGAGCTGCTTGGAAGTGTGGGAAAATTGTCTACGCTAAGATGATGAGCGTGTTGAAGAGGTTATGGTATGAAGGGAATGCAAATATTCACAATGACAAGAACGACAAAGAAGAGTGAAATCCGGAGAGTTGAAGTTGCAAAGAAAAGGTTTATTAAATAACCTTGAAGGGAGCATAAGGTATGAAAATTCATTTCAAAGAGGTATTTTAAATATTGAAAATTAAATGGTTTATTTATTTTCACCATAAAATAAATCTTGGGAAAAGTGGATTGCATTTCGATTTAAAAGTTTAAGTATCACGAGTGATAATGGGAGATGATATAATTAGTAACTTATGATATTATCATAAGAATGGAGTATGAAAGAGAATTGGTGGAGTGAAGATTTTGCATCATGAAAATGTATTAAGGGTGGATGTTCATTGGTATATTGTATAACTTGAATTAGAGTCAAAATATCCACTATTTTAATTATTGGGTCAAGATTTGACGTCAAATAAGACATTAAGGTCAAATGAAGAAATTTGGATAGCTTGAGTCAAGTTAAACCATTGAATTATTGTAAAAGAGGGTGCATTTTTCATCCAAGATGAAGAGTTAATGTAAATTATGGAGTCAAAGAGTCTTAAATAAAGTCAAAGGTTTGAGTGTAATTGGGTGCATGATCGACGGAGCCAACACCCAAAGAGTTTGGTCATTGTAACGCAAGACTTACTGCAGTTGCTGTTTTGCAACAAAGAGGAGCAAGAGAGTTGCCCATAAATGATTCCAAGACATATAACCGCAAAAGTTCAAACGCATGAAGAGAGATTGTATTGTTGGATGGAAAGTATGGAGGCTTGCTGAAAAGGGGATTTGAATGAAATCCATAAGTGAACAGATGTAGTTCAAAAAGGAGGAGAAGATGACTGTTGATAGTCATTTCAGAAGTTTCGAGAAAGACCACAGCAGAAGAAATAATAAGGAAAATTCCAACGCAAATGGCATATGGAAGTAGTTGAATGATAAAGAGTATGAGAGGGAGAAAGCTGAGATAGCAGGTCACCTTGAGTTATTGATGGAATTTTTGCAGAGAAATAAAGACTAGAGACATGTTTGGACAATGAGGAAGAAAGTGAAATGACTGAGAATAAATGCAAAGAGGGAACAACATGTAAACATACAGTTGACATAAGAGCTTAGGAATCTTGAGAAGATGACAAGTGTGCAATTGAGATGTGAAGAACTCAGAGAAGCTGAGTTGAAAATGGAAGTTTCCATTTGTGGCCCATAAGAGGGTGAAATTCTTGGTGAAGATATCAATGAGAAAGATCTCATGGACTATTGTAATAGTTTAGAAGAATTGGAAGATATGTTGATAAGAGAATCAGATGAGGCTATGAAGCCTTGTATTTTTAAATCTTAGTTTTTGTATGTTTGTAGGATTTGCAGAAGAGGGTGGACAGTCTGGTAAAACTATAAAAAAGATGAATAAATATCTTGAGGTGAAGTATGATGGAGAATGCCTTTCAGAGGAGGAAGGTACTGATTTGTTGCAACAGAAAGAATTCATAGATGAATTATTGTTTGGTGTAAGACAACCAGTTGAAGCTGTTATGGAGAAGAAGCATAATGAAAATTCCGTAGTGAGATTATAAGGAGGTAAACAAATGAATTTGTTTAATGGAATTGATGAAATAATTTTGTAATGTGATGATACAGAAACCAGGATACCTCAGGAGGATTGCCAGAAGAAGAATGAAACTAAGAATGAAGGTTGCGATGAAATTCTTGAAATATTTCACATGGAAATAGAATTCTTGGAACGATGGCTCAAGGAACCTGAAGGAGAGATGAAGCTTGTAAAACCTGCTAAAGAAGAGATTGCAGTTACCGTGCATGATCAAGATGAAATGTTTCTAACATTTATAGAGTTAAGTGAATGTTTTCACTCTTCAAATAATAATGTGGTTGTAGGTATAGAAGGCAACATTAATAAATATGATGTTGGAATCAGAGGAATTGAGCAGAAATTATTTGAAGATGAGATGAAAGATTAGGAGTAGCAAGAAATTTATGTCCTTAGAGACATAAAGGAAACACAAGTATTGAACCAACAGGATAAAGATGAAAGTAGCCAGCTATTTAAAAGAGGATTTACTAAAATCCAGAAGGTCTATGATGGGATATTGGTGCTTGTAGCATCAAAAGAGGCCAAAAGGTCTTGTATTTTTAAAACTAATAGTTTGTTGATGAATGCAGGTACAACACCGGATGAGAAATTTTTTACTATAGGGGCAATCAATGACTATAGTTGTGATCAAGGAGAAGTTCTTGATTATTCTTCATTTCAGAAATTTGAGTGTTCAACGCAATTGGAGATGGAAGCATCAGATAAATAGAAATTACTCTGAGGAATTGGCGAAAGTAATTGTTGTAGAGGCCGATGGAATCCAGTTGACAGAATGAGTGATGTTGGTGATGCTAACATAAAGCCAGTTCAAGATTCTTTCAAAGTTTGGATACAAGGAGAATGTGTATCAATGTTTCTACACAAGTCTGTAATTCCCGAAATAAAGATGATGTGGTATGGAAAAGAGAGAGTTACATTCAATAGTATTCTGAAAATACTATTCTAGGAGTTCTGTGAAAAATTTCAAAATGGAGTTGATACTTTAAAAGACCAGTGGAAAAATAGAGTTTGGAATCCTAGAGGTAGCAAGTCATTGAGACTTGTGGATGTCACATTATTACAGAAAAGTGACTAACCTCATAGACAGGAGTCTATGGAACCTTCTCTACATGAGGAGTCTGATGCAGGGGTATCTTGCTTAATTTTCATTAATTATTAATGTGATTTAAGGGGTGAATTTTTTTTTAATTATTTTATAAACTATGTACATTTTAAAAATAAATTGAGAGGAAAATATGAATGTGAGGTTTATTGTAAATATTCTCTTAATTAATTGAGAATATGAGTGGAGTTGGATTGGATAGATATTTTAGGGATTAGGAATTCCTTAAATGGAACTTGGTTGAGTCAAAGAAGGGATAAATATATTTTAGGATTTGGTTGAGATATTTGTGGAGGAAATAATCAATTCAAATTAATCCATAATTATGTATAAATGTGAAGCTTTGTGTGAGGATAGAGAGACACAGAGAATGGAATAGTATAGATGAAATGTAAATATGGATAGTGTGCGGTGTGAAGAATGGTGAGGGCCAAGAAGGCAACAATTGTAATATTTGGCCAAAAGGGTTTGAAGTTGTAATTTTCTTGTTATTATTATAAGCAAGTATTTTTTTAATTTTTTGGTTAAATATTCATATGTATTTTGAATTGAATCTAAGTAGATTAATATGAAGATTTCAATTGAAGATTTCATGAAAAGGGAACATGCTATCTATTATTGTGCAAGTATCTGATTTATTGCACATTCTCTGCATCAGAGAGCATAAGATATAACAATCAACTGTGCGTAAATGTAAACAACTGATTCAAAAAACATTTAGAAACTAATTGATATGAGATTAAACTATGAAATGATGATAAATTAAACTACGAATCGATGAGAAATTAAACTACAAAATAATGAGAAATTAAGCTATGAAATGAAAATAAATTGAACTATGAAATGACTATAAAACATCCTTTCCGTGCAGGGGGCCTCCACAATAGAATGAGTGTAAATCTACTTAGGCTATCTGTGCATCAATGGTATGGAACTGATCTTCTTCATTAAAAAAATAGAGTTAAAAATGTATCACAATATTATCACAAAATCAAGATTATTCCCAGTTTCGACAGACTGGTATTTATACAAGGTTTTAAATTAACTGGTTGAGACAATTTCTCCTATGGAAAGAAAAATAAAGTGAAGACTAGAATTCTAATCAGAAGCAAAGTCTTCATTGCTCTTTCTCGATTTGCTACGTAAGAGAAAATCGAGAATCGTCGTCCCCTGATCTCGTCCCTTATCTTGATTGATATTTGACCACGAGTGTAGGCATAATCCTTCTCGAAATTGAACAGGTAAGTAGGATACGATCCATATATGGACCATTTCAAAGCTACCGATATGACTCGCTTCTTCATTTTATTCTCGAAACCTGTCAAACAATAATGGTGGCTGCAGAAACAAAGGTTAGCTACAGAATTTCATGAATTTTGTAGCTAATTACAAAAATTCATCTAAATAATAAGAAACATTATAATACAAAATAGAGATCATATAAATGCCTTCTCAGATGTAAAATATTTCAATTATCACTGATTAAGTTTATGGATTTTGCGAAAAGGAAGAAAAGATGGTGGAAAAAATGTCAAAATAGGAACGATTTTGAGGTTCAACATACCCCAACTAAGAGACCATTGAATTTCCTCATGAAATTTCGTAATTGTGAGCCTTCACCTTTTACTGAATTTGTTATGATACCCCTACTAGTGCATCCAAATTCCTGTTCTTTCCTTTCTTTGCAGTGAATGCCATTCTTGGTTTCTTCACGAGGAATTCGTACTTCAAACTGATGACTTTTTTTTTTCAGGTAGCCTTTCCTTTTCTTCAGTTCCTTGTTATTTTTATACCATAGCCCAAAATGTAGAATAATATTGTCAGTGATGAACTTTTCTAAGTGGTTTTGTTCATTCAGAGATTCATTTTCTTGCTTGATGTGCTTGTTCAGTATCTCTAGTTCATAGATTTATTGCTTCAAAGTGTTCACTAGAGGTTCCTGTGGACTGCTAGGCTACTATTCAAAACTTGGATTTCCCTCTGCATGTCTATTTTCTAAGGACTCAATGTAGTCATAAATTTCTTGCTGTGTCAGGTTGATTTATGGGGTCCTTCTGCTTGGACTGTGTATAGTAGAGGTAGTAATAGACGATGGTACTCAGGGCTCTTCATCTAAATCAACAAATTCTGCTTCCTGTGGGGATGTATTCTTCAAGGATTTACAAAGTCTGGAACTTCTCCTTGGCTGTGGAGGGCTTAAGATTTCCGAGTTTATAACTTTTCCCTTTTCTTTTGCATTACCTCTTTTTTTGTGAACACTCTGTTTCTTATTCTTCAATAACTCTGCAATGGTGTTTTCTTCTTCTTCTTGCTTTTTTTGAGGTGAGGATTTGTCTTCAATGCAGGTATCAACCTTTCTCCTCATGATTCTTTTGGTCTTATCATCCTTAGGCTGTTATTGTGCTTCTTCTTGAAAATGATTCATGATCAGGAAACTTTCCTAGGAGTCTCCTATACTCTTTAAATGAAATTCAATGAGTATATTTATCATTCCATGATGATACATGATATTTCCTATGGATTGGATTCTTTTCTTCATAGTTCCTGATATTTTCTTTAAGCTGTTCAATAGGAAGTATGGGAGGTTTATTTCTCTGTCCTCTAGGAAATTCGCTAATAGTCTAGTATGGTAGACAAACATACAACCAAATCTACTCTCACAAGTAACAAATTTTTGAATAATTAACAACATGTTCCTCCATTTGTTTTTGAGTGCTGTATTGGGAATTCCCTTCTTAAAAATAGTAGTGTCCACACCTAGATTCTTCAAAAAAATATTCCATTATTCTCCATGAATTTCCCTATTCTTGAACCATCTTTCACTGGTTTTTGGAAGTTCTGTAGCTCCTGCTATGAAGGACTCTGTCACTGAAAACTTTATGTCTCCAATTTATACCTCTGCACTGTCAAAGGCCCTTGCGAAGGATTTGGTGACCTCATTGTGGAACCCATCGAAATTTTATATGAATTGGAGCCATCGTATCTTTTGCAACATTTCCTTCATCCGTGGATAACCTTCCATGAATTTTCCTCCCACAGGCTCGATTCTTAATATTCGACATATGTATTGGTTGTAAGGAGTTTTCGCCTTCAAAAATGTTCCTCTTCAACCAGGTGGATTGAGGGTTTGGCTTCAACTTAAGAATTTTGAAAGGATATTGTAGAGACATGTAGGTAAATAAGTAATCAGCCAAGGGTTTAGGAACGTGAGTAAGCGTGTTACAGTATGAGGTATGACCGTTAATCATTAATAAATGAAATCGATCTTGATAATTAAGGGGATATGATATAGATGAAGTGGTGAATTATGGATTTGTGGTGTGAATTGAGTACAATCAGTTTTAATGATGACAATTTGAGGTGGCAATATATGATCATCTAAATTATATACACTAATGTTTTTGAACCTTATTATTTAAAAAAAAATTGTAACATACCTTGGAATTAACCTTTCTAGTTCTTCTTTCTGTCTTGATTCCTTAGGTGTCTTTTGAACATGATCTTCAATGGAGTCTTCAGTTGCTTCTATTCAGTATGTCCTACTTCAATAAGCTGAAAAAAGTGTATCATAGATGCAAAATGTGATGACAACTGCAGATTATTTTGATAGCTGCAGAAATGTAGCAATTCTATAGCTAATATTTAATTTCTTTTGAAAAAGAAAGGGAACAAAGAATTTGGGATTTTTAGAATGGGAGAAAATATAAGATGTCAAAAATGAGCTCTGATTTTCACCTTGTATTTTCTATATAAGGATGCCAATGATTGATTGGTTTTCATACTTATAAAATTATATATTTTTTTTCTCTCTTTTTTTTTAGATATGAAAAGTAAAAAGAACACTAAGTTGGGGAATAAGAAGGATTCTTCTTCACCAACTTCATATCAACATTGTTTTGAATTTTTTTGATAAATTACTCCTTTGTAATTGGTTTATGATAGACCTTTAGTCGATGTCCATTCACAAAAAGAGGTATCTTTTCTTCATCAATTGTCCTTATCCTGAATGCCCCATTGTTAAATACTTTTTCGATCTCATAAGGCCCAAGCCAATGAGTCTAAAATTTTCCACGGAAGACTTTGAACTTTGAATCGAACAAAATTTCCTAATCTCCTATTTGAAATTTTCTTTCTTTTATGTATTTATCATGCCATATGGACCTTTGTTGCTGAACTAGGCTGGTATTTTCAACTACATCTTGCCTAATCTCATCATGCTCATTGAGTTGCTCCATTCTGTGCTTTTGGGCTTCTGATAAATCAAGTCCCAATTTGACTGCTGTTTTGAAGGTTTTGATCTGTAATTCTGTTGGAAACAAGACTTGCTTCCCATAAACAAGTTCATATGGAGTATGTTTTGTTGTATTCCTCCATGTAGTCCGGTAGGCCCATAAGGATTCAAGAAGTCTTTCTGCCAAATCCTTCCTATGTAGATGTGAAGTCTTTGTGAGGATTGCTTTGATCACTTTATTGGTGGACTCCACTTGTCCATTTTCCCATGGATGATATGGAGTATACACTTTATGTTTGATATTATATTCCTCCACAATCTTTTGCACCATCTTGGATGTAAATTAAGATCTGTGATCTGTCACAATTTCCCTTGGTACACCAAAATGAGTGAAAATATCCTAAAAAAGAAATGAAACTACAACATTTTCATTAGAAAAAGAAAGTTCTTTAGTGTCTACCCATTTAGTGACATAATCAATGCAAACCAGAATATACCTCTTTTGTTTTAATGGTGGATTGATTGGTCCAATAAAATCTAGAGCCCATTTTTCAAGGGGTTCGATGAGTACCTGAGGTTGTAAGGAAATTTTATCTGTAAGAACATGTTTCCCCATTCTTTGACAACTATCACACCTTTTGACATACTCCTTGGCATATTTAAAATAATATTCTAAATGAAGGATTTTATAAGCAGTCCTCTTATCATCAAAGTGTCCACCACAAGGCTCATCCTGACATGCCTTCAGGATTTCAGGTATTTCATCTTCATGTACAAATCTCTTGATGATGAGATTTGGACCTGTATTGTACAATTCATCATTTACCCATGAATATAATACACTTGTTTGAATTATTTTTCTCATTTCTCTAGGAAACAAGTATGTTGGTAATTTTCTTGTAGCTAAGTAGTTAACAATGTTTTCAAACCATGGATATTTAGTAGATATTGCAAAATATAATCATCAAGAAAATTATCCCCTACTGGAGTATCATTATTGTCATTTTGAATTCTAGACAAGAAGTCAACAACTGTGTTTTGTTTTTCAGGTCGGTCTAGAATGGTGATGTTAAATTCTTGTAGGAGTAATAACCATCTTGTGATTCTGCCATTAGTGATAGATTTATTCATTAAATACTTAATTGCATAATGATATGTGTGAATAAATGTTTCATAGCTAGTGATGTAATGTCTAAACTTGTTAATAGCATGGACAACAACTAGAAACTCTTTTTCAGTAACAATATAATTTAACTTGGCAGGAGTCAAATTTTTGCTTATGTAGTTGATGGCATAAGGGGTCAAATATTTTTGTCCTAATACAACTCCCATAGCTATATCTAAAGCATCTGTTGAGATATGAAAATGTATTTTCCAATTTGGTCCTCTTAAGATGGGTGCCTTAGATATTTTTAATTTTAAAGTTTCAAATGCCATTTGGCACTCGAGATTCCAACTAAATTCACAATCTTTGGTAAGCAATTTGAAGAGTGGAGATGCAATTTTTGTGAATTTTTCTATAAATATTCTATAGTACCCTGTAAAACCGAGAAAACTTCTAACATCCTTTTGACAATTTGGAATTGATAATTTGGAGATGAATTCAACTTTGTATGAGTCTACTTTAATTCCATCCCTTGAAATGTGGTGTCCTGAAAAATTCCTTCAGTAAACATCATAAAGAATTTTTCATGAATTAATGAAATATTTTCTTCTTTACATCTTTTAAGAACATTTTCCAAATTTTCAAGAGCCTCTTCAAAAGAATTTCCATAAACTGTAAAATCATCCATATACACTTCCACACAATCATGTATTAAATCAGAGAAAATTCCTAGTACAGCTCTTTGGAATGTTGTAGGTGCATTGCACAATCCAAAAGGAAGTAACCAGTAAGAATACGTTCCCCATGGACAAGTGAATGTGGTTTTGTCTTGTTCTTCAGGTGCTACTTGAATTTTATTGTAACCACTAAAACTATCTAAGAATGAGAAATATTTCTTCCTTGCTAATGTATCCAAAACTTGATCTATGAAAGGCAATGGATAATGACCTTTTATAGTAGCCTTATTAAATTCTCTATAATCAATGCATCCCCTCCATTTACCATTATTTTTAGGGACAATCATCAGGGGAGAAACCCATTGACTTTCCGAAATTGGATAAATGAAGTTTACATTCAACATTTTTTTCAATTCTTATTTCACAATTTCCATAAGATTTGGATTCATCCTTCTTTGAGGTTTTTTGATAGGCCTATAGTTTTCCTCAATATATATATATGATGTATGCAAGTCTCAAGATTAATTCCCTTCATGTCAATGTACTCCCATGCATACGCAGAAGAATGTTTTTGCAATGTTTTGATTAACTCCTCTTGTTGGAATTTCTCCAAGTTTTTGTTTATGTTTAAATATTTTCCTGGAAATATTTCAACTATAAAGTTACAAAATTATTCCATAAAATATAAAGACATCTTTCTGGATGACAAGTATTCAATATTACATTGTTCCTGAAAATTATGATCATCTTCACATTGTGAAGATGTTTCAAAATTTTCTATTGAATTTAAAATTTGACTTTCTTCACTAATATGAGAAATAGTAAATATAGGTTGTAGATTATTGTCATCATCCATCCCTTATTCATTTTCTATTTCTGTGATTTTTTTTGTTGGAGGATATAGAGTGAATGTTTTTGTTGAATTAGAATAAAAAATAAACATATCACCAGATCTACAACTAATGAAAGCATCAGCTGAAGCTAACCAAGGTCTTCCTAATATAAATGGATGTCCCCCTAGGTTGTTCTTGGGATTTAAGATCATAAAGTCAACTGGATATTCCCAAGAGTCTAAGGACACATAAATATCTTCTAGTACACCATCTAGCTTGATTGTTGATCTGTCTGCTAATTTTAGTAATGTTGGTGTATATTGAAGGTTTGGAAGCCTAAGTTGTTCCATGGTTTGTTTTCTCATGATGTTTATGGCTTCTCGTAAGTCAATCAATGTATTTGGAATCTCAATACCATTGATGTGTGTTTTTTACAACTGGACTTCCTGGATCCAAATATTTTTGTACGACTATTTTTCCCATCATAATGTCTGCAATTTTTCCTACTAACTGAATCCTTTTTACTTATTTTGTTTTTCTTCCTGATTTTTTTTATGCTCAACTCTCTTATTGTTTAGCTAGGATAGGAATCTCTTTAATGGCCTGTAAAAATGGGATTTTGATACATACATTTTTCAATTCATCTAGAAAATCATAGTTAGGCAACAAAATTTGTTTTTATACCCCTCTGTCAATTTGTAATCGTTCAAGGAAAGGAGGGTTAGAAACAGATACTGAAGGTTGCTTTATGATAGGAGTTGAGTTTATTGGATTTTCTTGTTTTTGATTTTGATAATTTTGAGTCTGTTGAAGGGATGTCCATTCTATAGAAATTTTATTTTGTTGTAGAGAAACTTCTTCATCAAAATCATCTTTTTCCTGAATAACAACAAAGGGTTTTTTCCTTTCTAATGTCCCACCAGATATAAGTTGAAAATTTTTAAGATCTAGTGGAGTAATCATATAAGTTGGAAAATTCAGTCCTTCTATGTTATATGCAGGTTGATCATTTTTATTGTTCGAGTTTGGTAATGGCTGAGAAGGTAGTTTATTTTATCTTTGCGGAAATGGTAATGAAAGTTGTGGGTTATGATTTTGGAATTGAGGTTGTTGACTATGTTATGGAAGATGTTGGGGAGGATAGTTTGGATAGGATTGTGGATATTGGTGATATTGAGAGTATATTCCATAAGGATTTTGCATTCATTGTGTCTAAGGTTGAGGTTGGGACCAAGGTTGCTGCCACGGCATTGATGAATTCCAATTGTTTGGTGGGGGCTGCGTATACATTTAATTGTTAAAACCTTGTGTTTGTGTCCCTTGCCATGGTCTTCTAGAGACTAAACAAAGAGGTTCTACTAGATGTGGAGCTACTTCTTCTTGGAAAAAAACCTTAAGAACTAGTATAGAGGGACATATTTTTGTTTCATGGTTTTCCGCACAAATAACATAGCTCTCTATGACTTTTAAATCACAGGGACATTCTCTTAAGGCGTGTTTCTTTCTGCATTTAGGACCAAAAATAGTTAAGGCATCAGTTTCATATTTCTTCTTGTTTTATAATTTCAGGGTGTCTATTTGTCCACTAAGACTCCCTAAGATATCTGTTTTAAATTCATCAAGCATATTTCCAATTTCCACCCTACTTATTGTTCCAGTTGAGATTTATTCACTCTAGAGAGAATAGGATCTCTTTCATTTTTCCCGGTTCTTGGTTTTCCTCTCGAAAGATGAATGCATATTTCAACAATTTCAGGTAGTGATAGTTGAGATATGTCTCCATTTCCCATCATGATAAGAATATCTATCCATTCATCTCTAATGGATTTCAACAAGATAGCTTTTAAAGTACCTTGATCTAAGTTTTCCATTTTAGCTCTTTTATGTTGTAATTGAATCTCTCACTTAAGTCTTCCAAGTTTTCATCCTCTCTTTGCATCATTTTAAATACTTCATCCTTCCGATTAATAGGTGTGCAATAATCTAGATACTTTTGTAAAAATGCACTTTTCATCTCATCCCATGTCCTAATAGATTGTGTTATCAAGCCCATGAACCATTTTAAAGATGCACCCTTGATTGTTGTAGGAAATAGCTTCAATTTTGTCCTGTAAGTAGTCATATGATCTACATAACATCTCAAATTCAAATAAAAATGTTTCAGGATCTTCATTCCTTAATCCATGGAAATTGGAAAGGATGGAAGGTGAAATATTCTTCATTGTGGCATTTGTATCCTAATTAACTATAGGAAATCCAACAGAGTTATGGTCCTCCCTATTTTCTCTTCTTCTATTCTCTTCACCTCTTCCTCTACCTCGTCCTCCACATATTATTCCTCCTCCTATTCTTAAGGCTTCTCCATTCAAAAATTATCCTTCTCCTTCTCCGCCCATTGTAGATTCCTCAGAGATAATGTAGGGTTCTAACTGTAGAGTTATTTTTTCTTCCTCTTGTTCTTCTATCAATGGGATGTTGAAAAATTTTTATTCTTCTTCCGCACTAGGGATTTCTAACTCCTGAGCTAGAATCTGTTCTCCTATAGAGGTGAAAAATGTTACTCATTATGTTGGAGATCTAAGATCTTCCTCTTCTAAGATTTCCCCAGTAGATGAAGTTGGAGAGTCTCCTAGTTGGATTTATGACCTTAAGACTTCAGAGAGTCTATGTCTTGTTGTGAAAAATGGAATATGAGTATGATGGTGGTGTGGCACTTTGTGGTCGTGGTGGAGTGAGTGGTGTTGCTGGAGTCTCTTTCTCTAAGCATATCAATTTATTTATTTTTAGATGTAAGAAATAAGGCTTCCTAATTACACTTCCCCGACAACAATGCCAAAATGTTTAGTCAATTTAATGTCTTAAATTTCTATCATAAATTATCGACCGAGGTTAGTAATCTGATGAAGTGTGGTGCACTATATATGCTTAGATGCCCTTCTTTCTTACTTCGTTGTGTATTTTTATATTTTTTTTTGGGGGGTTTGTATTTTATGCCTAATGTTAAAAAAAAATTGATCTAAGGAATGAAATCTAACTTTTAAATGAAATCTTGATTGCTAAGAAATAACCAAATTTGAAACAAATTTAATGATGAAAACTTAATATTTAAGAAGGAAGAAAAGGAAATGTTATTTTTACTCTAATAAAATAAATTGATTTACAAATTAATTTTAATAAAATCAATGAAATATAAACTCTAAAAGAAGGAAGAAAATGAAATGTTAATTAACTAATCTATTTTACATAAAAATAAATCAATCTTTGGATGGTTAAATATAAGCTATGTTAGACTATTCTATGCCATCAAAACATCTATGGAAAACATCTAATTGAACTTATTCTAAATTTAAACAAAGCAATATCCTAAATTCTATTGAATTCTATTGATCTCTCAATTATGTTCTATCTATCAACATAACAAAAATAAAACCATATTCTACCTTATCAATTGGGAACATTAATTCTATGAAAACAAAGCATCCGATCTAATTTTAAATCTATCTAAAATGATCAAAATATAATTATAATCTAGCTCTGTCCTAGTTTTAAATATATATAAGAATGATCAAAATGTAACTCTAATATAACTTTGTTCTAAATTCCATGGAAATGAAAGCATCAAATCTATTACTATGAAATTGAGCTGACTGTACTAATTGAATACAAATATAACTAAGGCAAAAAAATAATGACAAAGTATCTATTACTCAAAATGAAATGTCTAATCTAAATCCTATGGTTGTCGTGTAATCAAATGCGATAACTATTTCAATTGGAAGTTGATAGAGTCATGGTAATGAAACAATTTATGAGAGCATAAAATATAACAATCAACTGTGCGTAAATGTAAACAACTGATTCAGAAAACATTTAGAAACTAATTGACATGGGATTAAACTATGAAATGACAAGAAATTAAACTACGAATCATTGAGAAATTAAACTTCAAAATGATGAGAAATTAAGCTATGAAATGACAATAAATTGAACAATGAAATGACTATAAAAACCTCCTTTCCATGCAGGGGCCCTCTGCAATAGAATGAGTGTAAATCTACTTAGGATATTTGCACATCAATGGTCTGGAACTGGTCTTATTTATTAACAAAAAATAGTTAAAAATGTATCACAATATTATCACAAAATCAATCTTATTCCCGGTTTCAACAGACCGGTATTTATACAAGGTTTTAAATTAACTACTTGAGACAGTTTATCCTATGGAAAGAAAAATAAAGCTAAGACTAGAAGTCTAATCAGAAGAAAAGTCTTCATGGATCTTTCTCGATTTTCTACGTAAGAGAAAATCAAGAATCTTCGTTCGTTGATCTCATCCCTTATCTTGACTGATCTTTGACAGTGAGTGTAGGCATAATCCTTCTCGAAATTTAACAGGTAAGTAGGATATGATCCATATATGAACCATTTTAAAGATACCCATATGACTCGCTTCTTCATTTTATTCTCGAAACTTGTCAAACAATAACGGTGGTTGCAGAAACAAAGGTTAGCTACAAAATTGCATGAATTCTGTATCTAATTACAAAATTTATCGAAATAATAAGAAACATTGTAATACAAAATAGAGATCATATAAATGCCTTCTCAGATGTAAAATATGTCAATTATCACTGATTGAGTTCATGGATTTTATGAAAAGGAAGAAAAGATGGTGGAAAAGATGTTAGAATAGGAACAATTTTGAGGTTCAACAATGATTCTCAGATAAGTATGAGATCCCTATGTTCAGATATGCATTTATTACCTGTTGGAACGGGGTCTCCTAACAAGCTGTGATACTGGTCCATTTTGATTATTTTTTATTATATTTAGTCTAACGCAGGGGTTTTAGGGTGGGTCAAAGCCCCGAACACATTGTAAAGGGTCAAAGGGTAAACTAGGGGTTCGAAAACCATGGGTTGTGGACCATAGAAAAGTCGAGGCTAGATTGTTATAAATAGAGATGTATTTTGTATTGTAAAGGATGAATAAATGATGAGCTATTGATGCAATCTGTTGTTTAAGCTATCTATTTGGGTTTTGGGGAACAGATTCCTGCTGGCTGTGTGCGCAAAGATCCTAGTCCAGTTGTGTGCGGACCCTGCTGTTGTGTGCGCAGGTTGGGAAGGGAATTGTAAGAAAGATTGATGAATGAATGAATGTGAAAGATTATTAGAGATCTAAATCTGTGAGTACTGTTGCCTGAATTGTTGATAATTACTGTGTTGTATATTTTCTGTCTTTTAGTTACGAAGATCTGTGTACTGAATTCTTGGATCTAGATCTATTTCGCTCTGTTTATATAATATTGTGTTGATGTTATAAGAAGCGTATAACTATAGATCTAGTGCACGTGGATGAAAATAGATACATAATTAACCCTGCGATGAGCAAGGTAATCTGGGAATTACAGAAATAAAACCAGCTCTACTTTCCTTACCCATCCTTTCTTAGGGTGCTGAAACTTGGTTCCAGCACCCACCCATACTACTTCGGGTGAGACTTTGACCTGCGAAAGAAGGTCACTTCCGAAAGGGCCAGTAGTATTGGGGTTTGTTGGCAAACCTTGCACACCGAACCTGGGTCAGGACTCCTCAAGCCAACATTACCTGTAGATTACATGTTCTCATTGTGTTTCATGAAATGACTGTCATGGTTAGGCCTGTTGGGTCAAGTCGTTGATCAAGTTTTTTGTTAGAGGATTTTTCCTTGTGTCATTTATTTTTTTGGAAGGTCTCATCAAATTATGGGCAGTGATCTGGAGACTAGCCCTGAAAAAGTGGCACAAATTTCACTGTTCAGGCTCAGAACTAGGAAATTAGGACACAATTCACATGGATGCATTGTTATTCCTACGACTAGAGGCCTACATTTTCATGGATGTAGTGTTACTATTGCGAATATCAGCCTAGTTTAATGAAAGAGAAGTATAGATCAGGGTCTGGGCACCTATAGTGGTTGTTTAGCTCCTGGGGGTCCTGTAGCTCCTGAGGAAGGTTAGTAAGTTTCTAATTTTCAACCCCACTTTCTTAATTGTATATATGAGGTTGGCTGATATCATAGTAACTCTTTTTCACATGTTTACCCTAGTATATCAGTGAACTTGGGTAAATTTGGGAGGGGTGGTTACAACGGGTCCATCCATCCACAGGTCATGAACCAAAACCAATTAAGAATTATGACTCTTCTATTTAGTCACATCATGTGCTTCAACCTCTCTCTTTAATTTCCAATGGAGGTCTCCACTTAGCTAGAACATCCAAACCTTAATGGAAAGCACATATTTCACATGATCACATTCCCTTTTGCTAGAGAGATAAGGATATTTGACTCTGATAACACTTGAAAATAATTAATGAAAAAGTAATATGAGGAGAGACAAGAAAATTTGGTGTAAAAGAATTTATCCCTTATTGTATATTCATAAATGATGATGATACATAATTCTCTCACACATGATGCCTCATATTATAGAATTAAGGTTCTCATAACAATTTACCAATTTGGCTAATTGGTTGAACTGTCTTCATAAATTTCTCCACAATATCTCCATGGATATCTCCACAAATATCTTAGTTGATTTTTTGTTATTTCCATCCCTAACTTATCTCATTATTCTAATCTTTGGTCATACGTAAACTTATAAAGTAACTTGACTTTCATAATGAATAATTCCATATTTTATTATGAATTATTACTTCACAGTCCCTTTAATAAATACTTAATCAATATTTAATTTGGACTCAATAATTTATAATATATGTATGAGGCTAACACTCTCTCACATAAAGTGGCACAAATCCTCTTTGAATTTTTTTCTCAGACTCAAGCATATTTTCAAATACCTGTTCTCCCTTTTACAAATATTGAAAGGGGAAAATCAATAATAAATGAGACAAACATTGGTTTTCATGCAAAAATGCTCCATCCGAATCTCAAAACACCGTAAACACAACAATAGCAGGGTCACTTCATCATTTTTAAAGTTTTGACTGTAAACACGACCAAATTCGAAAAGTGCATCTTTATCTTGAGATTTGTGCCAATCATTAATGATAGATGTGGAATTTTTCCACAAGCCCTCATATTTTCTTCTCAGATATAAATTCTGACTATATCAATGGAATCATCTCAAAAAATCTTGAAAAATGACTACAAATATCATATGCTTATGTCACCATCACTACAGGACCCCTCTGAGAATATGTACCTCATAGACTATGCCACAAACCATTTAGAATATTTTTGTATCAAAGTATGTGCCCATATTGGGCCACCTCTACCTATGTTCCTGTCCAAGGGCCCTATCCTGCTACCACCTTGTTATGTGGAATTTACTATTGTAGACAAAGGTGGATTCCATAGATCTAGTGGACTGGTCTATAACAACATAATGAAAAGAATATCAAGTTTTAATTAGAGAAGTTATAGAATGGGAAAGAGGCCTATCTCAAATATGTAGCAAGCTTTCCTTTCCTTCTCACTTGTAATCTCTAATTGTAGCTCCGAGTGCTATAATTAGAAACTACACACATGAAGAAAATAAGAAAAGGATCCACAACAACCAAGTAGCATATTATAACATCATTATTCAATGAATCAAAAAGGAATTTAAATACATTATTGCAAAAATAACACAACACATATAGGAAGATAAGATACTCTTTTTATTAATAGAAATAGGATATAGTTTACAACCATAAGTAGCAACTGATCTTGTAGATGTGTTCGCAAGTTGGTTTTTCATTCCTTGTAACAAAGCACACCTCAATGTCACCCTAATGCAGTAAAATTATGACTAATTTAGGTTCAAGGTAGCAACATGAGGGCGTGATGAGTCTCCAAAAAAAAATCTTGATGCCATGGATGGTAGTAAATTTATAAGAGAGGTGAGGTGGTTTAAGATTTACCACAATGGGCTTGAGATCCACATATAGTGGAAGGCTGAGCTAAAGGGATAAGAGGTGAAGTCTCCAAGGTAGGATCAAATAGGATTCGAACTTCTTATCCATAGTAAATGGTTAAAACAACCCCTGGAATCTTCTGGAAGAGGAATCTTCAAAAATATTTTTAATTTTCCCAAATTTCTAGAATCGTCGCACCTATAAAAAGAGGCAACTAGTTTTGAATAACGATGGTGCAGAAGGGAGAAACCAAAACTGAACGTAGGTGGATAAAGGGGCAGGGTGAACTAGGGCTAAAAAAATTGATTTTGAGTATTTAATCCTGGAAACTCAGATATTTTTAAAAGTCCATGCTTAGGTATTTGTGAAGGGATGATGACAAAATTTTCATGGATGTTGAGTGATATAGTTTGTATGCCTATTGAACATATGTGGAAAAATAGCATGTAACATATCCCTCCCTAAATTACAAATTCAAAAGTAGTAGTTGATGACTGAAATTCTTTACCTTGTGAAAATTACGGATCAAGAACAACTGGTTGAGATCAACATCTGTTATAATACATGTTCATCATGACATCTTTGCTCAGGGAGGCATACCCATGCTCAACACATAAGACAACATAATATGTACAATGATCAAGAAGTCTCATCCACTGATGATAGAGAGTGGACCCATGATTAGATGATTTTTTGTATGGTCATAGAAATTATACTTTGTAATCTTGTATTAATCTTGAAATCACAACATGGATGGATGGAACTAGATCCGAGGTCTTCTATCTTATTCACTCGATCATTCAATGTACAAGTCTCACCCTGCGAATAAATGAACTGAGGTCGAACATGGTATACACCATCTGATTACCAGCCAATAACGTAAGTTGTTAACATATGCGAGAGAAACCATTGATGGTGTTAATTTTTATGAAACCAACTCCAAAAATGGAAGAAAAGAGAGATCAATGCCTTATAAATAAACCACTTCGAGGGGGAAACCTCCTTTACATGACATAAATGAAAAATTATTGGATGATACAAATGAAAAAACCTCCTTCTATATATAGGAGTCCATGGGATCACAATATAATCCTAGCCAACCTAACAATAATAATGTAAAGGCACAATAATAAAAATATTGGGGTTACAGGGGTACAACAATAACAATAAGGGGGCTACACTAACAATAATAAGGGGCTACACTAGTAATATAGGGACCTAACATTAATGGCTCTCGGTACTATAGTACAACCTGTATGGTTTGAATGAATGAGATGATGTCTAACACCACACAAAATATATCGATTTCGAAGGCCAATGCTGAAAGCCTGTCGTTGAGAGCGATTAAACTTGTGATTGATGTATGTAAGTCCTAAGGTACTAAAGGGTTTTTCTAAATCAACTTCCTAGATAATGAGCTAATGTCGATAGGAAGCGACCCATCATAGGAGGGCCTTGATGTACCCCCCATCAACGACATGAAACATGCATATATATTTGAGACAGAATGATACTGATGCGGAACTGGTTTAGGAATGATAGACATGAATGCAAGCTTAAGAGTATTGTAGTAGATAGTAACTTAAAAAAATTATCTTGAACATATCAACGACAATTAATGGAGTTGGAAACATTGACCCAAAATCGAATACAAAAGGCTTTTGATATGGTGTGATGAACCAAAAAGAAAATACGATTTCCTGACCCAACAATCACATAGATGAAGTGAAAGACTGTCATGTTCAAGAGTGACTCGCTTCCATTAATAGGTGAAGTACCTTGTTTTATCAATTTCCCCAACCATTAATAGTCAATACCTCTTTATTTTTGACAAGATTGATAAGGATAACATATGCTTGATCTGTAAGTTCATCCTTCAGATGAATCCCATTGAGTATTTTTAACGAACCCTAAGAAGGATTGGTTTGGTCTCATCATGTTCAATGAGTCCATCATTGTTTGATGTTTTTATGAGTCCAACAAAAGTGTAACTTGACTCCTTTTTCATGTTTAGGGAGTTTGAAAAAGAGACAGAAAATAAAACTCCAAATTTTCCTTTTCGTAAATAGTCTCTTGAGTCCAAAAGGGCAGAAAACGATACTCAAGAGAACCTCTTAGCCATGTTCTACTAAGGCATTCATTTTTCATAAGTAGTATATCTTAGTCCGAAAAAGGGTTAAAATTATACTAAGTAGACATATTTTAATTTACTTTAACAATTTTGAAAAGACAAGTGCTCGAGAATATTTTCATGTTTATGGAGTCTAAAAAGAGATGAAAGAGGACTCTAGGGGGTTCCTTTTTCGTAAGTTTATAGATCCCGGAAAATTGATAAAAGTATGCTCTTTCATTAAAATGATTTGTTTCAACTTAAAAACATAATTAAATCTGTCAAATAACTATTAACTTGCTTAGAACACCACCAAAAGATTAAAAATATCTGATGTATGATAAAATTAGGTCAAATTTAGGTCAAAATAGTAAAATATTAATAAAATAATAAAAAATGACCATAAATAGGTAAAAAAAAAGTTTCATTTTTACCATTTTACACTTTAACTCTTGGTGAGTGAGTTCTGAGTGCATTTCCCCCTCGATCTTCAGTACTTGATTGCAGCCAATCTGATGGATCATTTTCGGCACTGTCACTTCCATGTAGGAGATATCACATTCCTCTTTCTTTTTACGATTCTAGTTTTTCATTTAATGCGATTTTTTTCAAGTTTTGGGTGACCTAGCACTTTAATTTTTTCCCTGGCTCCAATGCACCCCAACAATGTCAAAAAGTGCGTTGGGATAGAAAAATTTTAAATGTGAAGAAAATTGTAGTGCATTATCTCCCTTTATTAAGGTGTGTTAGTGTCAGTTTTTGCATCCTTCCACCAGTGATCAAATAAAATCTCCTCATCTCATGTAAGGGTCCCATTTTGAAATTTTTGTTATTCCATTAGGTCATCATGCAAAAATTTGGTCACTTGGTGCAGATTTAGGTCTGATCTCACTCCTTTCAAATATTGTAACTTACTGGTTCATTTCACCACTTTGCTGAGTGTACCATATGTCATGAGTTGTCATCATCATTTTAGTCATTTTCATCATGGTTACATTCAATCAGAGTCTCCATTAGGTCTTAGGGTTTTCATGGTCATCAAATCACCATTTCATTGCATAAAATCCCAACAAATGAAGGAGTTCCAATAAAGATATTTCATCAGTAAGTTTAATTTGTAAATTTGATTTCAGAGCAAAATGTAATTTTATTTTCCTAATTTGTAATAAGTTCTCAAAGTTCCAAGTAGCTGCACACTCAAATTTCCATCAACAGATAAACCAAAGTTCCAAAAAGTCAATTAGTGTTCCTAAGTCATCAAAATATGAGGTTCAATGATCTAATTCAGAAAATTAAAAGATAAAGAGCAATGAAAAGTCAATTTCAAGAAAGGAAAAGTGGCGCCCAAGTATTTTTAATGACATTTCTCCAAGGATAAAGGCTCCCAAAGACCAAGAAGTCATTCATTTGCATCTTAAAAACATCGAGCTCTCAACCTCCTAAACCAAAAACTGAGTTTTCCTTCAGAAAATCAAATTTTGTGTCATTCGCTGCTCTTTTTCCATAGACGCTGCACTTTTGCAGGAGGTCACACGACACTTTTTCCACAGGCGTTGCACTTTTTCCAGTTGCTCACTGTGCTTTTTCTCTATACGCTATGCTTTTTGTAGAAAGGAGCCACAATCCCTAAGCTTCATTGCAGAGGTTTTCATTGTCAGTTTAGGGTTTCTACAACTATTTTCAAGTAAGTGGCACGTCCATAGACCCTCCTTTTATATTGTGGTGTTAATTTCATGGTTTATACCCTCCATTACATTTTATGCCATGTTTTAAGCAATTGAAACCCTAGTTCATAATTTACAAATTTAATTACTCTCTCCAGGACCCATTCACCTTCCCTACACCCTAACTCACTCCTCACCACCCATATATTTACTCATTGCCAATTCCCAAGCCCTATTTCCTAAACCCTACCAACCTAGTTGTGATTTCCTAGGCAGCTAGATACCTCCCTGTAATAAAAATTTCCTACCCTATTTCCTTAACTATTTCGCCCTCCCATTACTTCCCTAAATTCCCTAATCCATTCATAAATTTCCTCAAATTTTCCCTTATCCATCACAATCCCCTAACCCTATATTCCTACTCCCTTTTCCTTCCCCTTCTTCCCTAGGGTTTTCAAAATATAAACTGAGCATAATGGAGGAAGAAAGAAACATAGTGGAGGAGGAAAGAAATGCCATAGAAGAAGAGAAGAAAACATATAACAAAGCAGGGATGATTTTTAGACTAGAGCCAACAGACACTAGAGAATTAATGGCATCACCCTTAGCTGTCATATGTTTCTAGCATGTAGGTTTCTTTTAATTTTGTGAGATGGTACAAAGAGTCCGAATTCATCCTACTTTGACTAGGGTTTTCATCAGTAACCTCCAAAATAACCAAGTGACTATAGTAGGGGTGACCTTCAATATCTCCACTGACATCATTGCAACAACAACATGGATACCAAATGTGGGTGAAAAGTGGTTTAAGACTAAGGATTTGGATGCCCAGCTGTATGAGCCTTACCTCAAGGCACCTTACAAAGATAACATCAAAAAGGTCTTTCCTTTTGGACAATTGTTGAATAGATTTCCCCCCATGATGAAAATAATCATGAAATACTTCACTTGTGAGGGAAGATTCTCTAGATTATACATCTATCACATCAGGTTGCTTATGCATTTCACTAGGGTGAAATTTCTCAACCTTCTCTACTACTTGTACAGAAACATTGACCAAATGGCCTACATAGTGCAAAACAAAGATTTTGAGCTTCAGATGAACAACCTCTTCCATCACTCTATGATAAAAATGACTTTCCTTTTCCACCTTAATCAGTTTAACATATCATGGGAGACTTTCATAGAGGCAGATGTCTTCACTACAGGTCCAAGTCAACCTACCAGACCTATTCCACCAACAACATTAGTTCCTCACAGAAGGAGTAGGAAATCTAGCAAGGCTACAGTGAAAGAAAAAAAAGAGGCCAAAGAGGCCAAAGAGTTCAAATAATCCAAAAAGATAAAAACCTACCAGAGGGTACCTAGGCAAGTGTTTTATCCATATATTGTGGAAGGGGACTTGCCTTCTTCATCAACAAAGCAAGGAAATCAAAAGCAGAAAGAAGAATTTGTTCAAGAGGAGGAAGACCTTCATGAGGAAGAAATAGATTTTGACTTGGTGGACTTGGATTTATAATATGATAATGAGGCCTCAAACATGATCATCAAAGAGAAGGATTCCACAATAAAATAGCTATAGGACAACATGGCTAGAGCACAATTTGTCATATCCTTCCTTGAATAAGAAAACAAGTAGCTGAAAGATAAACACATACTCATGGAGTTAGAGTTGCTAAAAGAAAAGAGACAAGACACCAAAGGTAAAGCGGTGATGAAACCTGATGAGTCTGAACACGATGAGACTCAAACCACCAAGACAAGACCAAAAGAAAGAGGTCTTAAGAGAGCTTTAGAGCAGGAGAAACCTGAGACAGAGAAACTTAATTTTGAGGAAAGAATTACAAAGGAAATTGATGATGATAGAGAGGTGTGGCTTGAAATAGTTAACATCCACCTTAAGAAGCTCCTCCATAAGGCCAACAAGGACAATGAGATGCTCAGACATATGGAAAATAGGTACACCACTAGAAAAAATATTTGTAACATCAGGATCAAGCAGTTGAAGGAGAAACATAAGAAAACTCTAATCAAGCATAAGGAAGAGGAAAAACTTGAAATTCTTGTTGATGACTCCTTGATTACTTGAGACACCTCATCAACATTTCATATACCAATTTTTAAGATTTTTTGGCAATTTTTCAAGTTTTTGGGCATTTCTGCAAATTTCGACAAACTTTTTGCACAATCAGCCTGCAAAAAGCACAACGTGGTCCACTTTGCGCTTTTTTTTGGAGGCCTATAAATGAAAAATGGTTTGCATATTTGGATTCAGAGTGATGTCTACATGTATTTTTGACTATTGGCACTCAGAAAACAGAGCTTTGACAGGTGGAAATGGCCAAAAGCCACTAAAAAATCACCTTTCTGCCTCCTTTTTCAGACCTTCGCTGTGCTTTTGGAGCAGTGTTGGGAGATTCAATTTTTGAGGAGCTTCACTCAATCAGTTTCAGTTTTTGAGGAAAGTTTTGAAAACTAGACTGTGATGTAGGATCATAAAGGTAGAGCCAATAATGTGACAAGTTGGTCACATGTTATGGCTTGGAAAGAGGGCTAGCAGTCCTAAGAATTTGAAGACACTGTTTTTTTTTTAAAGTATTTTGTTTAAGTTAACTTGGGATAATTAATCCATTGTAAATTGCAGAATAAAAGAATGGATAAATTAGAATTAGCTAACATTTTAGTTGAATAAACTGTTGTGAAACTGATTGACAATTTCTCAACCATATGGGGATTTTGGGGAAAGGCATAAAAATGAACCAAATCCACCATTGTGGGGTTCTACCATCGATAGCGAGAAAGGAGAGAATAAATAAGAAAAAGTAAATGTAAAAACCATCCATATAAGGGCTTGGCTCTGTGTTTTCCATTTCCAAATTATTTCCAAGTGTTTTGAGTTTGATCGAGATCTCTATGTTTTTAAAGCAACATTTCTTTTCCAAATGAATTCTAAGTGTTTTGTATTAAGATAGGGTTCCCTGTTTTAAATTAATTATTTAAATCTCCGTTAAAATCAAATACCTGTAATTGAGTCACACATCAAGAATACTAATCGGATTTGCAGGCACGTCAAGTCCATAGAATTTTCATATTCCTTGTTAAATCAAATATTGTCTTAATCTCAAGACAAAGAAAATTGGGTTTGCAGGATCGATGAGGACTGTTGGATCCAATCGATCAACGGTGGAAGATCACGTCGCAGTTGGAAATACATCGCACATCACCAAGGATAACAGTTAATGGTTCATTTCACAAGTTAAAGTATTTGGCTTGTGATGCGAAGTGGTGTGGTGGAGGCATATCGGGGACCATAGGATCTAGTCGAGAATAAACGACGGAGATTGAAGACATCACATATCGCAAAGTATAGCGATTACGACTCATTTCGCAAGTTAAAGATTTTGACTTGTGATGTGAAGTGGTACAACTGAAGTGATGCATGGACTGCCGGATCTAGCGGAAACCAACGATGGAGATTGAAGGCGATTTCACACATCGCATAACTTAAGAGTTAGTGCTAACGACCATTGCAAGGTAAGTTAAAAGATTTGCGACGCAAAGTGGGAGGACCATGTGTCACCACATTGCAACATCGCATCCTACAGAAAATAAGGTTTAACTCTTAAGTTTATGTTGTAAACATTGCGAAGTGCGATGGTCTGTGATTGGTCAGAGCTATGTGGGACCCTCTGGAAGGAACTCCCGCGTGTTCGCAATTTGTTTGGTTTCTGTGTTAGTTTGGGTTATTTTTTTGGTCTGCGTATGTTATAATTTTTTTTTTATTTGCGCATGTATGTATGTTGATGATTTCTATTGTGAGTAAAGGGTTTTTGAGTTAAGTCTTAAGAACTCCATTCCACAGTGTAATTCTGATATTTTGCAGCTAGTCTGCATCAATTGGTATTAGAGCAATTTTTCTTCCTAAGTGAAGATGGAAGTAGGAAGAAGTCAGGGAAGAGCTGAAGTAGGGAGAAGAGGCCAAGGAAGAGATGCGAGGGGAGTAGCAAATGAAGAAATGTGTGAAGAAATTAGAGCGCTTTTAGCATGTTTGGTAGCAATAGAAGCAGGAAGGCATAGGGAACCTAAAGGTGGAGATGAGAGTGAAGATGAGGAGCCATAGACACAAATAGATGAGCCAGAGAACGAGCCACTAGAAATCAGATTACTGTAATCTATTGTGATGGCTAGCAGCAAGACAAAACCAAAGCTCTCCAATTATGATGGAATTTTATCCACAGAAGCATTGTTGTACTAGATAAGCGAGTTAGATACATACTTTGAGTATGAGGAAATTAGTGAGGAGAAAAAAATTAGGTTTGTTGTCACTAAGTTGAATGGACACACCACACTGTCATGGGAAAGTGTGCAGGCAGAAAGGAAAATACTTAACAAGCCTTTGATCAAGAGTTGGGACATGATGATTGCAATGATGAAAAGCAAGTTCCTGCCTAAATATTACCAAATATCCCTTTACAGACAAGTGCAGAACCTGAGACAAAGAACAATTACTATAAAGGAATAAATAGAATATTTCTATAAATTGAACTTGAGGGCTGGGTATGTTGAATATACCCCTGAGAATACATGAAGATTTGTGAATGGTCTACGGATGGAAATCTTGGATGAGATCAATATTATTTCCCCAAAAACTATAGAGGCATAACAGTGTGCTTTGAAGGAAAAGTAAAAGATTTCTAGGAAGCAGAATGTAAGAAGAGGACGTGGATCCGGTAGTGGAAGAGGAAAGTCCTATGGTAGAGGTAGCACTGCAAAAAATAATGAAGAAGGCATCAGTTCAAAGACTTCGAGACAGACTGAGAGGGAAGGTAACACTAAAGGTGGAAGGCCAAACCAACGAGGAAGAGGTAATGGCAGAGGTAGAGGAAATTCCTACCAGTGTTACAAGTGTCACAAATGGGGACACAGGTCATTTGAATGTCCTGAAAATGAACCATCTGGACAGAGGGGAGCATATGTTGCTCAACCTGATGAAGAAAAGGTAACACCACAAGAGGTGGAGAATGTGCCTGAAACAAGAGAGGCATTGGTGTTGAACAAGGTATTACTAAAACCAGCTAAGGAGGTGGCTGACCTGACACAAAGGAAAGAATTGTTCCGAAATGTGTTTAAGTCCCATGGAAAATGTTGCAAATTTATTATAGATAGTGGAAGCACTGATAACCTGGTAGCCACTGAGATGGTGGAGAAATTGGGTTTGAAGAAGTCGAAGCATCCGACTCCATACAAGGTGTATTGGTTGCAGAAAGGAAATCAACTGCTGGTTAATGAAAAGTGCGAGGTGGAGTTTCACATTGGCAAGTATAAGGACAAGATAACTTGTGATATTATGCCTATGGAAGTGTGCCATATTTTTCTAGGCATACCATGGAAATATGATCGAAAGGCCATCCATGATGGGGAGAATAATTGTTACATATTTGTGAAGGATGGGATAAAGCATACGCTAGTTCCAATGAAAGAAGAAGAGACTGCAGAAACCAATGGTACTAAAACACTACTGATAGGTGGGAAGGAGTTTCAGCGATAGATTAAGGAAAATGAGACGAATTATGCAGTTTTGTGGAGGCCAAGAGAAGTTTTGATGCATACATAAATCACTGATTTTCGTATGGAAATACAGGACATGCTGTAAGAGTTTAGTGATATTGTGGTGGATGATCTACTAGATAAATTAACACCAAAGAGGAGCATTAGTCACCATATTGATTTTATTCCAGGAGCCAGTTTGCCAAATAAATCTGATTACTAGATGAGTCCAAAAGCCAATGAGGAGATCAGGAAGTAAGTACAGGAATGATTGGATAAAGGACTATTTCGAGAGAGTTTGAGCCCTTGTGTTGTTCCGACTATTTTAGTTCCCAAGAAAGGAGGTGAATGGAAGATGTGCATTGATTCCCGGGTGATAAACAAGATCACTATCAGGTACAGGTTTACTTTACCTTGGATGGATGATATGATGGATTTTCTGAGTGGAACAACATACTTTTCAAATATAGATCTGAAAAGCGACTATCACTAGATCGAGATTAGAGAAGGTGATGAATGGAAGACAACTTTCAACACCAATGAAGGCTTGTATGAATGGTTGCTCATGCCTTTCGAGCTAATAAATGCACCCAACAAATTCATGCGTTCAATGAATGAGATGTTGAAAGAATGCATTGGTAAGTTTTTGATTGTATATCTGGATGTTATACTTATCTTCAGAAAAACAAAGGATGAAAATTTTTGGCATGTCAGGTATGTGTTGGAAAAATTGCAGCAAAATAAATTGTTAATAAATTTGAAAAAATGTTCTTTTTTCAAGAAAGAGTTGATTTATCTAGGCTTTTTGATTTCTGAGAATGAGTTGAAGATGGACCCAGAGAAGGTTGAAGCCATAATTAGCTACCCATTTCCCAAAAGTTTGTTTGAAGTAAGAAGTTTTCATGGATTGGCAAGTTTCTATCAGAAGTTTATTAAAAAATTCAGTGGTATTTGTGCACCTATGTTGGATACCATTAAGAAGGAAAATCAACCTTTTCATTGGAAAAAACCCACTGAGAGGGGTTTTTAGTTTTTAAAGAATAATATTACGGAAAAAACCAATCCTAAAGTTGCCAGATTTCAACAAAATTTTCCAAGTTCATTGTGATGCCAGTGGGACAGACATTGGTGCAGTACTCAACCAAGAAGATAAACCAGTAGCATACTTCAGCGATAAGTTAAATGAGAGCAGGCAGAAGTATACATCTTATGACAAAGAATTTTATGCATTCGTCCAAGCGTTGAAGCATTGGAGACATTATTTGCTAGCTATTGAATTTGTGTTATTTTCAGACAATTCTGCGTTGTAATATATTATGCAACAGCGCAAGCTAAATCATAAACATGCAAAGTGGGTGGAGTATTTTCATAGTTTTACATTTGTTTCGAAACTCATAAGTGGTCAGGCCAATAAGGTAGTAGATATGTTGACCAGGAGGAGTCTGATATTTCAAGAAAGCACAGTGCAAGTGTTGGGATTTGAGCATCTCAAAGATTTGTATGAAGCGAATGAAAATTTTAAGGAAGCTTATGAAGCCTGCCAGAATCCACTGTTGAGAGACAATAGTCCATGGTTGGACTATAACATGCAGAGTGGGTTGGTGTTCAAGGGAGGATAGTTTTGTATTCCAGAATGTTCTATCCGAGAGAACTTAATCCAGGAAAACACAATGGAGGTTTGGCCGGACATTTTGGTATAGATAAGACTTTGGAACAAATGAGACACTTTTAATATTGGCTGAGAATGTGAAGGGATGTACAGATATTTGTGATCAGGTGTAAAGTGTGTCAACATGTAAAGGGACACAGCCATAATGCAGGGTTATATACACCCTTACCCATTCCGAACAGATCATGGGACTTAGTCAGCTTGGACTTTGTCTTAGGTCTAACAAAGACACATCAGGGATTGGATTCCATCATGATGGTGGTGGATTGTTTCACCAAAATGACACATTTAATTCCATGCAGAAAGACAAGTGATGCCATACATGTAGCTCATTTGTTATTTACAGATGTAGTCAGATTACATGGATTTCCGAAGTCCATCATCTCAGACAGGGATGTAAAGTTCATGGGCCATTTCTGGCGAACATTGTGGAAGAAGTTAGACACCAATCTAAATTTCAATTCTGATTATCATCCAAAGTCAGATGGGCAAACTAAAGTTGTGAATAAGATTCTAGGAAATCTGTTGAGGAGTCTGGTTTGTGAAAATTCCAGATAATGGGATCGTATGCTTGCACAAGCGTAGTTTTCTTACAATGACTCGCCCAAAAAAAGCACGGGCAGAAATCCTTTCCAAATCCTATATGGAATGCACCCATGTGGAGTATTTGAGTTATGGGATTTGGGTTAGTTAGAATGTAGGAGTGTTGATGGCGAATATTTCATGACAAATATCAGCGATCTACATGAACATGTCAAATTGAAACTACAAGACAACAACCAAAAAATACAAACAATGAGCAGATCTGAAAAGGAGGGACGTACAATTTGAAGTAGGAGACTTGGTACTGTCACATTTGTGCAAGGAGACGTTTCCTAAAGGTGAATACAATAAATTGAAGATGAAAAAGACCAGACCTTGTAGAATTCTTCAGAATTTTTCTGCAAATGCTTATGAGTTGTAGTTACCTTCGGGTGTAGGAATCTCGCCCATCTTTAATGTGGCTGATATGTACCCATACATTGTTGTTGATGAAGAAGATAGTTTGGAGAGATGAACACAGGACATCCAAGATGAAGAGAGAGCATGGATTAAAAAAATGCCTCTAGCACAACCTTTGGAGATGGAACAAATTTTGGACAAACAGGTGGCTAGGAAGACACAAAAAAAATAATATATAGAGTATCTGGACAAATGGAAGGAAAATCCTCTGGAATATTGTTCTTGGTTAGACGCTTCCCAAATTCAAAACGCAGGGTACTCTATTGAAGACCTCATGGACAGGAGCCATGAATTTAATTTTCCCGGGGAGCCTGATGCAGGCATTAAGGTAGAGCCATCAATGTGACAAATTGGTCACATGTTGTGGCTTGGAAAGAGGGCTAGAAGTCCTAAGAATTTGAAGAATTTTTTTTTTTTTCAAAGTATTTTGTTTAATTTAACTTGGGCTAATTCAACCATTTTAACTTGCAGAATAAAAGAATGGTTAAATTAGGATTAGCTAAGTTTTTCGTTGAATAAACTATTTTGAAACTGATTGACAGTTTCTCAACCATATGGGGATTTTGGGGAAAGGCATAAAAATGAACCAAATCCACCATTGTGGGGTTTTTCCATCGATAGCGAGAAAGGAGAGAATAGAGAAGTAGAATTAAATGTAAAAACCAGCCATCTGAGGGCTTGGCTCTGTTTTTTCCATTTCCAAATTATTTCCAAGTGTTTTAAGTTTGATCGAGATCTCTGTGTTTTTAAAGCAAAATTTCTTTTCCAAATGAATTCTAAGTGTTTTGTATTAAGATTAGGTACCCTATTTTAAATAAATTATTTAAATCTCTGTTAAAATCAAATACCTGTACTTGAGTTGCACAACAAGAATACTAATCGGATTTGGAGGCACGACGAGTCCATAGACTTTGCATATTCCTTGTTAAATTGAATATTGCGTTAATCGCAAGACAGAGCAAATCGGGTTTGCAGGCTTGATGAGGACCGTTGGATCCAACCAATCAACGGTGGAAGATCATGTCGCAGGTGGAAAGACATTGCACATCACCAAGGATAATATTTAATGGATCATTTCTCAAGTTAATGTATTTGGTTTACAATGCGATGTGGTGTGATGTAGGCATAGCGCAGACTGTCGGATCTAGTCGAGAACAGACAACGGAGGTTGAAGACATTGCATATCGCAAAGGATACAAATTAAAACTCATTTTGCAAGTTAAAGAGTTTGACTTGTGATGTGAAGTGGTACGACTGAAGTGTTGCGTGGACCGTCGAATCTAGTGGAAACCAATGGTGGAGATTGAAGGCGATTTCACACATCACACAACTTAAGAGTTAGCACTAAGGGCCATCGTAAGGTAAGTTAAAAGGTTTGTGATGTGAAGTGGGAGGACCACGTGTCACCACAACGCAACATCGCATCCTGCATAAAATAAGGCTTAACTCTTAAGGATATGTTGTAAAGATTTCGAAGTGCGACGGTGTGTGATTGGATAGAACCTTGTGGGACCCTTTGGAAGGAACCCCCGCGTGTTTGCAGTTTGTTTGGTTTCTACGTTATTTTGGGTTTTTTTTGGTCTGTGTATGTTATAAAAACTCCGTTGTTGATTCGACATGTATGTATGTTGATGATTTCTGAGGATTGAACTCTGTTGTGAGTAAAGGGTTTTTGCGTTAAGTCTTAAAAACTCCATTCCACAGCATAATTATGATGTTTTGCAGCTAGTCTGCATCAGACTGGAATATATTTCCAACGAGCCATATTGGGCCCAATTTGGACTTTGGGAAGGCAGTTAGAAATTAGTTTCAAGGCCCACACTGCGCTTTTTGCAGTTTTCTGTTTTCTCTAGAATTTTCAATATTTCTTAGTTGATGGATGGATTCAATGAATTTTTACTGATGTAATGATGAAATTTAAATGTAATTATGTCATGAATAGTTACTAGGGAAATACACATCATGTAAAAATGTGATTTTGGTCAAAGTGAATCAGTTTCATGAATGACAGGGATGAGTTGGCTAACCTCCCTAATCACTAGGATTCTAGTTGAGCACTTTGGGGATAAGCTCCACAAGTCAGGTACTTGACCCATGAGAGTGGGTGAAGTAGTTTTTGGTCTATATTTTTCATTTCCTTTCTCATTTAAAGGGTTGGATGTTGTAGAATTTGATCATTGAACACTATTGTAATCAAACTTTTGGCAAGAAATAACAGACTGAGTTGCAGCTATTTTTATGGGATACTCGTGGTAATGTGATTTGACATTGTTTCTTCTAATGTTTTGAAAATGTGTGAATGTATTATAATTTCATATTCATGCCATCTCTGTATGTAATTTATTCCTAAGTTAGAAAGACAAAATTCATTAGCTTATGCTCTATTTTGGAGGAATAGTTACAGTTTTGTTTCACCATCTTCTAATTGAAAAGAAATCATGTTTCCATACTATTTTCTGAAACCCTAGCAGTCTATACCACTCCATCAAGATACCTTAATGTGTTAAGCTACTTGCATACCTTGCCCCATCAGATCTCTACAATTCTGATCCTTGTTCGCCCTATCCTAGCTTCTTCTCTGACCTATTCACTATCCATCACCTCAAATTCAATCAAAACCCTAGTGCTACTATACCTAGCCTAAAATCGTTTTATATAGTCATCTTAGCTGTGATCTTGTGGAGAGATCCCTCTGCTGCTTAGTAGGGCTAAATACTTTGCGAAATATTGGTTTGTGGTCACCTTTGATGGTCTCTTCTCAGCCTCAGAGATCCGGTGAAGTGATAACAGGGTGCTCTAGGCACATTTCAAAAAACATTTTTCTATTTTCGCTCAAATTTCTCTCATATTTTTGCATGGGATGTATTATAATGATTTCAGGTATCCATCAGAATGAAATGGCTCTGATTTGGTGAGAAAAAGAGCATGAAGAATAAGGCATGGATGGTGCTAATGATCTAGCCACCATCTAGGCATTGAGAAACTATGGGCTTCTAAAATTCTTTTGGCTACCTGGGATGAGGCAACAGATGGAACTATTGGAATATCTTGTTCAAGCATGGGATGTCCAAGCACAAGTTTTTTGTAAAACAAAACTTTATATATATACATCTATCTATCTATTGATGTTTCTTATGTGTCCTGTTATCATTTTCAATGTATATGATGTGATTGAATTTGATTTACATATGTCACAAATTTCCATCTAAAACATGATTTTCCAATGCATCTGTCAATGTGTTTAGACTTCTAGGAATGTGTTGACATTGGATATAATCAAAATGTCTTTCCAGAAGGAAAACCATTAAAAAAATTCGAAGCATAGTTAGACTTATAACTGAATAAACATTAGTGAAGTGTATTATTATAAGTTGTGAGTCAAGTTTGACAATTATACGATAGATACCATGAGAAATAAAATCATAGAAAAACTAGATCACCGCGCTATACTCAACTATGTTATTAGTAGAGTTAATGATACGAATCCCTTATAAGTCACTAACTTTCCACTCAGATAATTTATATCCCATGCTGTGGAGGAAAGGTTCTAAGTATTACGACTGGCACCATCAGCATAACCAACATATGGTTGAAGAGACACTGACATATGTAAATAAAATGTAAAGAAATATTAACGGAGATGGTAGGAAACTCCGAAGGGAACACATTTCAAACACACTCAACAAACCTATAAAAAGTATGTACACAGTGAACTACAAAAAAATTACTTAAGCATATATTTTTTTGAGGTACAACCCATTTCTGGGTTGTGCCAATGGAACTCCATCAAAATCAATAAGCTTGTATGCCCCTTTAGAAAGAACATATTTAACAATGTATGGGCCTAGCTACATTGGATCGAAATTCCTAGAGCCTAACTTATCAGACTCGTAATCATACAACAGAACAAGGCCACCTTTTGAGAAGGCATGAGGATTAATATTCTTATCATATTGTGCCTTAATGTGTTTCTTATGGTCTTCATTAGCCATCGCGTCGAGTTTCATTTAAACGAGTCAGATGCAAGAGACACTCTTCTTCTGTGGAAGTAGTAGGGAGGAGTTCAACAACAAGTTTTAGAGATGGAATTTCACACTTGATAGGAAGGATTTCTTCCATACTATAAACCAATTGAAAATGTGTGAATCCTGTAGCAGTTTGAACAAAGATTCAATATGTGCACAAGGTTGCATAAAGAATAAGATGTCAATCCTATTTGTGGATCCTTATCATGTGTTGAAGCATCATTTTCAAGACTTTGTTGATTGCTTCGAATTTCCCATTCACTTGTGGGTAGTAAGGATTTGAGATTTCATGGTGAAGAATTGAGTTGGTAGTGAGCTCAGACATCATGTGATAATGGAAATGCTTCCCATGGTATGTAACTATGGCCTACAGTACAAAAAACCTTGCAATGGCGTGATTGAAGAGAAAGAAAGCAATTTTTTCACTGATGTAATTATATGTAGGAATCACCTCAACTCACTTAGTAAAATAATCTACCGCCACAATGATGTAGCCACGACCTCGAACGAGTGAGGGTTACATGTCATAAATTCAATGCCCCATTTTGTGAATGGTCCAACTGTCATAATAGGGTGAAAAGGAATGGGCGGAGCATGTGATTTACAATCATATATCTGGAAAGCATGACACTTTTAGAACGCAAGGATGAAATCATGAAACATGGTAGGCCAAATGTAGCTAATACATAAAATATTCTGAGTAGTGGCATAACCAGAAATATGTCCACCACATTCCCCAATGTGGCATTCATTTAGAGATTTCTCGACCTCCTCATGAGTGAGGAAGCTTCGAAAAATAATATTAATACCACGATGATAAAGGGTGTCACCAATTATAATATAAATTTTAGCCTGGTATCGAATACGTCATTGGTCAGAGCTAGAGGCATCAAGCCATAAAGTTTGGATTTGGATATATATGATGATGTATGCATACTATGGATCTGATGAATTTATCAGGAACAACGACTCGTTTAGAATATAGTCATTAGATGTCATTTCAATTTCGGTAGTGGGAAGGTTGTATATCAGTTAGACAAAGACTGAGGATTTATTCGACTTGGATTTGATGAATTCCAAATCAAACTCTTGGAGGATGACAATCCATTAGGAATAATTTCCCCTTAACAATTGTTGGGACAATATGTACATCATGGGGTTTCAATAGAAACAACCATGGTCTTTCGAAGTAGGATCTCGGTATCATTTAAGTTATAACTCAAATAATAAATAGTATGTTCGTACCCTACATCGTCCTCTTGGACCAATACCACGTTGATGGTAGTAACTAAACAAACAAGGTACAAGAAGTAGCCGCGTTGATAATCTAGCGAATACAACAATGATGCCCGAACCAAAAATCTTTCAAAGTATCGAACACCTTTTGGGAAGTACCATTCCAATGGAAGGGAACCCATTCCTTCAATAAGCGAGTAAATCCTTTGGTCAATTCAATGTAGCTGGGAAGAAATATCTATAGAAAGTTAGCCTTCCCTTAGAGTTGTTGAAGCTAAACAAGAGAGGAAGGAGCAAGTAGATCTAGGATTTCCTGGACTTTGAGTGGGTCAATATGAATTCCTTACTTCGATACAATGAAGCTGAGAATTCGTGCGAAAAATGAATGCGGTTTATGCTAGTTCGATGGGAAAATGTTGATTTGATTGTAGCCAGAAAATCCATCCATAGATGAAAAAACTTCACTACCATCACAATCATTGACAATATGTTCAATAAATGTGGTAGGATAGTCCTCCTTAGGATAAGCATAATTGATGTCTTGGTAATCGAAACACACTCAAATTTTCCCCCATTTCTTCATGACAAGAACAAGTTTTGACACCCAATTAGTTAGAGGTACTGGGTAGATGAAACCAACATGGAGAATTTTTTCAACTTTAGCCTTAATAACAACATCCTTCTTAGGATGGGCCAGACATAGGAACTATTGAACTGACTTAGCATTAGGATATGTTCTGATTTCATGTACAACAATGTTTGGATCTATACATGACATCTCTTCATATGACAAGGAAAAAATGCCTCGAAATTCCTAGAAAAGGGATTTATATATCTTGATCTCATTGGGAGAGCAAGATGCACCAATATGTACATTCTCAAAAATTTTAGATTTGATCGAAATATAAAGATGAATAGCCTCTTCAATATTCTTCTTAGAATCGATTTTGTGGATAAATACAAAATTCACAGACATATCAATGAAACTGGGCATATAAATATCGCTAAGATTATCCTCAAAGGAATCTAACAAGGAGGAATGACGGTGATGGTTGTACCATAGTGCATCATCTGACATCATGATCTCCATGATGCCATCATTAGTAGAAAATGTACCAGAAAAGGGATCAAAATATGTGCCATAATCTAAGGAATGATCAACCCAATTAATTGAGGAGGAGAAACCAGAGTGTGTCGAACATGTCGAATAGATGGATTCATATTCGAGCTCAATAATATTTGGCAACTTATAGTCACCTAATGTTAGATGCATGTACTGCTATCCAAGGGTCAGAGAGAATAGTACAAGAAGATATCATGTTGACATAGGCAACTGGGTTCGAGTTGTTGGGAAGGGGATAAGGAAGAGGAGGAGGACGTGAAAAGGTACACATGAGGGAATAATCATAAAGAATCCCACCCCAACATACTGATATGGATGTGAGGTTTATCCCATAAGAGGGATGCTTCTAGTAACTTGAGAATTATTTTCAAAGAAGGTGAGCTAATAAATGACCATTATTCCCACGTTGTGAGGGAAAAATATCATTTTGAAATATGTCGAAATGACAACATCCATAGCATAGACCCATGTACGACTTAGTAGAAGGTTATAATCTAACGGTTCTTCGATAATGTAGAAATATATAAATAGATTCAATTGGTATTGTAATGTACTAAAACAAAATATTGAATCAATCTACAATTTGCGGAAACCAAATTCGATTGCACAATCACATAATAAGTGAGATAAATAAATTTTCAATCACACAACACAATATGTATCTGGGGAAAAAAACTTCTCAAACCCCCGCTATCTGTATATTGCATAAAGTCAATATCATGAAAAAATACAATGCTATTTCCCTTCCCGAGAAACCTCTGCACTCTACTGACTGTATAACTCTGATCTAGGAAAAATCGGTCAAATACTTAACAAATTCTAAACCTATTTCTAACCAGCCTTGCTTACGCATTCTTAGAGGAATTGTGGCCCTATTAAAAAGGAAATTCTCAAGAAATGATTGCACAAATCCTTCAAAGCATCCTCATGACCTCATGCATGACCTGTACAATTTTCTAATTATACAACTGATAGTTATCTTCCCTTTAACCCCAATCTCAACTAGGCCTTCCTGAGAACAGACATGCAACAACTATTTATTACAAATTATTAGTTAACTGATTGACCAGTAATTATGAATTAAATCATATCTAATTCATTGGACCTATCACTAGCTCATCTCTCAATTGGAAATAGTTAAACTAATTTTAACTCAAATAATTGAGTCAACTAATTACAACTCACAAATAAATGTAACTAGACCCCCTAAATATTAGGGAGAAATCTACTTGCCTCCTCTTTGACCATCAAATCGAATTTACTAAGCTAACTAAGTCTTCCTCACTCAGTTAAATAATAAACAATGTAAACTTTGAAACGGGAACTGAAATGAGTACCCACCTTTTTTAGGTAGCAAAAAATCATCTGATTTTGAAAAGTGTCGATTCAGAATACTCTTAATTTTTTTTAGCATGTTTTTTACACTAAATTTTCTAATGTACCAAGTCTAAAAATTATTTTTAAAATGTTAGTGATTTTTATGTTGATTTTGAAACGTGTCGATGCCAACATCTTTCGTTTTTTTAGAAGACTTATTTTTTACTTTAAATTTTCTAATGTATTTAACACTAATAATTATTTTCTAAATTTAACAATTTTTGAAGTACTCATCTTATTCCTCTTCACTTACATAATTTTTTTAATTTTTTTTCAGGTTTTGTTTTGTTTTGTTTTTTTTTTTTTCGTTTCATTTTTTTTGTAGTGAGATATTTGATTTTTTGTAGTGTTAAAAAAATAAAACCAAAATTTTAAAGTTTTGATTTTATATCTAATTATATATTGTTAAATAGTACTTAATTTCCCATGAAATATTTGTCACTAAAAAAACAAGAATTTTTAACAATTTACATAAAAATACACATTTTGAATATAGATATAATTGAAAAAATACACATTTTGAGTCTTTTTGCTAAAAGTGACATGTCAAATAAACCATTTTTATAGAAAAAATAACCAAAATAAGTATAAAAATTAACAAATTTTATGAATTTTATGTCAAATATTAATAAGAATAACATTTTTTTCCAAAAATTAAATGATTCACATAAAGAATGAAGTGAAAATCACATAATTTTATTAAAAAAAAAAAATTTAAAAGAAAATCATAAAATAAATAAAAATTAAAATATAAAAAACAAAAAAAATAAAAAATAAAAATAAAAATCCTAAAAATATTTTTTTTTTAAATATTTAAATTTAAAAAAAATTAATTAAAAAAATAATAGTTAGGTTGCTTGAGGGCGGCTGACGTGGGCCAGCCAAGCTCTGCCGGCCCACTATGGCTGCCCCTTGGGCCACCTAGTGGGGCTTGCCGGAGCCGATTGTGAGAATCGGCTCCGGCCAGCTCTGCCAAGTTGCCCGAGGGCGACCATCATGGGTTGGCAGAGCTGGCCAAGCTTCACCGACCAATGAAGGCCTCCCCTTAGGCCACTCGACAGAGCTACCCAGGTGGCCCAAGGGGCGGCCGTCGTGGGTCGACACAGCCAACCAAGCTCCGCTAGCCCACGACGGCCACCCGGCGGGGCAAATTGGATTCTGAGAATCAGGTTTGATCGGTCGACAAGAAAAACTAAAAAACTTATATCATCACTCCCAAAAAACTTGATGCGCTATTTCAGGTTTTCTCGGTCAGCAAGCAAATCTAATTCTGAGAATCAGATTGGTAGGCCGGCGGGGTAGATCCGATACTGAGAATCAGATTTTCCCATCCGGTGGGGAAAATCTGATTTTGAGAATCAGATTTTCCCGATCGAAGGGGCAAGAATCAGATCTGTAGGCCGGCGGGGAAAATTTGATTCTCAGAATTAGATTTGTAGGCCGGGCAGGCAAAAATGATTCTCAGAATCGGATTTGCAGGCCGATGGGGCAAATCTGATTCTCAGAATCAGATTTGTAGGCCGACAGGGAAAATTTGATTCTCAAATTAGAATTGGCGGACTGAGGGTTCAGATCAGAATTTCGGTCGCATAGGTGGATGCAGAGTTGCTACGCCATTTTCGAAAATTGTTTATAATAAGCATTTGGAGCATTTTTCAGTTTTTTTTCTTTTTCCAATTGATGTTTTTGTCAGATCTATTACCTTCTGTGTAGAATTTCCTATAAAAGAGTAGATATTTGGGTTCCTCTCATCGAGATACCCAATTTAAAAAAAAAAACAGCTTAAACGGAGTCCCGAAAGCAAAGTTATCCCTGATTTAAGATTGGTAGTTTTTTCAGGTTGGGCAAATCCGATTATGAGAATTGGATTTGCAGGTCGACGGGGCAAATCTGATTCTCAGAATCAGATTTACAAGTTGGCGAGGCAAATCCAATTCTCAAAATTGGATTTTCCCCGCCAGCCAGGCAAATCCGATTCTCATAATTGGATTTGCCTCACCGGCTGGGCAAATCCGATTCTGAGAATTGGATTTTCTCTACTGGTGGGGAAAATCCTATTATGAGAATCAGATTTGCCCCGCTGGCCTGCAAATCTGATTCTGAGAATCAGATTTTCCCAACCTCAAAAAACTATCAATCTTAAATCAATGATAACTTTGCTTTCGGGATTCCGTTTGAGTTGATTTTTTTTTAAAATTGGGTAGCTCGGTGAGAGGAATCCAAATATCTATTCTTTTCTAGGAAATTCTATACAAAAGGTAACAAATCTGAGAAAAATGTCAAGTGGAAAAAAAACTCAATAATGCTCCAAATGCTTATTATAACCAGATTTTGGCAATGGCACAGCCACTCTGCATCCACCTATGTAGCCGAAATTCTTATCTGAACTCTCAGTCCGCCAATTCTGATGTGAGAATCAGATTTTCCCCACCGACCTGCAAATCCGATTCTAAGAATCGAATTTACCCGCCTGACCAGGAAAATCCGATTTTCATACTCAGATTTTCTCCATCAGTCAGGCAAATCCGATTCTCAGAATCATATTTTCCCCGCCAGTCGGGCAAATCCGATTCTCAGAATCGAATGTTCCTTTTGATCTGATTCTCAGAATCAGATTTTCCCGGACGGTGGGCCAAATCCGATTCCGAGAATTGGATTTGGCCGACGGTTGAGCCCGCCCAAAGGCTTGAGGGCCACAATTTTTTTTGTTTTTTATATAATTGTTATTAATTTTTTAAACTTTTAATTTGTTTTAAACTTTTTATTTTTTCAATGTTTTTTTAGTTCTTTTAATTATGATTATTTATTTTTTATTATTATTTATTTTTTAATTTTTTTAACATTTTTTTTAGATATTTTATTTTTTTAGTTTTATTATTTTCATTTTTTTTTTTCAATATATATATTTTTAATTTTATTCTAAGAATAGGCTCTGGCCAGTCCCAGTGGGTGGCCGTTGTGGGCCAGCAGAGCTGGCCAAGCTCCGTCGACTGCCCCGCAGGGCACCCAACGGGGCTCAAAGCCAATTCCAAGAATCAGCTGCCCCTCCCTCCCCCCAGCCGAGTCTGAGAATCGTCGTTCAGCCCCTCGGGCCCTTGTGCAAGCTCAACCTGATTCTCAGAATCAGGTTGACCCGCCCAGGGTCGCGAGTGGCCACTGGGTGGGCTCAACCCGATTCCAAGAATCGGGTTGAGCTCGCCCAAAGGCTTGAGAGCCACAATTTCTTTTATTTTTTGATATATTTCTTATTATTATTTTTTAAATTTAAATTTGTTTTTAGTTTTTATTTTTTATTTTTTTCAATGTTTATTTTTTATATTTTTTTCTCATTTATTTAAAAAAAAAATTATAATTGTTTTTTATTTTTAGTTGTCTAGTATTTTTATTTTGAATTTTGAATTTTTTTACTGTGTTTATTTTTTAATTCTACTGATTTTGTTTTTTTTTAAATTATCTAATAAAGTATTATTCTTTTATTTTTGTTTCTTTCGCTAATTTTGTTTCTTTAATTATATTTTTTATTGTTTAATATTTTTATATTTTATATTTTTATTTTTATCTATATCTTTTGCAGGTTAATTTGTTTTGTTTTGTTTTTCTATTTTTAGGTTTGAATTTTTTTGGTCTTTTTATATACTTTTATATATTTGATTCTTGTTGTCGTTATTTTAATTATATATATATTTTTTCTAATATAGATTATTATTTTTTTATTTTTTTGAATTTTTGTTTTGTTTTGTTTTTTGTTTTGTTTTGTTTTTTAATTGTTTTAACTCTTGTTTTTATTTGTACATTTTTGTTTTCATTTTTTCTTTTGAAATTTGAAGTTTTTTTGGAGCGATAATATTTTATCTTTTACATGGTATTTCAAAATGTTGCAAATTTGTCCTTTAAAAAAAATGTTATTCTAGCATCTTCACTTTTCGTTTTGAAGGTGTTTTTGGCACACAAAACTTGGTTTTCACTGCCATTTTTTAAACATGTTGAAAATTTACCCCTAAAATAAAAATTGTTATTCCAGCATCGCCACTTTTCATTTACGAGCTGTTTTTTCATGTTTTTTGGGGTTTTTTGGCTAGAGTTCCTGTTTCATAGTTTATGTTGTTAATACAAGTTGTCATGTGATGGAATCACAATTTTTACTTCCAATTTAATTTAGGGAAAATTAAACTAGAAGCCCCCTTGGGGTGCCATTTATTGTTTCCATTTCAACACTCCCTCTCAACAAGAAAGGGATTATCTGCTACCCTAATTTTGTCTCTGTGGAACTCTAATTTTCTTCTTGCTAGTGCCTTCATCAATATGTCTGTCGCTTGCATGCTACTCCTCCGTGGGAATGTACTCTAATGACATAATCTGCCTCTGCAGACAATCTCTGAGATGGTGATACCAGATATCAATATCCTTGGACCTGTCATGAAAAACTAGATTATCCGAGATTTTGATGCAACTTTGGTTATCATAATATGTCACCATCAAATCCATCAATAGAACAAACAAAACAACAAGTATCTTCCCCATCCATATGGCCTCATATGCTGCCTGACTAGTCACCATGTACTCTACCTCTGCTGAACTAAGTGCAATTAATCTCTATTTCCTGCTGTACCGAGAAACTGGTGCTAAACCTATGCTGAAGATTCCCCCTGATGTGCTCATCTTGTCAGATGGAATCCCTTCCCAATATGCATCAGTGAAGCCTTAAAGCTTCACTCCCTCTGTATGTCTGTAACATAGCCCATACTTTGTAGTGCCTTTGAGGCATATCAAAACATGCTTGTCTGCCTTTCAAAAGAGATTGGTAAGCTTAACCATATCTTGACTGAGCTAGTTAAATTCATAACATATGTCTGGTCGTGTGTTCAAAAAATACATGAACAAACCCACAAGTTGCCTGTAAATAGTAGCATCCACTACTTTGCCTGAAGTAGCATCCTCCTTCCTCCAATTTCCTGCTATAGGAGTCTCCATGGGTTTGTTGCCCTCCATGTGGAACTTATTGAGGATCTCATTGGCATACTTTACTTGAGACACAAATAGCTCTCCATATCCTTTCCATATTTCCAATCCCAAGAAATAGTGCAAGAGCCCCATGTCCTTCATCTCAAATTATCTTGCAGGATCCTCTTTGCAAGACTTGATGAGCTTCTCATCATCTGTCAGTATCATATCATCAACATAAAGTACAATAATAAAAATCTTACCATCTACCACAATATGATATAGGTTCGCATCTGCTTCACTCTTATTGAAGCCCAACCCAGTGAAATAGATGTCGATCCTAGTGTACCAAGCACTAGGTGCTTGCTTCAGCCCATACAATTCTCTCTTGAGTTTTCACACATGCAACTCCCTGTATAAGGTCTCAAAACATTCAATATGTTCAATGTACACCTCTTCCTCAATCACCCTGTCCAGGAAGGTTGTCTTTACATCCATATGATGTATCTGCCATCCCATCTACGCTAAGAGTGTAAGGATGGATATGATTGATGAGTACCTTGCGACTGGTGCAAAAGTCTCATCATAATCAATCCCTTGCACCTGAGAGAACCCTCTGGACACAAAACTGGCCCCGTGCTTCTCCAATATCCCATCTACCACCTGCTTCACCTTGTAGATCCACCTGGATCCTACAACTAACTTCCCCTCTGGTCTTGGGACAACTTTTCATGCACTATTTTTGATAATGGATTCATACTCAACCATGGAATCAACCCAAAATGGCTGTTATACCACTTCCTTGAAAGAGGATGGTTCTATCTCTATACTTTCACTCATAAGAGCCATGTATCCAATGTACCGCTATGGGAACCTTCTCTGCCTGCGCTGTGATGTGGGTGGTCCCACATTCTCTCTCACATATAGCAACAATATGTCAGCCTCTCTGATGCACTTGCTTCAATATATGGTGGATGGCCCTGCATGAGAGTGTTCTTCCACTCTTTGTTCCTCTTCTTGTGGTTGATCCACATCCTAAGATTATTCTTTTGGAGCCAAGAGCTCCTCAACTACATGCAACTGAAGCTCCCTCTAAATGGAAATTTGCATGGACTTTTCTTCATCGAATTTCACATATCTTCTGACCACTGTCATCCCGTGTGCTGGAAAGTACACTTGATAGTTGTATCTCTCTGTGCAAGTGCACCCTTTGGAAGTCCTATAGAAATATGCTCCATGATCTTCAAAGTGCCATGGTGTAGATGGCCCAATCTCCTATGATATAACTCATTGATGTCTCAGCTCTCCACCTTCTCTACTTTCGTGCACAAGGTAGAATAGTCTTCTACATCCATTTTGTAGAGGTTATTTACTAGAACCCCAATATTTTTCACATTTCCTATGTCTTTGTGATGAAGGAACACCTTTCCTTCACTGAATATCACGTCATAGCCATCGTCTTCCACCATAGAAAGAAAATTATTTTTAGTTATCATTCATAATTTTTCATGCTTTATCATTCGTGGTGACTCTTTGAACGTGATTTACAAGTCTTGCTGCAAAATTAATTGCTTTAAATATGATCTCGTAGCTCTGAGTGTGATTCCACAAAAAAGTGTTCGTGTTGCAAGTGTTAACACTATGTTGTTACCTGCTGGAGACCTTCCACCTCGAAAATTATCCTCTAAATAATTTTTAGAAGCAAGCATTAGTGAGTCGATTGAAGTTACAAAGTCCAATGTTCCTATATATGTAGACACTTAGTGTTTTATTGAAATAGCTACAAAGGTCACTTGGAGCAATATATACAACACATTCATGCAAGAAAAAATTCATGAGGACTTAGAAAATTTGCATGCATATATCAACATTAAGAAGTCCAAAATAAATAGGATCACGTGCAGATACCCGGTCATGCCATGTGCTAAATCTATTGAGTGGATCATTACATGAATCACACCTTGTGCTACACGGTGATAGTGGAAATCACCTTACCACTTATTATGTTGAGGATATTCATACATACTATAATATGCTCAAGCACAATGAGTATGTAAACAATAGTTTGAATACAAAATGGGGCACCATTGAAATGACAGATGTTATTAAACAATGGCGGGAAGAACCTGCCAAGTTTCGTTAGTTCCCATCAAAAGTCTATCTGATGAAGATATTAATAGAGGTATATAAGTATTTGATAGATATGTATTTTCAGGTATTTGGGCTTAAGAATTCTAAGGTGTTTTAAGAGAATTGGATATATACACTCAATCTGGTGGTGAACCATGGAAGAGATTTTAATTGGGTGGATATATTATCATATGAGTTGCAACGATAGGTGGGGCATGTCAAAGCATCTTTGAAAGAAAATAAAGCTCTCAAATTTTGTTTGCATATCTTCTGGATGGTATATGTGCATGATATGCATTCCCAAAGCTCTATTGGAACTGGAAAACAAAAGAAAAGTTCCTAGTTTATGTCCACTAGAGGGTGTTATCAGAAGGAAGCTTGAGAGGCGCATATGAAAGATTGGATGAACACTTCTTTGCAACCATATTTTTATTGATATTCAAGACTGATTCGCCATGCATGATAGATAAAGTGAAAGAGTCACTTCGAGACATTGCAGATTGGTTAGAAGCTCCCGAGGGAGAATAAATCAGATGCTTCAGATTAAAACAATGCATCATCTTATGCCACAATATGTGACAAAAAATATGGTCATGCAGGAGGTGGAAAATCAACTAGATAAGGGACCCTTCATAAGAGGAAGAAAGCCCCTTGGCCTAATTTTCTATTAAGAATGAGATTATATGTACTAAAGAGTCACAAGACATTAGCATCCAAAATGGAAGGGTTGTGCCGCCTACAATTTGCCACCAATGATCCAAACTTAGACAGGAACACAAAAAAATATAGATATAACCATAAGTACAAAGATGCAACAAAAATAACAGTTCATTTCATTAATATCAAAGAACTGAAATATGCTTACAAACAAAATGGAAATAAACTAGCTCAAGCGATGGTAGCTTATCTATGAGAAGAGATGTGGTGGCTACATGCCTATGAACTGTGTTATAATGAGGCTCAAAAGCCCATTTATTATTGAGAAATAATGGAAAACCCTAAACATCCAAAAACCTAACCCTAGGAGATGAATCACCAAATATGTGGGCCATGTTGGGGTAAACTGGTACATCAACTTCCCGGGGTGGTAACTTTGGCATACGATCTTCGTTTAACGTGAAAAATACCTAATTAGAAATATCTATCCGAGGATTACAATTTACGACTAAAAACTACATGAGTCAAGGACTCATGTTTGTCTGTTTAAAAAAAAAATTCATTTAGGGCCTTAAAACAACTCCAGAAGTTAAGGACCTGAAAAATTGCCAAAAATAGTAAATTGTGCTACAATTAAGGAAACTGAAAAACTGAAAGAAACAATGGTGGGGGTCCAAGTGGAATAGGCGGGTGGCCACCAATATCCACCTATATCAGTCCTCCATCCTTAGGAAGCAATGGTCCCCATTGTGTTGAATGCCTCCATGAGATGGGGAAACTTCTACTAAACTTGGTCCCTGGTGAGCCACTTGCCTTAGTGCAGGATTTGACCAACTTTGACAATGTGTTAGGTCCCTATATCACTAGTATAGTCCCTTATTATTGTTAGTGTAAACCCCTTATTGTTATTATTGTACCCTTGTAACCCCCATTTTGTTATTATTGTGCCCTTAAATTATTATTGTTAGGTAGGCTAGGATTACATTGTGGCCCACTAGGATTACATTATGGCCCCATGGACTCCTATATATAGAAAGGAGGTTTTGTGAATTGTATCATCCAAGATTTGTTCATTTATGTAATGTATTGGAGGTTTCCCCCTCGAAGTGGCTTATTTCTAAGGCGTTGATATCTCTTTTCTTCTATTTTTGGAGCTGGTTACACAACATTTGGTATCAGAGCTTTGGATTCTAGGGTTTCGCTGCTCCAAACAGGTCATCGTGGAATTTTCGCTATAAATTTTTTTTCTACGAAGTTTCATAAGCTGAAATTTTTAGGGTGCGAAGCAGAAATCCCGAGGAAGATTGTCTAAAAATTTCAGAGCTTGGTTCAGAATATTTTCGAAGATATGATCTGTGGAAGTTAGGTCCTTTTTCAGGCTCCTAAACAGGTCATCGTGGAATTTTCACTATAAATTTTTTTCTACGAAGGGTCAAAATCTGAAATTCGTATGGGGCGAAGCTGAAATCCTGAGGAAAGTCATCAAAAAATTTCAGATCTTGGTTCGCAATATTTTTGGAGATATGATCTGTGGAAGGTAGTGCTTTTTCAGGCTCCTGAATTTCATCTCAAAGAGGTGATCGTGGGAAATGTTCAATAACTCTCTCTTTGGGCATCGGATTGGAGTTCTGTAAAAATTTGTCACAAGTTAACAGACTTTAGTTTCTTGGCTATAAATTTCAGAGACAAAGGACAAAACAGTGACACGTGGCAATTCGTACAAGTTTGCTCTACTGAACCAGTCCATAATTAGGTCATTGTGGGAGATTGGACACAAATTTGTCCTGGAGAATCCAAATCAGGTCAGAACTGTGGCATTCAAAAGAGAATTCAGAGGGCTAATTTAGTGCTAAATTTCAGATATAGAAGAGCCACAATCACAGAGATAATAAAACTTCAATATTGAGCTCCTCAAAAGCAAGTAAAAGGTGTGTATTTTTTTTTTTTCCGAATTGCATAAGTCTTGTTTGAAGAATAAAGTTGAATTGATTGCAAGGGCATATTGTAGAATAGATATCAGTATTGGATTATAAAATGGCCCCAAAAAATAATTCAACACCCATTAAGCCTTTGGAAAGCTCTACTATGACTCATGAAGACGAAGAATTGCAACATGATCTATCAAAATTACAAGAGCAAGTGCAACAAATTTTACTCTCGCAAAGAGCAACAAAAAATGAAATGGAAGTTTTGAAGAAAGGCGTGGAAGTGAAGATGGACGGTTTGAAGAAAGGCATGGAAGCTAAGATGGATGGCGTGGAAGTGAAGATGGAAGGTTTGAAGAAAGGCGTGGAAGCTAAGATGGATGACATGGAGGCTGGCATGGAATCTAAGATGGATGACATGGAAGCTAAGATCGATGAGAAAATGGAAAACATGAAGAATTTTCTAAAAGCAGACATGGAAGGTTTGACAAAGTTTATACAAGAAAGGTTTCCTAATGGTGAAAAGATAGTAGAAGAACCTCATGATGAGAACAAAATAAATGTTAATTGTGATTTAATAAACTCTAATGTTGGCGGGAAGAACCACCATATTCCAAAGATGGATATGAGGAAGTTTGATGGAAAGGATCCTCTAACATGGATACTACAGATGGAGAAATATTTTGATCTCCATAATGTGCAAAACACACAAAAGGTACGCATTGCAACTTTACATTTAGAACAAAATACATTTGTATGGTATCGATGGCTTTGCTCTCGTAAAAAAATTGTCACTTGGTCAATTTTTACGGAGGAAATGATAGCACATTATGAGGATACAAAGAGCAACACCTTCTTTAGCCAATTGATAAATCTCAAACAAAAGGGTTTAGTGGGGCAGCACATTGAGGACTTCCAAAAATTGAATATAAGGGTAACTGATATTCCAAAGGAACACTTGATTGATCTCTTCATAGGCACTCTAAAGGATAACATCCAACATGAATTTCATGTTTTGGAACCTGATTCATTGGAGAAGGCATTCAGGTTGGCAAGAAAAGTTGAATGTAAAATTATGGCGACAAGGAAGCCTACCACTCAATTCTATAAAGAAGGAAGTGTTGCTACGCCTAGATTTCCACAACCTACAAGGTTGACACCACAACAATTGGAAGAAAAAAGAGCAAAAGGGCTTTGTTATAGTTGTGATAGCAAATACACTAAAGGTCATAAGTGTGCTGAGAAGAAATTATTTTACATAGATTGTGAAGAAGAAGAAGAAAATGAACAAGAAGAGGATATACACCAGGAACCAGCCCTAGAAGAGGAAGAAATGAATCCGACCATATTGTGTAATGCACTGGTAGGAATTACCACTCCTCAAACTCTCAAGATAGAAGGAAATATCAAGAAGAAAAGGTAATAGTGTTGATTGATTCAGGTAGCACCCATAATTTTATTCATTGTAAGGTAGCCAAGGAATTAAATTGTTTCCTATACCCAGCACCAGAATGCCAAGTGATGGTTGCAAATGGAGGAACTATAAATTTCTCTGGGAAATGCCATAATATCAAGCTAACCATGGGGGAATATGTATTGACTACTCCAATGCTTTCCATTCCTATGGGAGGTGTTGATGTTGCACTAGGAGTACAATGGTTACAATCTTTGGGGACGGTAGCTTTTAATTTTCAAGAACTTTTCTTGAAATTTTTTTAGAAGGAAAGGAAGTTGAATTACGAGGTATTGCAGGGAATCCAGGAAGGATAATAAGCTCTAATGGCATGAAAAAGCGTCTAAAGAAATAAAAATGAGGCATAATTGCACAATTATGCTCACTAGAAGTTCCAACATCAAAATCATCTATTCCTTCAGATCTCCAACAAGTATTGGAAAATCATTCCAAGGTGTTTGAAACTCCCAAAGGACTCCCACCTATTCGTGACCATGATCATGCTATTCATTTGATTCCAGGAAGTGTTCCTCCAAACATCAGGCCTTATAGATATCCTTACGTACAAAAGAGTGAAATTGAACGTATGATTGCAGAAATGTTAGAGGCGGGTATAATTCAACCTAGTCAAAGTTCTTTCTCTGCTCCGATAGTATTGGTACACAAGAAGGATGGATCATGGTGAATGTGTCCGGATTATAGGGAGCTCAATAAGCTCACCATTAAAGATAAATTTCCCATTCCTGTGATTGATGAATTATTGGATGAATTACATGGAGCAATTTATTTTACCAAGTTGGATCTTCGTTGAGGATATCATCAAATTAGAATGAAGACTGAAGATATTCCAAAAACAGCATTTCGAACTCATGAGGGTCATTATGAATTTTTGGTCATGCCTTTTGGCCTTACCAATGCACCTTCTACATTTCAGGGTTGATGAATTCCATTTTCAAACCCTTCCTTAGAAAATTTGTGCTAGTATTTTTTGATGATATACTAATCTACAGCAGGTCTTGGAAGGATCATGTTGAACATGTTGACGAGGTGCTCAAACTATTGCAGGAGAAAAAATTATATGCAAAAAAATCCAAATGTTTCTTTGGAGTACAAGAGGTGGAATATCTGGGTCATATTATATCTCACGAGGGTGTTAAAGTAGACCCTAACAAAATTAAAGCCATTAAGGAATGGAAAGTCCCCACAACCATAAAGAAGTTGCGAGGATTTCTCGGGTTAAAAGGGTATTATCGCAAGTTTGTTAAGAATTATGGGAGAATAGCAGCACCTCTAACAACATTATTGAAGAAAGATGCATTTTCATGGACTCCTGAAGCAACTAAGGCCTTTGAACATCTTAAAGAGGCAATGTGCCTGGCACCGGTCTTAGCTACGCCAGACTTCACAAAAACCTTTATTGTGGAATGTGATGCCTCAGGAAATGGAATTGGTGCAGTTTTAATGCGGGAAGGAAGACCCATTGCTTTTGAAAGTCGTCCAATCAAAGGAAAGTATTTACAAAAACCTATTTATGAGAAGGAAATGTTAGCAATACTGCATGCACTAAAGAAATGGCGAACTTACCTAATGGGAAGACACTTCAAGGTAAAAACTGATCATGATAGTCTTAAACACTTTTTTGGAACAAAGACTATCTTCAGAAGAGCAGCAAAAATGGGTCACAAAGATGTTGGGTTATGACTTTGAAATAATCTACAAAAAAGGAAAGCTTAATGTTGTTGCGGATGCACTCTCAAGAAAGAATGAAGAGGTGGAAGCATTGCTTTGTGCCATTTCTATTATCCAACCAGATTGGATAACCGAAGCAAGAGATGAATGGAAGAAGGACAAAGATGTATGGACACTCATTCAAAAGTTGCGGCAAGATCCTAGTACATCTTATACATTTAGTTGGAAAAATGATTCCTTATGGTACAAAGATCACTTATATCTTTGTAATAATTCCCAACTAAAACAAAAGATTCTTCTGGAATTGCACACTTCTCCTTTAGGAGGACACTCGGGATTTTTAAAAAATTACCAAAGGGTGAAGAAAGAATTTTTTTGGGATGGCCTTAAATCTGATATTCAAAATTTTGTGACGGAATGTTTGGTTTGCCAGCAGAATAAATTTGAGACAATTAAGACCCTGGGACTTCTACAACCTTTATCCATTCCAAGTCAACGTTGGGAGGAGATTTCAATGGATTTTATCACAGGTTTACCTAAGTCCGAAGGAAAGAATGTCATCATGGTGGTAGTTGATAGACTTACCAAGTATGCACACTTTGTGCATTATCTCATCCATTTAAAGCAAGTACAGTTGCTACTACATTTATGGACAGAATTCAAAAGCTACATGGAAGCCCAAGGGTTATTGTGAGCGACAGAGATCCCATTTTTACTGGAAATTTTTGGATGGAGTTATTTTCTTGTTTGGGTACTCAATTAGCTCATAGCTCATCTTATCATCCTCAATCTGATGGTCAAACTGAGATAGTAAATAACTGTTTGGAAGGATATCTTCATTTTTTTGTATCTGATAAACAAACACAATGGGTCCAGTGGTTACCTCTCGCTGAATGGTGGTATAACACTTCCTTCCATACTGCAGCAAAAATGACCCCATTTATGGCACTTTATGGATATCATCCACCATCGATCACATCATATTTAAGGGAAAATTTGAAGGTTCAAGCAGTGGAAGATCACATCGAGCATCGGCAAGAAGTTCTCCAACTCTTAAAGGATAACCTGAATTTGGCACAAAATCGAATGAAACAACAGGCAGATCAACATCGCAGCGAGAGAAGTTTTGGTGTAGGAGATTGGGTATTTTTACGGCTACAACCATACAAACAAATGTCCCTCAAGCAAGCTAAGAAGGATAATAAATTATCGCCAAAGTACTATGGTCCTTACGAGGTGTTGCAAAAGATTGGTACTATGGCATACAAATTGGAGCTTCCTGCTTCTTCGCGAGTACATCCAGTTTTCCATGTTTCATGCTTAAAGAAGGTTATAGGTGAAAATCTTCCGGTTCAAACAATATTTCCAGAACTTGATGAGGAAGGAAAAATCATATTGGAACCTGAAGCAGTCATGGAAACAAGAACTCGACAGCTACGGAATCGATCAATTTCAGAGTATCTCATCAAGTGGAAGAACTTACCCACTGAAGATTCTACATGGGAAGATGAGAATTTTATACAAAAGCACCCAGAGCTACTCAAGCGTTGAGGACAACACTTTTTTTGAAGGAGAGGGGCATGTTAGGTCCCTATATTACTAGTATAGTCCCTTATTATTGTTAGTGTAACCCCCTTATTGTTATTATTGTACCTTGTAACCCCCATTTTGTTATTATTGTGCCCTTAAATTATTATTGTTAGGTCGGCTAGGATTACATTGTGGCCCACTAGGATTACATTATGGCCCCATGGACTCCTATATATATAAAGGAGGTTTTGTGTATTGTATCATCCAAGATTTGTTCATTTATGGAGCTGGTTACACAACACAATGTGATATAGTTATACCTTCTACTCGTGAGTTTTATTTATCTGTGTGTCCATGATCCATTCAATGGTGTCTTATTCCATGCAGTTTAGGTTTAAATCTGTTGGTGTGAGTTGTTCTGCAATGTTAGATGTGTCCAATAATGGTGGAAATTATGGCTGAGGGTGGTCCACATTGAACATTGGGTGTAGGCGAAGGAACGGTGGACTACTGAGCTTGAAATCATTTTACCGTACAATCTTGGTGATGTTTTATGGCCCATATCAGAGCGGATGAAGATTACGATGGGGCCCAACGAGGCGCTCCTTCTGCAAATGTAGCCAAATTTTGTCTCCCACCTGGAACTTGCGTGGCAACCGATGTTGATCATGTTGCTGCTTTTACTTAGCATTGGCTTTGTCAAATATGTCATGGACCTGTAGGTGGATGTGATGGATTTTCTCAATGAATCTGTTAGCCCTGTTAGTTTCAGACTGGACATGGATCAAAGCCACCTGAGTAGCTGCAAATGGTATGGCTACATCAATGGGACATAGTGGTTGGAATCCCAACCCCACCTAAAAGAGGCTGTGGGTAGTTGAGCTATGGAGAGCTTTGTTATAGCTATGCTGGACATAGGAGAGGATTTTGTCCCATGTGCAAGGATGATTCGAGTTATACATGTGTAAAATGTGTACAATCATCCTATTGATGACCTTTGTTTGGCCATCAATTTCGGGGTGGAAAGTCATGGACTTAGTGAGCTTGGTATCCAACATCGACCAAATAATTGACCAAAATTTACTTAGGAACTTGTTGTATCGATCTAAGATAATGGACTGTGGGATCCCAAAGTGTACCCACACCCGCTCAAAGAGATCTTAGCAATGGCTTCTGCTGTGATACTCTTCTGGTAGGATGCCAGAATGGCCATCTTAAAGAATCTATCGATGACCACGAAAACACACTCATTTCCATTCTTAGTCGAAGGGAGTCCCAACATGTAATCCATCGAGATGGATTCCAAAGGTATACTAGGAGTGGGCATAAGAGTATATAGGACTTGCTTTTTCATGGTCATTTTGGCAATGAAGCAAGCACTGCAGGATCTTATGTACTTCCCAACATCCCGTCGAAGGTTCGGCCAATAAAAATACTTCTGTAGCACTGCCACTGCTTTGTCTACTCCAAAATTTCCAGCGACCCGACTGTAGTGCACCTCCCAAATAATATTGGCACACTTGCTTGAAGGAACACAAAGGTGTCCTAGGTGACATAATAGTGTATCATGGAGGTGAAAATTTGGAACTTGCTTTCCTTCCATCATTCTTGTACATATGCAACTACTCTAAAGTCTCGTGCCCACAAGAGTTAGGCACAGTGGTCAGCACCATGATCGTTGGTCAGTTGAGGAAGTCTACAACATTATTGGTGCTTTAATTCTTGTACTTAATTTTCAAGTGGAACTGTTGCATGTATATGGACCATTTCTGATGGTGATCGTTTTGCAACTTCCCTTGTGTTTGTATGAACTACAGGGGTCAGTAGTTTGTGTGGATGATCGTTTCCTTCCCAAGGCCTGCACATTGAAATACATATCTTTGTCATAGGTAGGATAATTTCAAACTATGTTTTAAAGTGTCTCACTGCGATATGTTATTGGATGCCCCTGTTGAGTAATAATTTCACCAATAGCATAGTTGGAAGCATCTGTCTCAATCTCAAATGGTTGTTGTAGGTCTAGTAATGTGAGCACTGGTGTAGAGAAGAGGCGATGCTTCAATTCATAAAATTCCTTTTTTTGTGATTTAGACAAAAATAATTTTACTTTCGCTCTACCCTTGGTGACTTGACTCAAAGGCCAAGTGATATGAGAGAACCGCGACACGAACCTACAGTAGAAATTGGCAAGACCAAGAAAGTTGCGAAGCTCTTTTAGAGTGGTTGGGGTTAACCAATCCCAAATGACTTGTATCTTGGCTAGATCCACATGCACACCCTTCCCATCAATGATGTACCCCAAATATTGAACCCGAGTCATACCAAAAGTGCATTTTTCCAACTTGGCACATAGCTTCTGTTGCCACAGAGTTTGGAGGACTTGTCGAATATGGCAAAGGTGCTCTTCCCAACTCTGGCTAAAGATCATGATGTCATCCAAATAAAACACCACAAATGAGTTGGTGAAGGGTCACAAGATGTCTTCCATCAACCTCATGAATGTTGCAGGGGAATTCGTCAGCCTGAATGGCATGAACGACTATTCGAAAAGACCCTCCTTGGATTTAAAGGAAATCTTCAACACATTGGAGGGTTTGATTGGTACATGGTGATACCTGACATTCAAGTTGATATTGCCGAAATATTTTTACCCCTTGTGGTGATCCAAAAGGTCATAAATTCATGGGATTGGATACCTATTCCGGACAGTGATCTTGTTCAAATCTTGATAGTCAATACATAGTCTCCAAGTCCCTTCCTTATTTTGTACCAACATGATCGGGCTCCCACAGGTTGATGAACTTGGTTTGATGTGCCCTTTCTACAACTTCTTTTGAATCTTCCTCTTTATTTCATCATTCTCTAGAGCAAAGCATCAATATATCGTCCATTGGGTAATGACACACTCGGGGTTAGATCAATGGGGTGCTTGAACTGACATTGTAGAGGTATCCCTATGGGTTTGGTGAATATTTCCCTGTAATCATCCATAACCTCCATATGATGTGGTCATGTGGAGGAGCCCTGTCTAGATTCTGTGGAAACAATATTATTCTTTCCCTTAGGGCGAATCATAAGGAAAAAAAAAATCCTAGTTCGGGAAATAAGCTTACTGCATTGCTTCACAGTGATCAAAGAGATGGCAGTAGGCAGTGCTACCTCTAGTATCCTATACAAATTATTTATGAAAGTAATAAAAACAGTGCGAGCCTTAGACTCATACACAACATGTCACTTCCACAAGTATGGTTGGCATAATAATACATCACAAACTTCAAGAGGAGCAACATCACATAGCACCTCATCTGTGAAAGGCTTTATGTTGTAGGAAAGGAGACACTACTGGATGACGCATAAATATATGCCTTGGTGAAGATACCTAATGGTGTATGGTTGTGGGTGTGTTTTCGTCGGTAAGCCCAACTGCTTCACGACCTCTACTGAAATGAGGTTTTTTTGGCTTCCATTTTCGACAGTGAACTATAACATCTGGGAGTGGAAGAGGTGCTCCTCCTCCTCTATATATTCAAGATCATCCTTCTGGATCTTGGTGGTAACAACAGTGGCACTGGGCTCCGCATCAATAATCTGATTCCCTTTGTCATTCCCCTTTTCTGGTTTTGACTTAGAGTCAGAGCATGCATATGATTCAGAAGCCTTTAGCTCGGGCACCAATGAATTCTTGGCCCGACACTCACTTGTGTTGTGAGTGTGGATCTTATGCAGCACACAAAAATTTCCCGTGTACTTCTTTGTCTTCATGGTGTTGTTATTTTTTGTAGCTTTGGCGGGTTGTCTTGGGTCGCCTCGCCTTGGATTTTTCCTTTGTTCTGCGGTTTAGGGGCACCTTTCCCTTGCTTCAGATTCACAGATCCAAAGTATCGCTTCTTCTATTTAAAGTTTTGCTTGATCCTGGAAGCATATCACTATGGTACACCAAGCGAGGAGATGTCGAGGAACTCCATTTCCTCTTGAATGTATCTATGTAAACAAATATGGTACTTAAGCACTAGATGTTTCTCTGAATCTTTGATACCCAACTTTGTGCACATGGTATGGAATAGATGCGTTAGCTCATGCACATATTGATCTATTTGCTACCACAATGGTCCATTGCATGTACTTGTCGTCATAGCTCCCCATGGGGTAATATTGTTCCTTGATGGCATCTAGGAAAGAATTCCAATTGGGTTTTGCTGAAAAAAGTGAGGATTCTCTCTCATCCCTCAGTTAGTAGTAGGTTTCCCACTAGTCTAAGACATGGGGGGAGGCTTTGAGGAATACAAAAGTAATTTTTTCCCTATTGGAAAAATCATGAATTGAAAAATATCCTTTCAATAGATTTAGCCATATATCTATGACTTCTACATATATCTAGCCTTCAAATGTGGGAGCATCAAAATTTACTTGTAGCTTGAAGGGAGTGGCACCTCTAGAGTGGTTTCCACAATAGGATGTGTCGCCTGTGGGCATCCGTCGAAGGATATGGGAAAAGTTTTCCATCATTTCATTCCTTTGTCGCTTGAGGGATTCTTCGAGAAATGTTTTGAAAGGATCTAATACTCATTTTCTTTTCTTCTGCCATGGAAGGTTGTTAGGGTTTGCAAGGTTGGTATTGAAAAGGTTCAACTAGTTTGATCCCTAACTCCTTATACCTTGACCTCGTTGGGGAAATGCAAAGAAAAAAATAAAAAGAGAAGACCGCTCTAATACCAATGATTTGAACTTAGAAAAGAATGCAACAGATTATAGATATAACCATAAATACAAAGATGCAGCAGAAATAACACTTCATTTCACTAATATCAAAGAACTAAAATATTCTTACAAACAGAATGGAAATAAACTAGCTCGGGCAATGATAGCTTATATTTGAGAAGAGATGTGGCGGCTACATGCCTTTTAACTGTGTTATAATGAGGCGCAAATACCTATTTATTATTTAGAAACAATGGAAAACCCTAAACATCCAAAAACCTAGCCCTAGGAGATGAATCACTAAATCTGTCGGCCCTGTTGGGGTAATTTGGTACATCAACTTCCCAGGGTCGTAACTTTGGCATATGATCTCTGTTTGACGTAAAAAATACCTCGTTAGAAATATCTCTCCAAGGAATAAAATCTTCAATTCCAAATATTATTTAAAAGCTTATGTTTGCCCATTTTCCAAAAAAAATATCGTTTAGGGCCTCAAAATATCTCCGAAAGTTTAAGACCCAAAAAAATACCAAAAATAGTAAACTGTGCTACAATTAAGGAAACTTAAAAATTGAAAGAAATAATGGTGGGGTTCCAAGTGGAATAGGTGGGTGGCCACCAATATCCACCTGGATCAACCAAATCATTCCATTCATATGATCCCGAGAAAATTTTTAAGTAGAATTGTGAAAGGATCGAGCATAATAAAAGATATTCATCAATATGATGACCAAAGGATGAAAAGATAAATAATTTTTACAATTCAAGAATGAAGAAAAATCTAGCCATGGGTACCAGTGCACCTCATGATGCTCCAACTCAGGACATGCAGGAGTAGGAATAGGGGGAAGAGGAGGAAACAATGCCTCAAGTAAAGAAGTTAGATCCTAGGAAAAGGATCAGGTACTCATTAAGCGAGAGCAATAGGAAATGGAATTCCGATCATATAAAAATAAGAGCTACACAAACAAATCTAGAAATGAGAGAAGGAGAATAATAAGAGGAAGTGGAAGAAGAGGAGACAATGAAGCACGATGATTTGCTTGAGAAGCAACTGGTAGAATAAAAGAGGAGATAGAGAGAGGAATAACAATAGAGGTAGTGTTTGGAGGAGGACATAAAAAAAGGTTGGAAGAAGAAAAATTGACTCGTGAACTAGAGGAGAGCAATTAAAGGAAGAATATACCATCCAACTCATGGATGATGAGCCCACTACTCCTAGTGAACAACCACTAACAGGGGGACATATTCCATTCGATGAAATGGGGATTACACCTCCTCCAACGGACTGGGTCATGGATATATGCACTATAACGATTGATCAATTCAAGAAGAGGATCATACAACAAAGACATAGATATTTCCCTCGGGATCCTCAGAACCCTGTCTCAGTAGCCACAGAAAAGGTGTTTACCTCCAGTGACAAGAAGAAATATGAGGGAAGTTATGGTGACAAATGTTGCATTCACTATAGTGACATATGATAATTCTAAGTACTTTCTCAATGAGAATTCCAGGTTGAAAATATAACTCATTTCGATGAAGAATCAGATAGAGCATCTTGCAGCAAATAACTAGAGGTTGTCATCACAAAACTTCAGCACCACAGAGTGGCAGTTAGCGATGCTAGAAGAGTTGGGACCAATGGAAGATACCATGGAATTACTATATGGTGAGATGATACTTATACAACACTCATCTCATTGGAATTTAGAAGAATGCACAAGAGGTAGTGAAACTCCTGACGATAGCAACCAGAGTAGTTGATTTGATGCAGCACTGGACTACCAAATATCCAAATGCTTCTTAACACTTGGAAAAGAAGGATAAGATTTCCGTAGAAATTAACAGAGTGAAGTTGAGACTCCACTAGCAGAATTACTCACATCTTGGAGCACAACTGATTAACACTGTGGCTGCTTACAACTGACTACAAAATGGGTTTGATTCTCTTACATAGAAGCACAATATTCCCACCATCAGATCTCTTGAAGCAATCAGGGTCAGGAAGGTCATATTTTAGGAGATTAGGGACTACATTGGAAAAATCAAGCAACTAACAAAACAAGAAGGCTTAGAAGTGACCAGAGATGTTATTTAGCATTATGCCTTTGCAACAATCAAAGTGCACATGAATATTTCATGGTTGTGGAATAATTTCCAAGAAAGCTCGAAGAACATACTGTCAAAGGAATTGGAGGTGAAGGTGCACTACAATGGAGACTTTCCAAATCGAATCAAAGCCATCACGAAGGAGTTCAAAGATTGGCACTCTTACATCACAAATGAAATACACAAAGAAGAACATGACTTATCCATTTCATGAACTTCATATTTTATTATTTTTGTTTGATTAGGGCGTTGTCTCATGTTTAAATTTGTCTCTTGTAATAAATTTTATGTAATGGAGTCCAAGAGATACATGTGGAATATGAAAATTCACACTGTTTGGAATGTAATGAATCATATTAGAATATGGATAGTTATAGAAGTAAAAGAGTCATGAGAAGCTCAAGAATCATTGTATTTATTATAAATAGCTCCTCATAACTCAAGTAAGAGGAATTCGGCCAGGATTTTGGAGGCTTAGCCTCGGCTTCTCTTGTATCACATAGGAGATAAATTATTATTTGGAGAAGCAAGTTGTGGCTTCATGTTCCACTACTAGATACAATGTTTCATTCATGTAACAATTTAATTGGAATCTTATGCTTATAATCATAATCTCAATGAGCCGACATTCCTTCATACACATATCATATATGTAGTTGGAATATTCTGATTATGTGTACGGTATATGTTTCTATTCACATACTAATTTAATGAAATATTTTGTTTCTTAGAAATCTCCATTGTTGAATGATTGTTGTTATGTTTTAACGATTGTTGTTTACTATGTGGACTAATCTACAAGTACTCAAAAAACCTTTCACATTCCCTTGGGTCCCCCTTTAGGATAATATTATTACTTTTCTAACCAGTGGCTTGTTTCTCTTACCAACCGCGTAAGTATTCCTATTATACATTACATTGGGTGTCTCACAAAGGTCACATCCTTGCTGACTCAAAGAGGCATTGCATTCTCTTATATGTGATTGCAACCAAAGCATTCCAACGGTTTCTAGATTGTATGATTGGATGGGAAGCCTACACCAAAGGGTGTGAGGTCTAGTTGGGACTTCACATCGAGGAGATCCCCATAAAATGTTGGTGGAATCTAGCACCATCAAAAACTGGTTATTTTGTTTTTCTTATAGAGAATTATCTTTCTTCTTTTTACCATTTCCTTTCTTCTTACTTCCTGGTTTTTAATATTTTAGCTTTGTGGATTGAACAATATTAATCTCAGAAGTAGAATATGCAGGAGTATTGGAAGAGGGGTTTTGGGCATCCATAACCGGAGTGGAACCAGATGATTTACTCGTTGACTGCTGGCTAGCAGAACCAATCATGCCATTGGTGGAATGTGATTCTTTATCGGGAGGTTGTGGAACAATATTTGAAGGTCACAAAGAATTTGATATTTTATCATAATGCGTGCCAAATTGGGTATAAATAATATCAAGACATTGGGCACGAGCAATTACTTTCTCTTCTATCACATCTTTGAATTTAGAAACTGTTGAACCCTTAGTTAAACTGAGAGGGGGGGGGGGGGTGAATCAGTTTAACACATACATGGACTTTTAAAACTTTTCTTTTAAATCTTATTTACACCTTCATTTCATGGTCAACTTAATATGTGAGCAATCTTAATCATGGAGCAACAAGTACATTATCAAAACGATTGTTAATGTAATAAATAGACAATATGAGAGCAGCAGGTATTAAGCAAATGATACATATCAGATCAATACATAAATATCATGCATAGAGACACCAGATATAAGTGGAAACCCATAAAGGGAGAAAACCACATCTTATTATTGTAGTGATGCAAAGGCAAGCTCCAACTCCCTCTCACCACTGTTTTCTGCAGGCACCAACCTACAGGAGGCTCTATCCTCAATTCTGCAAGCTACAACTTGCAAGGAAGCTCCAACTCCCATCAATTTTCTGCAGGCACCAACCTACAGGAGGCTCCAACCTCGGTCAGCTACAACTGACATTTTATCAAGCTACAACTTGATGTGGAAGCACCAACTCCCATCTATTTTCTGCAGGCACCAACCTACAGGAGGCTCCTACCTCAGTCAGCTACAACTGACATCTATCAAGCTACAACTTGATAGAGAAGCTCCAACTTCCTTACTCTTTCAAAAGAAAAACACTTGCTGATTTACCTTGGATATCAGCTCTGTTCTGTACCTTCTTCTCTGCTGTTCATCAACTCTTAAATCAGACCTGCATGATCTCTTCTCAGCCCCTTCTTCTTCTTTGCTCAGCTCCTCCTTATTCACCTTCTTCTTGCAGCTTGCTTATTCTCTTCAACTCCTTTTAATTTCTCGCTCGTGACACTCTCTTCTTCTCTCACACCCTTTTCGTCAACTATCTTCCCTTTGGATAATATCCCTTTGTTTTTATACGAAATAGCTTCTTGCTGATCAAGCAGATCTAATCGAGAATTGAATGGACAACATGCCTTCGTCATTTCTTCTGCATCTTTTCAGCTCACTCAGAAAGATGTAACTGTAGGTGCTTATTTTAATATTACAGTGGGATATTTGCTCTCTTCCAGGAGACTTTCCAATGCATCACAACAATATAAATTTAAATAAAATATTTACATTCAAATTACAAATGAGAACTCCAGCCCCTCGCTTTGTCTCTCGCTTCTTCGCGCACTTGTCTTTCTCCGACCGTGTCTTTATCTTTTTCCGTCCTCTCGCCGTGGTGTAACCTTGCATGCGTAACCTGTTCCTTTTATATCTACTGACTGTAAATCTGGAGGAACTCCAATCCCTTTTATGCTATTAGTGTCTTGTTGATGTGGAACATTCCGCAGGCCGGAACATACATATATCACAACTGTATAGCGTTAATAATCGCCCTCCCGTAAAGCTGAGGTCCGTGGGTCTAGAGACCACGCGGCTTATCGCAACCGTGTTATATTACCAATCGCCCTCCACCTTAAGCCGAGGCCCGTGGGTCCACAGACCACATGGCACTTTTCAATACAATCGCAACAACTTTATGTATATATTTATATATAACAGCGCCTTTACAAATTTCTGATTGCGATTAGAACTGGAACTTAAACACTTGTTAATCATAGTTAATAAGCCCATCGGGTCCGGGCTTCAATCGCAATCGCAACTCTCAGATGGTTGCATGTTCCGCTGCCCTTGCGATCTCCGATTGCAATTAGGAAGGGGTCCCACCTTATCAGACTTTGTTTTATGCGCTCCATAATATAAATCTTGGACCTTTGGTTATATGCTCTGGGCTTCATTGTATTCGAAAATTCTCTGTTTATTTAAGTTCCGAGAATTATCAATTGCGGTTTATAGACCCATCGGGTCCGGATTCTCATCGCAATCGCAATTTCCTGTGGGTTACATATTACGCTGCTCCTGTGATCTCCGATTGCGATTGGGGAGGGGTCCCACCTTATATTACTTCCTTTCCATTGATCATAACACGCTCCACTTTAATATATATCAATGTATATGCCTTGGACCATTGGAACATATGTAATGCGCTCTATGTATACTCCTGCGTGGGTAGCGATTCCCGAAATGAGATTTGTTTTATGTATCCTTCACGTTGTTGGAGATTTCCTGGACTTGGTTCTCGTATATGTAATATGTGCTCCTCTGCTCCATTTCTATGCTTATCTATAGAATCCACTCCACCTCTCTCGTCCTATGAGGCTCCGATCTTCTATGCCTTCAATTGAATAATTCTTTTCCTCAACTTCAACCTTTGCTACATTCTGCAAAATGAATTGATGTATTCTCCCCAACAGTACTTCACAGACTTCCTACTTGAATAGCTTCCCACTCTGTCTCATTCCTCAGCTATTAAATGGCCCTCTTCTGCTGTCCTCACTACTTTGCAGCACATCTACTGTCTCCTGCTGCCTTTGTTTCTTCTATGCTCTACTTGTCTTATGCTCTCTTTGTTTCATCTGCTCCTAGACTGATGCTACTCCTTAATTCTCCTTTTGCTGCCTCTGCTTCTTTAAATGACCCTGTCTCTGCTGCTTGACCCTCTCTACATCTTTCTGCTATGCTGCTCTCTTTGTCTTGTTGCTGCCTCAGGTGTTCTTCCTTTGCCATTTCCTTTTCCTTGTTGCTGCCTCAGGTGTTCTTCCTTTGCCATCTCCTTTGCCATCAATGACAACATTTCCAACAGTCTCCCCCTTTGGCATTGATGGCAACACATCCACCAATAATCTAATTCTTCCTCCAAGTCTTCCTCTGTCTAGCTTCTTTTAGAAGACCCTTTCTTCTATTACCTGCTTTTCCTCCCCCTTTGACATCAATGGAAAAGGGTTGCACATTTCTTAGTGTAGATTCTATCTTTTCATTTTTCTCTCTCTGAGATGTGTTTAGGCATTCTTCTTCTGACTTTGTACCATGCTGCTCTATACTGGTGTACAACATTTGTTGAGAGAACACTTTAGAGAATATTGAACTTGAATAAACATACAGTCTCTTTCTGATGTAGTGTGCCAATACATTTCTGTTGAGGAATATTGTAGATGGAATATGTCTTCTTCTACAATACTCATCTGCAGTCTAGCATTTTTTCAATTATGATGAAGCCAATATATCCTTTATTCCTGCGGTACACCTTTCCTGCCTGTTGGTGATGATATGAGCTAGGATGTTGACATTATCCTTAATAGCTGAAGGTTCTTGTTACAGCTGTGATCAATGAATTAACCAGAATTTGATCTAAGAGATCAAATGCCTTTACTGCTTGCATAATGAACTTTCAAAACAAAACCTTGAGGTAGGATGCATTCAATGTATTGGTCGATCTCACTTATCAACCATGCACTTTTCTTTATGACATAAGGGGGTATGTATGTCAATGATCAATCTCTCTTTAAAGGTGGATTATCAATAAATCCTTTGTGCTGAAGTAGGATTTAGATGATTTTAAAACTTTTGGGCTTCAGAAGGTAATCACTGCTAGTCCTTTATTCTTCAAATACTTTGATTCAAGTGTAAACACAATACTGATCCTTTAGCTCTGCTACTGACCTTCTCAAACTGAATGCAGAATCCAGATAACGCTGGGAATACTACCTTGATGTACGTTTGCCATAATACTTTTGATCCTGAGGACCTGTTTTATCCTTACCTAGCTGGTTGATCTCCCCCTGGAATGATATTCTATTGATAGATATGCTACCTGTACCTAGTACCAATTGATATTACCTTGATAAACCATGCAGAGATTTCATTTTAGCTTGCACATGAACCCATAGTTTCCACTATTGATCTTTCCACTGTTCACACCAACAATCATCAATATCCTGAATCTGATCTTGGCATCATTAACCTGCTACTTATTCTGTCATCCTGATTTGAAAGAATGTCACTGCATTTTTATTTTCTATGACAGTTCCAGAATCACTGCTGCCTTATACACTGCTTTATATACCAATTCAACTGTTATCATGGCTTCTTGATGCCTTTTTAATAATCGCAACCAGATCTCATAACAAACCTTTGAAGATTTGAATATACTGCTCGCTTTATAGTTCGCCGCCCGACCTTGTATTAATGCTTTGACAAACAAACTTTATAATAATACTTTCGGACTGGCCCACCTATGCACCGTACCTCCTCTATCTTCCGCGCACTTTTATTAAACTTCGCGTATCTTTATCGAATAGTCACCGCCGGATGTCCCCTTTTCAAATCAACGGTCTTGAGAAATTCCGCTCGGTGTCCCGGTACTGACGTTAACTTGCGAAGTCGCAGGTTAAACGGTGGCTTCCAATACCACCTATGCCACGTGTCAACAATCTTATGGAATCGCTAGCCCTCTAGATAATACCATCTCCATACCAAAAGTGGTGCAAAATAATCTGAAAACCATAAGTGGTTTTGCTACAATGTTTCACCAAGGTTCCGGTCTTCTTTATTAAATAGTCATTTTTCAATATATTATAATGATTCGAACCCGCTCACGAATGTTTCTCTCCACCATTCACATTGCGCATTTGACTATGGTTCCGCTCCACCATTCACAACCTTTGCACCTTACAAACCTTTGCAGAGTTCCACATTATGAAACATTCTTCTTTCTGAATATACAGGCAGATTCTTAGCTTGATTTACTGGGTTCGACTTCACAGGGTTTTAGTCTTCAATCAAAGCCTATGCCACTCAATTAATGAATAATTGCTCAATAATTCATCTATAAACTGCATTACACCCCTAATTCATGAATAAACCAATTCTGCTTCAATTCTTCTGTTTCTTCTGCAGAGTGCACACACAGACACTCATTCACAGAGAGTATGGTTCATTAGTCTTCTGAGTGGAACAAGAAATTTGCACAAACCGATGCTACAAGGTTCTTCACCACATAATTGCCACACAATCACTCTAATTTCCATACCCTGCTTATTGGACTCGGCTCAATTACATAGGATCATTCATCAAGAACTCATGTGTTCACACAGGATTTAACTAGTCAAATGCCTTTGCTGCCTTTGTTCTCCTTCTAACAATTTTGCTGGCTATTGTGAGTTTCAGATGGTCTTCTTCCTCCATATATCTCTGTTAGAGGAAATTCCTTTCTCTTACTGATCTCATAGATGTTATCATTCCAAGGAGCTCTTCTTAGACTACTTTCATTTGGTAAAAATATGAACTGCTCTCCCCCTGGGATGCTGCTTCAAATCTATAACTGGTTAGATATTTGCTTTGTTTCGTAGAGCAGCTCCCCCTGAGACTATGCTAGATTCATTATGTTATGGAGATAATAGGCTCCCCCTTTCTCTTTTCCTTCCAAACTTTATTGAGGTTCTTCATAATGTCTGCACTACTTTTAAATTCATAGTTTTGTTTGATTTGCTTTGATCCCATCATCTGTCTAGAGTTCTTTAATGTATATGGCAGATTACAGTCTTTAGCTTTGTGACCACGCTTGAGGCATACATAACATCTTATTTGACCAAGGTGCATTTGAGCTGATGTATAATATTTCATTCCTCTTTTTGAACATAATTTACAATCAACATATTTATGTCCAAATTCATTGCATGCATAACAGTAGCCATAGAAATAATTTGTGTACCTGGTGGAAGATTGTCTTTTCCCTTTGCTTGCTTGAGGGGTTCTTCTCTTTTGCTGCATCCTTTGCTGGTTGGACTGGATTGGCTTTGTCTTACAATATGCTGCATTATGTCCTGGTTTATGACAAGATAAGCATGTGCTAATTTTCATAGGCGGGAGGAACCTCCTTTGACATCTTCCGAATTTGTTCAATTCATCCCTAGGAGCATATGAGCCTTTAGTAGCTGATTGTTTCATCCTCTCATTCTCTGCTCTTTCATGTTGCTGCTTGATTATGTTTGTTTCTTTGCAACTCATGTTCCTGCTGGTTTCTGCTTCTGTAGGAATTTGCTGAGCTGTTTCACAGTTCTTTACAGTTTTTACAAAAATGATTTTCTTGTTATCTTCAACCTTGGACTTACTGGTTTCACCTTCATATCCTATCCCAGCCTTTATGAGAGGTGACCTTTGAGCCTTTAGAATTTGGTCCAACTGTCCGGAGCTTTTCATTTGAGGAGTATTCATTAATAAATCTCTTTGGGCCTTTTCTAATTTCTTTCTTAGGTTCACTACTTCTTCTTCCAATTTTTTACATTCCAGATTTTTCTCTCTCATTTGTTGCAGCAAAGTGTCTTCTATTTTCCTTGCTTCTTCAAGGTGTGTCTTTAGGCCAACAATTTCTTTCTTATCTTCAAATTCTCTCTCATCACATATTTGCATCACTGTCTTAAGGTCTTTGTTTTCATTCTTCAATCTTTCTATTTCAGTCAAAGCAGTGTCAAGTTTGGCCTTTTCTTCAGCTGCAATTTCTTCATGGTTCTTACTATCATTCACACTAGCAGGTACTTCATTTGATTCAGAATATTATTTTTGACATGGATTTCTCTTTTTCTTAATTCTCTTATCCTTCTTGTCAGTGCAGTCCTTAGTGTCTACTCCATGTATGAAGTGCAATCTATCCCAGATTTATTTTGCAGAGGTTAAATCGATTATCAACTCAAGGTCCTTGTTATGAAGATTGTCATATATCACACATTTTGCCTTAGCATTCCTCTGTTGTTCTTTCACTGTGGGTGAGTCTGTGCAGTAACCATCACAAACAAGCTTCCATACCTCTGGATCATCAGCCATAAATCCTGTCTTAACCTTATCTCTCCATTCAGGAAAGTTAGTTGTATTTAGCACATGTACATTTTGATAGTCCATGACTCAACCAGATCTCCTTCAAGCTATTAAGCTTACACCAAAGGAACTGGCTCTGATACCAATTGTTGAACCCTTAGTTAAACTGAGAGGGGGGGGCGGGTGAATCAGTTTAACACATACATGGACTTTTAATACTTTTCTTTTAAATATTATTTACACCTTCATTTCATGGTCAACTTAATATGTGAGCAATCTTAATCTGTGAGCAACAAGTATTACTATCAAACAAATTTGTTAATGTAATAGCAGATTGAATATGAGAGCAGCAAGTATTAAGCAGATGAGATAAACCACATCAACACATAAACATCATGCACAGAGACACCAGATATAAGTGGAAACCCATAAAGGGAGAAAACCACATCTTATTATTGTTGTGATGCAAAGGCAAGCTCCAACTCCCTCTCATCACTGATTTTCTATAGGCACCAACCTACAGGAGGCTCCTACCTCAATTCTGCAAGCTACAACTTGCAAGGAAGCTCCAACTCCCATCAATTTTCTGCAGGCACCAACCTACAGGAGGCTCCAACCTCAGTCAGCTACAACTGACATTTTATCAAGCTACAACTTGATGTGGAAGCACCAACTCCCATCTATTTTCTGCGGGCACCAACCTACAGGAGGCTCCTACCTCAGTCAGCTACAACTGACATCTATCAAGCTACAACTTGATAGGGAAGCTCCAACTTCCTTACTCTTTCAAAAGAAAAACACTTGCTGATTTACCTTGGATATCAGCTCTGTTCTGTACCTTCTTCTCTGCTGTTCATCAACTCTTAAATCAGACCTCCATGATCTCTGCTCAACCCCTTCTTCTTCTTTGCTCAGCTCCTCCTTATTCACCTTCTTCTTGCAGCTTGCTTATTCTCTTCAACTCCTTTTAATTCTGCTGCACACTCTCTTCTTCTCTCACACCCTTTTCGTCAACCATTCTCCCCTTGAATATTATCCTGTTTTATACAAAAATAGCTTCATGACTGTTTGTATTCCACTGAGAATTCGAAATGGACAGCCATGTCTCTTCGCCTTCTGCCTTCTCATCTCTTTTCAGCTCACTCAGAAAGATGTAACTGTAGGTGCTTATTTTAATATTACAGTGGGATATTTGCTCTCTCTCGGAGACTTGCCAATGCATCACAACAATATAAATTTAAATAAAATATTTACATTCAAATTTAAATGAGAACTCCAGCTCACTCGTTTTGTCTCTTGGCTTGCTGCGCACTTGTCTTTTCTCTGACTGTGTCTTTATCTTTTCTGTCCTCTGCTGTGGTGTAACTGTTGCATGCGTGTAACTGTTCCTTTTATATCTGCTGACTGTAAATCTGGAGGAACTCCAATCCCTTTTATGCTATTAGTGTCTTGTTGATGTGGAACATTCCGCAGGCCAGAACATACATATATCACAACTGTATAGCGTTAATAATCGCCCTCCCGTAAAGCTGAGGTCCGTGGGTCTAGAGACCACGCGGCTTATCGCAACCGTGTTATATTACCAATCGCCCTCCACCTTAAGCCGAGGCCCGTGGGTCCACAGACCACATGGCACTTTTCAATACAATCGCAACAACTTTATATATATATATTTATATATAACAGCGCCTTTACAAATTTCCGATTGCGATTAGAACTGGAACTTAAACACTTGTTAATCATAGTTAATAAGCCCATCGGGTCCGGGCTTCAATCGCAATCGCAACTTTTAGTTGCAAGTGATCTGCTGCCAGATTTTCTCCGATGCGATTGGGTTGTTCTGATGCGATCATGTCGGACTTCAAAAACTTGTTACTCATGGTTTATAAGCCCATCGGGTCCGGGCTTTAATCGCAATCGCAAGTCTTTAACATGTGTTCCGATTGACCAATGCCGATGCGATTGGAACACGGAATTGAAACATTTTTAATCATAATTTATAAGCCCATCGGGTCCGGGCTTCAATCGCAATCGCAACTCTCAGATGGTTGCATGTTCCGCTGCCCTTGCGATCTCCGATTTCAATTAGGAAGGGGTCCCACCTTATCAGACTTTGTTTTATGCGCTCCATAATATAAATCTTGGACCTTTGGTTATATGCTCTGGGCTTCATTGTATTCGCAAATTCTCTGTTTATTTAAGTTCCGAGAATTATCAATTGCGGTTTATAGACCCATCGGGTCCGGATTCTCATCGCAATCGCAATTTCCTGTGGGTTACATATTACGCTGCTCCTGTGATCTCCGATTGCGATTGGGGAGGGGTCCCACCTTATATTAATTCCTTTCCATTGATCATAACACGCTCCACTTTAATATATATCAATGTATATGCCTTGGACCATTGGAACATATGTAATGCGCTCTATGTATACTCCTGCGTGGGTAGCGATTCCCGAAATGAGATTTGTTTTATGTATCCTTCTGCCTGGGGTTAAGCGATTTCCGGAATTTGGTTCTGTATATGTAATATGTGCTCCGCCCTCTGTTGCATCTATAGGATCCACTCCTTCTGTTATACTTGTAGCAAATCCTATGAGGCTCCGATATTCTATGCCTTCAATTGAATAATTCTTTTCCTCAACTTCAACCTTTGCTACATTCTGCAGAATGAATTGATGTATTCTCCCCAACAGTACTTCACAGACTTCCTACTTGAATAGCTTCCCACTCTGTCTCATTCCTCAGCTATTAAATGGCCCTCTTCTGCTGTCCTCACTACTTTGCAGCACATCTACTGTCTCCTGCTGCCTTTGTTTCTTCTATGCTCTACTTGTCTTATGCTCTCTTTGTTTCATCTGCTCCTAGACTGATGCTACTCCTTAATTCTCCTTTTGCTGCCTCTGCTTCTTTAAATGACCCTGTCTCTGCTTCTTGACCCTCTCTACATCTTGCTGCTATGCTGCTCTCTTTGTCTTGTTGCTGCCTCAGGTGTTATTCCTTTGCCATTTCCTTTGCCTTGTTGCTGCCTCAGGTGTTCTTCCTTTGCCATCTCCTTTGCCATCAATGACAACATTTCCAACAGAAACATCTTCTATTGTGGATGGTAATGAAGACTTAATAAACCATTCAACTAATAATTGGTCAAGAACAAAGGTTTTGACTAAACGAAGACAATGTCATCACTCACCAATAGTAGAACTTCGTCACAATAGTTAGAGTCTTCTGATATCTCGGGTGACCTAAATATGGCTTGACATGAAATTCCCTCAAGATAATCTTCTTGAGCTCACGGTTGTCCGACACATAGATCTTGTCCTTAAATATCACCAACCCAGTTACTGTGAGATGATAATCCACATCGTGATCACATGTACCCTGTTGTTGTAACATGTGCTTAAGCTACTTGTACCTGTCATCCTAGTGTCCTACTTATAATATATGATCCTATAAATATGTCCCATATGAACTTGTAGTTTCCATGTGATTTAATTGCACTCTTCTGCTAAGAGCATTTGCAACCTTGTTCTCCTTTCCCTTGATGTCCCTTATCTTGAAGTCAAACTCACTCAGTGTATCCAACCATCTAGATTTCCTAGAATTCAGATTAGGTTGGTCAAACAAGTACCTCAACCCACTGTGATCACTCATAAAAAAACCTCTTGTGAAGTAGATAGTGCCTCTACATCTTCAAGGCATGGATGATCGCTTCCAACTCAAGATCACGAGTCACATAGTTCTGCTCATGTTCATTCAACTTCCTTGACTCATAACATACCACCTATCCCTCATGCATCAAGACTCCACCAAGTCCTTTCTTGCAAGCATCCGTACACACCACAAACTCTTTATCTGGATTTTCAATCTTTAAAACTTGAGTGTTTGTAAGAAACTCCTTCAACTGATCAAAACTATATGCACATACCTCTTTCCATTCAAAATTATTTCCTTTCCTCTAGAAAGATGTAATAGGATAGGAAATCCATGAGAATTTCCTAATGAAATACTTGTAATAATCTGATAACTTCATGGATGATATGGCCTCATCAACATTCCTACAAGTTTCCCATTCCATGATTTCTATGATATTTTCCATATCCATTACTATACCTTCTTTAGAAACAACATGTCCAGAGTAATGAAATTATGTCTGAAAGAAACTACACTTACTAAGTTTGGAATACAAATGATTCTCTCTCAACATTCTTAAAACTACTACCAGGTGTTTTATATGATCTTCCTCATTCTTAGAATATACCAATATGTCATCAACTTTGAATACTATCACAAAATTTTATAGACTAGGACACAACACACTATTCATCAAACACATGAAAGTAGTTGGAGAATTAATAAGACCAAAAGGAACTACTACACACTCATAATGTCCAGACCTGTGATGAGGCCCATCATTAGGTATATTTTAAAGGGTTAAAAATCCATACTTTAGCTATTAAGTTACCTCTCTCACACATTTATTTATATTTTTTTAATATCATGCCTAATGAAGAAGGGTGTATGATATGTGTCATGTTTTGTTTCCTAGTTTGAATTAATTATAGGAAACAAAGCTATTTTTGAGATATTTTCCACATAAGGGCTCAGAGTAGAAAACAAGGAGATATTGTAGGAGGTTTTTCCACCTCCTTAACTCTCTCAATCAGTCAATAGCACACCAACATCTCCCCCAATAGCTCGAAGGAAAAGGAAACCAAGAAAAGTGGTGGTTATGAGGATCCAAGCTCCACTCTTCTCGAGATCAAGGAGGAATTATTCCTACTTTTAAGGGAGCTGCTCATATCTACCCATGTGTCTAAATAAGAATATGAAAGAGCTCATTAGGATTGGAACTTTGTATTCATCTAGGTAGTTCTTGAGCTCCGATTTCATGCTATTGTTGATTGTCATATGACGTACTAGACCTTATTATGCAATGATAATGAGAAGCAGCTTGTTCCATCATTGATTTAGTCTCAGAGGGCTGATGCTTTTGGGTTAGGGCCCAATCCATTGGCTAAGTACCTCTTATGTATTTATATTCTCTCTTTATGTTTTAGCATTTCTTCTAGTCTCTTTTCATTCTAGTAGCAGTAAAAATCCATCAAAAATGTGCTTGTAGCCTCCCTTTCTCCCCTCCCTCATGGGAGATGGAGGGAAAGGATATCCAAACATAGATAAAAAAATAATTTGTTTATGATTTATTAGAATGTTAGATAGTGTGGTTATCATGTTCATCATATACTTACTGCAAGTTATAAGTTGGATTTGTGCTTAGATCAAATTTTAGCTTAGGTTAAGTAGGTTTTTTTATTCAACTCATCTTTTCCACTTATAACATGTTGATTTTTCAATAATACATGCATGAATGTGTGTAGTGATTGCAGGGTTGTATACAACTGCAAGGAAAAGACCCTTTTCATTAGAGTCATCCTTCTCCTCTCCAACCTTCAAATCTTCCACCAAAACCCTGTTTTGTTAAACCACCTTCACCACCACTGTGAGTAACCTTCCAAGTGAAAAACAAGCCTTCCAAGGGATTTGAGTTTGGCTGGAGGTGTTGGTCACCTCTCCCTCACCTTTTTCCACCTCCTCTCACCTTTCCACACCTTCCTTGCACCTTTTTCATATTTATAACCCTCTTGACCTATTTCCTATAGCACTTCACGACATCTTGTAGCAACTTCCTGTAGCAGTGTTGTAGGTCACCTCTTCACTCCAGTTTAGCTCCTTTTTTCCTTTTGAACCTAGCATAGGATTAACTTGACCCCCAACTCTAAATTCTTGGTCAGAAGAGACCCTTAGATCACTCCAAAGCTCATTCCTTCCTTGTTGAAAAAACATAGTAGGCATTAATGTTTTATGTCATTTCAAAATTAGATTGAATTTTTCATGAAAGTACAGTTAAATGAAATAATATATAGGAGTTGGTTTATGATTTGATGAAGTGTGTTTCTTTACTACAAAATGAATATATAGATAGATGAATGATTTCCCATAACATAGTTTCCTCTTTCTGCATCTAGGTTAAATGGTTATTCTTTGATTTCACAATCAATTGCAAGTATAATTTTGATAGATACTCCCTTTGTCTTATACCAAAAGAAATTCCCCACATTACATTAGCTAGTTGAACTTTAATCAATTATAAGGAATGGCCTAGAAGTACTACAATGAGAGTGGCATGGGTAGAATCCATCTGATGTGCATATAACACTATCACCTCTAAGTTTGTATGAACCCCAGGTTGATAAGTAAATATGAGTAGTCCTTGGTAGTTTCAACACTCTTGGTGCAATACCAGGGCTCACCACTTTTTGGCACCATTGTCGGGGAGGTGACTAAGTAGATTCTTGTTTTTTTCTTAAGAATTTATTTATTTATTTATATTTTCATACAATTTGAAAAAGTGAAAAGGAACAAAAAATTGTCTTTCATGCCTCATAGGAGTAGGGACAACGAAAGAAAATTTATACCAAAAACCCCCACATCCCCACACAGTACACCATCACTATTTTTCAGTGATTGGGAACTAGAATACCTTTTAGATGATCACCCTAAAAACTTTTAAGAACCTATTGGGGAAGAATAGGAACCTGCTTCACCTGTTTAAGCTATGGCTGAGAATATAAACCAAGGAGTCTTTCCCATCAGAGAAACCAATGGAGAGACTAAGATGAAGAGCATAAACCTTTCAGCCCTTCCACACTTCAATGGATTAACTTCTAAGGACCTTGACACTTTCATATTTTAGTTTTTTGTTGTCTGTAGGACTTATGACTATGCCTCAGATGAAAAAACATTGAAATTGTTCCCCTCTACTTTCAAGGATGAAACCTTGCTATGGTTCATGGGTTTGCTTGGGGACATCATCACTACTTGGGCCCAAATGCAAGAGTCATTCAACAAAAAATAAAAATTTTATTGTAGTCAAAATAAACCAAGGAAGAAATATTTCGAATGACCATAGGGCCTAATGAATCTTTAGAAGACTATGAGGGAAGGCTTCAACTGAACTACAAGAGGGCTAATTGCACATTATATCCTGGATCACTCAAGTTAGTTATTCTCTGAGGGATCAGGGAGGAAGTGTTAGAAACCAGTAACATGCTATGTGGCGGGGATATATATCAGTTTACCTATGATGACATCAAAAATGTGTTCAAAAACCATTCTAACAAAACCAAAAAAATGGGCAGAAATAATCAAGGCTTGGCCAGTACCTCTTCCTCCACCTCATCCATAAAAATTGGGATAGGGAACATGCTATAGGATTTCAAGAGTGAAATTATGTATAAATTTTCCTTTCAAATGGATAACATGTAGATCAAAAGGAAACAAGAGGAGGTAGAGAAAGGCCTATGCACTAGAAGACACCCTAGGAATGAATTCCCAATGAATGTCATAGAAGTTTGCAACAAAAAAATTCTCTTCCTTGCCTAGCCTAAAATATGTATACCAAGGGGTGGAAGGTGGTCCAAATTAACTCTGATTTATAATTCAAATGAGGCTTCAATGACCTTGGCCATACCAACAGGGCATGCAAGGTGCACCTTATTATTACTACAATCCAAACCAAAATGCACCCTTGTAACCTTTGTATTATTTCACTCATCCTTCATGGCCCACACCTCCTTCTTAGCCTTATGCCCTCCATATCATCCTCAACCTGTCAATCAACCATTTCAACCATATGCTCCCCAACCTCCTCAATGGAGAAACCCATCACAAGGTTGGAGGCCTCAAGTCGACCAAGCTCCTGCTTTATTACCTCCACCCCAACATCAACCTCAACTCACTCACCCTGATACACCTAAGCAACCTCAAATGCATGCTCAACCTAATCTGAATTCGAATAATAAACAAGCACAATAAGTCTACATTAGAGAGACATATTACCCTATCTATGTTGTGGAGATCCATGAGATTAACCTTAGGTCTGGGAGATTTCTCCCAGGTAACTATCCACTATCTCCACCTGAAGGGGTTTAAGAGGAAAAGGAATAAGTAAATCCACCTCCTTTTCCCGAGACATTTATTCATCATAGCCAACACACCCCAGAAGAGACTAAACTTCGAGGAGAATTGAAGAATCTGTGTGTAAATATACCCCTTCTCTAGAATATTAAGGATGTTACCATATATAATAAGATTATAAAAGAGAAATGCTTCAAGAATCCTAGAAGACATAAGAGAGACACCCCCACCATCAATGTTGTAGGTCAATTATATGATTTGATGTTAGGGAGTGTGATTTTCCCAAAATACCTAGACCCTGGGAGTCCAGTAGTGGATGTACACATTGATGGTATCGGTGTCCCTCATACATTGACTGATATTGAGGCTGCCATAAATGTGATGACTAAAGAAACCATGTTGAATCTCAATCTCCAAGGAGCTTTGACAAAGACCACTACAGTTCTACAACTTGTAGATAGATCCACAATAGCTCCTGAGGGAGTTGTTGAGGATGTTATGGCCTCCATTGACTCATTGGAGTATCCCACTGAATTCCTAGTAATTCAACCGAAAACAAGTTTAATGGTTATCCTCTTATCCTAGGAAGACCTTGGTTGGCCACTGTTGATGCCTATATGAGTTGTAGGGCTCAAAACATGACCATTAAGAATGGGCCCTTATCAAAACAACTAGTATTATATGCTCCTTCTCAACCTTGTATTGAACATGATCTACCTTTGTGGATGAATGATGAAGAAGAAGATGAATTTTACCATGAAACACCTTACCTTGTTTTCATCTTAAATGTTGTTATCAGAGGGGCGAAAACTGATGAAGATGACCTCATTGACCATATCCTTTAAAACCAACCCCCCACTTCCATTCCACTTGATGAACTTGTGATAAAATTCGAAAGCATTCTTTGGAATGAGCTATGCTCAGTTGACTCAATCCATGAACCTGCCAATATTGTAGAATTTGGCCCATTTGGAACCATGAATATCAATCCCTCTCTCTTGACCAAAGAGGAGGAAAAATTATGCCAGCTGCTGAGATAGAAATTAGATGCTTTTGCTTGAGATTACAAAGAAATGAAAGGGGTGCATCCCTCAGTCTGCACACACCATATTTATATAAAAGAGGGATGCAAGCTTGTGCGCTAGCCCTAGAGGAGAATAAACCCAACATTGAAAGACATAGTAAAGGGTGGATTATAGAAGTTGATAGATGCGGGGTTCATATACCCCATATCAGATAGGTAATGGGTGTCTCCTCTAGTCTTAGTCCCAATTAAGAATGGGAAGTGGAGGATCTGTGTTGATTACATAGAGTTGAACAAAGCCACAAAGAAATACCATTTCCCTTTTCCATTCATTTACCAAGTATTGGACGATCTTACAGGGAAGAAGTTCTTCTCTTTCCTGGATGGGTTAAGTGGTTATAATCAGATCCATATTAGCCCTGAAGACCAAGGAAATACTACATTTACACCTCCTTGGGGAACATTTTCTTATAGATTTGTTCCATTTGGCCTATATGATGCCCCTACCATTTTTTAGAGAGAAGTCTAGAGCATTTTCGCTGAGCTTGTCCATGATTATGTGGAAATCTACATGGATGGTTTAACTCATGATGGGTATGATTTCCAAGAGGTCCTCTCTAATATGGGTAAATTATCGAGGAGATGCATTGAAATACATCTCTCTTTGATTCCTAAGAAGTGTGAATTCTTGAGGAAGGCAGGGGTTGTCCTTGGCCACTTCATATCTTAGGTAGTGATACAAGTATACCCAAACAAGATTTCTATCATAAAAAGGGTGCCTAATCCTAAGAAATAGATAGATGTTAGGAGCTTCTCGGGCTTGGATGGTTACTATAGGAGATTCATAAAGGATTTTAGAAAGGTGGCTTCACCATTGTTTGGATTGCTAGCCAAGGACTCTGATTCTGTTGGTCAAGTTTTTGTCAAGAAGCCTTTGAAATCATAAAGGAAACGTTGGCCACTACCCCTATACTTCAAGGTCCCAACTAGGCTATGCCTTTCCATATCCATACTGATGTATCAGATAAAAATGTGGGAGCATATTTGGGACAAATGGATGATAACTTTCCCTATGCCATTTATTTCATTAGTAAAAATATGTCTAAGTTTGAATTGAACTACACTGCCACTGAGAAAGAGATGCTAGATATTGTCTATTCCTTGAATAATTTCATAAATTATATTAATGGATACCAAAATTTTGTGCATACTGGCCATGCATCAATTAAATACTTGATGAAAAAACCTGATGTGAATGCTAAAATTATTAGGTGTTTATTATTGTTGCAACAATTTGACTTAACTACCATTGATAAGCCAAGGAAAGAAAATTTAGTTTCAATTTTTTTGTCTAGACTAAATTTTCCTGTAGATAATGAAGAGATGATTGATGATAAACTTCATAATGAGCACTTATTTTATATCTCACTATTCTCTCCCTAGTTTTCTAACATAGTCAACTACCCGGTTGCTGGGAGATTTCCTCCAAATCTGTCATCCAGGGAGAAGAGAATAATTGTGTGAGAGAGTGCCCCTTTCACTTGGATTGGTGGAAATATTTTATAAGGAGACGTGTCAAGGAAGAGGAAGTCTTTGACATCCTCTCAAAATGTCATGATGGGCCCTGCGAGGGTCATTTTCCTACTAAAAGGACTACTTTATTTTCCTTTCAAGATGGATACTATTGGCTTAATCTCCATCAAGATGATAGAAGGTATACCAACATATGTTTCCAATGTAAGAGGATGGGAAAATATGCACCCAGGGATGAAATTCCTTTACAACCTGAAGTGGACTTATATCCATTTGACAAGTGGGGCATGGATTTCATTGGGCCAACTGATCTACATCCTGGAAAAAGAAATACATCACAATATGCACTAATTATATGAAAAAGTGGGTTGAGACAAAGGCTGTCAAGGAAACAAAATAAGAAAAAGTGGCTAAGTTCTTAAGAGAAAACATGTTCTACAAATTTGGGTATCCAAGGGAGATAGTCATTGATCAATGAGCTCAATTCACATCACATTTGATTGAGAATCTCCTAAGGAAGCATAATATCAAGAACATAACATCTACTGCCTATCACTCTTAAGCAAATGGGAAAGTAGAGGTTACTAATAGAGCACTGGAAAACATCCTCACCAAGGTAGTGAGAAGAAACAAGAAATTTTGAGTAGACATATTAGTGGAGGCAACTTGGGCCTATAATACCACTTGTAAGACAACGACTGGGTTCACTCCATATGATCTAGTTTATGGGAAGAAATATTTTCTTTATATTGAATTTGAATACAACAATCTCAAAATGGCATCCCAATTAGATTTAGATGTCACAAGGGCACACAAAGAAAGGTTGCTTCAACTAAATGGCGTAGATGAATTAGAATGTAGGCCCTCTTCCACACTGAAGTCATACAATTGCAAAGGAAGGTTTGGCATGATAGACACATCAAGGAGAAAGTATTCCAGGAAGGAGATTGGGCTTTGCTATATGACTCTAGGTTCAAGGAATTTAATGGGAAGTTGATGAAAATGTGGTTAGGTCCATACCTAATAGAGAAATGCCTTGAAAATGGGGTTGTTCAGATTATAACCATTTATGAGGAGGGGATTCCTCTGCTTGTCAATGGTTATAAGCTAAAGGTCTACAAAAATCCCATGTCCAAGGCATAGTTCATCAACACAATAAAAATAAGAGTAAATGTGATTGGGAGCCTCATAGCTTCCAGTCCACAACCTTCCTAGGAAAAATAAATAAAAAGAAATAAATAAAGAGGCTTGGGTGAAAACCTACATGAGGCATCCATGGCAAAGTATAGGATTGAAAATCTCTCTTAGGCAGTCCTGGAGCAAAAAAAAGGAAAAGAAAAATAAAATATCCCTGAGTGAAAACCTCTTTGAGGCTCCTAGGGTAGGCTAGGGGGTTGAAAACCTCTTTTGACGCAACCCACTAGTTTTGGAAAAAACAAAAAAAATGAAAAAAAATGAAAAAAAAAAGAAAAAAAAAGAACCAAGTAAAGAAGGTGAAATGACAACATGATTGTGGACCTTTCTTTTTTCTATCTTGCTAGGATATGAATAGTGGCATGTCATGGTCATAAATTGAAAGGGATTTCTCCTATTTCTCTTCACACCTCCATCAATCCATTGTCTCTTCAACACCAAAACTCACCTCTTAATCCCTCCACACCATCCTATGAGCTCAAAAATCAAATTTTACATCCTCTCTGTGGTGCTAGAGGAAGTTCTTGTGCTGCTACATGAAGTCCTATAAATTTTATAAGAAGTTACAATGAGCTACAAGAGGGTGGATCACAGACAAAGAGCATCCACCAAGGGCCCTAATGTGTCAAAAATTCAATGGGGAGTCTATTTACACCATGTCCTACCACCTTCGTATCACTCCTCCATCTCAAACACAGATATTTGGCCCTCAAACCATACACTCTGTAACCTATTTAAAACATTTCTTTTGTTGTTGAAAAAATAGAGTTCCCTCACTCCATTTTCCAAGACCATACCACTTCCTCATCATCCTGTCATCACCCTACGATAATCCTAATATCTCTCCATACTCTCCCTCATCACCCATGCAAAGTTGGAGTCCAGAATAGGCAAAGAAATATGCTTCTACAGGAAGAAGCAACTTCCTGTAGCAAACCCTGTGTAAGCACCAACAAAGCCTTAAACATTGTTTTGATCATTCATGAAGACAAAGAAGACTTTTGAGATGACTCTGAAGGTAGCAATGATACTCTAAGAAGGATCATCCACTAGTAAACATGCACTTTAAGACTCAACATGGTACCTTCACACACAACAAAAAAATCAAGATAAACACCTCAAAAAGAATGAGGACACACAACAAAAGCTCAGGCAACAATACAAACTCAGTTGATTCCACTCCAAGGGTCCAACTCCAACATGCATCATCTTGAAATTTTTTGATAAGGAGGTAAGGCTCAGGTATGGCACTCTCTCATCATATCCTTATGCATATGTGACTAAATGAATGAATGTCGAGAGGGAAAGTTTTAATAAGTTGAAGGTGGCTAGTTAACTTGGCTACCCTTGACTATTTGAACTAAAAGTGAATGATAGAGTCCTCATGAAACGTGGAGATTTCAAATAAGTTAAAGTAAAAGAACCAGAAGTGGGTGTTAATTACGAGGGAGAAGGGAATGATAACTTTGAGTGGGACCAACGATCCAAATTAGGAAAACTCATGCAAGCGATAGATCAACATAACGGTCCAACCAACTCGAAATAACATAAAAGGTACTTGAGTTTTATTCCCCTCACACATTTTTCCATTCTAAGAACAATTTGAGAGATGAAAAATCTTGCAAACCACCAAGGGGCTTCGAACCTCGATCCTCTAATGCTAGAGGACAATGCTACAGGAAGTTTTGTAACTGCTACAAGAAGTCTGTGATTGCTACGTGAATAGACAAGTAGTGCTACATGAGGACATAAGGGGTATATGCATGCAAAAAAATGCCCAATTGGTTCAAGAAATTCCCATTTTTTAGGCCAGAGCATCATTCTAAGAAGTAAGTTTCCATCAACTCACCTCTCCATCATAATTTCACACAATTTCTCTTAAAAAAATTTTGCAGTCTTCAGTCATAAAATTTTGAAATTGAAAGGTTCTATATGAGGGAAATAGAGGGTCAATTCATAGAATTGGAGTGATAACAAGTTTTGTGGCCCTATAATACCATTTAATTCAACACTAAGGCCATAAAAAACACCTTTCCTTCACCTAGTCAAGGGCATAGAAAAGTTTAGGGGCGAATTTTCGCCCATGGGAAAAATTAAAGGGTTTTAAATTTTTATTGGGTGAATTTTTTGTATCATAGTATAATATTTCAAATCGCCCCAAATTTATTTTATAAAAAAATTAGGTCTAGAGGTTAGCCCACCTTATTTTAAGGGAGAGGGTAAAAAAGGTAAATTTATATTTCAAATTGCCCCAAATATATTTTATAAATAAATTAGGTCTCCAGGTTAGCCCACCTTATTTTAAGGGAGAGGGTGAAAAAAGTAAATTTATATTTCAAATTTCCCCAATTTTTTTTTTTTTTTTAAATTAGGTCTAGAGGTTAGCCCACCTTATTTTAAGGGAGAGGGGGAATTAAAACAACTTATTTACATCTCAACTCCGAATCTACTGGTTCAAATCTCCTTTCACTCTAAAGAGGTTTGCATCTGAAGATATTTGATCCCTCTAGGCCCTTGATAGCTCCAGATTTAAGATGGATTTAGGTAAAAATAAAAATCACACTATGTGAAAACAATTTTACTTGCTCAAAATAAAATAAAAATAATAAAAAAAATAACATTAAAATAAAAATAATTTCATGGTATTGACACATGGTATGAGAACCCATGGTATTCATGTGGAACATAACATATTTAAAGGGTAAAATTAAACCAACTTAGATCCATCTTAACTTAGGATCTACCAAGCCGAGAGAGAGATGTCAAATATCAAATAGCTTGTGACACAAACCTATTTTCACTGAGTGAAAATATATTTTGAAACCTTTTGAGGTTTAGTGGATCCAAAGTTAAACTGGATTTACACTGGTCACATTTTGTAAGCCTAGATGATGCTTCATAAGTGGGTATGTTTTTTATGTTATACATTCCTAGATGAGGCTTTAGAAGTGGGTATGTTTTTTATGTTATACATTTTATTTTAAAATATTGTTAGGAGCGGTAAACAATTTATTTCTCCATTAAGATAGAGATTTAAAGATAATAGGGCAATTGACATTATGGATTGTGTGAATTTGAAGATGATTTTTATATAAATAGTTGTTTTCTTTATCTAAGTGAGTTATATCTTAGTGAGAATATTTTAGTATTTTTCTATATCAATGTTTCAAAGTAAAAATCATTTGGACTATTGTTCCAACACTATAATGTGTGGAAAATTCTGATATCTCGAGGGTGGACATTTTTTTAACAAAATATTCTTGTAATTTGCTTAGAATGTTCAATTTCATGGAATATTTTCCCTCATCTATGGAATTCCTAATTTTGATATCTCGAGGGTAGACATTTTTTTAACAAAATCTTCTTGTAATTTGCAATTTCATGGAATATTTTCCTCCTCCTTGGTCCTCCTTGGAATTCCTGCAAGACGAGACTCCTCTTTTAACTGAGCCTCATGAGTAGCAAAATCTTCTCTAGGAAAGGATTCATCTTAACTTCGCTGACCTTTACTTTCATTTGAATACCTTTATTGACAATATCTAATATCAACAAGTTAAACAACATTTTAGCAAAATCTTATTGAAATTTAAACTAAAATATTATATTTTCTGAAAAATAAATCTAATTAAAAATGAAACTTTGGAAATTTATTTTTAGCAATGGCAAGTTGTTTTTCGCCCTAATCTCTTCAAAGTTTAACTACATTGGCTTCAATATTTGCAGGTATACATTGTGTTTTTTTACTTTTAACTTAGATGAAATTCATAAAAGGAAATGCTAAAAGTGATATGAAGGGTTGTTTAAAAATGAGATCATCATAAAAAAGTTATATGATGGGTAGGAGGACCCGTAAAATTTAACCCCTGAAGCCATGGATTTTAAACCTTCACAATTTCGGAATAAGTCTAGGTGGTGTTATTAATTTTTTTTCTTTATTCTTAGTTTCTTTTAATTAAGTATGAAAACATTTTCTTTGAGAAGTAAGTAAATAATCTCTAATTATTTTATTTTTTTATTTATTTTTATGAAAATTATGAAAACATTTCCTTAGAAAGTAAGGAAGTAATGATTATACATATGCATTTTTTTTAATGAAAATTACGAAATGCAATTCTAGCTATTTTTAATTTCTTGAAATGTATCTTTAAATACATACAAAGCTAGATTCTACAATTCCAAAAAAATTACTCAAAAAGTAAAAAGTGACTTTATCATAAATAATAATAAAACAAACAAAAAAAAATATGGGTTCTAATTAACACACGGGTTACTTTTAATTCAAATAAAATATAACCTCAATCCCACACATAAAGTTATCTGAAAAATTTCAAAAAAAAAAAAAAATATTTTAACCAATTCCAATAAATTTTTTAAGGAAAATATATAATACTTTTAACACATAATCTTAATCTTATAAAAAAAACAAAATAATACAATCACAAAAGAACACCGAGTTTCAAAAAACTAACCCTATTTGAGGTTTTCGCCACTTCTACCTAATTTGATAACCAACATGGGAGGGAATCCCACATTGTTCTTCCAATAAAAAACATCCAATGCCATCGTTGCTAATAATTTTAAAGGTTATTACATTCAGAAGCATGACTTTTTAAGGAATAATCTTCCAAATCCAACGACATGTTATCATTCATACAAACACATTATTAAATTTAAAATAATTACTCGACAGACGTTTCAAGGTTGCATACAAAACTTCCCAGTTACTGCAGGATCAAACGTAGGCATAAATTCAGTAACGAAGTTGTCGAGTTACACAAGAGATATAAGTTATTACAGAATCAAATGTAGGCATAAACGTAGTTGTCCAGTTACACAAGAGATCTATGATAATACATAATCTCTGAATAGCCTCATGCTAAAGATTCACGGAATAAGGCAAAAATGAGATAGCTAAGATTCACTGAATAAGGAAAAAATGAGATAGCTTTAATTATCTGAGTCTTCACTACCTTCCTTGTGTCTGAATATATGTGGTACGAAGAGTGAGTTATCCATTACCTCCCTTTATTTTTACCGTTGGTGGCCTTAGGTTCCCATCGGGGTGCAGAGAGAACAATTCAAGCCATTATCCCCTCTTTTCATATTCTGTTGAAATTTCTAGTCCCTACTCATTAAATAAAATGTAACTTAAATCTAAATTTGAACAACGTATTTGAGAACTTTGAAAACTAGAATATGAACAACTTATTTGAAAATTTTGAAAATTGGTTGCTGAATGGGGAAAATTCATGTGCATATATGTTTGAAATCAATAATAAAAGTGAAGGAATTTGGATGTAAATGTAATATCAATTGAAGAGGAAAAGTGTGTAACAAAAGAAAATATTTGATTTAACTTTTAACACTGAAGGCTCATTGCAATTCTTGAATAGGTTGGAAATCAAATAAAGAAGAACTAGCCTAGCCAATTATTTGACTTGGCTTTTCATTTTAATTGTAGTTTTCTAAATGTTTTGGTAATCTGATAGATATGAACAAAGTTAATTGTTCATTGTTTAACTTTGTGCATATCCATCAAAATTTCCAGAACATTTCGAAACCTAAAATGAGTTATGCTCAAATCCCTTTGAAAACAACTTGGATTGTTTTCTTATGAATTTAACAAAATATTTCCCTATTAATATCCAAATCATAGAAATTGAGGATCGATAATCTACTTACTTGAAATAAAAATGTAGCTATATTCATTGAAGTCTCACAAATAATGTTGCAAGTTGGGGCTGAACACAGACAATGCCACAAAATAGGAATTTTTTAGGAAAATAGTTAAAATTATTGAAAAACATAAACAAACAATGTAGAGTTTACCAGGGATTGAAGGGGTGCAAGGTGGCCCCAAAGAGAGCTCTGTGGTTTCCTTCTCATATTGAGAGGACTCTAGCATGGAATTTTTTTGTTCTTTCCATCTCTTGCTCATGTAGTGAGTGTTTTGAAATCAATAAAAAACACTCTTTTCTTCCACATCTCTGTAGGGTTTGAGTAAACTCACAATATTCGTGACTTCATCTGGAGTAGGGTTTTAGTAAACTGACAATATCTGTGACCTCATCTGGAGTAGGGTTTGAGTAAAATCACAATATGAATTACATAGAATATGGCAGGGTTATCTAGATGCTTAAAGACCAAGTTTGAGAAAAAGAATTTATTTGGGAGTGCCTTTCCAATCAATTTCCCCTTGGGATGTGATAAGAAATTTGTGGTAAAACATAATAAAAACATGCAAAAATATTTTCAATAGTGTATAACAAGAACCTAGAGCAACATTACCCATGATTTTTCTTTTCCAAATCATGGAAAAATGTATATCATAGTTTTTAAATAAATATTTTTCTTATTATTAATATGTTTCTATACATTGGTAACGAATCACTAATATTTTACAATGTTTTCTAATTTTTTAGAAGATTAACCAATAATTTTCAATACTTTATAACCTAGTGAAACATTCGCCAATATTTAAGAAAATTTTATAATTTAGTGAAAGGTTTGCCAAAAAATTATATATGTATATTATATTAATGAAAAAATAGCCTATACATTTTTCTATATACCACGGGGATTCACCCATTTATTATAAATATAAATTTTGAGGGTTTCTTAAAATTTTCCTTGGTCAAGGGCAGTAAGAAAAGATAGGGGGTGGGTTCAAAATGAGAGAACCTACAGACACCAGAATGATTCATTTGAATCCTCCTGTAGAAGACATATTTAGGAGACATCAATAGTTAAGCTTCTTTGAAGTGTTAAAATGATATTATGATGAATTTTCCATTGAGCTTTCTATGGATTTTAATTCCCAATCGGATTCCAATTCCACAACTGTAATAAGAGGGTTAGCGATTGCCATAAGTCTTGAAGTAATCAGTAGAGTAACCACACCTCCCCTAGGAATAAAATGGAATAGGGAAGACATGGCCACTAATGCCACTGCAAAGAGGAATTTATTTAGGTCCAGGGAGAGACCTTTGAAAGATAAAAATGTGGTTAGGAGAGAAATGTTTCCTTACCATGGGATGAGGTAGCCTTTAACATCTTAAGATACATCTCTTGTGAAGTAAATTTAAGTGTAGTGTATGGGTATCACTTTAGGTATTTTCATAAGCTTAGATTCCAAGTAAATTTGCCTCTTAACCTAATATTTAATGTACCTTACTTCCTCCTCCATTCCATCAGGAACATGAGAAAGAAAGTTAGAGAAGGGAAGCATCAACATGTAGCCCATCATGGCCTTGTTAATCTGATAGTGGAGGATGTCATAAGCAACTTAAGAATTCACATCCCATGGTCCAATTTTAGATATATGGATAGAGAGGCACTAATAGAAACCCAGAGAATTACTCCTAGGGAAAACCCAGTCTCTAGCATTGGGGGTAGAGACACCATATCAAAGAAAGAAGAGACAAAGAGGACAACATAAATGGAAACAGATGAAGAGAAAAAAGAAGAGGTAGAGGAAAAAGGAGGTGATGAGGAAGAAAATGAAGGAAAGATAGAAGAGGATGCCCCAACTCCTAGATAGACCACTGAACCAAAGGAAATAAAGATATCCCCTCAGTAAACTATTATGTCACCAGGGAACACTGAAGATGAGGTGGATGCCACTTTAGCCACCTTGGGCACTCATAATAAATCCGAGAATAATAGGCCCAAACAAACCCCTCTTTACTTCTAAACAAGGAAAATCACTAGAATAAGACAAGGTAGACCCCATACTCCCACAAAAGTTCCAATTACCATTGAGGGGTCCCCAAGTAAGAAGGAAGAGGTAGGGCTAGATGAGGGAAATATTGAGGAGGTAACCTCTCTAAAGGCAATACCTAAGACTCCCATAGCCCACGTAAAGAGTTACACCACCAAAGAATTACCCTTCAAGCAACCAGAAGCATCGACTGACATTGACCAGAAAGAACGAAATGGAGTGTTTCAGGTTTAAAAAAAGCATGCTACAAGAAAAACACAACATGCTCCAGGAAAAACAGAGCATGCTCCAGGGAACACAGAAGATGCTACAAGAAGAGAAGGATGGGAAGAATATAAGGCACAAATTAAATGGTAGAGTGCACAAATGGAAGGACACCATGTGCAAGAGGGGGTGCAAGTTGAACACCAACTCCAAAATACAATAGCCTCCCCACAAACCTTTGAAAGATAAATCACAATATTTCAGGAACCTACCCCACAACCTAATTTGGAATCCTATTACAAGTTCATTAAGGGAGGAATATTGATACCTGAGAAATTCACAATACCCTTCCTATATGAGCTGGAGTTAGAAATAGGGCACACCCGCAAATGGATGCAGATATACAATTCAAAGAATGTCTGGGATGTGGGGTTGATGGAAGAAAGGCTCCTTGAAATGGGAAAAGAGCTGGCTGATGTAATGATCAAAGAATTTGTGGTGAAAGAGCATATGCTAGTAGCATAAGAAGATAAAATAAGGCTGCAGGGGCAGCTACAAGAAAAGGAAAACCAACTTGCCACCATGGCCAACCTTTGCATGGAGGCCATGCAGTATAGAAAACCTTCAAAGTCCTATGCAATTTATCTCAAGGAGAAATTGGTACAATTCCAAATCAAAACCTTAGCTCGACATGGCTCCATACCCTTTCATGACTATATACAGTTCATTTATTTTTGCAAACAATCTAGTGTAGGAGAGAGGGCTAAAATGGCTGAGTTCTATATGCACAACCTCATTTTAACTGATATGAACAACTTTGACCTAAATTCTAGATTGAGTGATTTGAAATTAATGGATTTAGCATCCTGGATAACACATGAAGAAGAAAGAGCGACAAAGATTAAAATAGTCACAACAAGAGAAGAGAGAGAACCCATACAGATCATAGAAGAGTTAATAAGCCTCAAAGGGATCATTATTATCAATCATCAATTGGTCTCAAATGATGATGTACTAGAACCAAGATACATTGAGACACAAGGTTAGGCCATTGCAAACTTTGATGATATATCCATGTTCCTAGGAGAAGAGAGTTTGTAGGCATGAAAAATAAGATGTAATACCTTACCACTTAGCCTACATTTGATGGAATATCATTCTCTTGAGAGAATGAGGAATGCATTAGAAAGAGAACCTTTGTACAAATAAGCTATGCAAATAATGAAGATACAATGGATAGGCTTGAAGCTCAACCCACCTTTGTTGCAGGAACTGCATGAAGGGAGATATCAAACAAAGGAACAAAGGAATAGGCTGAGGCAGAAAGGAACGTAGGATTCCACCCACCAGAAGGCACTCACTATTTTCTACCTTGGGATGTCAAAGAGGCCACCAGAGCTTTGAAACAGATCAACAAGGAGGACAGAGTTGCTCAGAGGATGAGCAACCATTTCAATTGGGGGTGTGATGAGACCCATCATTAGTTATATTTTAAAGGGTTAAAATGCCATACTTTAGCTATTAAGTTACCTCTCTCTCACATTTATTTACATTTTGTCATATTATTCCTAATGAAGAAACGTGTATGATGTGTGTCATGTCTTGTTGCCTAATATGAATTAATTGGAAGAAACAAAGCTATTTTTGAGATATTTTCCACCTAAGGGCTTAGAGTAGACAACAAGGAGAGATTGTAGGAGGTTTTTCCACCTCCTTAACTCTCTAAATCAGTCAAGATCACACCAATATATCTCCCAATAGCTCGAAGGAAAAGGCAGCCAAGAAAAGTGGCAGTTATGAGGAGCCAAGATCCACTCTTCTTGAGATTAAGGAGAAATTATTTCTAATTTTTAGGGAAGTTTTGATAAATACCCATGTGTATAAATAAGCATACACAAAATCTCATTAGGATTGGAACTTGTTATTTAGCTAGGTAGCTCTTGAGCTCTGATTTATTGTTATTATTGACTATCATATGATGTACTAGACCTTTTTATGCAATGATAATGAGAAGCTGTTTGTTCCATCACTGATTTAGTCTCAGAGGGCTGATGATTTTGGGTTAGGGACCAATCCATTGCCTAATAACCTCTTGTGTATTTATATTCTCTCTTTATGTTTCAACATTTTTTCAAGTCACTTTGCGTTCTAGTAGTAGTAAAAATCCATCAAAACTATGCTTGTAGCCTCTCTTTCTCATCTCTCTCATGGGAGCTTGAGGGGAAGGATCTCCAACCATATATCAAAAATATTTTGTTTAGGATTTCCTGGAAATTTAGATAGTGTGGTTATAATGTTCATCATATTCTTACTACAATTTAAAAGTTGGATTTGTGCTTAGATCCAATTTTAGCTTAGGTTAAGTAGGGTTTTTTTATTCAACTCATATTTTCCACTTTTAAACATGTTAATTTGTCAATGTGTGTAGTGATTGCAAGGTTGTATACACCTATAGGGAAAATACCATTTCCATGACAATAATCCTTCTCCACTCCAACCTCCAAATATGCCACCAAAACCCTATTTTGTGAAACCACCTTCACCACAACCGGGAGTAGCCTTCCAAGCTCAAAACAAGCCTTCCAAGGGCTCTGAGTTTGGTTGGAGGTGTTGGTCACCTCCCCCTCACCTATTTTCACCTTCTCTCACCTTTCCACACCTTCCTTGCACTTTTTTCATCCTTGAAACCCTCTCATCTTGTTTCTTGTAGCACTTCAGGACATCCCATAGAAATTACAGGACATCTTGTAGCAAATTCCTGTAGCAATGTTGTAGGTCACCTCTTCACTCCAGTTTGGATCCTTTTGGCCTTTTGAACCTAGCATAGGATGAATTTGACCCCCAACTCTGAATTCTTGGTTAGAAGATACCCTTAGGCCACTCCAAATCTCCTTCCTTCCTTGCTACAAAAATAGAGTAGAAATTAGTGTTTTATGTCATTTCAGAATTAGATTGACTTTTTCATGCAAGTAAAATTTGAATGAAACAATAGATAGGAGTTGGTTTATGATTTGATGAAGTGTGTTTCTTTACTGCAAAATGAATAGATATCTAGATGAATGATTTCCCATAGCATAATTTCCTTTTTATACAATTAGGTTCACTGGTTATGCTTTGATTTCACTATCAATTGCAAGTATAATTTTGATATATACTCTCTTTGCCTTATACTATAAGAAATTCCATCCATTACATTAGCTAGTTGCACTTTAATCAAGTAGAAGGAATGGCCTGAAATTACTACGGTCTAGAAGACCTAGTTGAGGGTAGCATGAGTAGAATCCATCTGTTGTGCATATAACACTGTCACCTCTAATTTTCTATGAACCCCTGGTTGATAAGTAAAGTTGAGTATACCTTGGGAGTTTCAACACTCTTGGTGCAATACTAGTTCTCACCAACCTCATCCAAAATGTGGTATTTTAGATGTCCTCTTCTTTGATGCAAACCTGATGATATCTTGAACTCAAATCAATCTCCAAGGACAAAATTGATCACTTCAATTGATCAAACAAGTCATTGATCTATGACAAAGGGCACCTAATATTGAACCTTACCTTGTTCAATTTCTTGTAATCAATGAACAACATAAGAGTAAAATCCTTCTTATTCACAAACAATATTGGTGCACCTCAAGGTGACACACTTGTCCTAATGCATCCCTTATCAAGCATTTATTTCAACTGTAGCTTTAGTTCTACTAAATATGGAGTGCTCATCCAGTAAGGTGCCTTTTAGGTTGGTGTTACTCCTAGTACCAACTCAATAAAGAATTTTACTTCCCTATGAGTAGGAAACTCTAAATTCTCTAATGGATATACATTTTGAAATTGCTAAAAAACTAAATACCTCTTCAAGAATTTTGAATCCTCAACATCCTTACCTTTGTCACTAGAAATATGAACTGCAAATAATACAAACCCTTTCCTACAACTATTCTTAGCCCACATAGTTGTAACTATTCACACTGATGTATAATTTTTCTTTCCCTGCAAGATTATTTTTATCCATCATCATCCAAGCACTCGATAGCCTTCTCATAACAATCCACCTTAGTCCCGTGAGGGTACAACCAATTCATTCCAACAACATATTGTATGATCCCAATTAAAGCAAATTTATATGTGTTGATGTAGACATACCATTAAACTCAAATGCACAAGATCTTACTTAATGATGAACTCTTTTCTTAGTACCTATAGCCAATCGCACCAACCAAGAATCTGCATGTACTTATTTTCTCAAACCGCACTTATCCAACAGGTCAATATTGACATAAATATGATTAGATCTAGTGTCAATAAAAATGGAAACAACTTGATCACGAAGCTTACATTCCATCTCAATAATGGATGCATGGTGATATGCCTTCTTGTTATCAAATGTTGCATAGATTCGAGGAATAATCTAGCCCACATCCATAATTGCATGTGCCTCCTAAGAACTATAGATCTAAGGTTTGCCACCCTAATATAATGAATAGTCCTTCTTGCAATGATATTTGTCACATATCAAACACTGCAATGGTTCACTACCACTACCTTTGTTCTACTTCTCTCCAAGCTAAGGTCCATGACCCTTCTCTATCATATTAAAATTCTTGTACGGAGCAGCATTTTCATTCTCACATACATCCTAAGGTCTTCCCTGCTTCGGTGGCCACCTTCCTTTAGTCTTACCATTCCCTTTCCAAACTCACTTAGGTTCATTCTGGTGCTTCGATTTCTCATAACACTGATTCAGCTTCCCAATAAATTCCTCCAGTAAGCGAGGCTCATCATACTCAATCCAATCCTTGAATCCTAATGGTAGTCCACTTATGAACCTTTGAACTTTTGTCTTCTCATCCTTGAGGTAAGGAACATACCTCAAAAAATCCATAAACTTAGTTGTGTACTCCTCGTCTATCATAGTTCCCATATTCAACTCATAAAACTCATTTTCCTTATCTTCATAGTATCTCTCCAACAAGTACTTCCTAAAACTTCTCTTGAATTCATGCCAACTTAACTTCTCTATCCTGATGCCTCTGACACACTTCTCATATTACCACTAGATATATGCCTTTCCTTTGAGACTAAAAATAACTATCCTAGCCTTCATTTTTTATGTATAGACATGCAACTCAAATAAATTCTTCATCCCAAGCAACCATGCTTCTGCATCTTATGGTTCAAATCTCCATCAAATGTAGAAGGCTTGGATTTCTTGAACTCATTCGACAAGTATCCCATCTCACTCCTCCTGTAAGGATGATAGTGATGATGAAAATGATACTTGTCTAAACCAGAACTATAATAGAACCCATAATCACTACCTCTCCTATCAAGTGTATCCAAGAAGCTACCATCTCTGACTGTGTCATCCCTGTTTGACATGTTACCTCCTTGAGACCTGCTACCATATGCCCCATTAGTCTTGTCCTCCTATCCAGTTGTTTTTGGGATCAACACCCTCCAAAATTTTTCTCACACTTGAATTTAGAGCCTACTGAGGATCTTATGATCTATCACTCTATGGCTACTCCATGGTAATTTTATGTTTGGAAATTTTTTTAAGTATTCCTCCTCATTTCAAACTATCAAGTCACTTGCACACACATGCTTAGTCTCCGATGGGTTTATGAGAACACTTCCTTTATGTAAGCTTGGATAGAAATAGCACCATCCATAAATACAGTTCTTGTGTGATGTTCAACTCATTTCTAAAATAAATGCACACTTTTAACAATATTCCCCATCACCTAATTATGTTTGTACTTCTATTTTGGTAAGTTTTTTCAACTGTCATCTTTAGTGCATTTTCAGTTCATGTGTCGTTTTCACATTCACGGTTGTTTTTTTAACTTTATATTAATTTAAGAAGTGTCATTTTCATGTTATCTTCACTATGGCATGTGTCACTTTTAAGTTTGTTCACATTTTTCAAGTGTCGTCTTCATTTTTTCCTCCTATCACAGGTGTCACTTTTGTGTTTTCACTCCTACATGTGTCACACCTTTTCACATTACCAAAGTTATATATGGTGCATTTTTTTCCATTAGATAGTCCTAAGAATCATAGTAACATGTTCCAGACACAATATTATATCTTATTTCACATTTTGGTCATATTCGCCACAATTGTCATAACTTGGTTTCTAAGTGTTGTAATGTGTCGTTTCAACTGTTTCACTTAGAAATAGGTGTCACTTTGTTGTTTTTTTATGTTGTGACTATTTTTCACAAGTCATGTGCATTCCACTAGCTTGTATTTATGGAATTTATGTGTTTGGCCTTAGATGAGTTAGGATGCATTTATTTCTCCTACTCTGCTAGTCCCACACTTAGACATTGTGAGAGCTCTTCTTATTCCTTTAGCTCAACACAAGTTATAAAGTCATTGATCCTCTTACTAGGTGATAATCACAACTTATTCATGAACCCCATTGACATATTTCTCCTCACATACTTGTGCACTAAATATTTTCTAAAGTCTCATCCTTATCACAGTGCATTAGTACTTCCTAAGGATAAGTCACATATCCTTGTGCTACCTCCCTCAGTGAAAAGCACATTAAAATTGAACCAATAGCCACTCTTGGAGAGAACTGCGCCCTTCCAAGCCTAAGAAAACTTTAAAAAAATGATGCAAAATTTAAACACTCAGTGATATAGTGCACTTCAGAAGAAAAATGACATGCTCTCCTCTAAAAATCACACCCTGGACAAACAATGACCTTCTTACCTTAAAAATCACACTCTAAGAGCCTAAGCGCACTTCGAAACAACAAGCACACTTCGGAACTATGAGCACACTCCTTCGACTCACGAAGAATGAAGCTGCATTCTTCTCTTAGATCACATGGCACACTCACAAAGCATGAAGACTTAGAGCGCATGGCGCAATCATGAAGCACAAAGCATCATCCTTCCCTCTAAGCACAAGGTGCAGTCATGAAGCCTAAATCTTGAATGAAATCCTTCGAAACAAAGAATTGCACCCTATTTAAGTGCATGAGTGCATCTTGAAGGCCTGAGTGTTTCTCCTTTGTCTCTCTAGAGTGCACCCTTGCACCCTCTAATTCTGTTTGAGTGCATGATCACACCTTGAAGTCATAAAGGATTGAAGCCTCACTCCTTAATATATTCGGAGTGCACCCTTGTGCCTTATCAGACTCTTTGAGCACATGAGAACAAATTGAAGGCATGAAGCCTCACTCCTTTGTCTCTTCGGAGTGCCCCCTTATACCTTCTTAGTATCTTTGAGCATATGAGTTCACCTTGAAGGCCTGGAGGCCTAAAGCCTCACTCCTTCATCTCTTCAGAGTGCACCCTTGCACCCTTGGTGTTATCTCTCTTGCTTGAGCACACAAGTGCACCTTGAATGCCTCTTGTGACCCTTGATGAATTTAACTATTCCTTCCTAATCAAGGCTTCTTCTTTTAACCCTCTCACAGACCTATCATGAACATATCATTCCATGATCTAGGTAGTGATAGAATAGAAGTTTAAAAATGATTTTTCTTTGCCATGAATGATATTCATTCGCAAGAGTACTATCTCAGCATGAAAAGGATATGATCAATAAAATAGAAAGGAGAAAGCATAAAGAAACACTTGCAGAGAAGAAGAACAAAAAAGAATAATCACGAAGACATGAAGAAGATCATTGATAAAGACATAAATAAGACATTACATTATGACTCAGAGGATTATGATAGTGATCAAAGACCCTTTAAAGGGTGAATATAAGCAACAAAATATATCTTCCATGAAGATGAATCACATGTTAGATTTATCATCAAGAATGCAAGATGAAGAAGCAATGAAGAAAACTTGGCATTTCCACCTCATCATGAAGTCCATGTCATCATGTTCAAGTTGTAATATGTACAAGTATCATCATACTAGTCAATATGTGTCCATGTGTCTTGCCACATCATGCCAGATATAATGATGTATTCTCAAGAAAGGAAAAAATGTAATGTGTGGAATTCCAAGGGTCATATGTGGAACATGAAGAGTCACATAGCCATATATGGACAAATATTGTATATAAGTCCAAAATTTATCTAGAAGTTCACGAGTTGTTTAGAAGTCCAAATGACACACTAGAGTTTCAAGAGTTATGAGGGTAATACAAGAGTCATGAGGATATGAAATTTCATTCCTCTTGTTATAAAAGCAACCTCATAAATCAAGAAAAAGGCTTTTGGAGGATTAAGCTTTAGAGAGATAGTCTTGGATTCTCTACTTGGCATAAGAGAGAAAAATATTCTTTGGAGAAGCAAGAAGTGACTGAATGTTTTGCTATTAGAACTAGTGTCCTTTATCATTGTAACTGTGTACCTATATCTTTCACCTTATAATTGAAGCTCAATGAGCCAACACATTTTCATGCATGTATTTTGAATGTCTTAGGACTATTCTTTGGATGTTTTATATATATGTTATTCACATGTACTAAGGAAATTGAACTATTTTGGTGGCCTTGGTACTTATCTTGTTGAAGGTGTGTTGTATTTTTTTTAATGATTATTGTGACTAAGTGAACTATTTCATTAGATAACTAACAAATCTTTATTTGATCGCCTCTCTCTCTTAGGTTAGTATTATTACGTCCTTCTAGAGGCTCACTCTTGTCTCCCCTCTCATGAAAGTCTCCTTTTACACATTACAATTGGTGTTTCACAATGTCAAATTACTTACTTGTTCAATGGTTTTGTATATAATCTATCATGTTATTCATTGAAACCAAGGTGAACCTTACGGTTAAAGTGGTCAGGCCAATACTCCATATGGGGCTCCTACTCCAAATAGTGTGAGCTCTAATTGATACTTCACATCAGGGAGACCCCCTATATGTTGGAAGTATCCAACCACATCAACATGTGTATAACTAATCTGGGGTTGTCCTTGTCTCTACAAATATGAAAATATTTTAAGGATGGACGCATTGACCTCTATTTGTTTTTCCAATGCCCTGTCAAGTATTTCTTATGACTGAATGATTATGTCATTATGTACCTTACAAATTCTCATTTTCTCCTTTAGACTTCTCAAGGCATATACTATGTCTGGAGAGTACTCATCTCTTTGTTTCTCATTTGATCTATAAGGAGAGTCTTGTGAATTGTAATCCACCATTCTGCTAGTCATCTCTGTTCCTCTTCTTCCTGTAAACATACCATGTCAGATAACCAAATATAAACATAATCAACATACCTCATTGAAGTTCAAGGGAGGCTATCTCATGTGCAAAATAAGCCTAGATTAGCATGATATATGTATATACATAATCATATCAACATGTCAACATCATGCATGATAACACTAACTACATACAATGAACTCATGCACGCAAACCATAACCATGAAAATGCATGGATAATGACATGCATCTAGCCCATTCAGTCTAATTATTTGAACGATGCTCTGTTACCAATATATAATGCCCCACCCCACATTTACCCAATTTTACATTCCCTCTGGGTAAATGTGAAGCGAAGTTCCACTATGACATGACCCGACTTCCTATATCTAGTTAAGGAAGTGGAGCCTACAATTGAGACTTAATGACCACAAACTAACATCCTAGAAGGACTAAAAATCACCTAGGAGCTAATAAACACCCAAAGTTGTCAATCCCTGAGTTGGAACTTTGTTTAGTGACCTAGACTACCAACCACACCCTTGACACTGCCTGCATATGGTTGAATCCCTCCAAATGCACTCACAAGCATTTCTCCATGTGGTTGTGACCTAAACTGCTTAGTTCAGTGCCTCCAGTCCTGATATCTAATCCAAAATTCCAATCCAACCTCCATACCACTGCCCAAAACTCCCTGAAACTTTCTAGAATGATGATGACTTAAATACAATGTTTCTCATATAAAAATTGAACAAGGACTTCACCTAACCAAGCATAACCATGACAATAATTTCATTAAACATATGGTGAAAATGTAAACTACAGTTCATGAATGCATATATGATCCTAGGAGTTTGAAAATTATCTGAGAATCACCAAGAAGGTATAGTTCCATCTCATAGTAGTTACAATAACACTTGTTATCCCATGCATTCATTAACCATCAAATACTTATGAAATGCCAAATAATTCATAGCTAGAATAAATTAAAAACCATGCTTATAACTAGAATATAAACATATTAATAACCATGAAAGACTAACCATAAGATCATCATAATAACAAGTACAAGCGCTCATAGATAACAGTATGAAAAATACCTCTTATTAACTAATGCAAAATCAAACCAAGTTAGGGAATTCCATGTCCCACCCAACCATAGATTGGGCTAGACCAAATATTTCTTTCATCCATTCACCCCCATGCCATATTCCAAGCATGAATGTGGGAAATCAATACATAAACAACCAGGTTTTCTCGAATATTAAACCACCCCCACCCTCAGGCTACCACAATCCTGCCAAAACTGATCAAGTGATAACAAGTCCCAAACCAATATTTGATGCTAAGAGTTTCTTCACTAATAACTTGAGTAATTTTCATGTCTCCACCCATCTATCAAGGGATTTCCGGAGATTAAACCACCTCCACCCCCAACCCTTGGGAATTTTCCTAAGACCACCTCACCCAGTTCCAAAAACTTCCAGTAATTCAAAGCTCAACTGAGAAAATAATCCCATCACACCATGGCTATCTAGGAAATGGCAAGGAAAGGCTAAAAGCACTATCAAAACCAGGAAAAACCCATGCTAATGAAAACAAATGAACCAAATAAACAAAATAATGTATCATGCATTCACACCTCGGCTAGGAAGTCACACATGCAACCTATTACCTTCAAATCCTCCTACTGAAGCTGCTTGATCCAACCTTCTAGGATTGTCCCCTTATTTCCCTGTCCTTCCTTTTCTTTCTTGTTCTCTTTCCCCTCTTGGTGTTATTTTCTCTCTGAAAACTAACTCCAAAGCCAAATTGACAAAAAGCTGTGAAATGATCCTCATGATCCTTTTTATCATTGAGGCCTAAATTTTCTTCATTTTCTTCTATTTTTCCTTCAATTTCCCTCTCATGCAAATATGTGACCTTTCATCTCCCTTTTATCACATTTTATTTTATTTTCATAAATAAAATGCCAAATAATGCTTCTTTTCCTTTGCCAATGCCTTTGTCAATTTCCTTAGCCATAAGTAAACTGAAAGTGATACCCACTAGGATGTTTTTCCTAGCATTCAACTTGGAATATGTGTCCCATGTTCTTGGTCTTAATATTTTTCCTTTATTAACCTTTATTACATGAACTTTTAACTTCAAGCTGTTACAAATTTCCAAAAGGAATACCTCCCGCGAGAAGTATTTCTCACCAAATTGACTTGATTCATGGCTCGAGCTTACCAAAAGAGGAACCTTGTAAGAAGACTCCAATAAAGAATGAGGAAATATATAAGTAGTCATAGGATTTACTTGATAAAGGAATGATAAGATAAATTTTGATTCCATGTGTTTTACCAACAATATTGACTCTAAAGAAGACGTGTGAATGGAGAATGTGCATGGATTCTAGATCCATTAATAGGATAAAAATCAAATATCGATTTCTCTTACCAAGGACAAAGGATATTATGGATTATTTTAGTGGGGTTGGATATTTCACAAAGATATACTTGAAGAGTGGTTAACATCAAATCAGGGAAGGTGATGAGTGGAAGACTTCTTGGAAGACGAAGGATGGATTGTTTGAATGGTTGGTTATGCCATTTTAATTGACTAACTCCCTTGACACATTATTTAGGCTCATGAATGAGGTATTGAAACCATTCATGGAAATTATTTTTGTAGTATACTTGGATGGAATTTTAATTTTCAATAAAAACAAACTTGGAGCACTTGCAACATGTAAGGAAAGTGTTACAACATTCAAAGGAAGATAATTTTTTTATTAACTTGAAGAAATGTGCATTCATGCAAGATAATTTAGTGTACGAGGGATTTTTGATTTCCAAGGAAGGCTTGAATATTTATTATGGAAAGGTGAAGTTTATCTTGGATTTTCCAATGCCTCGGTCTACTTTTGAGGTGATGAGCTTTCATGGATTGGCAAGCTTCTACTAGAAATTCATAAGGAATTTAAGCCATATTTGTGCACCACTTACTGAGTGCATTAAAAAATGGAATTTTAAATGGACATGAGAAACAATGAAATCATTTACATATCTAAAAAGGAAGGTGATAGAGAAACCTCTTTTGACACTTCCAAATCTTGATAAAGTATTCTGCTACATCACATGAAAGTGGTAACATAAACTTAAATTTGTTTAAGACACAAAATAAAATTCGAGGTTGGAGAACTTGACACATGATGAAGAAGTATTATGTATATGATCAAGAATTTTATGCTATTGTGCAGAATTTCAGGAAGTGGAGAAATTATTTGTTTCCCAATGAATTTTCCTTTTTTACTGATCACAAGGCATTACAATATATCAAAAATATGTTGTGTAACTAGCTCCAAAAATAGAAGAAAAGAGATATCAACGCCTTATAAATAAGCCACCTCGAGGGGGCAACCTCTAATACATTACATGAATGAACAATTCTTGGATGATACAATTTACAAAACCTCCTTTCTATATATAGGAGTCCATGGGGCCATAATGTAATCCTAGTGGGCCACAATGTAATCCTAGCCGACCTAACAATAATAATTTAAGGGCACAATAATAATAAAATGGGGGTTACAAGGGTACAATAATAACAATAAGGGGTTACACTAACAACAATAAGGGACTATACTAGTAATATAAGGACCTAACATGCCCCTCTCCTTCAAAAAAGTGTTGTCCTCAACACTTGAGTAGCTCTGGGTGCTTCTGTATAAAATTCTCATCCTCCCATGTAGAATCTTCAGTGGGTAAGTTCTTCCACTTGATGAGATACTCTGAAATTGATCGATTATGTAGCTGTCGAGTTCTTGTTTCCATGACCGCTTCAGGTTCCAATATGATTTTTCCTTCCTCATCAAGTTCTGGCAATATTGTTTGAACTAGAATATTTTCACCTATAACCTTCTTTAAGCATGAAACATGGAAAACCGGATGCACTCCCGAAGAAGCAGGAAGCTCCAATTTGTATGCCATAGTACCAATCTTTTGCAACACCTTGTAAGGACCATAGTACTTTGGCAATAATTTATTATCCTTCTTAGCTTGCTTGAGTGACATTTGTTTGTATGGTTGTAGCCGTAAAAATACCCAATCTCCTACATCAAAACTTCTCTCGCTGCGATGTTGATCTGCCTGTTGTTTCATTCGATTTTGTGCCCAATTCAGGTTATCCTTTAAGAGTTGGAGAACTTCTTGCTGATGCTCGATGTGATCTTCCACTGCTTGAACCTTCGAATTTTCCCTTAAAGATGATGTGATGGATGGTGGATGATATCCATAAAGTGCCATAAATGGGGTCATTTTTGCCGCAGTATGGAAGGAAGTGTTATACCACCATTCAGCAAGAGGTAACCACTTGACCCATTGTGTTTGTTTATCAGATACAAAACAACGAAGATATCCTTCCAAACATTTATTTACTGTCTCAGTTTGACCATCAGATTGAGGATGATAAGATGAGCTATGAGCTAATTGAGTACCCAAACAAGAAAATAACTCCGTCCAAAAATTTCCAGTAAAAATGGGATCTCTGTCGCTCACAATAACCCTCGGGCTTCCATGTAGCTTTTGAATTCTGTCCATAAATGTAGTAGCAACTGTACTTGCTTTAAATGGATGAGATAATGCACAAAAGTGTGCATACTTGGTAAGTCTATCAACTACCACCATGATGACACTCTTTCCTTCGGACTTAGGTAAACCCGTGATAAAATCCATTGAAATCTCCTCCCAACGTTGACCTGGAATGGATAAAGGTTGTAGAAGTCCTGGGGTCTTAATTGTTTCCACTTTATTCTGTTGGCAAACCAAACATTCCGCCACAAACTTTCGAATATCAGATTTAAGGCCATCCCAAAAAAGTTCTTTCTTCACCCTGTGGTAAGTTTTTAAAAATCCTGAGTGTCCTCCTAAAGGAGAAGTGTGCAATTCCAGAAGAATCTTTTGTTTTAGTTGGGAATTCTTACAAAGATATAAGCGATCTTTGTACCAAAAGGAATCATTTTTCCAACTAAATGTATCAGATGTACTAGGATCTTGCTGCAACTTTTGAATGAGTGTCCATACATCTTTGTCCTTCTTCCATTCATCTCTTGCTTCGGTTATCCAATCTGGTTGGATAATAGAAATGGCACAAAGCAATGCTTCCAACTCTTCATTCTTTCTTGAGAGTGCATCTGCAACAACATTAAGCTTTCCTTTTTTGTAGATTATTTCAAAGTCATAACCCAACATCTTTGTGACCCATTTTTGCTGCTCTTTTGAAGATAGTCTTTGTTCCAAAGTGTTTAAGACTATCATGATCAGTTTTTACCTTGAAGTGTCTTCCCATTAGGTAAGTTCGCCATTTCTTTAGTGCATGCAGTATTGCTAACATTTCCTTCTCATAAATAGGTTTCTGTTAATACTTTCCTTTGATTGGACGACTTTCAAAAGCAATGGGTCTTCCTTCCTGCATTAGAACAACACCAATTCCATTTCCTGAGGCATCACATTCCACAATAAAGGTTTTTGTGAATTCTGGCGTAGCTAAGACTGGTGCTCGACACATTGCCTCTTTAAGATGTTCAAAGGCCTTAGTTGCTTCAGGAGTCCATGAAAATGCATCTTTCTTCAATAATGTTGTTAGAGGTGCCGCTATTCTCCCATAATTCTTAACAAACTTGCGATAATACCCTGTTAACCCGAGAAATCCTCGCAATTGCTTCATGGTCATGGGGACTTTCCATTCCTTAATGGCTTTAATTTTGTTAGGGTCTACTTTAACACCCTCGTGAGATATAATATGACCCAGATATTCCACCTCTTGTACTCCAAAGAAACATTTGGATGTTTTTGCATATAATTGTTTCTCCTGCAATAGTTTGAGCACCCTGTCAACATATTCAACATGATCCTTCCAAGACCTGCTATAGATTAGTATATCATCAAAAAATACTAGCACAAATTTTCTAAGGAAGGGTTTGAAAATGGAATTCATCAACCCTTGAAATGTAGAAGGTGCATTGGTAAGGTCAAAATGCATGACCAAAAATTCATAATGACCCTCATGAGTTTGAAATGTTGTTTTTGGAATATCTTCAGTCTTCATTCTAGTTTGATGATATCCCGAACGAAGATCCAACTTGGTAAAATAAATTTCTCCATGTAATTCATCCAATAATTCATCAATCACAGGAATGGGAAATTTATCTTTAATGGTGAGATTATTTAGATCCCTATAATCCAGACACATTCATCCTTCTTGTGTACCAATACTACATGAGTAGAAAAATAAATTTGACTAGGTTGAATTATACCCGCCTCCAGCATTTCTGCAATCATACGTTCAATTTCGCTCTTTTGGACATAAGGATATCTATAAGGCCTGATGTTTGGAGGAACACTTCCTGGAATTAAATGAATAGCATGATCATGATCACGAATAGGTGGGAGTCTTTTGGTAGTTTCAAACACCTTGGAATGATTTTCCAAGACTTGTTGGAGATTTGCAGAAATAGATGATTTTGATATTGGAACTTCTAGTGAGCATAATTGTGCAATTATGCCGCGTTTTTCTTTCTTTAGAAGCTTTGTCATGACATTAGAGCTTATTATCCTTCCAGGCTTCCCCGCAATACCCGGTAATTCAACTTCCTTTCCTTCTGAAAAAAATTTCAAGAAAAGTTCTTGAAAATTAAAATTTACCGTCCCCAAAGATTGTAACCATTGTACTCCTAGTACAACATCAACACCTCCCATAGGAATGGAAAGCATTGGACTAGTCAATACATATTCCCCCATGGTTAGCTTGATATTATGGCATTTTCCAGAGCAATTTACAGTTCCTCCATTTGCAACCATCACTTGACATTCTGGTGCTGGGTATAGGAAACAATTTAATTCCTTGGCTACCTTACAATGAATAAAATTATGGGTGCTACCTGAATCAATCAACACTATTACCTTTTTCTTCTTGATTTGTCCTTGTATCTTGAGAGTTTGAGGAGTGGTAATTCCTGCCAGCACATTACACGATATGGTCGGATTCATTTCTTCCTCTTCTAGGGCTGGTTCCAGGTGTATATCCTCTTCTTGTTCATTTTCTTCTTCCTCTTCACAATCTATGTAAAATAATTTCTTCTCAGTACACTTATGACCTTTAGTGTATTTGCTATCACAACTGTAGCAAAGCCCTTTTGCTCTTTTTTCTTCCAATTTTTGTGGTGTCAACCTTGTAGGTTGTGGAAATCTAGGTGTAGTAACACTTCCTTCTTTATAGAATTGAGTGGTAGGCTTCCTTGTCGCCATAATTTTACATTCAACTTTTCTTGCCAACCTGAATGCCTTCTCCAATGAATCAGGTTCCAAAATGCGAACTTCATGTTGGATGTTATCCTTTAAAGTGCCTATGAAGAGATCAATCCCGTGTTCCTCTAGAATATCAGTTACCCTTATATTCAATTTTTGGAAGTCCTCAATGTGTTGCCCCACTAAACCCTTTTGTTTGAGATTTATCAATTGGCTAAAGAAGGTGTTGCTCTTTGTATCCTCATAATGTGCTATCATTTCCTTCGTAAAAATTGACCAAGTGACAATTTTTTTACGGGAGCAAAGCCATCGATACCATACAAATGCATTTTGTTCTAAATCTAAAGTTGCACTGTGTACCTTTTGTGTGTTTTGCACATTATGGAGATCAAAATATTTCTCCATCTGTAGTATCCATGTTACAGGATCCTTTCCATCAAACTTCCTCATATCCATTTTTGGAATATGGTGGTTCTTCCCGCCAACATTAGAGTTTATGAAATCACGATTAATATTTATTTTGTTCTCATCATGAGGTTCTTCTACTATATTTTCACCATTAGGAAACATTTCTTGTATCAACTTTGTCAAACCTTCGATGTCTGCTTTTAGATCATTCTTCATGTTTTCCATGTTTTCTTTCATGTCATCCATCTTAGCTTCCATGCCAGCTTCCATGCCATCCATCTTAGCTTCCACGCCTTTCTTCAAAACTTCCACTTCATTTTTTGTTTCTCTTTGCGAGAGAGAAATTTGGTGCACTTGCTCTTGTAATTTTGATAGATCATGTTGCAATTCTTCATCTTCATGAGTCATAATAGAGCCTTATGAAGGCTTAATGGGTGTTGAATTATTTTTACGGGGCATCTTTTAGAACCCAATATTGATATCTATTCTACAATATGCCCTTGGAATCAATTCAAATTGATTCTTCAAACAAGACTTATGCAATTCGAAAAAAAAATACACACATTTTTCGTGCTTTTGAGGAGCTCGATATTGAAAATGAATTATATTTGTTATTGCAGCACTTAAACATTTTAATTTTAGTACCGACGTAGCCCTTTGAATTCTCTTTCTAATGCCATAGGTCTGACCTGATTTGGATTCTCCAAGACAAAGTTGTGTCCAATCTCCCACAATGACCTAATTATGGACTGGTTCAGTAGAGCGAACTTGTACGACTTGCCACGTGCCACTGTTTCATCCTTCAGCTCTGAAATTGATAGGAAAGAAACTACAGTCGATGTACTTGCGATCAATTTTTACGGCACTCCAATTCGATGCTCAAAGAGAGAGTTATGAATCTTATCCCACGATCACCTATTTGAGATGAAATTCGAGAGCCTGAAAAAGCACTACATTCACAGATCATATCTCCGAAAATATTGCAAACCAAGATCTGAAATTTTTTGACGAGTTTCCTCAGGATTTACGCTTCGCACCCTAAACATTTCAGATTCTAAAACTTCGTAGAAAAAACTTTATAGTGAAAATTCCACGATGACCTGTTTAGGAGCTTGAAAAAAGACCTAACTTCCACAGATCATATCTTCGAAAATGTCATGAACCAAGATCTAAATTTTTTATAAAATCTTCCTTATGATTTCAGCTTCGCACCCTAAAAATTTCAGCTTCTGAAACTTTTTAGAAAAAAATTTATAGCGAAAATTCCACGATGACCTGTTTGGAGCAGCGAAACCCTAGAATCCAAACCTCTGATACCAAATGTTGTGTAACCAGCTCCAAAAATAGAAGAAACGAGATATCAACGCCTTAGAAATAAGAGACTTCGAGGGGGAAACCTCCAATACATTACATGAATGAACAATTCTTGGATGATACAATTTACAAAACCTCCTTTCTATATATAGGAGTCCATGGGGCCATAATGTAATCCTAGTGGGCCACAATGTAATCCTAGCCGACCTAACAATAATAATCTAAGGGCATAATAATAACAAAATGGGGGTTACAAGGGTACAATAATAACAATAAGGGGGTTACACTAACAACAATAAGGGACTATACTAGTAATATAGGGACCTAACATGCCCCTCTCCTTCAAAAAGTGTTGTCCTCAACGCTTGAGTAGCTCTGGGTGCTTCTGTATAAAATTCTCATCCTCCCATGTAGAATCTTCAGTGGGTAAGTTCTTCCACTTGATGAGATACTCTGAAATTGATCGATTCCATAGCTTTCGAGTTCTTGTTTCCATGACCGCTTCAGGTTCCAATATGATTTTTCCTTCCTCATCAAGTTCTGGCAATATTGTTTGAACTGGAAGATTTTCACCTATAACCTTCTTTAAGCATTAAACATGGAAAACTGGATGCACTCGCGAAGAAGCAGGAAGCTCCAATTTGTATGCCATAGTACCAATCTTTTGCAACACCTTGTAAGGACCATAGTACTTTGAAGATAATTTATTATCCTTCTTAGCTTGCTTCAGGGACATTTGTATGTATGGTTGTAGTCGTAAAAATACCCAATCTCCTACATCAAAACTTCTCTCGCTGCGATGTTGATCTACCTGTTGTTTCATTCAATTTTGTGCCAAATTCAGGTTATCCTTTAATAGTTGGAGAACTTCTTTCTGATGCTTGATGTGATCTTCCACTGCTTGAACCTTCTAATTTTCCCTTAAAGATGATGTGATGGATGGTGGATGATATCCATAAAGTGCCATAAATGGGGTCATTTTTGCTGCAGTATGGAAGGAAGTGTTATACCACCATTCAGCGAGAGGTAACCACTTGACCCATTGTGTTTGTTTATCAGATACAAAACAAAGAAGATATCCTTCCAAAAATTTATTTACTATCTCAGTTTGACCATCAAATTGAGGATGATAAGATGAGCTATGAGCTAATTGAGTACCCAAACAAGAAAATAATACCGTCCAAAATTTTCCAGTAAAAATGGGATCTCTGTCGCTCACAATAACCCTTGGGCTTCCATGTAGCTTTTGAATTCTATCCATAAATGTAGTAGCAACTGTACTTGCTTTAAATGGATGAGATAATGCACAAAAGTGTGCATACTTTGTAAGTCTATCAACTACCACCATGATGACATTCTTTCCTTCAGACTTAGGTAAACCTGTGATAAAATCCATTGAAATCTCCTCCCAACGCTGACTTGGAATGGATAAAGGTTGTAGAAGTCCCGGGTCTTAATTGTCTCCACTTTATTCTGCTGGCAAACCAAACATTCCGCCACAAACTTTTGAATATCAGATTTAAGGCCATCCCAAAAAAATTCTTTCTTCACCCTGTGGTAAGTTTTTAAAAATCCTGAGTGTCCTCTTAAAGGAGAAGTGTGCAATTCCAGAAGAATCTTTTGTTTTAGTTGGGAATTCTTACAAAGATATAAGCGATCTTTGTACCATAAGGAATCATTTTTCCAACTAAATGTATCAGATGTACTAGGATCTTGCTGCAACTTTGGAATGAGTGTCCATACATCTTTGTCCTTCTTCCATTCATCTCTTGCTTCAGTTATCCAATCTGGTTGGATAATAGAAATGGCACAAAGCAATGCTTCCACCTCTTCATTCTTTCTTGAGAGTGCATCTGCAACAACATTAAGCTTTCTTTTTTTGTAGATTATTTCAAAGTCATAACCCAACATCTTTGTGACCCATTTTTGCTGCTCTTCTGACGATAGTCTTTGTTCCAAAAGTGTTTAAGACTATCATGATCAGTTTTTACCTTGAAGTGTCTTCCCATTAGGTAAGTTCGCCATTTCTTTAGTGCATGTAGTATTGCTAACATTTCCTTCTCATAAATAGGTTTCTGTAAATACTTTCCTTTCATTGGACGACTTTCAAAATCAATGGGTCTTCCTTCCTGCATTAAAACTGCACCAATTCCATTTCCTGAGGCATCACATTCCACAATAAAGGTTTTTGTGAAGTCTAGTGTAGCTAAGACCGGTGCTAGGCACATTGCCTCTTTAAGACGTTCAAAGGCCTTAGTTGCTTCAAGAGTCCATGAAAATGTATCTTTCTTCAATAATGTTGTTAGAGGTGCTGCTATTCTCCCATAATTCTTAAAAAACTTGCGATAATACCCTGTTAACCCGAGAAATCCTCGCAACTTCTTTATGGTTGTTGGGACTTTCCATTCCTTAATGGCTTTAATTTTTTTAGGGTCTACTTTAACACCCTCGTGAGATACAATATGACCCAGATATTCCACCTCTTGTACTCCAAAGAAACATTTGGATTTTTTTGCATATAATTGTTTTTCCTGCAATAGTTTGAGCACCCTGTCAACATGTTCAACATGATCCTTCCAAGACCTGCTGTAGATTAGTATATCATCAAAAAATACTAGCAAAAATTTTCTAAGGAAGGGTTTGAAAAGGGAATTCATCAACCCTTGAAATGTAGAAGGTGCATTGGTAAGGAAAAAAGGCATGACCAAAAATTCATGATGACCCTCATGAGTTCGAAATGTTGTTTTTGTAATATCTTCAGTCTTCATTCTAATTTGATGATATATTGAACGAAGATCCAACTTGGTAAAATAAATTGCTCCATGTAATTCATCCAATAATTCATCAATCACAAGAATGGGAAATTTATCTTTAATGGTGAGCTTATTGAGCTCCCTATAATCTGGACACATTTTCCATGATCCATCCTTCTTGTGTACCAATACTACAGGAGCAGAGAAAGAACTTTGACTAGGTTGAATTATACCCGCCTCTAACATTTCTGCAATCATACGTTCAATTTCGTTCTTTTGGACATAAGGATATCTATAAGGCCTGATGTTTGGAGGAACACTTCCTGGAATCAAATGAATAGCATGATCATGATCACGAATAGGTGGGAGTCCTTTGGGAGTTTCAAACACCTTGGAATGATTGTCCAAGACTTGTTGGAGATTTACAGAAATAGATGATTTTGATGTTGGAAATTCTAGTGAGAATAATTGTGCAATTACGCCTCATTTTTCTTTCTTTAGAAGCTTTTTCATGACATTAGAGCTTATTATCCTTCCAAGCTTCCCCGCAATACCCTGTAATTCGACTTCCTTTCCTTATGAAAAAAAATTCAAGAGAAGTTCTTGAAAACTAAAAGCTATCATCCCCAAAGATTGTAACCATTGTACTCCTAGTACAACATTAGCACCTCCCATAGGAATGGAAAGCATTGGACTAGTCAATACATATTCCCCCATGGTTAGCTTGATATTGTGGCATTTTCCAGACCAATTTATAGTTCCTCCATTTGCAACCATCACTTGACATTCTGGTGCTGGGTATAGGAAACAATTTAATTCCTTGGCTACCTTACAATGAATAAAATTATGGGTGCTACCTGAATCAATCAACACTATTACCTTTTACTTCTTGATATGTCCTTCTATCTTGAGAGTTTGAGGAGTGGTAATTCCTGCTAGTGCATTACACGATATGGTCGGATTCATTTCTTCCTCTTCTAGGGTTGGTTCCTGGTGTATATCCTCTTCTTGTTCATTTTCTTTTTCCTCTTCACAATCTATGTAAAATAATTTCTTCTCAGCACACTTATGACCTTTAGTGTATTTGCTATCACAACTGTAGCAAAGCCCTTTTGCTCTTTTTTCTTCCAATTTTTTTGGTGTCAACCTTGTAGGTTGTGGAAATCTAGGCGTAGCAACACTTCCTTCTTTATAGAATTGAGTGGTAGGCTTCCTTGTCGCCATTATTTTACATTCAAATTTTCTTGCCAACCTGAATGCCTTCTCCAATGAATCCGATTCCAAAAAGCGAACTTCATGTTGGATGTTATTCTTTAAAGTGCCTATGAAGAGATCAATCCTGTGTTCCTCTGGAATATCAGTTACCCTTATATTCAATTTTTGAAGTCCTCAATGTGCTCCCCCACTAAACCCTTTTGTTTGAGATTTATCAATTGGCTAAAGAAGGTGTTGCTCTTTGTATCCTCATAATGTGCTATCATTTCCTTCATAAAAATTGACCAAGTGACAATTTTTTTACGGGAGCAAAGCCATTGATACCATACAAATGTATTTTGTTCTAAATGTAAAGTTGCAATTCGTACCTTTTGTGTGTTTTGCACGTTATGGAGATCAAAATATTGCTCCATCTGTAGTATCCATGTTACCGGATCCTTTCCATCAAAATTCCTCATCTCCATTTTTGGAATATGGTGGTTATTCCTGCCAACATTAGAGTTTATGAAATCACGATTAACATTTATTTTGTTTTCATCATGAGTTTCTTCTGCTATCTTTTCACCATTATGAAACATTTCTTGTATCAACTTTGTCAAACCTTCTATGTCTGCTTTTAGATCATTCTTCATGTTTTCCATGTTGTCTTTCATGTCATCCATCTTAGCTTCCATGCCAGCTTCCATGCCATCCATCTTAGCTTCCACGCCTTTCTTCAAAACTTCCACTTCATTTTTTGTTGCTCTTTGCGAGAGAGAAATTCGGTGCACTTGCTCTTGTAATTTTGATAGATCATGTTGAATTCTTCATCTTCATGAGTCGTAGTAGAGCCTTCTGAAGGCTTAATGGGTGTTGAATTATTTCTACGGGGCATCTTTTAGAACCCAATACTGATATCTATTCTACAATATTCCCTTGGAATCAATTCAAATTGATTCTTCAAACAAGACTTATGCAATTTGAAAAAAAATACACACCTTTTTCTTGCTTTTGAGGAGCTCGATATTGAAATTGGATTATATTTGTTATTGCAACACTTCAAAATTTGAATTTTAGTACCAAATTAGCCCTCTGAATTCTCTTTCTAATGCCATAGGTCTGACCTGATTTGGATTCTCCAAGACAAAGTTGTGTCCAATCTCCCACAATGACCTAATTATGGACTCGTTCAATAGAGCGAACTTGTACGACTTGCCACGTGCCATTGTTTCATCCTTCAGCTCTAAAATTGATAGCCAAGAAACTAAATTCCGTGTACTTGTGACCACTTTTTACGGCACTCCAATCCGATGCTCAAAGAGAGAGTTATGAATCTTTTCCCATGATCACCTCTTTGAGATGAAATTCGAGAGCCTGAAAAAACACTACCTTCCACAGATCATATCTCCGACAATATTTCGAACCAAGCTCTGAAATTTTTTGACAAGTTTCTTCAGAATTTAGGCTTCACACCCTAAAAATTTCAGATTCTGAACCTTCGTAGAAAAAAAATTATAGTGAAAATTCCACGATGACCTGTTTAGGAGCTTGAAACGAGACCTAACTTCCACAGATCATATCTCTGAAAATATTGCGAACAAAGATCTGAAAATTTTAGAAAATATTCCTTAGGATTTTGGCTTCGCACCCTAAAAATTTCAGCTTCTGAAGCTTCGTAGAAAAAAAGTTATAGCGAAAATTCCACGATGACCTATTTGGAGCAGTGAAACCCTAGAATCCAAACCTCTGATACCAAATATTGTGTAACCAACTCCAAAAATAGAAGAAAAGAGATATCAATGCCTTAGAAATAAGCCACTTCGAGGGGGAAACCTCCAATACATTACATGAATGAACAATTCTTGATGATACACAATTTACAAAACCTCCTTTCTATATATAGGAGTCCATGGGGCCATAATGTAATCCTAGTGGGCCAAAATGTAATCCTAGCCGACCTAACAATAATAATTTAAGGGCATAATAATAACAAAATGGGGGTTACAAGGGTACAACAATAACAATAAGGGGGTTACACTAACAACAATAAGGGACTATACTAGTAATATAGGGACCTAACACAATCAAGGTAAGTTGAATCAAAGGAATTCTAAATGGGTTGAATGCTTGAAAATTTATACATTTGATTTGAAGCATAGATCCATTAAGTCAAAAAAATTTGTAGATGCTTTGAGTAACAGGGTGTTGGTACTCAACACTTTTTCAGTAGAAATGGTGAGTTTGGAAAGCATGAAGGATTTGTATGCAAAATATGTCGATTTTGGAGAAGCTTGGATAAATTCCAAAGCACCACGGAGTGTGGACATAACCATGTTCTTGGATTACCATATCCAAGGAGGCTTTTTATTTAAAAATCAATCATAAAGGGCCAATGAGGTTGAATCTTATTAAGGAGCTACATGATGGAGACTTAGGTGGGAATTTGGGCATGGATAAGACCAAAATATTGGAAAAGGAGAGGTATTTTTGGCATAGCATCAACAAGGATGTCAAAAATTTTGTTGAGTATCGTAGGTTTTTCCAAATATCAAAGGGAAGAAGTCAAAATATAGGCTTGTGTACTCCATTTCCAGTATCAGAAAGGCCTTATGAAGATGTGAGCATGGACTTTGTCTTGGGGCTACCAAGTACACAAAGGAAGCATGATTCAATGATGGGTTTTGTATATTGGTTTTCGAAGATGACACATTTCATAACATATAAAAGGAAAAGTGATGCTATTGAAGTGGTTGTTTCATTATTTTACGAAGTAGTTTGACTTCATGTTTTACCAAGAACAATTGCTTCAGATAGAGATACAAGGTTCCTCGGTCACTTTTTGTGGATGATATGGAAGAAAATAGGATCTAATCTATTGTATATCTCAAACTATCATCCACAGATAGATGGATAGACTGAATTAGTAAACATGAGTCTTGGAAATTTGTCGAGAAGCTTGAGTGGTGAAAATCCCAACTAGTGGGATATGGTTTTGGAATAGGCCTATTTTGCATATAATGATTCATGAATATATCAATTGGGAATATTTTGTTTCAGATTTTTTATGGTTGGTCACCGAGATATGTTTTGGACTTGATAAAATTTCCATATTTGGAGGAAAGGAAAAGTGTTGATACAAGTGATTTTTGTAGAAAATCCATGTAGATTCAACTGATATTGTAATATGATAAAATAAAATACTTGAGTCTACTCTACAAATTGTGGAAACCAATTACAATCGCATAATCACATAAACAAGAAATAGAAAGAATTTCAATCGCACAACACTAAGGTTTATCTGGGGAAAGCCTTAGTTAAAAACCCCGCTACTTGTATATTTCATAAGCCAAAGAATATGATAAGATTACAATGCTTTTTCTCTTCCTGAGAAACCTTTGCACGATATCTATCTATCTCATTGATTTCTAGGAAATATTGGTTCAATACTTAAACAAATTCTTGGCCTCAGGAATCCCTATTTCCTTCCATTGTTTCCTTGGGTAATTAGGCCCTATTAAAAAGGAAATTCCCAAACAACTATTTTTTAATACATCAAGGCTCTTCCTATGACTCCATGCACCACCGGTATAATTGGATAATTATACAACTTATAGTACACTTCCCTTTAACTCCTATCTCAACTAGGTATTTCTCAAAACTAACATGCATGAGTTATTTATGAGTGAATTATCAGTTATCTGATTGATCACTGCATGTGAATTAAATCTAATTTTCACACTTTTACCTCTCTCTAGTTCCTCCATCAGTTAGAACTAGTTAAACTAATTTTAACTCAAATAAATTGAGTTAATTAATTACAACTCAAAATAAACTCAACCATGGCTCCTATAATGTCAGAGATGTTCTACATGCCTCCAATGTGACCCTCAACTCAAATTAACTGAACTATATAAGTATTCCTAACTTAGTTAACTTGTACAAGATGTCATGTGATGTGGAATTACAATTTCCTTCTAATTTAATTAAGAGAAAATTAAATTAGAAGCCTCTTCTTATTGCCATTTTCAAAAATTTTGCAGACATCATGCAATGGATACATGAACATGCGTAGAAAAGGTGTCAAAAAAGTAATGATATATATAAGGAAAGAGAATATTTGAAAAGAAGAGCAAAGGATTTTGCAGAATGAGAACTGGTAATGATGCATTTATGGAAGGAAATACTTCCGAAGGGTACCTACAACAAGTTGAAATATCATAAAATAGGCCCATGTAGAATTCTTCGAAAATTTTATGAAAACACCTACAAGATGGAGTTGCAAAGAGACATATATATATTTGATATTAAACGTGGATGATCTATATGAGTTCCATGAAGGAGAAAAAAAATGAAGATATAGGTACGCCGACTGAGTGGAAGGAAAAATACCAGTTAAACCTATTGAAGAAGTGGAAGAAATTATAGCCACAAGGTTTGGAAGGAAGACTTTACAAAGGTAGTATTTGGAGTATTTAGTAAAATGGAAAAATAATGGATTTGAAGATGCACGATTAGTGAATGAATAAGAGCTATCACACCTACAAGGTACTTCAATCTCTAAGGAACTACCACATGAGCTGGTAGCTCATATTTTATGACCAAGGGTGTTTGATGTAGGAGCATCCTTGGCCTCGTGAAATCCTCATGAACCAAAAATAAGTTTCAGTTTGATTTTGTATGTGGGAAAATAAGTGTTGCTACTCCCATGTATTTTGAATTACTGAAACTCTTATTATGTTAGTTGTTGATACACCAAGATGACAGTTGTTGCTACTTTTGTAGCTATATTTTATGAAAGTGATGATTACTTTTTAGTTTTTGACACTCCCAGGATCATGTGTTGATACTCATGTTGTGTGGATTCGATGACACACTCAAACCAGTAGTTACTACTACAAGAAAACTGATAATAGATGCATTAAAAAAATGGAATGTAGGTTACAAAATTTTGGTTTTTTTTCATACATTGAGGAATCAAATCGATTTGGTTCAAGAATTTGAAGAGGTCTACAACATACGAAATGAACCATTTCAGTTGGAAAGTAGAGAGGCTAGCAATGTGGGAATTAAGTTGTGGGAATGAGGAAGAAGATGAGTTTTTTCACTTGGGGATCTTAGGCTTTGGGCTTTTGTGTCCTAGACCTTTGGTATTGGTTTTGGTTTCTACATGCTTTGGAGAGAGTGTGATGCATTGTTGTATGAGTTATAGAGGTATTTTAGTTGTTGCATGGTATTGTTGTGTAACAACACAAGAATTTCAAGCACTCATAGGACACCACTCTCATATTTGAATTCTTGTATGTAGCAACGCATTTTGAATTAATACAAATATTTGAAATCCATTATGAGTTCTTGTGGGAATGTATATAATTACTCTTTGTTTATGCCCTATGATTTAGTCTTTGAATCAGTTTAATACAATAGCTAAAATAAATGGATGGGGATGTGTGCTTTGTATCAATGATTTTGGTTTTGTAGTTTGCCGTGAAAGATACATAAGCCTGTATTGCATCAATAAGACTCAAAATTATTAGAAAAAATACTCATAAAAGTTAGACATGTCACATGTAGGAATTGAACTTCAGTGTAATTAAAGAATTTAGGTATATTAAAAATGCACCAAATTAATGTAATAGTGCTTTTGCATTATTAAAAATGAAAAACTTTGTAGGCTAGATATCTTACATCCTATCAAGTTTTTGAAGTGAGATAAGATTTTTGAATTTCAAGAATGGTGGAAAAAGGCGATGATCCTATCATAGAACTGAGGATTTTATCGGGAATAGACTTTAAAACAATAGAAAGGAGGTGAAGGATGCCATTAAGGATTGATCCAGATAATCACATCCATTTTCCCTTATTGTAACTTGATAGACGACTATAAGTTCAAGTATATAAATAATATAAAGAGATTTGATATACTATTAATATTAAACTTAATATTAAAGGTTTAATATTAATATTATTAGGTTTAATAAATATAGATTAGCATAATATTAACTTTAGTTGAAGGAACTTAGCTCAAGCAATATGGCACATGTTTCATGTCCCAATCTGCATGGGCTCAAGTCTCCGGAGACACATTATAAGCTAGCCCTTGTATCATTTATGAAATAATTGTTCTAGCTAGTGAAATAGTGGTAGTTATATGTGTTATCACTCCATCAGATCTCCAAGGTGTTATCACTCCGCCAGATTCCCAAGGCTGAAGAAGGAATCCCAACAGAGGTAACCACAAACCAAGATTTTGACTTGATAGCTAGCCCTATCAAGTCGGAGAGGGATCTCTCCAAAAGATCACAGCTAGGAGGGTTGGAGGAATTAGGTTTTTTAGGCTAGATATAGAGTGCAGGGGTTTGTTTTGATTTGATTTGGTTGGGTTATCACTGGATGAAGAAATTAGTTCAAGGAAGCTAGGTCAGCGAAAATGAGATAGGGTTGCAGAGATCAATGGGGAAAGGTAGGAATAAGGCTTATCACTTAAAGATGATTGTGATGGGATGGATTTAATAATGATGAGGATCTAGGAATATCATGGGGGATGTATTCTTCCTAAATAAAGAAAAATCAACAAACTATGATCAATTCCCCAAAACATAGCATGAGTAAGCATGTGTTTTGATTATCAAACTTGAAAGAGATCATTCCATATAGATGAAGTGAACATGAATACTGAAGAAAAAACAATGATAAACATCATACCACAAGTATCTCAAAAATTAGATGCAACTCATCTTTATTAGCTGGCCAAAATGAGTACAATAGTTCCTTGATCAATAAGAAAGCATACAAACTGATTCCAACCCTTGCTAAGAATGAAGTATGGGACTAAATAGAAATAAAAACATCATTCATTCATCCTTAGGGGTAGAATCCATGATGTGAGGAAGAGATCCACAATATATTGAACTAAAATTTGGAGTTTAGGATGGTCCATGTGACTCATTCCTAATTACATTCAACTGATTCATTATGACTCAATGATGAATTTTACCCAATGAATCTACCCCTAGATAACTCATCCTTGAAATAATTACATTTGCCATGATGAATCACATAATTAGAAATATGATTTCTTGAAGAAAAGTCAAAATTTGAGAGAAACTTGGAAAAAAATCAGCAAATTGGTCATTTACGCCCTCCACTATGCATTTGCGCTCTGGGAGTGTCATTTGTGCCCTCCATGTTTAAGGCTACTTTTGGCTGACCTAAAAGTGTCCAAATCAGGCCCAAGATGGCTTGTTTGAAAGCCCTACCTATCCTCTTTCTAAATATGCCCCAAGTTCTGAAAATTAAGGTCATTCCCCCCTCAAAAAGTCATTCTCCCAAGACTGGTATTTGCGCAGCGCCTAGGTCAAAAAAGGGGTGGAAAGGTGATTTTTTGATGGTTTTTTGATATTTTCACCTATCAAACTTGAAACATGGTTTTCTGATATGCATTGGTCATTAGGAATCCAATGGTGTCTTTATTTGCCTCAAAAAGTGCCCCAATTATTTGCGTAGCGCCCAGGTCATTGTGCAAATTCCCAATTTTCTGCTAAATGTTTGTCCCAAAAAACACATAAATTTCCAGATTTTTCCAAAAAGTTAGGAAATGCCTCAAAATTTTTGGGATTGCTGATGATGATGTGTATAGGCTTGGAGGGAAACCTCAACAAGAATGTCCAATTTCTTCTTCTCCTCCATTGTCAAATCTTCAATTTTTGTATTGGCACTTTTGAGCTTGGCCAATGCAATTTTCTCCTTTAATGCATGATGTTTGACCTTCCTTGACAGCAACAAGATTGAAATTCGGCCCCTTGCGGAGAGCTGGTCTACTATAGTCACTCTATCAGCATTTCCCTCAATTAACTTAGTTTACCTTCACGTGGTCTTCTTTCTTTTTCTTGGAATTTTATTTATCAATTTCGAAGAAATTGACAAATAAATATATTCAGCAGATTTTGGAGAGTTAAATATTTTTCTGAGCCTTTATCCAACTAAGCCACTTATAACGAACCTTTGGCTCCCTCCAACTTATCGACAATCTTCACAAAGAAACATTTTAATATATTTCTACCCACACATATGATTGGCGGAACTCAATTAAATACATACACCATACCTTAGGTTATCCCTCGTGCTATTTCTAACCACAATCACCATTCAGTTGGTCTTCCTCCAGATCGACGGTATGCAACAATATCGTGCGGGCTCCGATGCCAAACGTTAATGTGCGATGGCACGCGATGAAATCGTTTTTCGGGGTCCCACCCTTACCGCATGTCGACCGTTCAATGGGATCGCTCCGAATTTAGGAATACCACTTACTCCACAAGAGTGGTGCGATATGGGCAATCCGGTTTCGCTAACCCACTCACCGGTTTGGAACAGTGATTGACCCTGGTTAACGCCTTCCTTCCTATGCTCTCTCGTTTGCTAACTCAGGTCAAACCTTGGTTCAGGATCCGATTAACAACAAACAATCCATTCCTCTTTCGATGGAGCCTTCGCTACCTCAGAATAGAGTTAGTCGACCCCAATTGTACGCAGACTTCTTCTATGAGTGGAATTAATTCAACAGAGGTTGTTCGGATACATTGAGAGAAACAGTAAATAGAGGGATGTAGAGATTGCACAACAGCTCAATTCAGTAATTATATATGCACAGACTTCAATCGCTTCACAATTAAACAAATTTCCTCACAAATATCAACTTGAGACAATTTGACGATCAATGGGAACTGAAATTTATTCAACCGGAAGCAATTGCTTAACACACAAAATTTATTGCAGAAATCTCTCCTCCCCAAATACATCCACGGAATATAATTTATATACATTACAATGTGTCTCTTTGGTTCCTCTGTGAGGACCGTTTAGAAAATCAAAAGCCTAATTACAATTGTTCAACCAATTGAACCATGACAGATGGACTGAACTTAACTATTCGACTTCTACAAATTCTAACTAATCTAAATGAAATAGTCAGCTGAGGTATTGACACCTAGCTGTTATAATTCAATGATTTCGAACCCTCCTAGCCACAACATGTGGAAAAAACCTCCTACATTGTTGGCTAGTGTCTAATGCCCCTGCATCAGACTCCCAAGGGTAATTTTCTTCATGGGCTCCTGTCCATGAGCTCTTCCACTGATCTGCCTATCTTCTGCAACATTCCTCTAGTCATCCAAGTGGCGTCTTCCTCTGGTTTGTCCTTCCATTTGATTAAGTACTGAAAGTACTCTTGTCCTCTGGTCTTCCTGAACACTCTTTTGTCCAATATATTCTCTGGTTGCAATGGTTGTGCTGGAGGTAGCTTCTCCTTCCACTCAATTTGTTCCTTGTCTGCTGATCTTCCTTCTACACCATCATCTTTATACTTGTATAGATCTGCAACATTAAAAATGGGAGATATTCCAACATCAGGTGGCAATTCGATCTCATAAGCATTTGCAGAAAAATTTCTAAGTATCTTGCATGGCCCAATCTTTTTGAACTTCAATTTTTTATACTGCATCCTTGGGAATCTCTCCTTTCTCAAGTGTGCCAAAACCAGATCTCCTACTTCAAAATGGAATTCTTTTCTACTCAAGTCTTCTTTGCCTTTGTATTTGATGCTGCTTCCTTGTAATTGTTGTTTCACTTGTTCGTGTATGGCCTAGATCTCTGAAGAAAATTCCTCACCATCAACGCTCCTTAGCTCTACCTTTCCCAGATTTCTTAACTCTGATATTCCTCTGGGGTGCATTCCATAAACAATATGGAATGGGGTCTGCCTTGTGCTTCTGTTTGGTGAGTCATTATATGCATATTCTGCCTGGGGAAAAATATGGTCCCACTGCTTGGGATGCTCTCCTCCAAGACTTATCAACAAATTTCCCAGACTCTTATTCACTACCTCAGTTTGTCCATCAGTCTGGGGATGATAAGCTGAGCTGAAACTTAGTTTGGTACCAAATTTCTTCCACAGTGTCCTCCAAAAATGACCCACAAATCTGGTGTCTCTGTCTGAAACAATACTCTTGGGAAACCCATGCAACCTAACAACTTCTTTGAAAAAAAAGTTAGCAACATGGGTGGCATCACTAGTTTTATAACATGGAATAAAATGTGCCATTTTGGAGAATCTTTCCACTACAACAAAGACTGCATCATTCCCTCTCTGAGTCTTGGGCAATCCTAGAACAAAATCCATACTCACCATGTCCCAAGGCCTGTCTGGAATAGGCAAGGGAGTGTACAATCCTGCATTCTGGCTCCTTCCTTTGGCATATTGACAATTTTTGCAATTTTTGAAAAACCTTTCCACTTTTGCTCTCATCTTGGGCCAATAATAGAAGTGACTTAGCTGCTCATAAGTTTTATCAGTACCAAAGTGTCCAGCAAGTCCACCACTATGCTTCTCTTTGATCAAATTTTCTCTCATGGAACATTTTGGTACACACAATTGGTTCCTTCTGAATAGTAGGTCTTCCTGCAAGAAATAATCCAGCCACTAGCTTTTATCTGTTAGAACAGGGTTACAACATGCCTCAAATGCTTCCTTAAAATTTGAATCTGTTTTATACAATTCCTTGAGAAAATCAAATCCCGCAACTTTAAAATTGGTTTCTTGAACAAGCATGTGCCTCCTACTCAAAGCATCAGCTACTTTATTTGCTTGGCCACTTATGTGTTTCAAAACGAAGTTAAAACCTTGGAGATATTAAACCCATTTTGCATGCTTATGATTCAACTTGGGATGCTGTACAATATACTGCAAAGCATGATTATCAGAATATAATACAAATTATTTTGACATCAAATAATGCCTCCAATTTTTTAATGTCTGAACAACTGCATAGAATTCCTTCTCGTAAGAGGAATACTTTCTCCTGGTGTCATTCAACTTTTCACTGAAATAGGCTACTGGCCTATCATGTTGACTCAGCACAGATCCAATGACCTCCCCACTGGCATCACACTTCACTTGAAATGGTTTAGTAAAATCAGGCAGAATCAAAACAGACTTCTCAGTTATCTTTTGCTTCAAAAGTTTAAAGTTTCTTTCTGCTTCAACAGTCCAATTAAATGGTTGTTTTCTCTTCTTTATTGTCTCAATGATGGGTGCATTAATCTTACTGAATTTTCTTATAAATTTCCTGTAAAAACTGGCAAGTCCATGGAAACTTCTTACCTTAAAAACATTTATGGGTGAAGGCCACTCCACAATTGCCTTAACCTTTTCTGGGTCCATCTTCAATCCTTCTGCAGAAACAACAAAGCCCAAATACACCAACTCTTCCTTCATGAATTAGCATTTCTGTAAGTTTATCAGCAATTTCTCTTGGTGCATCTTCTTCAAAACATAATTAAGATGCCTTAAATGTTCCTCTTTAGTTTTGATGAAAACTAATATATCATCCAAATACACTATCACAAATTTACCAATAAATTCTTTCAACACTTCTTTCATAAGTCTCATAAAAGTGCTTGGTGCATTTGACAACCCAAAAGGCATGACCATCCATTCATATAGTCCTTCATTTGTTTTAAAGGCAGTTTTACACTCAACAACCTCTCTTATTCTAATCTGATGATATCCACTTTTTAAATCTATCTTTGAAAAATATTTAGCACCACTCAAATAGTCCATAAAATCCTCAACTCTGGGCAAAGGGAATCTGTACTTGATTGTGATCTTATTGATTGCTCTGGAATCAGTACACATCCTCCAGCCTCCATCTTTCTTTGGGCTCAATACTGCTAGTACTGCACATGGACTCAAACTTTCTTTGATCAATACCTTGTCCACCAATTCCTGTACTTGTCTCCTAATTTCCTAATTTCTGTGGGATTCATTCTGTAGGCTGCCTTATTTGGCAGATTTGAACCAGGGATAAAATATATTTGATGGCTGATCTTTCTCACAGGTGGCAGCTCATCAGGTAAATCATCCACAACAATGTCACAATAATTGTCTAACATCTCTTGGATTTCTATTGGCAAATCAGAAATCTTTGTAGAAGTAAGAACTACCTTAGGTTTGCAAACTAAAGCAAAACTTACCTCTTCTTCTTCTATCTGCTGCAGATATTCCTTCCCGCTCAGCAACAAGGTCTTTGGATCAATCACTTTGCTGGATGGCTCTCCTTATTCCATGGGTATCAATGTATGATGTATCCCATCCTTGAAGAAATTGTAAGTGTTCTTCTTGCTATCATGAACTGCTGCTCTGTCAAACTTCCAAGGTCTACCTAGCAGTATGTGACACACATCCATGTGCATTACATCACATAGGACCTTATCTTTGTATTTTCCCATTTGCAGCTCTATCTCACACTGTTATTTTACAACCAGCTGGTTCCCTTTATGCAGCCAGGAAACCCTGTAGGGAGTTGGATGCTCCCTTGTCTTCAGCTTCAACTTTTCTATCACCTCAGTGGAAACCAGATTGTCTATGCTGCCACTATCAATGACTAGCTGGCAGCATTTCCCTTGGACTTTGCATATGCTCCTAAACAAATTCTTCCTTTGTGCAGGTTCAGTGACCTCTTTGGTTTGCTTCAACAGGACCTTATTAACCACCAAGGACTCTCCCCTCTCTAGTAGAATTTCTTCTTCAATTTCTACCTCTTCTCCAGCCTAGGCAACAACAACATTTCTTGGACTAGCACCCACATTCTTTGGGCACTCATAGTGCTTATGTCCCACTTCCTAACATCTATAGCACCTCAATTCTCTACCTCTGCCTCTGTCTCCTCTTCCTTTTCCTCTGTAAGAACCCCTTCTGCCCCTTGCATCATCCTCTGTAGATGCATTCTGAGGTGAGCTACTGTTAGCTCCAACCCTGGGTGTAGTAGGCTTTCCTCTACCACCCTGACTTCCCCTTCCACGGAAAGTACCTCTCTTCTTGGAAGAATGCTTCCTCAGAAGTTTCTTCTCTTCTTTCAAGGCCATCTGGTAGGCCTCTTCCACTGTCTTAGGAGATAGAAGACCAATCTCATCTTGGATCTCCAACTTGAGACCATTCACATATCTGGAAGTCTTCTCTGGTGTGTCTTGAAATTTCCCAGCTCTTATGCTTACTCTATAGAATTCTTTTGTGTATTCTTTTACTGTCAGCAACCTCTGTCTCAGGTTCTGCATTTGCCTAAAAAATGTCAGCTGATAATCACTAGGCAAGAACTTACCTTTTAACTTAGCCATCATTCTGGTCCAGCTTTTGATAGGCTGCTTGCCAACTCTCCTCCTTTCTGCCTGCACTCCATCCCACCAGAGTGCAGCATGTCCTTTTAGTTGTGTTACTGCAAACTTTACCTTCTTATCTTCACTCATTTCTTCATAATTGAAGCACTTGTTCATTTCATTAATCCAGTCCACTAGTTCTTCTGGATTCAGTCCTCCTGCAAAACTTGACACTTCAATCATGGGCTTAACTACAGACCCCGGAACAGTTATGAGGAGCCTCAAGTCAGGAGGAATCTCAACATTCTCTTCCTCTTCTTCTAATTCAAGTTCATTGATGTCTTCAGGATCTATGGGTTGTCTTCGCTCCATGGCATCCATTCTAGCCTCGAACCTCTGCAAAATCCCCAATACCTCTGCATTGGCAACAGGTCTCCTTCTGCTGGCACCTCTACCAACTCGGATTTCCATGTCAGTTATTTGCAAAACAACTTAAAAATAACAACTCTGATACCACAAATGACAGCAACAAGACTGAAAGTCGGCCCCTTGCGGAGAGCTGGTCTACTATAGTCGCTCTGTCAGCATTTCCCTCAATTAACTTAGTTTACCTCCACGTGGTCTTCTTTCTTTTTCTTGGAATTTTATTTATCAATTTCGAAGAAATTGAAAAATAAATATATTCAGCAGATTTTGGAGAGTTAAATATTTTTCCGAGCCTTTATCCAACTAAGCCACTTATAATGAACCTTTGGCTCCCTCCAACTTATCGAAAATCTTCACAAAGAAACATTTTAATATATTTTGACCCACACATACGATCGACGGAACTGAATTAAATACATACACCATACCTTAGGTTATCCCTCATGCTATTTCTGACCACAATCACCGTTCAGTTTTTCTTCCTCCAGATCGACAGTATGCAACAATATCGCGCGAGCTTCGATGCCGAACGTTAACGTGCGATGGCGCGTGATGAATGCGGTTTTTAGGGTCCCACCCTTGCCACGTGTCGACCGTTCAATGGGATCGCTCTGAATTTAGGAATACCGCTTACTCCACAAGAGTGGTGCGATATGGGCAATCCGGTTTCGCTAACCCACTCACGGGTTTGGAACAGTGATTGACCCCGGTTAACGCCTTCCTTCCTATGCTCTCTCATTTGCTAACTCAGGTTAGACCTTGGTTTAGGATCCGATTAACAACAAACAGTCCATTCCTCTTTCGGCGGAGCCTTCGCTACCTCAGAATAGAGTTAGTCGATCCCAATTGTACGCAGACTTCTTCTATGAGTGGAATTAATTCAACAGAGGTTGTTCGGATACATTGAGAGAAACAGTAAACAGAGGGATGCAGAGACTTCACAACAGCTCAATTCAGTAATTATATACGCACAGACTTCAATCACTTCACAATTAAACAAATTTCCTCACAAATATCAACTCAAGACAATTTGACGATCAATGGGAACTAAAATTTCAACCAGAAGCAATTTCTTAACACACAGAATTTATTGCAGAAATATCTCCTCCCCAAATACATCCGCGGAATATAATTTATATTCATTACAATGTGTCTCTTTGGTTCTTCTGTGAGGACCGTTTAGAAAATCGAAAGCCTAATTACAATTGTTCAAACAACTGAACCATGACAGATGGATTGAACTTAACTATTCGACTTTTACAAATTCTAACTAATCTAAATGAAACAGTCAGCTGAGGTATTGACACCTAGCTGTTACAATTCAATGATTTCGAACCCTCCTAGCCACAACGTGTGGACAAAACCTCCTACATTGCTGGCTAGTGTCTAATGCCCCTACATCATTCCTCCTCAATAGGTCATTATCATTATTTTCCTTTTATAACAGCTTCTACAAGTGTTTATTGGCTCTATCAAGCCATGGTTCCTTGTTCTCATTGATCACAATAGCAAGCTGCTCATTTAGGGTTAGCTAATTAGCAAGATCAACTTACCTTGTCTCTCTAGAGCTAGAGCTCTTTTCAACCCTTTAGTTCTAGGTCTTTGTCTTGCTACTTGTTCCTAATTTTCATCATCAAGTAAGCCATACTTCTCCAGTGTTTCATCTAGCATGGCTTTGGTCATTTTTTCCTCCCTTTGAGTAGTGAAGTACTTAACCTCATCAATGATTTGTTTAGTCTTCAATTGCTAATTTTCTTGCTCAAGGAATTTTATGACATATATGGCCCTGTCAAGATTAGTTTGAAGCTCATTAATCTTGGCATCCTTATCTTTGATGGTTGAATTAGTAATTTTTTCATTTTCATCCTCATCTAGGTCAACAAGCTGAAATTCTTGTTATGTTTCATGAGTGTCCTCCTCATCGTGAATGGTTGGCTCAATGACCTTCTCTTTAACTTTGTCCACCTACTGTGTTGTTATAGAAGGCATGGCCCCTTCCACTCTATGTGGAGAAAACACATGCCTGAAGCCTCTTTGGTAGGTTTTTGGAAATAACTCAACCTCAACCATACTAACCCACTTAGGCTCAATGTCCTCAATCCTGCTAGGTGACCCAAAATCATGATGAGATGGAGATGGAGGATCATGATGAGATGGAGATGAAGGAGATGAAAGGGATTGATCCGATGATGATTAATGTGCCATGGGATGAGATGGAGGGATGGAAGTGGATGGTTTGGATGATGAAGGGACATTTTGTGCATGCTGAGTGGATGGCTCATTTAAAATTTCATTAGCTATGAAGGTGCTCTATAAAATGTTTAGCTGATTGAGATAGTGGATGACTATGATTTTTATGAGGGAATGATGAAATAGACTTCTCATTTTCTATTCATACTCCTTCTAGACAATGTATGCCATCTTCTCTATACTCCGAAAAAGATAATAAGGTATGTTGAGCATCCTTACCCTAGTAAAATGCATTAAGAGCCAGATGTGATAGGAATAGAGCCTTGAAAATTTTCCTTCACATGAAAAGTATTTCATGATTATCTTCATCATTGGGGCATACTGTCTAGGAGGTGAGAAAAAGGAAAGAACCTCTTTGTTTCATTTCGGTGTCTTGGTTTTAGGAGGAATTCAAAGTCATTTTTTTTCAACTTACCTTTCTTGAACCAATTCTCCCCAACATTTGGGATCCCGGTAGCATCTGAAATAATAGTAGTGGATAGAGTGAAAGTGACACCAGCTAATGTAACTTGGTTTTCATGGAGTCTGGATATGAAAAGCCTATTCAACATGGGATGGTGTTGGACCCTTTGAATTTTCTCACAAAAATCATAACAACCCACATGTTTGAAACATGTCATAGTCAATGGATAAGCCAAGAGTTCCCTGGTGTTGGTAGGTTCAGTTTCGAGCACTCTTCCCCCTTTATGTGGCCTCATCACTTCTTCTTCCTCTTCTTCACTAAATGATGTGTTTTCTTCCTATGTTTCCATGGTGTTTTTTTCCAAACCCTAGGGATTAGGAAAGGGAAATGAGAAAGGGGAATGGGAAAGGGAAAATGAGGGAGATGTTTGATAGGGATACATGAAATGGGGAGGAGATAGGGAGTAATGATATGATGGATTAAGGATAGGGATTTAGGGATTGGGAGCTTAAGTAGATGTAACACCTAAGGCTTAGGGTTTTGAGAGAAAATTATAGGAAAAGGGAATTTTGCAAATGAGGGGTTTGGGAATGGGTTTTTATAAGTGTGGGAATAATGCAAAGGGTAAGGGAGTGAATTTTGGGAGTTTTCACAAGTGTAATGGGATACTAGGGTTTTTACTCAATTTAAACACCAAATTGCAAACTCAATAACTTCAACACATAAACTTATGAAAATGTTTTTTCATGGCATGAACCTCTTATTAGTTTTCTGGAGGTCAATGAATGAGTTGGTGGAGCTATGAAGAAAAACTTTCACCACTTGGACACTTTGTAAATCTTTCTAGTCATTTGCACCATGGACAGAGCATTTGTGCCCTTGCCTGCACATTTTCACCCTTGACTACACATTTGCGCCCTCTGCTGACTATTTTCGCCCTGCCTCAAACATTTGCACCCTGAACTAGGTATTTTCACCCTCATTTCAGCATTTATGCCTTGCCTTTAGCATTTGTGCCACGTCTTCAGCATTTGCGCCCTCAATTCTACTCTTTTTCCAATTTCGCTCAGAAATTCAAAATTTTGGTCTCTTAGAGTGCTTTCTTGATGTTTGGACGAGGCAAATGAATTTGAATTGATGTCAATGTATCATAAATAGCTAAGTGAATTTTAATTTGAATTAAAAAACCCACTTTTCCAATGTCTCATTTCACTTTTTTGAAATTTTTTGTTGATTACCTTTTCATCTGATTTTTTTTTCTTTGCAGGATGATGTTGCTGGAGTTTGACACTTTTCTCTTTCAGTTTGGCATGTGTGATTTGAGTTGGCATCTAGGAAAAAACTTATTACATATAGGAAGCATAAAATTACATAAAAAATGAAATAATTCAAAAACTCTGTTTTTGAATAAAATCACATTTGAGTATGAAAATCATACTTTAAAACTAACTTTAAAAAGGATATTTACATGCTGATAGTCCTTTGCAGATGATAATGAAATGCTTATTGAGTCATTCTCACACCTTTTTATGTCCTTATTAAGATGAAATGATGCATTTTTGACCTTAAACAATGAAAGCTAATAACCTAATGAGACATTGAATGACCTTGACTCGATGGTTGAATTTAACTAACATAAGACATAACGAAATGAGATTTTCAAAAGTTTTTTTATGCTCAGCAAGAAATTAAGGTGAGTCAGCAAATGTGAATTTGTAAGGGAGAGTGAGGTTGTATGACTAGGGCTACCATCAGTGAATCAATTTTTTGCATGACCTAAATGGAATGATAAAAAATTTCTAAGTGGGACCCTTAAAATGAATGTAAAAAGATTAATTTTGACCACTAATGGAAGAATGCATATTCTAACACTAACATGAGGCTTAGAAGAGACCAACAAAGGTAACCACAAACCAATATTTTTCCAAGTAGCTAGCCCTACTAGGTAGGAGAGGGCTCTCTCCAAGAGATCACAACCAAGATGACTGGATCAATGAGATTTTTAGGCTAGGTATAGTAACACTAGGGTTTGGTTGTTGGATAGTGAATAAGGTCAGGGAAAATAAGGATCAAAATTGCAGAGATCTGATGGGTCAAGGTAGGTAAGTAGCTTAAAACATTAAGGTATCTTGATGGAGTGGTCTAGATGTTAGGGTTTCAGAAAATAGCATTGGGAACATGAATCATTTTCAATTAGAATAAGATGAAACAAAACTGTAACTATTCCTCCAAAACAGAGCATAAGCTAATGCATTTTGTCTTTCTGACTTAGGAATCAATTACATTAAGAGATGGCATGAACATGAATATCACAATACATTCAAAAAATTTCAAAAATAATAAGAAACAATGTCAAATCACATTACCACAGGAATCCCACCAAAATAGATACAACTCAGTCTGTTATTTCTTTCCAAAAGTCTGATTACAATAGTCTTCAATGATCAAATTTTATAGCATCCAACCCTTGCAATGAGAAAGCTAATGAAATATATAGACCAAAAACTACTTCTCCCACTCTCAAGGGTCAAATCCCTGACTTGTGGAGCTGATCCCCAAAGTGCTCAACTGGAATCCTAGTGATTAGGGAGGTTAGCCAACTCATCCCTATCATTCATGAAACTGATTCACTTTGAACACTGTTATCGATGAAATAGGTCGCCTGACCTCAAAATGGGAACTCTAGCCCAAAAAGACTCAAAAAACATGAAAAACCACCCCAAAAACAAAAAAAGTGTATTCCAAAATGCACTTGGTTTTTTTTTAAGGTCAAATTTCAACATTTTATAAAATTATGCTAAAAACAAAATTGTTTCTTGAAAAAAGGATTGAAAAAATACCCTCAAAACAAAATCAGTTGATGCTGGAATAACAAAAAGAAAAAATTGTGTCATATTTTTGACATTTTTAAAAATATAAATAACATTTTTTAATTTTTAAAATTCATACATTAAAAAAAACCTAAAATTTAAGAAAAAAATAAATTTAAAAAATAAAAACATTTTAAAGCTTAAAATTTAAAAATATATAGGAATAAAAAAATAAAATTTTTAATTTAAACATTAAAAAAAACCTAAAATTTAAGAGAAAAATAAAAAAAATTTAAAGATTAAAATTTCAAAATATATATAGAAATAAAAAAATAAAAATAAAAACAAAATAAAAATATTAAATTAAAAATAAAAACAAGTTAAAAAAAAGAAAGAAATTATAAAAAATAAAATATAGAAATTAAATTTAAAAAAGAAAAAGAAAATGTTTATTAAATAACAAATTAAATTTAAATTATAAAAAATAATATATATATGTGTGTGTGTGTGTGTGAACTTAAATTAAAAATATATATATTAGATTTTATTAAATTAAAAAAAATGTTAATATTAAAATAACAAATTAAATTAATATATATATATATATATATATATATATATATATATATATATATATATATATATATATATATATATATATATATTAAATTTTTAATAAATAAATGAATAAATAAATAAATTTTGAAATAAAAAATAAATTTTAAATATAAAGAAAAAAAAAACATTGTTAAAATAAAAAGTTAAAAAAACTTTTAAAAATCAATTAAAATTGAAAAATTGGAAAAAAATATATTAAATAAAAAATAAAATAAAAAAACAAATTAATTTGAAAATACTGTTTTGATCCTGATACGGCTCATCTTGTTGAAATTTGTCTAACCTCGACTTTCTTTAGTTTTGAGGGTGAATTCTTTGAACAAACTTGTGGTGTGGCCATGGGTTCCCCCCTTTCTCCCGTGGTAGCTAATCTGTTCATGGAAGACTTTGAATCTAGAGCCCTTTCCTCTTCTCTTTTCCAACCTAAGCTTTGGAAAAGGTTTGTCGATGACACTTGTGTTGTGTGGCCTCATGGTAAGGAGAAATTGGCCCTTTTTTTCCAGCATCTTAATGATCAATCTGACTTCATTAAGTTCACCATGGAATTTGAAGATGAAGGTAGCTTGCCTTTTCTTGATGTCCTCCTTTCTAGGAATGAAGATGGTTCTTTTTCTCATCAAGTTTATAGAAAGAAGACGCACACTGAGCAGTATTTACATGCTAGTTCTCACCATTTCCCTGCTCAGAAACTTGGGGTTCTCAACACCTTAGCTACCAGAGCCTTTAGAATCTCTGATGTAAACCATTTTGAAGGTGAAAAGGCTCATCTCCTTAAGGTTTTTAATAAAAATGGTTATGGTATAAATCACTGCCTTAAAGCTTTTCAAAAAGCTGAAAGGGGTCCTAGAGTTAAGAAAGATCCTTGCGATCGGTTATCTGGGGTTCACCTGCCATTTATCCAAGGTACTACGGATAAGATTGCTAGGATCCTAAAGAAGTTTAATGTTTCCTCAACATTTAAACCCTACCGCACCATTCGAAGTTCCCTTAGGTCTGTTAAAGACCCGATTTTCCCTAAGGATGGTAAGGGGGTGTACTTGATTCCATGCTCTTGTGGGACACCTTATATTGGTGAAACGGGTCGGTCTATTAATCAAAGAATTCAGGAGCATGTCGCTGACCTTAAGCATAATAGATCGCGCTCCTCGGCCTTAGCAGAGCATGTTCAGAAGACTAATCATCACATTTGCATTGAAGATGCTAAGGTGATTGTGAAGATTGACCATTTCCACCACCGCAAGTTGCGAGAAGCCTTGGAAATCGAAAAGAGGCCTCTTAACCTCAACAGGGACGATGGGTGGATGGTTAGCAGGTGTTGGATTCCTGCTCTTCATTCTTAATTTTTTTTTTTTTTAAATAAAAATAAAAATAAAATTAATAAATAAATAAATAATAATAATAATAATAATAAATATTAATAAAATGAATAAATCTATTTCAATTAATAAAATCAAATAAAATAAAAATGGTTAGAAATTAAATTATTACTATTATTATTATTATTTATTTATTTATTTTTATTTATTTATTTTTATTATTATTTTTTAGATTATAGTATCCTTTAATCCTTTTTGTTTTTAAATAATATTAGATAAAATAAATATTTTAACTATTATTCTATTAATAGAAATAATCCTATATTTTTTAATCTTATAGAAAAATTAAAATTAAATAATATTCATATTATTTCTTATTATAATCTTTAATCATTTTTATATTATTATTATTAGTATTAGTATTATTATTTATTTTTATTTATTTATTTATTTATTTTTATTTATTTATTTAATTTATTTAATTTTTTTAATTTATTAATTTATTTTTATTTTTTATTATTATTTATTTTTATTTATTTATTTATTTATTTGTATGACTTTGATTTAGTCAAACTAGCCGTTATCTTTCAACGGCTAGTTGGAGCTTCTCGTTTCTATTTAATTGGGTTTCTTGATCAAATTTTTCATCAAGTCCTGATGATGAACCACACTGGCTGGTTCGAAACTCGTCGACCAAATTAATTTGGATGTGACTTTTACCGAAAGATTTTTTTCACAATTTATGGATCACAGAAGCAATATTCCTAAAATTAAAATACTAAGTTTAATTAAAATATATATATATATATATATATATATATATATATATATATATATATATATATATATATATATAATTTTAAATACACAATTTTAATTGAAATAAAAAAATATATAAAAATTTTATGTAATTAAAAAAATAATAATAAAAAAATTAAAAATTAAAAAAAAATCAAATTCAAATAAATTAAAAAATATATATACAAAATTTACTAAATTTTAAAAAATTAAATGAAAAAACTAAACTTAAAATTTAATAATTAAAAAAAAAAATACAAAATTAAAAAAAAATACAAAATTTAATAAAAATTATTAACAAATTTTAGAAAATAAAAAATAAAAACAAAAAAATGAATAAAAAATTAAAAACAAAAAAAATTAAAAAAATTAAAATAAATAAATAAAACAAATTAAATTTCAATTATAACAATTAAATTAAAAAAAAAAAATATACATACACATATATATATATATATATATATATATATATATATATATATATATATATATATATATATATATATATATATATAAAGATTTTTTATCGTGGTGGCGATATAAATTAGCCTCCAGCCTAGGTGGCGGTGGAGGGTCGACCCCTTTGGGGCGGGGCGGGTTCCGGGGTCGCCTCCTGGCATGGGAGGGTGATTCCCAGAATCGGCCTCCCGCAGCTGGAAGCCGATTCCAGGAATCGCCCTCCTGTTGGGAGAAGGCGATTCACGAGATCACACTCACGCCCGTGAGAGACGGTCCGAGGAATCGGACTCCGCGGCGGGAGGCGATTCTCGGAATACGACCACCGCCGGAGAGCGTTCACGGAATCGGCCTTGAGAGGCGATTCTGGAGATCAGCCTCTCGTGGTGGGAGGGCAATTCCTAGGGTGGCCTCGGGCGAGTCTAGAAATCGGACTCTCGCCGAGGGAGGGCGATTCCCGGAATCGGCCTCCTGTCACGGGTGGACGATTCTCGGAATCGACCTCCCACCTAGCGGCCGGCCTCCGCCGTCACCTAGGTGGGAGGCCAATTGGCGGCGCCACCACAATCAAAAAATTCTTTTTTACTTTTTTTTTTTTAATTTTTAATATATTTTTTTTAATCTAATTTTTTTTAATTCAAAAATTTTAAATATTTTTTTTTTTTAATTTAATTTTTATATTTGAAATTTAATTTCTTTTAATTTCTTTTTGTTTTTTTTTTAATTTTTTTAATTTTTTTGTTTTAATTTTTTTTTGTAAATTTTTTCACTTTTTTTATTATTATTAAATTTTATGTTTAGCTTTTTCATTTAATTTTTTTTTTTAATCTTTTAGTTTATTTAGTTTTCATTTTAAAATTTATAAATTGTTTCATTAAAAAAAAACAATAGAGATTATGGATATTTGTTTTTATTATTTTTACGTGGTTTTTTCATTTTTTTTTGTTTTTTAATGATAGTTTTTTTTTTTTTTTCATTTTTGTTTTTTTTTTGTTTTTATAATTTTTTTTTTTAATTTTAAAATTTTTATTTTTTGTTTTCTTATTATTTATTATTTTTTTTTAATTTACATTTTTAAATTTAATTTTTTCTTTTTTGTATTTTATTTTTTTTAATCTAAATTTTAATTTTGTAATTTAAATTATTTTTAAATTTTCTAATATATATATATATATATATATATTTTAATAACTTAGAAAAAAATGTTTTTGATGTTTTTTTCTTCTTTAAATTATGTGTTTTCAAATGTTGTCATTTCTTTTGATATAATTTTTCGAATATTTTTGTTTTTTTATTGGTTTTTTTTTTTTACGAGTTAATTTTTTTTTTTTACATTTTTATTGGTTTTTTTTTATTGTTTTTATATATATTTTTTTATCTAAGTTTTGTGTTTTATTACCAACATGAAAATCACCACTCTAAAAAAAAAGGTTGATGCTACATCAATATGTTTCAAAATTAGCATGAAAATCACCGCTGTAAAAACAAAAAGTTGATGCTGCATCAATACATTTCAAAATTAGCATGAAAATCACTAACATTTTGAAACAAATATTCATGCTTCATAAATAAAAATATTAGAGTATCAAAAATGTGCTAAAAAAAAAAAAAGGTGATTCTGCATCACCACTTTTCAAAATCGGGTGCTTTTTATGCTACCAAAAAAAAGTAGGGAACAATGCGGTTACCTATTTCATCGGTAACAGTGTTTTTGACCAAACATTTTTACATGATGTATCTACCCATAGTAACTATTCATGACATAATTTTATTTAAATTTCACCATTACATTAGTAAAAATTCATCGAATTATTCCATCAACTGAGAAAACATGAAAATTCTAGGAAAATCAGTCAATTGCAAAAAGTGCAGCGTGCTTGGAAAAAGTGCAACGTGCCTGGGAAAAAGCGCAATGTCGCCTCCTGCAAAAGCGCAATGTGAGATTGCAGATCACTTTTGAAGGCTTTCCCGAACTCCAAATTGAGCTCATGATAGCTCGTTGGAAATATATCTCTGTCTCATACACAATGGACCCATAAAGTACTGAAAATGATCAAGTATAGCTCCTCAAAAATCAATTCTTCCAAGAATGGTAAAAAAGAGCAGCATGTCCCTAGGAAAAGCACAGCGTGAAGTTGTAGGTCACATTTGGAGGCCTTCCTAAACTCCAAATTGAGATCATGATAGCTCATGGGAAATATATTTTGGTATATTTATCATTTGACTCATTGCAAAAGTCATTTGGACACACCATGATAGAGAAGAATACATTTTCCCAAGAGTACTCCAAAAGTACAACAACTCTCCTAGAACAACTATATTTTGGAAATTTATACCAAATCATAACACCTATGTATAAACTAAAGGAGGGTGTTATTCCTTGTTCTACTATTGAGAAAATCCTCTTTCATTTTTTTCAAATTCATCTTCATTTGGTCAGAAACATACTTTCAAGAATAATTGTTCCTATGTGTGCCAAAATTTTCAAAACTGCACCAACTTGCACCAAAATACAAAGATTGCTCAAAATATTCTCAAAATTGGTCTAGAGATGCCTGATGAAGTATGTTATGCAACCATGGATGCATCGGCAAGAAAATCCAAATTATCCTTCTCCTTTTGGCTGATTAGTGTTTCTTTGAGTTTTAACTTCAATTGATTGACTTTGACCTTGGAGATCAAATTACTGGTGTAGTAATGAGTGGCCATGCACCTTTGAAGGTTGTTAGATCTATTAGCCCTCTCAAGGAGTTGTTTAAATCTGACCTCCCTTGTTATAGGGCTTCTTCTCTTATTCCATGGGTGCTTTGCGAGGCATAAACCCTAGTGGTGCAAAACAAGGGATGGTAGAAAAGGAGTAGGATGGAGGGTTTCAAAGAGGGAAAAGGGGATGGGAAAAATGTGGGAGGTAGGGAAGGGTGTTAGGGAGGTATGGGAGGTGGAAAGGGAGGTACGGAAGGTAGGAGTAGACCTAGGGAATTTAATTACATGTATAGGTCTAGGAGGTTGCCAAAAATGTAGTTTAGGGATAATGGTGTGGTGTAGGGTCTAAGGTTTGGATGTAGATGCTTAGGGAGTGAAAGTGAGAGGGTGTGAGGGCTTCAAGGAGTGTATTTGGATGTGGGGAAAGGGAAAATAACTATGGGAAGGGTTTATTTGACTTACAGATTCAAAGAGGTAGGGTGGCCCACCTCATGATTTTCACTTTGCTTTTGGAACCTTGTAGCTTTGGAACTCTCAATTGCAACTTTAGGAACATGATGAATTTATTACATATTAGAAACATAAATTAAATTTGAGACCAAATTCATAGAACAAAATTACATATTACCACTCCTTCATTGCTAGATTTTATGCATGTATGACAGATTTGGTGATTGAAACCCTAATGACCTAATGGAGACTCTAGACTGAATGAAACCATGATCAAGATGACTGCAATGATGATGAAATTTTTTTACTAATGGTACACTAAAAAAAGTGATGAAATGAGCCAGAAAGTTCTAAAATTTTGAAAGGAGTGAGATCAAACCTAAATTTGCACCAAGTGACCAAATTTTTTCATGATGACCTAATGGAATGACACAAAGTTTAAAATGGGACCCTAACATGACATGAAAATAGTTTATTTGATCACTAGTGGAAGGATACAAAAACTGACACTAACATTGGCTCCAGCTAGGGGATAACAGTTCATTGGAGGTGTCACTATAGACCAAGTGCCTATCCATTGGGAATGGAGTCAAAAGTTAAAAACCAAACTGAATACTCTAAACTTGACTCGATAAACTGACTCAAAATTGGACTGACTAAAATAAAAACTTACAAAAATTATTGATGGCAGTATATCATCGAGACTTGAGGGCTTCAAATCCTAATGACAACCACCTACCTGCTAAAGACATATGTAGAATCATGTGAGGTGATCCTTCCAGTGTAACCAATCCAGCAGATGGCTACTTACTTCGATTCTTCTCTCACTTTCCTCGAGTAGGCAAAAAAATATAAATATAGGCAACTCCGAGTGTCCACTAACAATGTGCTCATGATCCAGAAATACAAGAAAATTCATCTCCCGTGTTGACTGTAGCAAATAAGTATAAGGATCTTCAAAAATCTGAAATCTTACATTGTATCGAGATTCAACAAAAACATAAGCACACCCTTCATTCTGATCTGAAAGAACACTTGGTTGTTGATCCATAGGAAGGCATAGGGAAATATAACTTTCTGCTATCTGAGTGTTGGTTGCAAATTCCTGAAGCACGGGAAACTTTGACCCTACCTTTTGCATATTATCTATATCTGACTCATACTCTTCAAATTATAGTCTAAATCATCCTTGAACAGAAAAATTCTTCAAGATTATTAAACATGACAGCCCTATCCTCTTCATGAAAGACAACGGTCTCTGTTAGCTAATCTTGCAAGAAATCATCATCACAATTTGGCTTATTCACAACTACTTCCTGTATAGTTTCATCAATCTCATGGCTGTCAAAATTTAAACTCATATTTTCATTTTCAATAATGAAAGAAGTTCCACTAACACACTCTTGACTATGTGAACACTGCAAACCTGCTTTATCTTGGGTCGTAACATGACTTTTCAGGAGTTGATCTATCTCATATTCAGACAGAGGAGAAACTTGAGTTTTATATTAGTTAACATTGGATTGACGATTTTCATTTTAAGATCAGGAATAGGCAAAATTTATCTTTCTTGGTCCCAGTCTTTTTCATCCTAGGAGGAAACTACTGATTCTTGCTAGGAGGAAAAATCATAAATAGATTCTATGATCTCATCATCTAGACACTCTACATCCCCATACAAATTTTCAATAAACTCAATGAAATTATCAGATATCTCACAACAACTATCAATCATCGACAAGGAAGAAATAGAGCTTTGATAATGTTGAAAGAAAACTGAATGAAAGTCCTTTAGAGATACAAACTAGCAGATAGTAGAATCTCATACCATGATCTCGCTTTTTTGTCCAAGGTAACCACAAACATCTTCATCAGACAATCTTTAGGAAAATCAATATTTTGTATGTGAATATGAAAATGAAATTTTAGCAAATGAAAACTAACATCTTCATCGTCCTGACCCTTAAACTTTGACTATCTTGATTGCCAATCAATACAATGAATACAGTTCAGAAAACCAGGAATCTGAGCTCGATTCATAGGAGGATACCTTTGAGAAATTGAATCCATTTTTACAACAGTGAGGTCACCAAGAATATCTTTAAACTACCGGTTCTTGAACAATGGATTCGCCATGAAAATTTGGAACCTTTGGATTCTCCAACACTGGAGTCACCAGGTGAAAGATGCACAACCTTCTTGTGTCTGATCACTGCTCACCATCAGCAATCAGATTTGATCCTTTTCATTATTTCTCGGGGAAGATCTATCACTTCATATCTTCAGTATGGTCACCAAGATGTTATCACTCCTCTGGATCTTTGAGGTTGATAAGAGACCAACAAAGGTAACCGCAGACCAATATTTCACCAAGTAGCTAGCCCTAATAGGCAGGAGAGGGCTTTCTCCAAGGGATCAAAACCAAGATGACTGGATCAATGATATTTTTAGGCTAGGTATAGTAGCACTAGGGTTTGGTTGATTTATTTTTGTTGTTGGGTGGTGAATAAGGTCAGGGCAAATAAGGATCAGAATTGAATAGATCTGATGGGGCAAGGTAGGTAAGTTTTATAGCATCATTTATCACCATTATATACTCAATGACTTATGCATTGGCCTTGGGCAGCCCTTCCATTCAAACTTGGTCACATTTCTCAAAAAATAATATTTTAAAATCCATAAGCGACTCTTCCCAAAAATTTTTGCGTATACACTCGGGTCCATACACAGCGAACCCGCGTATGCTATTTAAAATATTAAAAAAATATAAATTTCCCTACTTTTGAGGTGGGGTTTACGGTTTTTCCTGTAACTTAACTACCCTAGCCCGTGGCCTAACTGTTCCCCAACTGAAAAAACTAATTTGATGAAGTATAAATACCCCTCAAGGGAATGGCCTAAGGGAGAAAGAGAGAAAATTATAGATATTATACCCTATTATAGCCCTGACCAAGTCTGACATTTCCCATATGCCTCCTGCACTTCCCATATTTTTAGGAAACCCTTGTTTCCTTGTGATGATCACTTTCATTCTATGTGACATCCATTGTGCACTATTCATGGAAGAAGCTTTGTGAGGCTAGGGCTAGACGAATCTAGAGGACGATTTGTTCAAGGCCGTGGAATATCTCAGGTGATTTATACACTACTTATTTATTGTACATGTTATCAATAAAATAAGTGCCATCTTGTTCCTGATGTTCATGTGTCATAGATCTCTTATACATGCATAGTTCATTTATTTTTATTTTTATGAGATTATGCATGCTATTTTGCTAACATCTAGAACATATATGTTGTACAACTAGGTTTTTGTGCTTGTTCTTTGCTGGTTTGCAGGTTATAGATCACAAGGAGTTGTAGGGGGTTTGAACCATATGGGATCTACTAAAAACGAAGGATAAACAGGTAAGATCTGCAATCCTTACTCTCTAGTTTAAAGCATAAAAGTCGGTTATTTGAGTCCTTATTGTGATGACATACCCCTGATCTATGAAGGTTTATCAACCCAAGACCTTAGGGTAAAATTTCCCATAACTAAATTGGTGACTCCACTGGGGATTACATCTGTGTAATTCCTAGTTTGGGTTGTTTTATCTTTCTTATAGGTTCCCTGACAGGTTTATCATATTTTACATTCTAGTAAGTCTTTTTCCAACTATACAGAAGTCATGGTCTCTTGATCAGGCTTGAGTTTTACTTTCTTCCTTATTTCTGTTTATATACACTACTTAGCCTGTACATAGCCACGTATGCCCTCTGTATTTTCCAAAAGGACCCGTGTATACGCGAGTTTCTTTGGTTACAGTTGCGTATACATGCTTGTTACATACAGAAAAACCGCATATGCCAGGGAAAATTTGAAAAATTGAGTTTTGAAGCCCTGTCACTTTTTTTTGTCTATTGTTGACCACTCCTGTGGTGCCTTTAGGGGCTTTGGACTCTGTTTTTTTTTGTTGTATGCGCATTTCTCTCTTGTTCTTGTGAAAACCTAGCCATTTGGTAAATTGCCTATTTTGTGAAATTGCAATTGCGGCTGTAGCACCAAGATCTCTTCCTAGAGTTATTAGCTGTTCTGACCATTTAGAACAATGAGCTTATGATTTTCTTCTCATCTTGGCCTTATGCATTGCTTCACTTTTGGTTTTTTCCTCTTTTGACTTCTTTGGTTTTCTTAATTTCTTGGGAATAGCCTTGTAGCGAATCTTGAAGAGACCTTTCTTGGTTTTTTGAGTTTTTGTTCGTTAGAAGACTATGCTATTGTTCAGAATCAATTTCTTGAGTTTTTTTCTTCTTCTTGCTTATTTGAGTCCTACTACGAAAATAGTGTAGTTGGCTTAAGCACTTTCAAGCCCTTTTAAGACTCATTTTCTTGATTCTGGTTCTTGAATAGTTTTATGCTTGTATTCTTGAAATCTTTTTCTTTCCATTATAATTGAAAAGCCAAAAAACATTTCTTGTTTTTTGTTTCTTTTGCTTTGATTTAATTTTTATAATTTTCATATGTTTTGAAGAATTTTTGTTAGTTTCTTGTATTTGGTTCATTTGCTTGGTTTTGAAAGAAGTCTTTTCTAGATTTATCTCTTTTACATCAAGTGCATTTTGGCATTTTTTATGCATAGGAAATCTTGTTGGGACTAGCCTTGCCTTTCTGTCAAAATTGATTGAACCATTTCTCTCTAGAGACTCTTTTCGCTTCTTCAAAATTAGCAATCTTAGAATTTGCATATCATTGGTAGTCTTGCATTAAGTGCATTGAAGCATTTTAGTCCTTTTCATATTTTTCTTCAGAAGTGTGTGAAGAGTGAGTAACCAAAAATAAAAATAAGTTTTTTCTTATTCAATTTCGTAGAACCCATATAGATATCTCTTTTCATCGAAAGAAAAATATTGCATTCGGTAGGTTTTCATTTATTTCTTTTGCGTCAATAAACTCCATTGGTTTCACTTCCATATACCTTTGACTTAAGTAACAACCAATTCCAAATCAAGAACTATAATTAAAATCAACTAGAAGTTTTTGTATCATTGTCATTAATCATACACCAACTAGCTAGATTGTAGGGCCTTGGAATAGGTGAGTGGAGAGTTACCTCTCCAAGGCCGCTCAAACTGTTAAACATAGAAATTTTATTAATGAGAGAAATCCAATTCTGTTGAGTGGACCGGGAAATCTCTACCTCCAGAGAGTTAAGCATGAGGGAGAGTGAAGGAAGAGAAGAGAGATACCCCCTCTCCTATTTGCTGAATCTTGACCTAAGACCGTTTCGCCCAGTTTCCAATACGGATTGGTGCCCTTAGTTGCCTCTCCTAGGGACCACACAGGTGACTATGGGGGGGAATATGTGTGGTACCTGAGATGGACGTTGCATCACTTTCATCAGTACTTCTGGAGGGTGCCCTTGCGAAGCTCGGGGACTTGAACCGAAAAAGGTTCCTGTTAGGAGGTCAGCGTAACTATTTTTGTTACCTTCGCTAGAAGGCCTGGGGCGTAATTACCCCATACTATTTTCGGAAGGTCCTCTTATTTAGCTTTCTTGTATTTTGGTGTCCGGTCCTAATTACTTGGAGAGGTAATACTTGAAGGTCTCTTGATTGACTGTATATTAGGAACTTTGTAGAGTGTGCTCTTTTCTCCTTGATTCCTTAGCTTCTTATATTTTTTGAGGCTAAAATTAATCTCTTAAAGTGAATGACTAATCACCTCGTTGATCGAGCAGGCTTCGTGGGCTTTCTCCTGCGAGTGCCGAGCATTCTTCAAGAAGGCGTAGGAGTAATTCAGTTGGTGAATTTTACCTAGGGGTTTCAAACACATAGGAGAGTGATCCTATGTATGGGCTTGTTGTTTTTGTGGGTGGTCCTGGTGTTAGTGTTAATTTAGAGAGGAGTGATCCACTCATCTCTAGAGTCTTCTTTCCAGCAGAAGAAGTTGAAGTTGAAGAAGTTCCTCAGCCTCCTGAGTCTCTTCCATCTCCTCTTCGTGCTAGTTTTCCTGATGTCATTTTGTGCATTGGGCCCTAGTCTCAGAGACCGGCTAGTACTTTTCCATCATATCTGTTTCTTTCGATGGCCATGACTGGGAACACAAATTAAACTATGAGCACTGCAAGTGTTCATACTCCTCTTTCAGTCAAAGGAGGAGGAGCTATTTCCATATCGACAATCACTTCTAGTGTTGCTATGATTGGCTCTGCTTCTATTCCATCTTCGAGTGGAAACACCCAGGCATATGCTTCTCAATCTGGCCCCTTTTCTTTTGGAATGGCCTCTACTAGAATTCCTTCTGTCTCCTTTTCTACTATCTCATATGTTTCCGCCCCTATACCTTCTATGGCTAGTGGATCAACTTCATTTCAAGGGTTCCCCTTTGGAAGTGTGCATATCCCTCATTCGAACCCTTCCTTAGGATCCATGCCCTTCACCTCTCTGAATCAAGGATTTAATCCTTTTTCCAGAGATCAAGGCTCTAATTCTTTTTCGAGATGGAACCCAAATTTTATAGCATTAGGAGCTAGGAGTCAGTTTTTCGCTGGTCAGCAAGGGAATGTTCCTTTCCCTTCAGTGGGTTCTTCTCAGGCTTTTTCTCCATTTGAAAATGCTTGGAACACCTACCAAGGGGTTTCTTCTTCATTAAATACCTCATTTGGAGGGAATGTTATAGTAACCCTATGTTGGGAGGGGGTCCTTATCCGAATGCTGGGTCACAAGGCTTTTATTATGGCTCAGCATTTTCTATGAACAACATCTGGAAACATGGTGCCTCAACAAATCTAGGCTACTCTTTTTAGAATTTGGGGAATCCTTCCTATGGGGGATGGAATTCCCAGGCTCCTCCATGCTTACCATTTCTGGCAACATTAAACTTGCCAGATCTATCAAAATTGACTAATGATCCTATTCGGTATAGTCTGGGTTGGCCTCCGGTCCCCACCAAAATACCCTCGGACATTCCAAATTTTGAAGGGAAGAATGGTGAGGATCCGACGGATCATGTCACCAATTTCCACTTATGGTGTTCGTCAAACTCCCTTATCAACGATTCGATTAGGTTGAGATTATTTCAACGAACCTTAACTAGAAATGCAGCAAAATGGTACATCGAGTTGATAGGGGGCAGTTTTGCTACTTTTGGTGAGTTGGCTACGATGTTCTTAAACCATTTTCAGTTGCCTATCCGTTATGATGGCGAGATTGATCTCCTGGCCAATTTTTAGCAAGACAAAGCAACTCACATTTCTAACCATATTTAGGATTGCAGAAGAAGGAAGAGGCTAATCAAATCACAAATCCCTAATTAATTCCTTCTTAAATGGTTTTTGAAATATTTGTAGCCATAAATCTCAAAGGATGTATCCCTTTCAGGGGTATTTTCTGAAGAGCAAGTTATTTTTAGGGCTCACTAGCGAGAGTTGATCTATTCTCAGTTTGTAGTCCTTAATAGAATATTTCTAGATGCTCCTCACTCCAAGTTAGATTTAGCCAAAACTAAACCTGGTCCTCATGGTGATGGGCTTATCGGTTTGATTGATAGTGGTACGACTAACCTGCTAAATCAATTGCACCAGTTGTCTATACAATCTGCTCCTTCTGGTCAGGCTATGCCTTCAGTGTCAACTCCTTCTCAACCCTTGGCAATTAATGTTGTTCAAACTTCTAACCCCAATGGAAATCAACAATCCAATGGGAAGAAGAAGGGACGAAATAATAAGAAAAAAACAAGGATGGGAAGGAGAATGCGAACAAATCCAATGATCATGTTGGAGAGGGTAAGAGGGATAATAGAAAGAAAGTTAAGTTTCCATGCAAGTTGTACACTGGAGACCATATTACACACCTCTGCCCTGAAATTCAGGATGCTCAGCGCTTATTAGCTCAATAGTTTTCTTCTAGTTCCCAGGCTGTGCTGACAAACCCTTTTGCCCAAGGGCAGCAACTACTTGCTGGCATGAATTAAAATACTGGAGCTCCCTCTGGGGGCAACCAGGAAGGGGAAAATCCATCAAACATACATGATGAGTTCTCACGCAGATATCACTACGAGATCTCATGATTATGGCAAAGCTGAGTCTTTGAAAGCTAAGGGTGCTCTTAATAATGTTGAGCCACTCCATATAGATAGGCCTGCTGTTGAGCCTATACCTCAGATGCTGAAAGGGTCTATAAAGCGTATGACGATCAATCCTAATGCCAAGGCTGCCTAGAACTACTCGATTGTATAAAATATGGCTCAAAGTCCTTGTGCCATGTATGCGTTAGAGGTACTCCAGTCATGTCCTGCACAAAGGAGCGCATTGCTCACTGCCAGTGGGGTTGTTGATGCAAAGAATTCTATGATAATCACATTTGATATGTCAACTTTTAAGAAGAGACTTCCTCATCATATGGATTTCCAGATTAAGTCTACATATCAGAAGTTTAATATCTTTCAAATAGTTTTTGATGAGGGTGCTTCCACATGTGTGATGTCTCTCGCATGTTGGAAGGCTATTGGATCTCCTTCATCTATCCCTTCAGCTACTCTTTTGACTGCATTTGATGGTCATTCTCATAGGCCACATGGCATTGTTCTAGCTTTACCCATCTGTGTTGGGGGTAAAACTGTCAATATCAAAGTTGAGATAGTTGATGAAAACCTAGATTATAACCTTCTATTGGGGTGAAACTGGATCTATGAGATGGATGCTAATGCATCCTCACTATTTCAAATTTTATGTTTTCCTCACGAAGGGATAATTGTCACTATCGATCAGATGGACTATTCTCTTGTAGATTTGAATGCATCTACTGACTCGACCATTCCCTTAGTGAATGATACGAGGCAACCTGTTGAGAATTTGGGGGTTGGAATGTATACATCCTTGATGGGTACTTTTGATTTTCTGCCTCCTTTGGTTCATATCAATTTTATTTCATCCTCCAAGGTTCACACTCAGAAAGAGTTCTTTCGAACTCATTATTTTTCGGACCCTTGGACCTTAACTTCTCCTACATCCACATTATAAGAAGGTCAAGTAGGTAGAATGGTATTTCCTATGTCTACAGCTGAGATTGCTTATAGATCTATTGTTGACTTTGTAGATTCCATGCTAGTTTCTCTTTCACCGGAGGAATTGGATAGAGATGTGGCTCCGGCGTGGACTCTTAGTTCATCTTCTACTCAGGATTTCCTTGATACCACACTTACATCTGAAGAGGCCATCCTTGAAGCAATGTTTGGTGTAGAGATACCGTGGGATTATTTTCATATTGGTCTTATTTTCTACTAGACATGCAAGAAGTTGAATCAAGTTTCTCTAGCTTTCAGTCTTCTGGTCATGTTCACCCAGTCTTGAACCCTTTAGCACTAACACAGGTATTTGATGAAGGGAAAATAGTTGTTATTTTTTCTACTACCCCAATGAAAATGTCCATATATCCCAACATTATTGAGAATTTCTTCATTGGAGTTGAATGTTCTCCTGAAGAAATTTAGACTGAAGAAATATCGAGATGTGTTTGCTTGGTCTTATGAAGAAATGCTTGGTATAGATCCATATATTGTCCAGCATGAGATCAATAAATAATAAAATTCTAAGCCTATCTTTTATAAGCTTAATCCGTTCAACCCTAGGAAGGCAGCAACTATCAAATCTGAGTGTAATGTTCCAAATCTGGAATTTCTACAACAATGGGAATACACTAAGGTATTAAAGAGTTGGAGATGAAGAAATATGCCTTATAACATATTTCCAATGACATATCCTTCAATTAAATGATCATGTAGTAGCTTAAAACTCACTTTGGACTTAAAAGGGTGGGGAAAAGAGGTGATTTTGGCCCTAAAATGAGTGTATTCAGGTATCTGCATAAAAATAAGGTGGGATGACGGTTGGATATGATATATTAGGTCATGAGGGACCTATGCTCCGAATTTCAGCTCAGAAAAATAATTCTAGCTATGTTAAACAGTTCCTCCTTTCCCAACTAGGCTTAAAAACCCTGATTTCCCATGGCTTAGATTATGCATAAATTTGTTGAAGCATGGATAGCGTAATTTCTGAGGGTTTTAATTGAAATAATTCTATAAAATCAGTATGAAAACTTATAATATGACTCAAATGATTTACTTTAGGGAAAACAGAGATTTACATAAAGAAAGGCCTCAAAATGAGGTGCTGCAACCATGGAATGAGACAGAAGAGCTGGACAACGTGATTTTTAGGAGTTTGAAGCTTCTTATTATTTAGTTACATATCTAAAACAAATGTGTACATGAAAACATAGATCTATAATAGATCAGAAAGTCAAATAGGCTCTTTATTACACTCCCCTTGGGGATCTCAACAAATGATCAACAACAGTGAGTAGATCTGAGATCTAAGTCACAGTTTTGTAGCAATATTCAGAAATTTTGAGTAAATACATCAGAAAATGAATCATATCTGAAGGTTACATGGATTGGTTGGCCAATCCATGGATCACCACAGTGAAATGAAGGATCCTTTCCACTAGAGATCTCTCCTCCAGGAGAACTACAAAACCCCTGCAACTCTGCTCCTCAAGAATTATGCAGTTCAGGGAGAGGAACTACGTTTTTTATGATAACATAAAAATTTTCCTGATGCCAAGATCTGATACTGAAGCACAAGCTATGGATGCACTCTTCCAGGAGGTTAAAAGACACACTCACTGAGAAGAGGTTCCAATATAAGCTAGATCTTGCAGATCTAGAGTTCCACTTGCTGCAACTCACTTAGACAATGAAACCCTCACTAGATTTACGCTACCAAAGATAGATGGAGCTTGGCCATATGCCAGATAGTGGAGAAGAAGCACAAACCCTCCAAGAGCTACTCAATGGAAGGATGGAGAATTCCCCAATAGGAGATCCTCACTAGTCTCTTGCTAAACAACCCAGAGAACTAGAATTTGTCTAAGAAAACAAATTCGTGTAGATCAAATACATTCAACAAACTTTCTCTTGAGCCTCCTCATTCCTTTTATAAGATGAGGATGTGCAAAACCCTAAACCACGTTGAATCACTTAACCCCTTTCACATGAGGTTCTCCTTCTAGAACTGCGTTGTCCCTTTATGAGATACACTGAATCTAGACAGTGTTGTAGATTTGGTCAAGGTTGACCCAGTCTCACAGCTTAACCCCTTTCACACCTGCAAGTGGATTTTATGTAAATGACTCAGATATAGCTTTGTTTACATTGAGCATTGATTTATTCACTGATCTAAGGAGTTTTACATGTCCTCCATTAGTCATTTATTCATAAATGGAAAATAAAATAAAAAAGTAAATATTCCTATTAGCTTGGGCAAATTAGGAATATTACAGTCCTCCCCTCCAAAAGTGTTGCTTTCCCTCAATCAAATAACAAGGTGAGTGTTGCAAAATCTCGAATGGAATTGTCTCCTCCCCAGAATGAACCATATAGCTATCATCATGAAGAATTAGGAGATACAAAGGAAGAATTACAAACTGTCCATTGGTCTTCTCAAGGCATGAGAGATTGTAAATATAGGGTACTTCAACCCCATAAGAGCCTTTACTCTCCATGCTACCATCCAAATAAAAGGATCCATTCTTGATATCTCACAGAAACAATCATTAATCCCCATCATGTGCATTGAGTAGGGGCTATGAGGCTGGAAATGAGAGATAAATATACTCAACTCACGTTGTCCCTCTTCCCATTGTTGGTTGTGGAGTTGTTGATCTTGGGCTGCAAAAAATGTAGTGAGCCAAGAGGAGCGTGGATCTTCATAATTCTCTTCATGGATTCTAGTGAGCCTTCTTGCCCAACCTCCTATGCATATAGTGAACAAATCATTTTTACCATAGGTGCTCCAATAGAAATATGGACTAAGTCTCATTGGATGGTGACCCAAGTCCCTCCTTTGAGACTAGCTTTGTCCATCCTCTAGCTGCCTCAAATCATGATACAATAAGTGGCCATCCCACCACCCTTTTTCTGCCATAAACTTCTTCAAAGCTTGGAAATAATGGAGGATAATAGGTGTTGGTTGAACTTGATTCAAGCAACATATGTCTTGCTCCAAGTTCTCCCTTGTGAGAGATCCCTTCCCATTACATAAGCCCAATACATGACCTTTTACATAGGAAAACAGAATATATAATGTAGCAGCCATATAAGGTTCTATCCTCTTCTTGAAATACAAATGAATTTGGGAGATTGCATTCCCAATGGATACATTCACCCATTGTACCTTTCCTCCTCTCATGTTTACAATAAATATTGGAGCATCATTAACATCATGATATAAACATGCTCCCTTATTCCATCCCATGAGAAGGTTACATCTTCTCCCAACCCCAAGTACATACATGATTATGATATTCATTCTAAATAGAAATACATGTACATACATCATGGATACAAGTATATGTATGGACATGGAATTCATCATGTGGTGTCCATACTCTCTTCTCATCAACCAAAACAAACATGCCTTATTCTTATGCATTATTTTCTCGAAATACAAGGCATGAGACCAGAAATTCAAAAACTTTGGGTGGTACCCAAACTCACCCAATAGGAACCAGCGCAGGTGATCTCCTCCCTGCTTCAGATCTAGATATGGTAAGTGGTTTGCATGCCACTTAATTTATGCCCTTATCATTTCACCATGGCTGAAAGTGAAATGTATATTTGGTGCATTAGGGAAGCACCCATAATGTTGTAACACCTCCCTTAGCCCATCAAGGGAGTGTCCATATTTGAAAATAATCTTGGCCCATAGTTGGCCATGAAGCTTGTAAGGTAAAACACTCCCTTTGGGAGTTATGGCCTGCAAATGTAAAGTAAGAGAATACATGCAATCATGAAACAAGATGTGATTTACATAAGCATGCATCTTACCCAAAGTCTCCAATGTTGTGTTGGCTTCCCTCTTAGAAAGAGAAGACATTGATGCACAAGGTTGAGGGAACACTTTGTTCTTCTGCTCATCATGGGAACTCCTTGGTGAAATTCCTTCAAATAAGGAGACATCAAGGCATAGATCATGGAAGGATGTATGGACTGATGTGTCCTTTCTTTGCTTGAATAGATCACTTTTCCTTCTTCTTGCATTATTATGCTGAAATAAAGAGGGACAAATTTTTCTTACCATGTGAAGCTTGCCCTCCTCGTTGCCTTTTGCAATCTTCAGGGTCTCATCCTTTGATAGTGATGACACATGCTACCCATGGATGGTGCCATAATATTCATATAATGAGACCTCCTTAATGAAATATGACTGAATACATGAGTAGAGAAGACCCTCCATGCTTCCACTGCGCAATCCAATCACCTTCCTAGGTCTTTCAACCTTCTGCAATGGATAGGAATGAGGTTGGCCCTCTTCCCCATCTCCTCTTTGTGTCCTCATGGTTTTACACCTTCTTCATTTCAAGGGCTTTTGAAATGAAATCCCTTTGATATCTTCAAGAAAATACCTCCATCAGGTAGAATTTTCTCTTTGAGTTGGGGAGTGCTCATTGAGAAAGAGGCATCTGGAAAGGAGAAAAGGTTTCTCACTTCAAGATGTCTACCATTCATCATTTCTTCCTCCATTGCTTCATGAATGTATCTACAAATTGACTGCCCCCATGAGGAATGGTGCCTCATTTCTTCCTTACTGCTTTTGCACAGCGCAGCGTAACTTCGTTGCTCTAGATCAGCAGCATACCAAAATGTAGGTCTCTCCATACAATGTGCTGAAATGACAACAGATGGATTTTTAATCATACGTTGGTGGGATGTAGAAGCAAGAGATTCTTCTGTAAGTGTGTAGACTTCCTCCATTACTGAACATGAAGGCTGCTCCTCCAAGGTTGTGCCAGCACTGGTACAAGTCTCCACCCTTTCAATCTTCTTGAGGTCTTCTTCAATACCCTTCATAGTCCGGAAAAGGAGCAGGGAGATCTCCTCTTCTGTCATTCTCCCAAGTGGTGGAGCCATGCTCTTGTTTTTTCTGTAAAATTCATCTTCTTTGTGAGGGTAGGAAGTGCATGGGTCTTCCTCTCCTTCTTGAAACCTTCTGTAGGTCTCACTGCAACTTTCTTCTCCTTGAAACCCTCTAGGAGTTTCTTCTCCTTCTTCTTTCTCCTTTGTCTGTCTACCCTCTTTGAAGAGGCTCTTCATGGATCTGGAATATGATGAGGTAAAAATAATATTATTCATAATTCTTATCTTTCTCCTTGCTATACAACACTTTTTCTTGAAGCCACAGGCTGAGCCAAAGATCTTGCTTTGATACCACTGTAATGTTCCAAATCTGGAATTTCTACAACAATGCGAATACCATAAGGTATTCCAGAGTTTTAGATGCATAAATATGCATTATAACAGATTTCCAATGACATATCCTTCAATTAAATGATCATGCAGTAGCTTATAACTCACTTTGGACTCAAAAGGGTGGGGAAAAGAGGTGATTTTGGAACTAAAATGGGTGTATTCAGGTATCTGCGTAAAATTAAGGTGGGATGATGGTTGGATATGATATATTATGTTATTAGGGACCTATTCTATGAATTTCAGCTCAAAAAAAAAATTCTAGCTATGTTAAACAGTTCCTCCTTCCCCAACTAGGCTTAAAAACCCTGATTTCCCATGGCTTAGATTATGCAGAAATTTGCTGAAGCATGGATAGCGTAATTTCTGAGGGTTTTAACTAAAATAATTCTGGAAAATTATTATGGAAAATTATAATATGACTCAAATGATTTACTTTAGGAAAAAAAGAGATTTACATAAAGAAAGGCCTCAAAATGAGGTGTTGCAACCATGGAATGAGACAGAAGAGCTAGAAAACGTGATTTTTAGGAGGATGAAGCTTCCTATTATTCAGTTACATATCTGAAACAAATGTGTACATTAAAACATAGATCTATAATAGATAAGAAAGCCAAATAGGCTCTTTATTACACTCCCCTTGGGGATCTCAACAAATGATCAACAACAGTGAGTAGATCTGAGATCTAAGTCATAGTTCTGCAGTAGAATTCAGAAATTATGCAATAAATACATCAGAAAATGAATCATATCTGAAGGGTACATGGATTGGTTGGCCAATCCATGGATCACCAAAGTGAAAGGAAGGATCCTTTCCACTAGAGATCTCTCCTCCAGGAGAACTCCAAAACCCTTGCAAATCTGCTCCTCAAGAATTACACAGTTCAAGGAGAGGAACTGCATTGTTTATGATAATATAAACTTTGGCCTGATGCCAAGATCTGATACTGAAGCACAAACTGTGAATGCACTCTTCCAGGAGGTTAAAAGACACACTCACTAAGAAGAAATTCCAATATAAGCTAGATCTTGGAGATCTAGAGTTCCACTTGCTGCAGCTCACTTAGAAAATGAAACCCTCACTAGATTTACACTAGCAAAGAGAGATGGAGCTTGGCCATATGCCAGATAGTGGAGAAGAAACATAAACCCTCCAAGAGCTACTCAATGGAAGGATGGATAATTCCCCAATAGGAGATTCTCACTAGTCTCTTGCTAAACAACCCAGAGAACTAGAATTTGTCTAAGAAGACAAATTATTGTAGATAAAATACATTCAAAAACCTTTCTCTTGAGCCTCCTCCTTCCTTTTATAATATGAGGATGTGCAAAACCATAAACCACCTTGAATCACTTCTTTCACATGAGGTCCTCCTTCTAGAACTGTGTTGTCCCTTTATGAGATACACTGAATCTAGACAGTGCTGTAGATTTGGTCAAGGGTGACCCAGTCTCACAGCTTAACCCCTTTCACACCTACAAGTGGATTTTATGTAAATGACTCAGATATAGCTTTGTTTACATCGAGCATTGATTTATTCACCGATCTAAGGAGTTTTACATGTCCTCCATTAGTCATTTATTCATAAATGGAAAATAAAACAAAAATGTAAATATTCCTATTAGCTTGGGCTAATTAGGAATATTACACTGAGGTTTCACATGACCCGTTCCATTAAATGAGTGGGTTTCAAATCCAGTTCCCGTGGACAAGAAACAAGGAAAAATCCGAGTTTGCATCGATTTCAGGGACTTGAATAAAGCATGTCCTAAAGATAATTATCCCACACCATTTATATGTTAGATCATCGATGAGTGTGCGGGGAGTGAGATTTTCTCCTTCATGGAAGGTTTCTTAGGATATAATCAAATCACTATCCGTCCTGAAGATCAACATAAGACTGCATTTATTTGTCCCTAGGGTACCTTTTCTTACAAGAAGATTCCTTTCAGCCTTAAAAATGTTGGAGCTACCGTTCAGCGGGCCATGTCTTATGCCTTCCATGACATCAAGCATATTATCGAGGCATATTTGGATGATTTAACTGATTTTTCTTGCAAGAGAATTTATCATCCTTCACACCTTCTTCAAGTTGTTGAACGATGTCGATATTATAAAATTCGGTTGAACCCTAATAAGTGTGTTTTCGTTGTCACATCCAGTTGGTTGCTGGGATTCATTGTGTCTACGGCAAGGATTCAGGTAGATCCCTTCAAGTTTGAGGCAATATTTTAGTTGCCTCCCCCGTCTTCGATCCTTCAACTTCAAATTTTGCAAGGAAGAGCTAATTTCTTACGAAGATTCATCGTGAATTATGCCGAGATTACAAAGAGATTTATGAGGTTGTTGAAGAAAGGAGTTCCATTCTTTTGGGATGAATTTGCTCAATGTTCATTCGATGCTTTGAAAAAAGCATTGACCTTTGCTCCATTACTGAGTCCACCTGATTATAGCAGGGATTTCCTCTTATATCTCACTGTAGCAGAATCTACCATTGGTATGGTTTTGCTTCAGGAAGATGATGCTCTTTCTGAGCATGTTGTATACTACCTTAGTCGAGGCTTATTAGGTCCTGAACTCCGGTATTCTCTGATAGAGAAACTTTCTTTGGCATTTTTCCATGATGTTCAGTGGCTCAGACATTACATTCTCCTTCTACTTGGATTGAGAGAGGGTAATGCCTTCCTTGGATTGCAAGAATTGAAGACCAAGGAAATAATACAAGTGTCTTAAGTCTGTCATTTCAAACTTCTTTCTGAGGCTAGACTTCACATGGTTTATATGGTTGGGATCACTACTAGTAAGGATAATATCATCAACATAAAGAACAAGGATGGTGAAGGACTTACCCACTTTCTTGGTGTAGACAATGTTGTTAGAATGACACCTAGAAAAGCCATTATCTAATACAAATCTATCCATTTTGGCATACCAAACCCGAGGAGCTTGTTTGAGACCATAGAGAGACTTCATAAGGTGACAAACAAGGATGGAGTCATTTTGGATAAAGCCAGGGGGTTGTTCCATGTATATTTCTTCATGTAAATCTCCATGTAAGAATTCAGATTTAACATCCATCTGGTGGACTTCCCATTTAAAGGAGGCAGCAAGGGAAAGAACAAGGTAGATAGAATTCATTTTGAAAATAGGGGAGAAGGTTTCAGTATAGTCAATGCCTTCAACTTGTGAGAATCCTTTAGAGAAAATATGAGCTTTATGTATATCCACTTTTCCATCTGGTTCAAACTTGGTTTTGTAAACCCATCTGCATCTAACAAGTTTTCTTCCTTTTGGAAGAGAAACAAGATCCCAAGTATCGTTCACCAATAAGGAACGATATTCTTCATTCACAGCTTCATCCCAATTTGGATGACCAAAGGCTTCTTCAAAGGTTTCTGGATCAGGATTTTCTGGAACTCTAGCTACTGAGTGAGAGGCTCTTTCGAACTGAGGATGAGTATGTCGTCGATCTGCGGGGTCACCTGCAAGAGAACCTACTGCATCCCGAGTAGAGAGGACCCATCTTGGAAGCTGTGGAGTAAAAGGAATAATTTCAAGAGGAGGAGGATTTTCATCCTTGCTGTCATCATCTAAACTAGAAGGAATGCTATTAAAAATAGAAGAGAGAGAGAGGTGTCACATATGTCGAATCAAGCTCGCAAGCCAAAGGTGGCACACCTGCTGAACTAGGCTCGTAGGCCGATATATGTTCATCAAATTTTACATCTTTTCTAATGATTATATTTTTGGATTTTTGGTTGAAGAAGTCTATATCCTTTGACATCTTTATAATATCCAACAAAAATGCATTTTTCACTCTTAGCTTCTAAGGCTTTATGTTTCGCATCTGGAATATGGGCCCAAGAATCACTTCCAAAAACACGAAAGTGACTTACATCTGGTTTAATTGAGCTCCAAGCTTCTTCTAGAATTATATTCTTTAAAACCTTAGTAGGAGTGCATTTTACTATGTAATTTTCACAGTTAATTGCTTTTGCCCAAAAATTGAGACTAAGTCCTTTATATTTAAGCATACAATTAGCCATTTCTTTTAAGGTGTGATTATTCCTTTCAACTACACCATTTTGTTGTGAAGTATATGGAACAGTTTGTTGCAATTGAATGTCGTTCTCAGTTCAAAAGTTCATAATTTTTTTTTTAGCATATTCTCCTCCATTGTATGACCTTAACTTAAGAATTTGATGTCCAGATTGTTTCTCAATAAAGGCCTTAAAGGCCAAGAACATGTTAAAAGCTTCATTCTTGAGTTTTAAGAAGTATACCCAAGTGCGTCTGGAAAAATTATCAATGAAAGTTAAGAATTACTTGCAACCAAAGAAAGAAACAACAGGAAGTGGACCACATAAATCACTGTGCACAAGCTGCAAAGGGGCTGAAGCATGCCAAGAGGCACGTTTGTCAAAAATATCCCGATGATGTTTTCCGAGTTCACATCTGGAGCAAACACCATCTCAGAAAGATACCATAGGAAGAAATGTCACCATATTTTCTTTACAGAGAGTTTGAAGAGAGCAATATTTTAAGTGACCAAATCGCTCATGCCAAAGTTTTCTCACTTCATCATTATGAGCAACAAAAATAGAAGGAAGAAATGATGACCCAAATTTGTCAAAATTATACAACCTTGTGGAATCATCAGCAATGCCAGTAGCTAAAATATGTTTAGGATCTTTGATGTCCTTGATTACAACATCATGAGGTGAGAATTCTACTATTTTCCCTTCACTTGAATGAGTTATTTTATAAACAGAGAGAAGGCTGCATGACAAGGTAGGAACACATAGTACATCATTAAACTGACCATTATCTAGATGAATGGTTCAAGATCCTACAACCCTAAGATATCTATCATCACCAACATAAATATGTTTGGTGGTAAAATCATTTAAAGAAGAAAACATGGCTTTATTTTTGGCCATGTGGTAAGAATCTACAAAATCAATGAGCCACTCATGAGAAGGAGAAGAGGAAGATACATTTAATGCATAAACAGATCTTTATGCTCAACAACCACAAGCAGAAAGTGCCATTCCTGAAGATGAAGATAAAGAGTGCTCCAAATTGATGTTGTGCTTCTTCATTGCTACTTTTAAGGCTTCCATCTTCTTAAAAAATTTGGACTCTATATGGCCATCACGATTACAAAAGTTGCAATTTCTATCAGTCTTCTTCCCTTTGTTTTTATTTGCCTTATAATTTTGGTGAGTTTCTTTTTCAGTTTGCGGCATAAATTTCTTAGGACCCTTGTTTGGTTTCAGACCATATTTTTTAGGATATTGCTTCTTGGGATTATTTTGATATGATTGTTGTTGGGCTACTAAGGCTTCCTTAGAAGCGTTTCTAGGAGTGATAAGACCAAGGTGTAAGAGTTTTTCTTGTTCTCTTATCAAGGAATCACAAAAGACATCAAAAGAGGGATTCTTGTAGGTGGTTCCTGAAGAGATGATGGCTTCTCTAGTGGAATGGAAGATGGAAAAAAATACAGAGTATGCAGGTCCAAGCTTAAAAATAATGCAATAGATGAGGCTACCATCTTCCTTTTTGACCTTACACCCTTCTAAAAGAAGTCTAAGGGTCTTGAATTTGGACAAAAAATCTTCAAGAGAGGAGAAATTATTGGGGTCAAAAGTAAGAAACTCATTTTCAAGCTGGTGGGCCCTGGTTTGATTTTGAATGCCAAAAACAGTATTTAGCTTTTCCAGGGCTTTATCAGAGTTGTCAATGTCAAGGATGTAAAATCGAAGATCTTGAGAAATGGACATCACTATAAACCCTCATGCTTGATCTTATTTATTTTCCCATTCATCATCGGAACATTTAGTTTCATGACTTGTGGCTATTTCATAAAGCCCTTTACTTCTAAGTATATCTACCATGTGAGGTAGCCATTGGAAATAATTGGTGTTGCTAAGAATTGTAATGTTCCTACTTAGCCTTAGCTAAGAGGAAACATTCAATTTTGATTTAATTTGTGTTTTATGAATAAATGAAGAAAGGAGGACATGTAAAACTCCTAAAAAGTCTGAATAAATCAATGCCCATGTGAACAAAGATAGATCAGGGCTTTGTAAATAATCACTTGCAGGTGTGAAAGAGGTTTGAGCCAAAGACTGGGTCCACCTTGACCAAATCAACTGCGTTGTCTAGGTTCATTGCATCTCCAAAAGGGACTGCGCAGTTCTAGAAGGGAGCCTCTAATGTGAAGAGGGTTAACTCATCAAAGTGGTTTAGGGTTTACAAGAGATTTCTCATATTATAAAATAAGGAGGAGAGCAACAAGAAAAGTTTGTTGATAGATCATATTTCTGAAGTATTTGTCTGCTTAGACAAATACCATTCTCTATTGTTTAGTGGAGGATTGTGATTGGAATTCATGTTTAGGGATTTCATCTCTTCACTTGAGGATCATTGGAGGAGTTCTTTACTGAAGTGATCCACTATCTGGTTTGAGACCAAGCTTCATTTTCATGAGCAGCGCTGTCCCATTGAGGGTTTTGCAGCTGCTGTCATTTGTAGCAAGTGGTGTTCTAGATCTGCTAGATCTAGCTTGTTTTGAGAGGCTTTTCCTGTTGGAGTGTGTTTATCGGCCTCCAAGGAGAGACTCTATCCATATTTTATATCTGATCTGCAATTTAATTTATTTTATTCAGTCTCCTCCACCCTCAGCGCAGTTTCTGCTCCATACTGCATTATTTTGTGAGAGGGTTTTCTTGTTTCAGTTTGCTATCAGATTGGAGGAAGATCTCTTGGTGTTAGGCATGCCTTCCCTTGGTGATTTGTGGATTGGGTTTTTGATCCATGTCTCCATAGATCTGATCTCTTTCAGTAATAAAGTTATCTTCAGAAATTTCTGGGTTTTCTACAGCATTGCAATTTGTAATTCAGATCTACAACTTACTATGCAATATTTTGATATAATTCCAATTGGATCTTGTTCTTAAAATCATATAGTTTCCAGATATTTATTAGATATGATGTTTTATCCATACATGTGTCAGAGATCTGAAATTTAACGTACAACAGATGAACCATCTGAAAAACAACGCTGTCTATGTATTTCTGCAGTTTATTTGTAGTTGCAGCTCGAATTTCTGAAGAGATTTTTCCTTAGTTTCTTTTTTAATCTATTGTAGAGGCAATAAGCTCAAATTTAAATCTGATTTAATGTCATAAATCTGAAATATCAGATCCTTGGTTTTCCTCCTCTGATTTTTAGCCAAAAGTGCACATTTCTGATTGCTGGGTTTTCATGTTGCAACATCCCTTATCTTTGGCTGATTTCTAGCTAGTCTTGACTGTGGGAGATCTGTTTAATGTGATTAAACTTATTTTTTTCTAATGAAATTCCATATATAAGTCACATACAACATAAATGAGGGGATACCAGCCCTGATCTATGTTATTCTTTCTCATATTTACTTATACAACGTTTTGCTTGAAGACCTTATTGAGATTCTTGAAAAGGGGTTATTCCAAGTTCTATAGACAGAGTCTACAATTGGCCAGGTAGCCTTTGTATCTCACCCTTTATTTGAATGGTGACACATCCATTAAATGCCTCTATATTCCATCTCTAAAATAGAATCTTGAGAATCTCGAAAAAGGATCATTACAGTGGTATCAAAGCTCCACTCTTGGTACAACCTGTGCTAGCATTGGAGCCTCAGTCATGCTGCATTCCGAAGATGAAGATCCTCTTTATAAGAGGGAGAGGAGATACCAGAATAAAATTCATAGAAAGTATGACTATACTATTTTTGACCTTGACAAGGATCAAGAGAAGGGGAAAGCCCCTGAATTGGTGAATGATAAAGATAAGGAGGCAGAGGAGTTTGCAAAAACTCTCTTGGAAGCTATGCAAGATCTGTCCAAGGAGATAAAGGAGATGAGGATAGATAGAATGAGGGAGTCCCTTAGGAGATTCCATCAAGGATAAAGTTCTGAAATGTCTCAGTTTGGGACTGGTCAACCTGTGAGCTTGCCACAAGTCCCACAGATCTCACAACTCTCTACAATGCCTACCTTCTTGGCTGTAGAGAATGAAGGGTTGCAAGATCCAACCTCTTTGGAAGGTTACTTTGTAGAATATGACTCATAAATTCAAAGGTTCAAGGATAACTTGAGCTTTCAAGACTTCTGCCATCTCAAGGACTAGGGGAGGCCATGGTAGCAGTACAAAGATGGAGGTTTCTTTCATGGGAGGCACCACACCATGGGCAGGTTCTTCTTGCCTAAGTTCGATGGATAACCCTCTTGTTTTGCTAAAGCATGCGTGGAGAAGTTGGACATCTATTTCCAGCGGAATAAAGTGCCTGAAGTAGAAGCCATCAATATTGTTGCACTGCATTTTGAGGGAGAAGCCCACAAATAGTGGTTTCATGGAATTTCTACATTGGGGCATAATGTGTCCACTTATGCTAAGTTCACTAGGAAACTAGTGGAGAGATTTGATCGGAAATATTTGGAGGCCCCTTTCATAATCTTGGCAAAGCTTAAACAGATAGGAGATGCTGAGGCCTATATCTCTGAATTCCTGAGGTTGTCAGTAATCATTCCTGATATTTCAGTAGCAAGGAGGGTCTAAATGTTCATTGATGGCCTAGAAGAACCTTTGCATTGGTTGGTTAAGTCTACCAAGCCCATCACTCTGCATGATGCCATTGATATAACTATCTCCAAGATGCCTTGCCAAGGGCAAAGGCAACCTTCACAAGTAAAGCCACTCACTCTTCCAAGGGGAAGGAGTAGAAAACTGCTCCACCCAAGGATAGCTCACTGAATAAACCTCTTGACACTGATCTCCGGAGGGAGTTGAGGAAAAATAAATCATGTTTCACTTGTCAAGAGCCATGGGTACCGAGACATAGATGTGCTGCTAGAAGAGCACACTATATTGAAGTCTTCTCTGATTTTGAGGAGGAAGAGGGAAATGATGGACCTAGGAGAGATCATCGCACTAGTGATGATGAGGAGGAGGATCCATCATCATCTAGAGAAGAAGAAGGAGCATTTGCTCCAACCAGTGGGACTCTTGCTTCTTTGAGAGGAGTGCCCAAGTATTTGAGTCTTAGAGTGCAAGGTTAAGTTACGAACCAAAGAGTGTCTATTCTGATTGATAGTGGGGAAACCCACAACTTTATAGATGCTCACCTTGTGCAGAGGACAGGGATCCCTACTGATACTTTTGATGGGTTCTCTGTTTTGGTTCCGAGAGATAGAACTATGCAGTGCATGCAGTATGTTCCATCACTTTCTGTGACTATGGGAACCTACACTTTGGAGGACCATTTCTTTTTAGTGGAAATACCAGACACCAACATCATCTTGGGTGTCCAGTGGTTGATTAATTTCAGAGAAGTCACCACTGATTGGAAGGCCTTGCAGATGGAATGGGTGGATTTGAAGAGCGGGAAACAAAAAATAATTCAAGGCATGCACACCTACCCTTCACTTGATGTTTCCACCCACAAAACAAAGATGGAATTGTGCAGTGGGGGCAGGGACCTCACAGTTCCTTCTCTCATTTTTATGAGAATGCTGCAAGGAACATTCTTACATCATGGCAAGCCACTTGGGGTGCCATTAGATTCTGTGGGGCAAGCCTCACCAAGTGATGAAACAATGGAAGAGAGAGTCACAACGTTGTGGGAGGAAGCAAGGGGGAGGATCAGCCTTCCCACAAACAATTTTGGCATGCATAATGCCAAAGAAACAAGAAAAAACAAGACAAGCACCACCATAGATGCATCAACAATGCTGTCTTTGTTGAGAAGTGTAGATCCATATTGGAGGTCTCAACTCCTTGTGGAGTAATCTAAAGATCTACACAACAGGATGATATTAGATGGCATGAAGCAAGGAGGAGGCTATTTGGTCCATGAAGGGGTCATCTATCATCTTGGTAAAGTATTCTTGTCTCAAGCCTCCAAGCTTAAGCAAGAGATACTACAGAGAGCACACAAAGAGTTCCTTTCCAGTTATATGCAGTCAGCAAAAATATACTCCCTAATCATGAAGAGTTTTGATTGGGAGGGTATGGAGGAAGAACTACATCAGCATTATGATTGGGAGGAACTATATCAGCACTTGCAAGAGTGAAATAGTTATGAGGAGATGGGGCAGCCAAGGGATCCTATGCAGGAGACATTTCAATCATCTCTCTTTTCTCTTAAAAGAGGAGAAAAGCCCATGCCTAACTCTATGTGTGTGGGAGACTTGAATGGTAAGGAATTTGATCTTATGGAGCAATTTTATTTTTCTGATTTGTCACATTATCTTACCATATGTACACAGGCCATGGCTCCTACAAGGAGTAATATTATATGTAGATCTCATGGCATTGATGAGGCCAATAAAAATTCCAAAGTTGGCCACTCCCTTGAGGTGCAAAGGGAGATTATCTATCATGATGGGTGCTTCCCAAAGGCATCTAATGAGGGCTTCAATTTAAGCCATGTAAAAGTAACCCATGCAGCAAAGATGTGGTGGGGGTACCACCTATCACACTCAGATCTACTCAAAACAAGGAGTGCACTACGCTGATACCTTATGTGGAATTGTGACCCACCTCCTCAAGTGAAAATTTCAGTTTGCCTATATGTGATTTTTCTTCCATACATAGATGACATATTGGTATTGTTTATGGGTTTGTATGGACAAAAATCAGGCAATGTGTATGTACCACATGGGATGGAACTTTATCCTATACTTCATGATACATGTTTTATATTTGACATTGCTTCACCCATGTGTTGGGAAAAATACTGAGAGGGGGGGGTGAATCAGTATTTACTGCATACTCAAAACTTTTTACTTTTTTATGCTCTAAAACCCATATGCTACTTTTCTGAAGCCAACTAGCATATACACGTGGATATCCTTCATAAAACTTGCGTATACACAGAGACCTAATTATAAATATTAGTTCTTAAGTTTATATCATTCCATTATCTATTCATCGGGATGTTCCATAAATAGTAAACATGTGTAAGAAGAAATTGCATTGCAACCATCACACCAAGTATCACACATGAACAACAGTATTCAATGAACACCAGGATTTTAGGTGGAAACCCAAGTCGGGAGAAAACCACCGCTGCAGTTGCTCAGCATTCAATATTTTATTATAGAGAAAACATCTTACAACATATGTGCTGGCGCAGACTCCTACCAGCACGCAGGCACCCACCTGCGCTCGTTTACCAGCCTCTCCTGGAAGGGAGCTCCAACCCCCTGACTCGTTTACCAGCCTCTCCTGGAAGGGAGCTACGACTCCCCGATCTCGTTTACCAGCCTCACCTGGAAGGGAGCTACGACCCCCTGACTGAAGGCTACAACCCTCAGCACCACCTTGGACCACGTTTCATCAATTTTCACACTGGACCCTTTCCATACTTTTTAGCACAAACATACATCACCAACAGATACTTATCAACACAGATCAGATATCAGAAACGCAGCAGAACAGATCAGATATTTCATACCCTTTCACTTCAGACAGATGTTCGCCTAGATGTTCGCCTCATCACAGATCTAAGCCTTCCATAATCAGATCTAGCAAATACAAATGCATTTCAGATCTAGATCCCCTTCTTCATCATTGGTGCATCATACATTCAGATTTATCTTCAAGTGTAACCCTTTCCATTCAGATCTACTTCAAAGAGAAGTATTCATTCAAGCTTAGACATCTTGCACCCACACTTGTGATTTGCACAATGAATTTCTTCTCCTTATATAGGTTTATCTTTTTAAATACCATGGGCCAAAACAATACCATGAGCCTTCAATACCACGAGCCAAACCAATACCATGAGCCTTCAATACCACGAGTCAAACCAATACCATGAGCCTTCAATACCATGAGTCTTCAATACCATGAGTCTTCAATACCACGAGTCATCAATACCATGAGCCTTCAATACCATGAGTCTTCAATACCATGAGTCTTCAATACCACGGGTCATCAATACCATGAGCCTTCAATACCACGGGCCCCTGGATTTGCACTTTTTGAGCGCTTTTTCCCATACGCGACTTATCACGTTCTTTTTAGAGACATAATTTTTTTCATCATACTTTGAGCACATTCTGAATTCCTTTCTTCATTGCACACTGTAGATACATCATATTTTCTTCATCAAGAACATATTCTAGCAAGCACAACTTCATCAAGAAGTTTCCATCATCTTTATCAAGTGGGTTGCCTTTCAAGGACAACACTCAGCATCATATTGCTATCAAACATCATTTCATATCAGATTTACATCATTTACCAAGTCCATCAAGTCAAGAACAACTTCATCAGGTGTATTGCTATCAAGGACAACACATGCCAACAATCTCATGTCTTCATCTTCATTCAGTGGGTTGCCATCAAGGACAACACTCTGCATCATATTTCCAACAATCTCCCCCTTTGGACTTGATGGCAACCACGATGGTGTTTGGTTACCACAACAGATAAGTACAATAATAGTACAATGACACCATGTCATTCTCCCTATTTTCCATGTCACTCTCTCCATTTTTGGCATCATTCAAACACCATGTTACTCTCCCCCTTTGACATCAAGGGCAAAGGGCACATCATTATCTTCATTCAAACACTATGTCACTCTCCCCCTTTGACATCAAGGGCAACGGGCGGATCAACAACAACATACTCTCCCCCTTTTCTCCTCATGTAGAAGAAGCGTTCTGCAGATCTGATGTATACTGAAGTGACCAAGCTCCCCCTGAGTTCATGCTGAAACTTCAAACATATTTTTTCAATGAAGTACATGACTCTATGACATTCCTATCACCAGTGACTCATACTTACATCAAAGATTCATCCAAGTGGATTTACATAGAAGAGTCAAGTACCCAACCAAGTGGGTTTACAAATGTGACTCAGCTACCCAACCAAGTGGGTTTACAAACATGACTCAGCTACCCAACCAAGTGGGTTTACAAATTGACAAGTTCTTACATGACTGAATATTACAATTTTACAACATGGGTCTCAACAAGACCTTTTCACCAAAATATAAATATGACCATTTATGACCAACACCAAGAAGACCTCAAGAGAGATCATATAACATAACCATCATAATGCCAACAATGCATTATACTCAACAACACTAATGCTCCCCCTGAATCTGTGCATCCATGCATCCTTTTCATATGACTAAGGCTCCCCCTTAGTTTGTGCAACCTGAACATTTTCACCAACAAATCATCAAGGCATCTTCATCAAAACATTAGAAACAGATTTATGAGAACTGGAACACCACCAGAGATACCAAACAACACTGCAGCTGTGCTGAAGAGAGCTGAACCAACCAAGAATTGTCAGCAACCAACCATACGCGGTTTTATGTGCAGGAACTCGCGTACATACGCGACTGTGTTTCAGGAAACCCGCGTATCCCAAGACACCTTCTAAGTTTCAACCAGATCTGATTCTTTGTAAGGCAAAGACAGTGTTCAACTTTTTTCTGAGATATTTGACTGCTTCCCTGGACTACAGATATAACAGAATAGTGTAGTTGTGTCTTCAAGCGTCATCCAATGGTTGTAGCATAAGCCCATTAGTAACCAAGCCTTCGGATCCTTTGCAGCATCAATACATTCTTTCCAAAAGATATTATCATACCAGAACAGCATCTTCATATATGTGTCAAGCAATCATCCATGTGGTCCAAAATCACCATGATCTTCAAGATGTAACATGAAGTAACATATGTAGGAAAAAGATCTCAACCATAGCAACCCAACTCTATATGATCAAGACCAAAGAATAAGCAGTCATATTTCCAACAATGCAACCATTAGAATTCAACCTGCTACTCCCCCTAAACCAGTGCTTCTTCCTTAACTTGTGCAATCTGAGACACCTTCAACAGAAAGTCATCAACAACAATCCCTGCATGATCTGTCCTCATCTCTGAACTATAAGACTTTCATCTCAACAATGAATGCTCTTCATCATAAAGCAAGCAGGCTTCATCCATAATCTTCAACACAAGAACCCATGCATCATTTCATTATCATGAGTATAACTAGAATGATGCTAACAGTGCAATCATCAGCAGTCAGAATGATGCTCCCCCTGGACCTCTGCTTTAGATCTTCAGCTATCAGATAAATTTTCTTATCATCAATGTATACGCGACTGCGTCTTCTGGAACTCGCGTGTATACGCGACTTTAGTTAATGGAACCTGCGTATGGAAAGTGAAGCATAGAAAATTTCCATCTTTCTTCATTTCCTCCTGAGCTTGAAATTTATGCACTGTCCTTTCTACATCGTATGCTACTGGTCGTGAGCAAACATAAATCAGTAATAATCAACTAACTATGAGAGTCATCATGCATTGCTCCCCTCTTTGTATTTATACATGATTCTATAATTACCTATGATTGCTCTCAATAATCAAAGAGATATGTCCTTCCTGTAAGTGGGATGATCTTTTGAGGGTTCCAATTCTACTTCGATCGGTCCTCCTTCTTTTTCCAAATTTACTTGAACTTTCTATTTGTGTGCTGAAAATTGTCCACTTTCTCAGATCTGTTCAACCTGCATTCCTTTTCTACATGTCCATACTTGTTACAAGAATAACATCTCATGTGTCCAGAGAAATAAGCATAAGAATCATAATGAGCATTTCTAATCTTCCTCCTTTTACAATCAGCTGCTTTATGTCCATACTTGTTACATGAAAAACAATATCCCTTGAAGAAACCAGAGTACCTTTCTATGTAGGAATTGTTTGTTTGAGGCTGAAATGATCTGCTCCTGCAATTTGCTGCAACATGTCCATAATTATGACATTTAAAACATTCAACATTCTTGAATGAATTCCTTTGAGAATTCATGATTGTTGGTTGAGCTTTTGTCTCTTTCAACACTTCAGGTTTTGCATTGACATCCTCTGAATTTTTGGCACTTCCTTGTGAGCTAGATTCTCCTTTAACAGTTTCATGGAAACTAAGACCATGTTTGATAGCAGGAGACCTTTGATTACTCAGAATATTGTCCAAAATGTTAGTACTATCATGAAACCTCAAAAGTTTAACCTTTTCTTCTAATTTACCTTTGAGAATATTTACCTCAACCTCCAAGGCTTGACATTGTTTTGTCATGCTTTCTTCTTTTCTTCTTCCATCTTCAACTTGATCCTTCAGATTTAGAATCTCTTCTTTCAACCAATCTTCATTTCCTTCACATGTTTGTTGCAGCTCTTCATTCTTCTTATTTGATTTTTCCAGATCTTTTTTGAGAGAGATGATTTCTGCTTCAAGGCCTTCCTTTTCAAATGATTGTAGAGGTTCCTTATTTTTCTTACTTGATGCTTCTAAATCTTCCTGAAGACAAATGATTGCAGCTTCAAGTCCTTCATTCTTCTTGCTTGATTTTTCAAAATCTGCTTCTAGATCTTTAATTCGATTGGATGCATAAGTATGAAACCTTTGATACTTGTCCATCTGTTCATTCAGCATTTCTATTTGATCTTTCATTTGTGAGATCATCTCTTTATAGATAGTTTCTTGTTTATTGTATGAACTTTGTAGTTCTTCTTCTTTAATCTTGAGAGCTTCTTCTAGATCCACACCTTTACTGACTATTGTCAAATAAATAGATGATATTATATGGTCTTCTTCTTTCTTTCTTCTTTCTTTTGTTATGATGTTTTGTAGATCCTTCGCTTAATCGTTTATCTTTCCATCTTTGCCATGATTTCTGAGATATCTCCTTTCCTCTAGTAACCTTCTTCTTTTGCTTCTTAGCCATGAGCACTTTCAGATCTTGGTCAGAATCTTCTTCATCTTCACTGGACACTTCATCATCATCTTCTTTTGCATAATAACTCTTTCTCTTCTCAAATTGTTTCCCTTTACCATGCTTTTCTCTATAAGGACATTTAGCAGCATAATAACCAACTTTTCCACACTCAAAACATTTGAAGGGAAGCTTACCTTTGAATCTTCCAGTACCTAGTTGGAGCTTTCTCACGAAATTCGCTTCTTCTTCATCGGATATATAGCTGGATTCTTTGACAACTTCCTTTTCCTTTCCTTTTGTAGATGCCTTAAAAGCAGCTTCTCTTACTTGAGAAGGGCCTCCTTGTCTCATTTAAAAAGCAGTCAGAGTACCATGTAATTGAACAATAGTAAGAGTTTGCAAATCTTGCCTTTCTTCAATAGCTGAAACTTTAGAGTCAAATTTTGAAGTCAATGATCTTAAGACCTTTTCCACCAGAGTAGTATCAGTTATGGTTTCACCCAAATTTCTCATCCGATTTACAATATCATCTAGACGAAGAAAGAAACTGGCAACACTTTCATCACTATGCATCTTCAAATTTTCATATTCAATTCTAAGAGCTTGGAGTTTTGCACTTTTTACCTTTGTGTCTCCTTCATAGCTTCGAATGATTTTGTCCCATATGTCTTTTGCCGAATGTAGTCGCATCATTTAGCAAATTCTCGATCTGTGACATGTTTCCCAATAAGACATTTGCTGAGCTAGTACTGATTTTCATACTTCCTTCCTTTTCACCGCATGAAAAAGGAATACTTGCTCGGTATTGATAACCTTTCTCTTCCATCGATTGCCCACATCCGCACTACAAGACTCGTCTTATGCTTGTACGACTTTCCAGACAGATTACTTACTGAACAGAGGTTTGACATCTTTCTGATTCTATCATGACGCGATCTCCCCTTTTTTAAGCGATCAAGCTTCGCACAAGGACCTCGCCTCGATACTCAATTGTTGTGTACATCAACAGAGGGGGTGAATCCAAGATGCACGCATACCAAAACTCTTTTACTTTTTATGCTCTAAAAACCCATATGCCATTTTTCTGAAGCCAACTAGCATATACACGTGGATATCCTTCATAGAACTTGCGTATACACAGAGACCTAATTATGTCATTAGTTCTTTGCTTATATCATTCCATTACTCATTCATCAGATGTTCCATAAATAGTAAACATGTGCAGTAAGAAATCGTATCAAACCATCACCAGGATTTTTAGGTGGAAACCCAATTCGGGAGAAAACCACCGCTGCAGTTGCTCGGCCTTCAATATTTTATTATAGAGAAAACATCTTACAACAAGTGTCTTTGGCCCTACAACTTCGGCCCGACACGAGGCACCACAAGCTGGGTTTCCCAGCCTCTCACGGAAGGGAGCTCCAACTTGACTCGTTTTTGTTGTCTCTGGAAGGCTCGACTTCCCAAATCTCGTTTACCAGCCTCACCTGGAAGGGAGCTACGACCCCCTGACTGAAGGCTACAACCCTCAGCACCACCTTGGACCACGTTTCATCAATTTTCACACTGGACCCTTTCCATGCTTTTTAGCACAAACATACATCACCAACAGATACTTATCAACACAGATCAGATATCAGAAACACAGCAGAACAGATCAGATATTTCATACCCTTTCACTTCAGACAGATGTTCGCCTAGATGTTCGCCTCATCAGAGATCTAAGCCTTCCATAATCAGATCTAGCAAATACAAATGCATTTCAGATCTAGATCCCCTTCTTCATCATTGGTGCATCATACATTCAGATTTATCTTCAAGTGTAACCCTTTCCATTCAAATCTACTTCAAAGAGAAGTATTCATTCAAGCTCAGACATCTTGCACCCACACTTGTGATTTGCACAATGAATTTCTTCTCCTTATATAGGTTTATCTTTTTCAATACCATGGGCCCAAACAATACCATGAGCCTTCAATACCACGAGCCAAACCAATACCATGAGCCTTGATACCACGAATTAGAGCCTTGATACCATGAGCCTTCAGTACCATGCAGGTCTTCAATACCATGAGCCTTCAATACCATGAGCCTAACAATACCATGAGCCTTCAATACCATGAGCCCAACAATACCATGAGCATTCAATACCATGAGCCTAACAATACCATGAGCCTTCAATACCATGAGCCCCTGGATTTGCACTTTTTGAGCGCTTTTTCCCATACGCGACTTATCACGTTCTTTTTAGACATATCCGCGTATTCATAGAGACATAATTTTTTTTTCATCATACTTTGAGCACATTCTGAATTCCTTTCTTCATTGCCTTCTGTACACACTGTAGATACATCATATTTTCTTCATCAAGAACATATTCTAGCAAGCACAACTTCATCAAGTAAGTTGCCATCATCTTTATCAAGTGGGTTGCCTTTCAAGGACAACACTCAGCATCATATTGCTATCAAACATCATTTCATATCATATTTACATCATTTACCAAGTCCATCAAGTCAAGAACAACTTCATCAGGTGTATTTCTATCAAGGACAACACATGCCAACAATCTCATGTATTCATCTTCATTCAGTGGGTTGCCATCAAGGACAACACTCTGCATCATATTTCCAACACCATGTATATTTCTATTGAGTTTTACACTCCTGAAGGGGTAGACTATGCCCCTATAATGTTAGCATTGAAGGAGCAGTTTCTGATGTATTGGCTTGGTGAGCACTTAATCCATGATGAAAGATTGATTCTTGATGGTGCCATCAATGGAGAAGGTGACTAACTATAGCTCTTACCCTGTTAGTTGCTTGAGGACAAGCAACATTTTGGAGGGGAGGACTGTAATGTTCCTACTTAGCCTTAGCTACGAGGAAACATTCAATTTTGATTTAATTTGTGTTTTATGAATAAATGAATAAAGGAGTACATGTAAAACTCCTAAAAAGTCTGAATAAATCAATGCCCATGTGAACAAAGACAAATCAGGGCTATGTAAATAATCACTTGCAAGTGTGAAAGAGGTTTGAGCCAAAGACTGGGTCCACCTTGACCAAATCAACTGCGTTGTCTAGGTTCATTGCATCTCCAAAAGGGACTGCGCAGTTCTAGAAGGGAGCCTCTAATGTGAAGAGGGCTAACTCATCAAAGTGGTTTAGGGTTTACAAGAGCTTTCTCATATTATAAAAGAAGGAGGAGAGAAACAAGCAAAGTTTGTTGATGGATCATATTTCTGAAGTATTTGTCTGCTTAGACAAATACCATTCTCTATTGTTTAGTGGAGGATTGTGATTGGAATTCATGTTTAGCGATTTCATCTCTTCACTTGAGGATCATTGGAGGAATTCTTCGCTGAAGTGAGCCACTATCTGGTTTGAGACCAAGCTTCATTTTCATGAGCAGCGCTGTCCCATTGATGGTTTTGCAGCTGCTGTCATTTGTAGCAAGTGGTGTTCTAGATCTGCTAGATCTAGATTGTTTTGAGAGGATTTTCCTATTGGAGTGTGTTTATCGGCCTCCAAGGAGAGACTCTATCCATATTTTATATCTGATCTGCAATTTAATTTAGTTTATTCATTCTTCTCCACCCTCAGCGCAGTTTCTGCTCCATACTGTGTTATTTTGTGTGAGGGTTTTCTTGTTTTAGTTTGCTATCAGATTGGAGGAAGATCTCTTGGTGTTAGGCATGCCTTCCCTTGGTGATTCATGGATTGGGTTGTTGATCCATGTCTCCATATATCTAATCTCTTTTATTAATAAATTTATTTTCATAAATTTTTGGGTTTTCTGCAGCATTTCAATTTGTAATTAAGATCTACAGCTTACTATGCAATATTTTGATATAATTCCAATTGGATCTTGTTCTTAAAGTCATATAGTTTCCAGATCTTTATTAGATCTGATGTTTTATCCATAAATGTGTCAGAGATCTGAAATTTAATGTACAATAGATGAACCATCTGAAAAATAACGCTGTCTATGTATTTCTGCAGTTTATTTGTAGTTGCAACTCGAATTTCGGAAGGGATTTTTCCCTAGTTTCTTTTTTAATCTGTTGTAGATGAAATAAGCTCAAATTTAAATCTGATTTACTGTCATAAATCTGAAATATCAGATCCTTTGCTGTGCTCCTCTGAGTTTCAGCCAAAAGTGCACATTTCTGATTGCTGGGTTTTCATGTTGCAACATCCCTTCTCTTTGGCTGATTTCTAGCTAGTCTTGACTGTGGGAGATCTATTTAATGTGATTAAACTTATTATTTTCTAATTAAATTCCATATATAAGTCACATACAGCATAAATGAGGGGATCCCAGCCCTGATCTGCGTTATTATTGCTCAGATTTACTTATACAACGTTTTTCTTGAAGACCTTATTGAGATTCCTGAAAAGGGGTTATTCCAAGTTCTATAGACAGTGTCTAAAATTGGTCAAGTAGCCTCTGGATCTCACCCTTTATTTGAATTCTGACATATCCATTAAATACCTCTATATTCCATCTCTAAAATAGAATCTTGAGAATCCTGAAAAATGATCATTACAGTGGTATCAGAGCTCCACTCTTGGCACAACCTGTGATAGCATTGGAGCCTCGGTCATGTTGCATTCCGAAGATGAAGATCCTCTTTCTAAGAGCGAGAGGAGACACCATAATAAAATTCATAGAAAGTATGACTATACTATTTTTGACCTTGACAAGGGTCAAGACAAGGGAAATCCCTTGAATTGGTGAATGATAAAGATAAGGAGGCAGAGAAGTTTGCCAAAAATCTCTTGGAAGCTATGCAAGACCTATCCAAGGAGATAAAGGAGATGAGGATATATAGAATGAGGGAGTCCCTTGGGAGATTCCATCAAGGATAAAGTTTTGAAATGTCTCAGTTTGGGACTGGTCAACCTGTGAGCTTGCCACAAGTCCCACAGATCTCACAACTCTCTACAATGCCTACCTTCTTGGCTATAGAGAATGAAGGGCTGCAAGATCCAACCTCTTTGGAAGGCTAATTTGTAGAATATGACTCACAAAGTTAAAGGTTCAAGGATAACTTACTTTGTAGAATATGACTCACAAAGTCAAAGGTTCAAGGATAACTTGAGCTTTCAAGACTTCTGCCATCTCAAGGACCAGGGGAGGCCATGGTAGCAGTACAGAGATGGAGGTTTCTTTCATGGGAGGCACCACACCATTGGAAGGTTATTCTTGCCTAAGTTCGATGGATAACCCTCTTGTTCTGCTAAAGCATGGGTGGAGAAGTTGGACATCTATTTCCAGCTGAATACAGTGCCTGAAGCAGAAGCCATCAAGATTGTTTCACTGCATTTTGAGGGAGAAGCCCACAATTGGTGGTTTCATGGACTTTCTACATTGGGGCATAATGTGTCCACTTATGCTGATTTCACTAGGAGACTAGTGGAGAGATTTGATCGGAAATATTTGGAGGCCCCTTTCATAAGCTTGGCAAAGCTTAAACAGATAGGAGAAGTTGAGGCCTATATCTCTGAATTCCTGAGGTTGTCAGTAATCGTTCCTGATATTTCAGTAGCAAGGAGGGTCTACATGTTCATTGATGGCCTAGAAGAACCTTTGCATGGGTTGGTTACGTCTACCAAGCCCATCACTCTGCATGATGCCATTGAGAGAACTAGAGATCTCCAAGATGCCTTGCAAAGGGCAAAGGCAACCTTCCCAAGCAAAGCCACTCACTCTTCCAAGGGGAAGGAGGGGAAAACTGCTCCACCCAAGGAGAGCTCACTGAATAAACCTCTTGACACTGATCTTCAGAGGGAGTTGAGGAAAAATAAATCATGTTTCACTTGTCAAGAGCCATGGCTACTGAGACATAGATGTGCTGCTAGAAGAGCACACTATATTGAAGTCTTCTCTGATTGTGAGGAGGAAGAGGGAAATGATGGACCTAGGAGAGATCATAGCGCTAGTGATGATGAGGAGGAGGATCCATCATCATCCAAAGAAGAATAAGGAGCATTTTCTCCAACCAGTGGGACTCTTGCTTCTTTGAGAGGAGTGCCCAAGTATTTGAGTCTTAGAGTGCAAGGTTCAGTTATGAACCAAAGAGTGTCTATTCTGATTGATAGTGGGGCAACCCACAACTTTATTGATGCTCACCTTGTGCAGAGGACAAGGATCCCTACTGATATTTTTGATGGGTTCTCTATTTTGGTTCCGGGAGATAGAACTATGCAGTGCATGCAGTATGTTCCATCACTTTCTGTGACTATGGGAACCTACACTTTGGAGGACCATTTATTTGTAGTGGACATACCAGGCACCAACATCATCTTGGGTGTCCAGTGGTTGATTACTTTCAGAGAAGTCACCACTGATTGGAAGGCCTTGCAGATGGAATGGGTGGATTTGAAGAGCGGGAAACAACAAATAATTCAAGGCAGGCACACCTACCCTTCACTTGATGTTTCCACCCACACAACAAAGATGGAATTGTGCAGTGGGGGTAGGGACCTCACAGTTCCTTCTCTTATGTTTATGAGAATGCTACAAGGAACATTCTTACATCATGGCAAGCCACTTGGGGTGCCATTAGATTCTGTGGGGCAAGCCTCACCAAGTGATGAAACAATGGAAGAGAGAGTCACAACGTTGTGGGAGGAAGCAAGGGGGAGGATCAGCCTTCCCACAAACAATTTTGGCATGCATAATGCCAAAGAAACAAGTAAAAACAAGACAAGAACCACCATAGATGCATCAACAATGTTGTCTTTGTTGAGAAGTGTAGATCCATATTGGAGGTCTCAACTCCTTGTGGAGTAATCCAAAGATCTACACAACAAGATGATATTAGATGGCATGAAGCAAGGAGGAGGCTATTTGGTCCATGAAGGGGTCATCTATCATCTTGGTAAATAATTCTTGTCTCAAGCCTCCAAGCTTAAGCAAGAGATACTACAGAGAGCACACAAAGAGTTCCTTTCCAGCTATATGCAGTCATCAAAAATATACTCCCTAATCTTGAAGAGTTTTGGTTGGGAGGGTATGGAGGAAGAACTACATCAGCATTATGATTGGGAGGAACTATATCAGCACTTGCAAGAGTGAAATAGTTATGAGGAGATGGGGCAGCCAAGGGATCCTATGCAGGAGACATTTCAATCATCTCTCTTTTCTCTTAAAAGAGGAGAAAAGCCCATGCCTAACTCTATGTGTGTGGGAGACTTGAATGGTAAGGAATTTGATCTTATGGAGCAAGTTTATTTTTCTGATTTGGCACATTATCTTACCATATGTACGCAGGCCATGGCTCCTACAAGGAGTAATATTATATGCAGATCTCATGGCATTGATGAGGCCAATAAAAATTCCAAAAGTGGCCACTCCGTTGAGGTACAAAGGGAGATTATCTATCATGATGGGTGCTTCCCAAAGGCATCTAATGAGGGCTTCACTTTAATCCATGTCAAAGTAACCCATGCAGAAAAGATGTGGTGGGGGTACCACCTATCACACTCAGATCTACTCAAAACAAGGAGTGCACAGTGCTGATACCTTATGCGGAATTGTGACCCACCTCCTCAAGTGAAAATTTCAGTTTGCCTATATGTGATTTTTCTTCCATACATAGATGACATATTGGTATTGTTTATGGGTTTGTATGGAAAAAAATTAGGCAGTGTGTATGTACCACATGGGATGGAACTTTATCCTATACTTCATGATACACGTTTTAGATTTGACATTGCTTCACCCATGTATATTTCTGTTGAGTTTTACACTCCTGAAGGGGTAGACTATGCCCCTATCATGTTAGCATTGGAGGAGCAGTTTCTGATGTATTGGCTTGGTGAGCACTTAATCCATGATGAAAGCTTGATTCTTGATGGTGCCATCAATGGAGAAGGTGAATAAATACAACTCTTACCCTGTCAGTTGCTTGAGGACAAGCAACATTTTGGAGGGAAGGACTGTAATGTTCCTACTTAGCCTTAGCTAAGAGGAAACATTCAATTTTGATTTAATTTGTGTTTTATGAATAAATGAATAAAGGAGGACATGTAAAAATCCTAAAAATTCTGAATAAATCAATGCCCATGTGAACAAAGAAAAATCAGGGCTATGTAAATAATCACTTGCAAGTGTGAAAGAGGTTTGAGCCAACGACTGGGTCCACCTTGACCAAATCAACTACGCTGTCTAGGTTCATTGCATCTCCAAAAGGGACTGTGCAGTTATAGAAGGGAGCCTCTAATATGAAGAGGGCTAACTCATCAAAGTGGTTTAGGGCTTACCAGAGCTTTCTCATATTATAAAAGAAGGAGGAGAGCAACAAGCAAATTTTGTTGATAGATCATATTTCTGAAGTATTTGTCTGCTTAGACAAATACCATTCTCTATTGTTTAGTGGAGGATTGTGATTGGAATTCATGTTTAGGGATTTCATATCTTCACTTTAAGATCATTGGAGGAGTTATTTGCTGAAGTGAGCCACTATCTGGTTTGAGACCAAGCTTCATTTTCATGAGCAGCGTTGTCCCATTGAGGGTTTTGCAGCTGCTGTCATTTGTAGCAAGTGGTGTTCTAGATCTGCTAGATCTAGCTTGTTTTGAGAGGCTTTTCCTGTTGGAGTGTGTTTATCGGCCTCCAAGGAGAGACTCTATCCATATTTTATATCTGATCTACAATTTAATTTAGTTTATTCAATCTCCTCCACCCTCAGCGTAGTTTCTGTTCCATACTGCGTTATTTTGTGAGAGGGTTTTCTTGTTTCAGTTTGCTATCAGATTGGAGTAAGATCTCTTGGTGTTAGGCATGCCTTCCCTTGGTGATTCATGGATTGGGTTGTTTATCCATGTCTCCATAGATCTGATCTCTTTCAGTAATAAATTTATCTTCAGAAATTTCTGGGTTTTCTGCAGCATTGCAATTTGTAATTCAGATCTACAGCTTACTATGCAATATTTTGATATAATTCCAATTGGATCTTATTCTTAAAGTCATATAGTTTCCAGATATTTATTAGATCTGATTTTTTATCCATACATGTGTCAGAGACCTGAAATTTAATGTAGAACAGCTGAACCATCTGAAAAATAACGTTGTCTATGTATTTCTGCAGTTTATTTGTAGTTGCAGCTCAAATTTCTGAAGGGATTTTTCCCTAGTTTCTTTTTTAATCTGCTGTAGAAGAAATAAGCTCAAATTTAAATCTGATTTACTGTCATAAATCTGAAATATCAGATCCTTGGCTGTCCTCCTCTGAGTTTCAGCCAAAAGTGCACATTTCTGATTGTTGGGTTTTCATGTTGCAACATCCCTTCTCTTTGGGTGATTTCTAGCTAGTCTTGACTGTGGGAGATCTGTTTAATGTGCTTAAACTTATTTTTTTCTAATGAAATTCCATATATAAGTCACATAAAACATAAATGAGGGGATCCCAACCCTGATCTGTGTTATTCTTGCTCAGATTTACTTATACAACGTTTTTCTTGAAGACCTTGTTGAGATTCCTGAAAAGGGGTTATTCCAAGTTCTATAGACAGAGTCTATAGTTGGCCAGGTATCCTTTGGATCTCACCCTTTCTTTGAAGGGTGACATATCTATTAAATTCCTCTGTAGTCCTTCTCTGAAATAGAATCTTGAGAATCCTGAAAAAGGATCATTACAAGAATAATCGGGCATGAAATTTCCATTTTTAAAAATTAAGCGGAGAAAAAGCTGAAAATAACTACTCCAATGGAAATATCTTGAAAAATTAGGCCGTTTAAAAAAAAACGGCTTCCGGATGAAGAAGTTACGCCCTTTGAAAAACTGAGTCAAGAGGAGCGTTAGTTTTTTGTACTAACACTCTGTTTTGGAGGATCCTCAGGGTTACTATCGCACAAGTCAAGAACAGAGAGCATGTTATAACACACTGGTCAAGAGAGGAGAGTCAGATTAGTGTGCATTTACTTAGAGCAATTTCGAACTAATGCAGGTCAAATTTCCAAACAAATTTTTAGGAAAAAAGACTCTTTAATCTATTTTGTTGTCAACTGTTCTTCCGTGTGCGTGATTTTTCCTGCACACAAAACCGACCAAACAAAGAAATGCAAGCCTTATGATAGAATTTTAGGTTTTCAGTTAGCCTTACCGGCAACTATCTATTTTTTTACTATTTCTAATTTCCTGAGATCACACAAAGACGCAGGGAAAGAGCATATGTAGTAAAAAAAACTCTTCTTCCTGTTTCTGATTTGCTAAGATCGCACACAGTGCAGAGCAAAGAGAATACGCAGAGAAGATGATATAGATCCAGCAAATTAATAAAACCTAAAAACCAAAATAAATAGAGGGAACCAAAATAAGCATAACTATTAACAAATATAACTACAAAACATATACTTTACTCCAGATCTAAACTGATATAACTTGGGAAACCAGAAACCTTTTCGCATGAAACGAAAGGCGTTCCTCAATGTAACAGACACTCTGGAAACAACATAGAAGTTCTCCAGGCCTGAAAATGTTCAGAATTAATAGATCTATAAAACGATAGTCGCATGCAGTCAAACCGACTTCAAATTTGGATCAACAACAGATGCGGCCCTCAAAATAGCTCTTTGGGCTTGGTATGATAAAATGGATAGATTTCTATTAGATAATGGCTTTTCTAGGCATCATTCTGAAAACAATGTCTACACCAATAAAGCGGGTAAGTCCATCACCATCCTTGTTCTTTATGTTGATGATATTATCCTTACTGGTAGTGATCCCAACCATATAAACCATGTGAAGTCTAGCCTCAAAAAGAAGTTTGAAATGACAGACTTAGGACACTTGAATTATTTCCTTGGTCTTCAAGTCTTGCAATCCAAGGAAGGCATTACCATCTCTCAGTCCAAGTATGCCTGTGATCTTCTACACCACTTTCACATGGAAGACTGTAAGCCAGCCCCTTCTCCCTTTCAGTCTGGAGTCAAGATTTTAATCACTTGTACTACCCCTGAAGTTGATGCTACCTTATAGCATCAACTTGTTGGTAAACTTCTATATCTAACCCATACCCATCCTGACCTTTCCTTTTCCATTGGTCTTGTTGCTCGGTTTATGCACCAACTGCATGAAAGTCACTAGAAAGCAGCTAAAAGAGTACTTTGGTATAATCGAGATATAGTTTAGTTTGGGTTTCATTACAGTGCAGAAGCATCTCCATTATTGATTGGTTTCACTGATTCTAATTGGGATAGTGACCCTGATGATCGAAAGTGTTAGTATGAATCTTGATTCGAAGTGTACAAAAAAAGACCACTTTAGTTGTGCATAAAAAACACCCCTAACAGCAGAAATGATTGCTAATATCTTTAGATCTGTAGTTAGATGATCAAGACAAATGATGCAAAAATCTAGATCTATGCATTAGAAGACATTAAACAGTAGAAAAATAAGATTTACTCCATAGATCCAATAGACAAGACAAGAATATATCCAATGAATATTTTTATTAATGGCACCTGGGAGGAAAACACAAGAGGGTGTTCCCTTTTCTCCTCAATGGGATGGGTTCTTGTGAGTCCTCAGCACTTCAAATTTAGAACTTCTCTCTCTTGATGGTGTAGAAAACCCAGACAAAAATGGAAAAGTATGGCTATGATTATGGATCAATAGCCAGACCAAGTGTTGAGATCCAGAGTGATCTTTAGGCAACAAAAGGTGACAAATGAATGGGAAAATCATTCTATTTATAACACAATATTCAGTTAGTCTAGAGATTGGTGCATAATTAAAATATTATTAACCAAATCTAGATCCAACTTTTATGGAATATTTTATTATATTTGTTGGAGGGAAAAGGAATTTGACTTGAGTCAAATCCCCTTATTTGTAAATAATAAATAAATAAATGATTTATTTATCATTTCAAGGACATGGTTGAGTAATAATCAAATAAATAATTATTTATTTAATTATTTAAGGGTGAATTAGTCATATTTAACAAAGAATATTATTTAAATAAGATTTAAACAATTATTCTTAGAAAATAATAAGATAAATAATGATTTATCTAATTAATTTCCTTGTTTTAGGTTAAATATAACCAGAAATATTAATTAAACTACTGTTTAACTAATTATTTCTTTAGGAAAATCAAACAAATGTATATTTATTTAATATTTCCTTATGGGTTTTGCTGTTTAGACCATAAACAACTTAATAAAGGTGATTTACTAAGTTATTTTCATAGTGAAAGAAATTTTACTTGGAGTAAAATTGGTCTTACATGATGTACTTGGGTCCATATAATGATAATACGTTAGATGACCAAAAAATGGTGTAACGGATTTCCCCCCAGTGTGCGAGTGTTAGGAGCTAATCATATGACCGAAGTACGTTGTAAGAACTCAATCACTAGACATCGAAGGGAAAGTCAAAGAGAGAGAAGTATAAGGTAAACCAAAGTGCTAAAAGACCTAGACCTTGAGGAGGAAACTTGCAGGTGTGACAAGTCTTTTTAATGAGTGAGTACCTGCTATAGGCAGTGTGGAAGGCATACCTATGCCCATCGAGGCAATAGTACAAACAATATGGTGTCTGGAAAACTAAGGAACACAATAAGAACCAATCAAGTCAAAGGGAAATAAGGAGTCCCTTTGCCTGATCCGTGGCACTGAACAAGAGTGGAAGCTGGAACCAAGGTACACTGCCCTCTAGACATGTCTTCTAGAATGAATGAGTTGATGTCGACAGAAGGAGGTCCTCCATAGGTGAGGCAATAAGGGATCTTCAACTAAGGCATGAGAGAAAATAGTAGAGTGACTAACAGACTGACACCAATGACGATGATGAAATGGGGGGAAATGAGTAGCGAACAGATGACTTCCCTTGTTAGAGAATAAAGGGTGTAAATGACTTGGCAGCGACTGAAACAACATCATGAGGGATAGGGGACAGTGGGACTGAAGGCCACAATGTGCGACACAAGAGAGAGACCAAGCAATGAATGATGGAGGACTATAGTGGGATGGAACGGGACTCGAAATAGACTCCATGAATGCAATGATGACTCAACTCAGATGCTCTAAACAAGGGTGACTCTATGGTGCTGCCACATATGTAAAGGGTCCAATGGGGACCATAAAAGCATGAGTACCAGATGGTAACTCACGATGAAAGTCAACACGAGCGAGGAAAAGTATGGAGACAACATGGTGCCCCCATTACGAGTGTTGCAAGTGAAGAGATTTAATTTTGAGGAAGGGTGAAGTGACGCTTCTTGGGAAAATGTGTCCCGATGAAGTATCAAATCACTAAAAACTAACAGATACCCATTTGAGGGCTCAGTGAGAGCTTTCCAATGGTGCGGACGGTTTGGTAAATGGAGCTACAATTGGATTACAGTGATCGAAAGAAGAAATAGGGGATCCTCCTTTAATAAGGCATTTTCCCTCCAAATTCATTCATTTGCATGTGGATTTGTGGTGAATGTGGAGAGGAGAGAAGGCCATAAATCTTGCAATGATTGTGGCGGGAAAACCGACCGTTGGAATCGAGATCTGTCAGTTGCAGGTAAGAGGCCTAAATCTACTCTTTCTTTTCAGTGGATTAAAAGTTCAGATTAGGTCCCTAAGGCTTAGGAACATCTCCCTACTCCTCCTCACAGCTGGGTCGCACTTTTTGGGGAAAAAAGCATGACCTAGGTAGTAGGTTTTGGCTAGAAAAGTGCAACATGTCCCAGGTTTGGGCCTGAAAAGTGCGAAATGTCCAGGAGGGGCGTTTTTGTGCGATTTTTTGACTGAGCACTAGGGTTTTTTGATGAGAAAAAATATTTCATATCTGTATACTGATAAATATGATGTTTTGTGTAGGTATGGCAGAGTTACAGATCAACTGGAGAGAGAGAAACCTGGGCGCATTACAGTCGAAGATCTGGAAGGATCAGGGTGTTTGTAGTGATTTGGCCAGGTTTGGGGTTCTGAAGTTTGTGGAGAACCCTTTGATGAGATCTAGGGAGCCCTTATTGGCCCAAATTGTCAGCTATTGGGATCCGGACCATGAGTTCTTTATAGGGCAGGGGCACCGGATCGAGTTGATGGTCCAGGATATATATTTTCTGACTCGTCTCCCACCACTTGGGATGGTAGGGAATACTCAGCCAGTATTACTACATGGGTGGAATATCATAGAGTTTGTAGAGCGCCATTTTCGGCCAGGTCTCCAAGTCAAGGGGACTCGGATACCCATCAGGGATTTGGAGAGGTTAGAGACCCATGCTGTGGCCGCAGCAGTGCTGCAAATCTTGGGCAACCAGACACTCCATCACATCACGAGGGGGGAAATGATGCTGGTGGAGAGTGTTTTGAGTGGGACCTACTATAGGTGGGCCTAGATGATGCTTTCGTCATTGAAACGACAGCTGTCGCTATGTAAGCGGCAGGTGAACCATGAATTTGCATATGGTACAATTTTTTTCTCTTTCTTCTTTGAGAAGATCTCGACACTTCGACCTCTCATACAACTCCCAGATGCGGACCCGAGAGAGCCTAGGATGCGCCGGTGGGGGCGACTACTATGCAGAGGAGGAGGCAGAGAAGTTGGATTGGTGTTCCATACTGATTTCTTTGTTCATAATTGGGATCAGATGAGACTGTATATAGATGACTATCCCTATAGTGGGATGAGTTATTGTGGGGACCCGGATCTGCCACTTCCGCCTAGTCGTATATGGGGACCTGATGGTAAGTGTCAAATTGCTGATCTTTTACGTGCATGTAAAGTTTTTAGAATATTATATGTAGTACTGATTCTTTTACTTTTGGTATGCAGATACAGCACTGGTAAAACCGGCCGGGTACATGGGGCGACCTGCAGTATCGGGGGCCGCAGGATCTAGTGGATCAAGGGTGCAACAAAATGAGGATGCAACAACCCTTTTGGAGGACATCTGTCATAGATGTGAGAGGCTTCTGATCGGTGTTTTGGAGTGCAGGTGGCAAGACTTAGATGACCAGTACATAGAGCCATGTATTGGTTTACCCTTGGAGTGGCGAGGGGTCATGCGACGCATGGCAATGGCTGGACAAAGTGTGCGTGATCTACGAGCTATGGGGGTAGAGCCACTGGCTTGGGATCCTTCAGATAGTGATTAGTGTGTAGGGGCATGTGGTGCCCCCATTTTTGAGTTTTTTGTAACATGCTATGGGCATGTCATATGTATCAGAGTTGATGAACTCTAAAAATTTTTATACAACACATACTATGGATATGCATCATTTTGATATTTTTATGTCATTGTCTTGTGTTAAATTCCAATCCAGAATATGGTTTGCAATGCAATCTACATAGTGATTTTATGCTCTAGGTACATGACTGAAAGTAATGATTTCAAATTCAAGCATCAAAAGCTTCACTCGTAAATATCTTCTGAAAAGGATAGGATTATGCACACGATAGACACCATTCAATTGCATGAAAAGAAGGAGGGAATCTAAATGAACATGAAGGTGGAGGATGCGATGTGAAAGAGCATCGGCTAATAAACCTCGTACAGCATCATATTTAGCCTGATTATTGGTAGCAGTACCAATGCATACACTGTTCGAAAGAACAAGCGCATGTAAAGGGGTAAATATGGCCAACTTGCCGAGGCTAAATTCCGAGAGTAGCGACTTGAACCATCGGAAAAATAAATATAAGGTGTTGACGGGGGGTCCATCTTAAAGGTGCCACAAGACAATAAATGAGAGGAGGAAGAATAATGCTGGCAACCTGAGCGCACAGTAGAAATCGAATGCACTCTACAGAAGGGAGTGATATGGGTAGGATGTTTACTTCCCACATGCTGTCGGTGAGGGGGAGTGTGGGAGCTACTGGAGGCGTAGCTTGAGCTCAGGCTATATAAGTCACCAAGGGTATGAATGATGGCATCCCATTTATGGGTGGGAAAGATGAAGTCAGGGGTGGACGCGGCTTCCATGATGTCGTCATCACAATAGGAGGTGGAAGGACAGGAGGAAGGGAGACCACATGACGCGGCGAGGCTACCTGACTCATCATCATGAGAGGAAAGGATCACATGCGCATCTTCGCGGGGAATGACATAAGAACAAGCAGATGAAGGATCCACTGATGTTAAGCCTGGGGTGATTGCTGAAAGGAGGTCAAATGAAACAAGAGGAGAATATTTAGACGGAGCTTCTACCGAGGGTCTCAAGGATGATGAAAGGTAGAGGATGGTGGCCGCATGATCTGGAATTTCGACATCAGGGGGGGGGATGTCAATAGGAGTGGGTAAATCCTCAGTCTGGCCTACAGCATACTATGCAAGTGCGGTAGAAGCGGATTGGTTCTGCTCAATCTCGTACTCCCGAACTACCTCTAAAGAGGCACGATAGTGCGTAAGGCGAGGAAAATGATGAGAGTAATGGCCATGGAGACCACACAAAGCACAAGGGTGTTTGGTGTGAATAGTCATGGTGTTCTTGGTTACGGTCGATGACGAAGCAGAGGTTTCAGGGACCATAGACTCAGGGAACACGACATTAACCATGAGCTTGATGCGGGGCAACTCGGGACAAGTATGGGTGGCGTGACTGAAGACATCACACAAAGTTCAGGGATTTGGAAGCAGAGGAGGTGTAGGGTCATTTGGGGCAACTTTTTCCTTTGAGGCCCTTTTGCGAGCTCTGCCCTTCTTACCCGAAGCGACCGCAACAGGACGTGGTACCTATTGAGGTGGCTGAGGCACTGTGACAACGGGGGAAGTCAAGGGGACTGGTTGAACCAGGTTCAAAGCAAGATAAGGTTTAGGTTGACCTAGTGGGGTGGCAGTTGGAGGATCAAGGTACCAAACCGGGATCCCAATGGTCAAGTTAGGAAGAGAGAGGGTGGCCATGATAGGTGTCGTATAGATGCCTGGTAGAGGGACAAGGAATGGTATCTGACCGGAGGGGTAGTGGCCAGGTGGGACAGCTCCTAAATGGTTAAGGCCTGGAGAAACTGACCGAGGAGGATAAAGAGGCTCATGAGTACCAGCTGAAGGGCCAGGAGGAGGAGGTCTAGCAGGCTGCATTGAAGGGCTAGGAGACGGCTGCGAAGGGTGAGGGGGTTGCTGTCTAGCCAAGGCAGGCCTCTTGAGAGAAGCCCGAGACAATTGCATCATGAAAAAATTTGATGAGATGGGATCAGAGATGGGAGGAGGAAGACCAGGGAATGTACCAAGCAAGGAGGAGTCCTTGTAGACGCCGAGTGAGACACTAGTCAAAGGATCGACGGTTTTATTATTGGCCACCGAAGAGATAGTGGACTCAAGGGAGGTTTCAGACTTTGGTTCGTAATACGTCAACTTGTCAATGGTGACTATCTTTCCATTATGGGGAAAATACATCTTGTGGTGGACCGTGGAAGGGACATCAGACATCGCATAAGTGTAGCTACAACCCAAGATAATGTTGTAATCTAAGGGGGCGTCTATGAATTCTACGTCAACGCAAACCGTCTTGCCCGCAAGAGTGATAGGACAATTTCGGAATGAGCCAATGGGCTTAGAGGCATGGCCATCCCACACTCGGAGAGTGATCGTGGAAGGAGCCAACTCAGGAGATCCGAGTTGTTTCCAAACCGAAGCATACATCACGTAGTTGGATGCCCCCTCATCAATAATTCACCGAGAAACATTGGCGTTCTGGATCTTGACTTGGATTTGGAAAGCGATGGATGCATGGAGAAGAGGATGTTCTGACTGATCAACATCAAAGACAATCAATCGATCATCAGAAGGATCGACAACGCCCACCACATATAGAAGAACTTTTTGTTGCGAAGGGCACAACTGGAGGAGTTCCAGCGTTGAAATGGCAACAGGGGATTGTGACAAATCATCGACTATGTTATACGAATGGGCAGCTTTGCTAGAAGAAGCATTTCGACATAATGGTCCCTTAGGGATCTTGGTATGACCCTCCACCCTAGGTTGAGGGATCTGTAAGGGACCTTTAGGTGTCGAAAGAGGCTCTGCAGAGATCGAAGAAGACAGCTCGGAGATAGACGTAGCGGGAGGCTTGTGGTACTGACGGGACCGAGTTTGAAGATTGATGTCTATGATTTAAGGTTGATCATATTTCATCGTGAGGATCTGGTCATGGTGGGAACTAGACGGAAGAGGTTGGGTAACAGTGCGGTAAACAGGAGGTTGGGCAAAGAGAGGAGGCATGATGTATCCTGAATACGTCCTACCAGAAGGGGAAGATATGCAAAAGGTGTTGGCCCCTTCCTGAGGAAAATCAGAGCCCATGGGAGGTTGAGCAATGACAACACAAACACGGAACCAAGGAAAAAGAGACCAACAAGGGTAGGAAGGTGCAGGATCAAGTGATCACAATGTCGAAACAAGGGCAAAGAGGTGTAGGATCAAATGATTTCAATGTTTTAGAGTCTTTGCTTGGCAGTGTTAACCAAGCCCTTTTTTCCTTAGGATGTGTGTGTAAAAGTGTGTAAATTTTATTTTTTAAACCCAGACATTTGTAGATAAAAATAAAAAGTGTTGTTGTATAGCTGTAAATAAACCTACAAATGACAATATATAGGCCTGCAAAACAGAAAATAAATAGCTAATAATGCAATATTCTAAACCCAAGGAGGTGGGTTTCTCAACAACTAGTCTATAGGTGAGTAAAAAACTAATCTAAACACACTAAAAAAGGCTAATATATCTAGGGTCAAGAGGGACAGAGATCTCAAAGACAAAATCTGCTGGAAAGTGGTGCAGAAAACAACAACAAATCAGAGGAAAATTGCTGTCAAAAGAGGTGGCGAAAGGCCAGCTCCAGGAGGAAAGCGGAGTGCACCCTAAAGGAAAACCCAAAAAAAGATATATGGGAAGATTTGGATGGATAACAAGCCGATCTGAAGTGGATCTGAAGATGAGGTATCAGATCTGAAAAAATGGTTGAAGACTCTGAAATTTCAGACAACCTGCAATAGCAAACACTCTTCCAAAAAAAGTGGAGGGTACTGAAGCCCTAAGGGGCTAGGTTCCCAATTAGTTGAGCAAAACAGAACAAGTACAAGTCCAAAATGGACGAAGACAGAGGTCAGAAAACCCTGAACAGAGGCTCATCAAAACCCAGAAAACTTGCAGAAAAATCCCTGCAGAAAGTCCAGGTCACAGTTTTTGGCCCGTTTTCAGCAGAGGTCGCACTTTTTGGGTTGTAAAGTGCGCCCTAGAGGTTTAGGTCATAGGTTTTGGGCAGAAACGTGTGACTTGCACTTTCGGCACTCTCAGAGGCAAGTTTTAGAAAAAAATTTCGTCTTAGCTGCAGCTGATGTCTATCACCTACGCAATGGGTCCAAAAACACGCAGAAGTTAGAATTTTTGTCGTTTTAGGGTTTTATGGGTTAAAAACAACATCAAGAATAAGAAAAACAAGGGGCTGAAGAGAAATCCTAGGGTTTGGAGCAGATGGATATGCAAGGATCAGAAAAACGACAGCGGTCATAATGGTAATCACGTGTGGAGTCGCCAGTTGTTAGTATGAATCTTGATTCGAAGTGTACGAAAAAAGACCACTTTAGCTGTGCATAACAAACAACCCTAACAGCAGAAATGACTGCTAATATCTTCAGATATGTAGTTAGATGATCAAGACAAATGCTGCAAAAATCTAGATCTATGCATTAGAAGACACTAAACAGTAGAAAAATAAGATTTACTCCATAGATCCAATAGACAAGACAAGAATATATCCAATGAATATTTTTATTAATGGCACCTGGAAGGAAAACACAAGAGGGTGTTCCCTGTTCTCCTCAATGGGATGGGTTCTTGTAAGTCCTCAGCACTTCAGATTTAGAATTCCTCTCTCTGGGATGGTGTATAAACCCGTGACAAAAATCAAAATGGGAAAAGTATGGCTATGATTATGGATCAATAGCTTACCAAGTGCTAGATCCAGAGGATCTTTAGGCAACAAAGGTGACAAATGAATGGGAAAACCCTTCTATTCATAACAAAATATTATTAGTCTAGAGATTAGTGCATAATTAAAATATTATTAACCAAATTTAGATCCAAATTTTATGGAATATTTTATTATATTTGTTGGAGGGAAAAGGAATTTGACTTGAGTCAAATCCCTTTATTTGTAAATAATAAATAAATAAATGATTTATTTATCATTTTAAGGATGTGATTAATTAATAATAAATAAATAAATGATTTATTTATCATTTTAAGGACATGGTTGAGTAATAATCAAATAAATAATGATTTATCTAATTAATTTTCCTGTTTTGGGTTAAATATGACCATGAATATTAATTAAACTATTGCTTAACTAATTATTCATTGAGGAAAATAAAACAAATGTAGATTTATTTAATATTTCCTCATGGGGTTTCCTGTTTAGACCATAAACAACTTAATAAAGGTGGTTTACTAAGTTATTTTTCATAGTGAAAGCAATTTTACTTAGGGTAAAATTGGTCTTACATGGTGTACTTAGGTCCATCTAATAGTAACAGGTTAGATGACCAAAAAATGGTGTAACAAAGTCTATCAGTTATGATATGTATTCACTCTTGGTTCAGGACCTATTACATGGTCTTGTAAGAAACAAAGTGCCTTCTCTCTTTCTTCAGCAGAAGCAGTGTTTCGTGGTGCAGTTGAAGCCAGTAAGGAAGCCATGTGGCCATCCTATCTGAATTTGGTCTCCATTAGTAGGATCCAACTACACTTTGGTGTGATAATTAGAGTGCCATTCAGCTATATAAAGATCCATTTCAGCATCATCGTATGAAACACATTGAACTCCACATACACTTCATTAGAAAGCTCATTCATGATCGTGTTATTGAAGTACAGTATTGTCCAACCAATGATCAAGTAGCCAATATCTTTACAAAGGCTCTCACAAAATCGAAGTTTACCAAACTTCGATCCATGCTTGGAGTTTAGGAAGTTGTCATTAAGGGGGGATACGCTCTAATGCCTCCTTCCTTCTCCTGTTGTGTCACTTTTGTAAATCATTCAATCCTATCCCAAGTTGTTCTTAAGGGGGGATGTTAGGATATTCTAACACATAGGAAATAGTTAAGAATAATTTAGTCTAGTGTAGAGTTAGGTAAAGTGTCTTTCTTTACCATGTACATTTGTAACTTATAATCCGGCGATCACGATTTGTAGTGATCCAATGGTTATCTCCCTCCTTGGTATTAACGACACTTGATCCATGGATTAACACCCGATTGGTCCATGATATCTATTTAAAGAGCATGGAGGGTCATTTTTTTGTTAACCGTTTATGAGAGAAACATATGTAACTTTTATTTTTATATTAATAAATTTCCTAAAGTGGTCGCATTGGCTCAGACCATGGATTGTTTCCCTCTTCGATGGTTTTAACCACGTGATTATACTGGTGTACTGATTTGTGATCTGTTTGTGAGCGGTGACCTTTGGTTCTTGATCTAAGGAATTTACCTTGTAAATTCCTACAGGCAACAGTCAATCCATTTCAATTTGTTCTCAGTAGGCAAGTGATTGGGGGAAAATACAATCGATGGATTTCTATTTTTCAAGGATTTGATCTTGATTTTTTGTCTACCAAGTCCAAGAAATCATTAGCATTCACGGAGTTGATTTATGAGTTTCCCTATGGAAAAGATATTTTCTATGAAGAAACATTTCCTAATAGACATTTTTTTCTCATTTATTCACAGGATCCTTGGTATGGAGATCTTATATTTTATGTCTAGACTACAAAGTTTCCCTTAGCTTTTTCGAAATATGAGCGTCGAAAGTTGCATCACTTAGCCAAAATTTATCTGATTATTGGTGACACTCTATATCGTCATGGGGTCATTCGATCCTTAGATGCTGCTTAACTCTCGAAGAAGTTGAGGTTGTGCTTAATGATTGCCACAATGGAGCTTGTGGTGTCATTTATCTGGGCTTTCTACAACCCAAAAAATCTTGCGTGTAGGATACTTTTGGCCTTCGATTTTCAAAGATTGTATTAAAGCGGTAAAAAAGTGTCATCCTTGTCAGGTTTGTACTTGAAAGATGTGCACTCATCTAGCTCCGCTCTTTCCTGTCATCACTGTTGGTCCTTTCACAAAGTGGGGTATTGATTATACTATTTGTAACTCGCCTTCGGCTAAGGGTCACAAGTACATTATTGTAGCTGTAGACTACTTCACAAAGTGGGTTGAGGCTATGCCTACTTTTGGGAATGATGGTGAGACGACAGCCTTGTTCCTATTCAATCAATTCATTTCTCACTTTGGTATCCCCAAAGAGATTATCACTGACCATGGCAATTATTTTTTGAACAACATGATGGCTGAATTTTCTCTGAAATTAGGTTTTTAGTAGGAGCATTCATCTCCTTATTATCCTCAAGCCAATGGGAAAGTTTAAGCCTTTAAAAAATCCTTGAAGACAATTCTTCAACGAAAAATATATAAAGCCAGATCCAATTAGCATGTCATGTTGTACCCTGCACTTTGAGCATACCGAATGTATGTAAATTCTACAACCGGTTTCACTCTGTTTCAACTAGCTTATGGGTTGGAATCTATATTTCCTATTGAATGTGAAATTCTTTCCCTTAAGCTAGTAGTTGAAATTATTCCCGACACTTCTAGTCTCGAAGAACGCCTTATCCATCTAGAAAATATCGATGAGCAGCGTCGAGATGCAGCTATGGTGAATGAGGCGCATAAGAAACAGGTGAAGGTTCAGTACAATAAGGTGATCAAGCCTAGGGTTTTCTCTGAAGGCAACCTTGTCTTAGTTTAAGTCCAAGAGAAGGATGCCTTGGGGGCAGGCAAGTTCAAATCTATGTGGTATGGCCCCTTTATCATCAACAAGGTCCTGAAAAAGGGAGCTTATGCCTTGGTTGACTTTGATGGGAATGTGTTGGCGGAGCCCAGAAATGGGCTCTATTTGAAAAAGTATTATGCTTAGGCTTAGTCCTAGCATCTGATTTGTTGTATATATTGTATTTTTGTACATATTTTTGTTTCGATTTTTGGTGTGTTTTTGATGATTTTGATCTGCTTTGGCAAGTATTATTGGATGAGATGAGTCATTTTGGCTTTTCCGATGGCGCTAGTAGACATACCTGGAACCTGGCTTCCGCGGCTTGGGTAATCCACTATCCATTCGGTTAGTTGTTAGTTTCAAAAGGTGTTTGCATTGGTCCTGCTTCAAACAATGTGGCATAGTACACTGCAGTGATCAACCTACTCTTGGAAGAAATATCTCTTGGTATTGATTCGTTAGTAGTTTACTTGGATTCACAACTGGTGGTTTCACAATTGAACAACACCTATCGTGTCAAAGACCCATTTTTGCATCGATTATTTCTGAGGGTAAATTTTTTCAACATTCATTTCAATTTATTACATTAATTCGTATTCCTCAATCTAATAATTGGTTAGTAGACTCATTAGCTAATCAAGCACTTGATTGGCACATTAATCATTCAACAATTTGAAAATATCAAAAAAATCATCCGTCATTGTACATTTGGTTCATCACATCATATAAAATCGCTATATATATACCAGAGTGTTCAAAATATACAAAAGTTGGACCATCATGTCCTATAAAATTGGGGCTTATGCTGGATCATGTATATCATCAAAAAATATTACATTCATCCGATCAAATCTATGTCTACTCCTGCGGTCCCTGCCCAACATCTGTGTTCTGATAGAAAAAAATGGAAGTCGCTACATGGCGGAATAACCACACCCAGTATTGTGGTACCCCAACCACCTGCCTCTGGATAACCTCTGAAAGGTACTCTATAGCAGCCATAGGTAGTTGGTGAGTCAAACTCTCCAAGTTTCTCTATACATCATGGAGGGTCCTTCTTGGGTCTTCAAAATACGCCTCGCCTCTGTAGCTTTTGTGCCTTGGGTAGCCTTCTGGTTGAACTATTCCCATGTCTGCATCATGATCATTAAAATTTGGTAAGTCATATTGTCCTATCAAAAACATTTTTCATTTTCCGTATAATTTGAAAAAATAAAAAAAATAATATAATAAAAAAATAAAAAAATGCAATCTTACGAATTGCACCCCATGCTGCTCTGGGTAGAAGAACCAAATCAGGATCTACTCGAAAATCCATCCCAACATAGGGATAGTCCTCCAATGAGATGAATTGTTCTACCCACCACTAGAATAACTCATCATCCTAGGTGGTTCGGGGAACTTCACTTCCCCCAATATCTTCATCAAATCTTCCCACTGGGCTATTCTTAGATCCCTTGGGCTACTGATAGTAGAGATGACCTTGGGCCGAAGCCTTAAGACTCTCTCAAAGAAGAATGTCAACCAAATGGTACCGTATCCAAAGTGTTTTGATAGAAGTAAGTTTTTTTTTTCTTTTTCTTTTTCAGATTCGCCAATAAGGCTGTGCACCAGTCGTAAAGATGAACCAAACATTCCACTACTATACTCATATGAGTGCGTGAATCCTGGTATAAAGAAGCTGATCTTGCCACTCTTCCAATAGTAAAGAGAAGGATTTTCATATGCAAATCCCTCACATATTTGATAGGGATATGAATTCCCACCTTCTTTTCATCATCCACACAATAGACCCGGACATAATCCTCTATGTTAAGCCTTCCAGTGGGCTTGCCATGCAAATCAGCTGGGTCTCCCCTTCAGGAAAGTCTAGTGATAAAATATATGTCTTCCACCTCTATTCTTAATGGAATATGATCAATTATAAAGAAATATTATTCTGGTTCCCAATGATCAACCAGAATCTGAAGCAACCGAGCATTGCTTTTCATATTCAGCATTTTGAAAATTTTGAGTAACCCACAATTTCGAAGGATATCTAAGGATTGTTGGTCCTCCATCACTTCATTATCAATAGCATTTTTCTCTCGTTCTCTCCAACTGATCGATATCCTGGGAAAATTAATCAATTGACTGATTAGATACAAGTTTTTGAATTCCACTCTGTGCATACGTGACTTCATTTGTACACAGTCGCATCTATACGCGAGTTCCTCATAAGGAACCCACGTATACACAGAGGGTTTCAAAGAAAATATATTTCCTACGGTTGAAAATCCAAAAAATTTCTTCAAACAGGAAAAAATTGATAAATGAGATGAGTACAAGGTTTACATGATTGATTTGAGGTGTTCTAGTGGCTGGTTGCACCGTATTCAAGAAGAGGATTCTTTTTCCCTGGAGCTCTTTTTCCATTTATGTAATGCACAAATAGCCAAAATGTGAGTCAAATGTTTATTTATGCCCAGAATTTGAATTTTTTTCACAAATTTTGTTTGTGTCTATTTTTTGAAATTTATTAAGGTTGCTTAACCCTTTGGCTTGTAAGCATTGGGAAGAGTTATTTTCAGGTACATTCTGCTGAATTTGAGATATTCCTAGTTTTCCTTCGGATCCATGACCGCTAACCTGTCATAGTAGGTATTTGACTTCGAACAAGCATATATGTCAGGAATTCACTTTTTGTTGCATTTTTGCATACTAGCCTCCATTTTGATCACTTTCCATAGGGTTGATCCCATCATGTCATGAGTATTTAACTCATTTCACTCGCCAATTTTTTAATCATGAATTGGTAGAGCCATCCTTTACATGGGCCTCCTAGTTAGTTCCTCGCTAGCATTTGTCACCCATGCTGCAATTTATGTAGGCTCGAGCGTCCTCTTTAGTCCCACCATGAATTATGCATTGAAGCTTCATTCTTCTTCTTCTTCGCTATCTTTATTCTGGACATTTACCCTAGAGGCTCTCATATGTTTTCGAGTTGTATTACTGCATTTCATATTGACTACTTGTTTATCTTGGCCTTTAGTCGGCTTCATTTGGACTCATGTTTAAGCCCTCTTTTGACCATGTCTTTCTGTACAAGTTAACCATGCAATCACTTATCCTTCATGACTTGACACCTTTACCCATGGATGGAACATTCCTTTGAGTGTCACTTACCAATTTTCGCCACCTTGCATTGAGCATAGGATTGTTCCTATCCCAGAAACTAGTGCATTTGTTTACCGACAATCGTTCTATCCATTGTACTATAGGCATTCTTTTATTCTTTTTTCAGGATTTGTAATATGAAAAAGAAAAAAATAATAAATATTTGAAAAAGAGTGGGAATGGGGTATTACTTCCATACTTGATGGCAGTTATAGTGTCAGTTGTATTGCCCTTGAACAAAGAACAAAAAAGTTAAGTATTTTCTCCATTTGGGATGATTTTATTTTTTGACTTAGGAGAAGCCATAACACTGTTTTTTGAGTCAGTACTTCCCCGGTTGGTTATCTCTTCTAATCATATGGAGGGTTTGTTTATGCCTCATGCATGACAAACTTATATAAAGTTATCTTTTGCTTCCACAGTCAACATGAGTCATGCTTTTGTTCAAGGGAAGTTAACCTGAGTTGGCCTTTCTGCGATGTCTCTTGACTCATTTTTCAGTCGGCCATCCCGATCTTGTTAGTATCTTGTTCTATCACATCAGATATTTGGTCCTTTGCTCGTGCTGGTTTGAGAAGGTCTCCACTGACTTCTTGCCAACGAGTTTGTCTCTTATCGACTACGGCATATTTCTCTGAGAGTAAACCTAGAGCCGCACCCTGACCCTATTTACATCTTTGATAGGTGACCTTGTGCTCATCATTTGATCAACATCATGGGTATTTCAATAAGTGGTTTCCCTTGTGTTCGACTTCATCTTCCATTATCACACCTGGGATTTGTGCAGTACCTTGATTTCCATTTGACCCTGTCGATGGACATCTCACCTCTTTGTCAGCTTCCATTATTGGTTGGTTCAGAGGGTTTCTGTTGTGCACTAGCTTCATCTTATGCATGCCAGAAATGTACTTTGAATTGGTTACTTAACTTTACTTCGTATGATTCCTTCCAAATCTCGGTCTGCGAGTTACACTTGCACTGGATTGATGTGGGATGCCTTAATGCCTTCCTTCCAGCAGATATTTTCCCATCGAATCCGACTCATTTCTTTGGGAATAAGGTCTAGAGTATTTTTTTTAGTACCTTAGGGTTTGCAGTCATCAATGGCAGACTCTTTGCTATCGATAATGAGAATACATCATTGTCTCCTGAATGATATATTATTTCAAGTGTTCGACTTCAACTCATTCATTCACATTTGATAGATTGTACTGGGGCACCTTGACACTCGTTATCATTATCACAGTGGATTGTCTCACGTTTGTTAACGGTATATATCAATGACCGGTAATCAAACAATTTCTCACATGGTCGACCTCAGCTCATTTATTTCCATTGTGTATAATTGTGCCATGGTGATTGGTGAAGACCTTGGGTTCGCATCAACATGTTTTGGTTCACTTTGATGTCTCCTTCAGTTTTTTTCTAGTGACACCATCCACACTTATATGTTGCAGTTTCATCACAGCAACATATTATATGTTGGCTCCCGAGTTTCGTGTTGTACCATTTTTTCCACCACTTATGATTTAGTACTTGCAGATTCAGTTGTGACTTCAGTGATCATATATCTTTTGTAGCATCATTGATCAGTCTTCTATATGTGATACTTGAAAATGATTTTGACTTATACTTCTAGGTAGTGATCAAATGATTCATTATGTACTTTAAATTTCATTTATACTTGTATACATATTGGATCCGCTCCATACTTCATATGCGGACATGCTTTTATTTCACTGAACATGGGTATGCCTGCCTCAGACATGAGCTATCTTTCTTATTTCTATCACTGGTTTTTGGCAGGCTGAAATCTGGTGAAGTCCTCTCTATTCCTTGCAAGGTTCTTTATATGCACATAATACATTTTAGCCATCATGTACCCCTTTTGACCTCATATATTAGGGGGCATCTGTTATAGCATCATTTATCACCATTATATACTTGATAACTTATGCATTGGACTTCGGCAACCCTTCCATTTAGACTTGGTCACATTTCTCAAAAAAATAGTATTTTAAAATCCATATGTGACTTTTCCTAGACTTTTCCATGTATACACTCGGGTCCATACATAGAAAACTTACATATGCTATTTAAAATATTAAAAAATATATAAATTTCCCTACTTTTGAGGTGGGGTTTATGGTTGTTCATGTAACTTAACTACCACATCCCGTGGCCTAATTGTTCCCCAACTGAAAAAGCTAATTTGAGGAAGTATAAATACCCCTGAAGGGAATGGCCTAAGGGAGGAAGAGAGATAATTATAGATATTATACCCTGTTATAGCCTTGACCAAGTCTTATATTTCCCCTGTGCCTCCTGCACTTCCCAGATTTTTAGGAAACCCTTGTTTCCTTGTGATGATCACCTTCGCTCTATGTGACATCCATTGTGCACTATTAATTGAAGAATCTTTGTGAGGTTAGGGTTGGATGAATCCAGAGGACGGTTTGTTCGAGGCCATGGAAGATCTTAGGTGATTTCTCCACTATTTATTTATTGTACATGTTATCAATAAAAGAAGTGTCATCTTGTTGCTGATTTTCGTGTGTCATATATCTCTTATACATGGTTAACGATATTTAATAGTTCATTTATTTTTATTTTTATGAGATTATGCATGCTATTTTGCTAGCATTTAGAACATATATGCTATACAACTAGGTTTTTGAGTGTGTTCTTTGCTGGTTTGCAGGTTTTGGAGCACGAGGAGTTGCAGGGGGTTTGAGCCCTACAAGATCCACTACAAATGAAGGATAAACGGGTAAGATATGCAATCTTTACTCTCTAATTTAAAGCATATAAGTTGGTTATTTGATTCCTTCTTGTGATGACATGCCCCTGATCTGTGAAGGTTTATCAACCCAAGAACTTAGGGTAACATTTCCCATAATAGTAAGTATCTTAACACATTAAGGTATCTTTATGGAGTGGTCTAGATTGCTAGGGTTTTAGAAAAGAGCATTCAGAACATGAGTTCTTTTCAATTAGAATAATATGAAACAAAACTGTAACTATTCCTCAAAAACAAAGCATAAGCTAGTGAATTTTTTCTTCCTGACTTACGAATCAATTACATTCAGATATGGAATGAATATGAATATCACAATACATTCAAACATTTGCAAACATAAGAAGAAACAATGTCAAATCACATTACCACAGGAATCCCACCAAAATAGCTGCAACTCATTCTGTTATTTCTTGCCAAAATTCTGATTACAATAGTGTTCAATGATCAAATTCTACAACATCCAACCCTTGCAATGAGAAAGATAATGAAATATATAAACAAAAAAATACTTCTCCCACTCTCAGGGGTCGAATCTCTGACTTGTGGAGCTGATCCCCAATTTTCTCAGCTAGAGTCATAATGATTAGGGAGGTTAGCTAACTCATCCCTATCATTCATGAAACTGATTTACTTTAACCAAAATTACATTTTTACATGATGTATCTACCCCTAGTAACTATTCATGACATAATTACTTTTATATTTCACTGTTACATCAGTAAAAATTCAGTGAATTCATCCATCAACTGAGAAAACTTGAAAATTCTGGAAAAATTAGTGTTGCAAAAGCGCAATGTGAGATCAAAAAACACTTTTGGAGGCCTTACTGAACTCAAAATTGAGCTCATGATAGCTCGTTGGAAATATCTCTCTTTTTGCTACACAATGGACCCCTAAAGAATTGAAAATGATAAAGTATAGCCCCTAAAAAACCAATTCTTCCAATAATGGTAATAAAGAGTAACATGTCCCTAGGAAAAGCACAACGTAAGTTTCATGTCACATTTAGAGGCCTTTCAGAACTCCAAATGGAGCTCATGATAGCTCATTGGAAATATATTTCTGTCAAGTCAGTATTTTACCCATTAAGAAAGTCATTTGGACATTACATGACAGAGAAAAATGCATTTTCCCAAGAGTACTCCAAAAGTACAACAACTGTCCTCTAACAACTATATTTTGGACATTTCTCCCAAATCATAACACTTGTGTATAAACTTAAGGAGGTTTTTTCTCCTTGTTCTATTATTGAGAAAATCCTCTTTAATTTTTGTCAAATTCATCTCCATTTGGTCAGAAAAATTCTTTGAAGGATAACTTTTCCTATGTGTGCCAAAATTTTCAAAACTGCACCAACTTGCACCAATTTACAAAAATTGCTCCAAATCTTCTCAAAATTAGTCTAGAGATGCCTAATGAAGTATGTTACACGAACATGGATGCATCATCAATAAAATCCAACTTACCCTTCTCCTTTTAGCTGATTATGGTTTCTTTGAGTTCTACCTTCAATTGTTTGACTTTGACCTTGGAGATCAAATTCCTGGTGTAGTAATGAGTGGCCATGTGCCTTTGCAGCTTTTTATCTCTATTAGCCCTCTCAAGGATCTATTTTCATCTAACCTCCCTTTTTATAGGTCTTCTTATCTTCTTCCATAGGTTCTTTACGAGGCATAAAACATAGTGGTTAAAAACAGGGGATGGTGGAAAAGGAGTAGGATCGAGGGTTTAGGAGAGGGAAAATGGGATGGGAAAATTTTGGGAGGTATGGAAGGGTGTTAGGGAGGTATAGGAGGTGGAAAGGGATGTAGGAAAGGTATGAGTAGACCTAGGGAATTTAATTACAGGTCTAGGTCTAGGAGGCTACCAAAAATGCAGTATAGGAATAGTGGTGTGGTGTAGGGTCTATGGTTTGGATGTAGATGCTTAGGGAGTGGAAGTGAGAGGGTGTGAGGGCTTAAAGGAGTGTATGTGGATGTGGGGAAAGGGAAAATGACTATGGGAAGGGTTTATTTGACTTACAAATTCAAAGAGGTAGGGTGGCCCACCTCATGATTTTCACTTTTCTTTTGAAACCTCGTAGATTTGGAACTCTCAATTGCATCTTTAAGAACATGATGAATTTATTACATATCAGAAACATAAATTACATTTGAAGCCAAATTCATAAAACAAATTTACCTATTACCACTCCTCCATTTCCGTATTTTATGCATGGATGACAGGTTTAGTGACTGAAAGTCTAATGACCTAATGGAGACTCTAGACTGAATGAAACCATGATAAAGATGGCTGTAATGATGATGACAACTTTTGAATGATGGTACACTCAGAAAAGTGATGAAATGAGCTAGCAAGTTATAAAATTTTGAAAGGAGTGAGATCAGACCTAAATCTACACCAAGTGACCAAATTTTTGCATGATGACCTAATGGAATGACAAAAATTTCAAAATGGGACCCTAACATGACATGAAAAGTGTTTATTTGATCATTGGTGGAAGGATGCAAAAACTAACATTAACAGTATGTACGAAATTACCGATTCCACCAAGTGCATTGTACTCATTCCTATTAAAAAAAAATACCTTTAATATAATATAATATAATATATATTAATGAATTAGGTTGGGAAACTTTAATATAATATTAGGTTTAATATAACATAATATAATATTATATTATATCAAACTTAATATTATAATGTTTAAAAATAAAATATCATATAATATTTAACATAATATTATATGATATTATATAATATCAAACATTGAGGAAGAGGAAGTAAGAATTTTACAAAAATTAATAGAATTTAGATTTAGAAAGCCATCAAAGTTAAAATCATATTAAAAACAAGATACCAAATATTAATGCAATCTTACTAAATTAAAGGTGTAATGGCATATGTAAGGTTCTAACTCAAGCTTAGATTACCTTTACATTAATATTTTATTTTTTTACTAAAATCGATGCATTGATTTCAGTGTAGATGTTGAATTGTAATCCTATTTGATTGATTGCACTTGATGCATTGATTTAAGTGTAGATATTGAATTCTAACAATATTTGATTAATTAAACTTGATGCATTAATTTTAGTGTAGATGTTGATTTCTAATCATATTTGATTGATTGCACTTGATGCATTGATTTCAATGTAAATGTTGATTTGTAATCATATTGTATTATTTGCACTAGTTGCATTGATTTGAGTATAAATGCTAATTTATGATATGATGTAACTAGATGGGTGATGTGCATTGCTTTCCAAGTAATTAGATTAACGTTGTTGATTGATTTGAGTGCACAATACACAAAGCACTTATTGAAGACATGCATTGATTTTTGTGTTATAATAATCGTTAGCCTAGAGCCATATTAAATACAAATAAAAAACAAAGATCCTAGATCAATCTTAAATAGAAATGAAAAAAAAGAGAAAGTTTATCTAGAAAGGCACAAGAAATGAAACTAATGATGCATTGATTTCAGTGTAGATGCCAATTTTTAATATGATGTGAATTACTTTCAAATTAAATGAATTAATTCCCTGATTGAGGTTGCTAATCAAGGATCATAGTGGATTTTGGGGTCATGCTTGCCACCCTATGGAGAATATCACATTAAATGGCGGGGGTGGCGTGGCCACCCCCATGCATACATAAGCATGCAAGAATTTGTTAACTCATTTGAAATGGGTTGCGACATAAAGAGGATGAAAGGGGGTCAGCAAGTCCATATGTGAGGTAAAATAGAGGGGAAGCAACTTAGGATCACAAAGGTGGTTTGGATTGAATTTAAAGAAAATAGTGAGGAGGTTGTATGCAATTGGCTTCAAATGGATCAGGGAAAAAATTGTCTTTAATCCCTGAGAGCGTATTTGGGAAGAATTGATATAAGAGAGGTGTTCTGATTAGGCTATTTTGGAGATAATTTGGTGTTGGTTCAGAGGAGCACAGTGTTCCAAAAGTTAGTTTCATGTAGAATTAGGCTCTCTCCCTTAGAATATTGTGGCTTCTTAGGCGCTCAGACAACAACTGTTTCATAGGTTCCCTCTCAAACTATTTAACCTTGGTATATAGAGGCCACCATGACTAGGGTAACTCTGGACCCATCTTGCTACTCTCATAATTTACACACTTTATTTTTTCTTAGATTTTGGTGCTAGTAGAGATGTGAACTTACATGGATCAGTGATGTGGCATTAATATGTACCCTAGTAGTTTTAACAGTTGGGTGGTGTCTCTGCGTTGTGGTGGATTTCCCTCTCAACATATCATTCCTTTCATATACCAACATTGTCTTATCGCTTATGGTTGGATTCTCATGTTCTTAAGCTAGGACCTACTCCTCTTGTTCCCCTCATCTATGTCTTAACAATGACCCTTAATTTGTTTTACTTCTACAATCAAACATTTGTTGTTGCCCATACCTATGTGATTAGGATTAAAATTTTGTTGAATAATACGCAACACCAAAGGATGTGAAGACAACATGGGGGGGAGGTTGCAACCCCTTAGGATCGAAACTAATCCCAACAACATGCCCAATAGGGTATCAAATTTTTTCATTTGTTCCTCCCCCCTCAAACCTAAAATTAAATTCATCAATTGGAAATCCTGACATCTCAAGATAGGCAGGATTTCTAGAACTACGAGATAATGGAAGAAGTTGGGAAATGGGTTCCTAAACCTGCTTATACCAAGGGAAGGAGAAAATAATATTTCAATGATATATCTTTATACTTTAAAATGAAAAAAAAATTGGGTAGGGTCTTGACGGAAAAGCAAGAATAAAGATAAAATATCTTTACAAGCCTAGAAGATGTCAAACATGTCAAGAGAAACTAGTGGGTGTGCCTAGAAATAATGGACACTAGGTTGGATCAAATTGAGAATCACATCTAGTGTGTTCCTTCTCACTCGACTCCTCTAGGATTTAGTGCCAAAGATCCATAACCAATCACATAAGCAGAATAATAATTTTTGAAAGGATTGTTTGTAGTTTCTTGTTATTTAATTTGGCAGTAGATACTTTAATTATGTTAAAGTAGTTAATATTGTTAGAATTTTGGAAAAAATATTCTATAGGTAGGTGGTAAAAAATATTTGGTTTCCTGCTAGGTAGATTGAGACCACAAATCAAAAACATGTTTAATATGGGTGGTTATCTGACGTATTTTCTTAACATGATTATGTGAGACAATACAACAATAAAAGTTACGAAAAAAAGTAATTGAATTAATAATATGCAATGTTTTCAATGTATACCCAACATAATTATTGATGATATGCATTGTTTTCTGTGTTGCAATAATCATTAGCCTATATTCGTATCAAATAGAAATGAACAACAAATAGAAAGTCCATAGAGAAAGCCACAAGAATTGATTACTAAGAAATGTCAACAACAAAGGGACAAGCAAAGAGAAGATCAATAAACTGTTAGGAAAAACTGACTAGAGAATAATGTCAAAGTTGACCAAGTCTAACAATGTAGGTGTTGGGAACATGGTATATTGTACCCATGGTTTTATGCCCATGTTATTACATGTAATGGATCATATAAAAGGATGGGAAGAATTCATTGTTGTAGAAAGTTTAATACAATTATGTATTGTTTGGATTCTCCTGATCTAACAATTATATGCCACTGTTAAATACATAATCACTTATACAAAAATTCTTGCGGAAATTTAAAACACAATCGCCAATTGAAAACACATGAATAAAGATCATTCACACATAACACAGCTGTTTACGAGGAAAGCATAAAGCTAAAAAACCCACTATCATATATTATTTATATATCATGGATCATGAAACAATCTCATACAAAACTCTAATCCAAGAGCTCTCAGTACAATATACAATCGTATCACACTGTCTTGCAGAAATTGACAAATGCCTTAGCCAAATTTCTGCCTCACAACAGCCTACCTCCACTACGCAATCCAAGTTTATTACAAAGACCAATTTGATGCAATAATACCCTCCTTGACTATGCAATCCTCATGAGCATATCCAATGTGTGTTTGGCTTGCAAGAGTGCAATCCAATATAGTACAACTAATAGTCAATTGTCCCTTTCACCTACCTCTCAACTGGGTCTCCACTAGATCTGACATGCATGTAGTTAACAATAGTAAATATTCAGTTGCATGTGAGACCACTCCATGTGGATTAATTTAATATTTAATTCATTGATCCCTCACTAGTGTATCTTTAGTTACAACTAACACAACTCAGTTTAACTCACTTAACTGAGTTAAACTACTTTACAACTCACATAACTACACATCCAACTCTGTTACAACTTCGAATCACTCAGTTACAACTAAGTCCACTTGCATTTCCCACCAACCAACCTTTGAACTCGAAATTCCTTCAGCTGACTGGTTTGCCACTTCATTTAACTGATTCCAAGCGCTCCATGAGAATAGATTAATATTTATTGTCCAAATATTATTAAGGGATAATAATAGTCAACATGCATCTATAAATAGACATGCAATCTATAAATAGACTTCACACATACATCTAAAAATATAACATCATCTTTATAGATTTTTCTCACCATCTATAAATAGACTTCCGCTATAAATAGAATTTTCTCATCCATTCTAAAAATAGACTTACACCTAAAAATGGCCCGAGCCTCCATCCTAGTGTAGGTGCTTAATTTTCACTAGGATTATCATCTTGTTGAATCTCAACACTCCCTCTCAACAAGAAATGGATTATCCTTCACCCCGATCTTGTCTCTATGGTAATCGAATTTTCTCCTAGTGAGTGCCTTTGTCAGAATATCTACATCTTGATCCTCCGTAGGAATGTATTGAAGAAACATGATCTTTCACTGCACACAATCTCTGATATGATGATACTGGATATCTATATGCTTATATCTATCATGAAACACAGGATTAATCGAGATTTTAGTGCAACTCTAATTATCACAATGAATCACTATAGGATCTAAATGAGAACCAAACAAACCAACCAGAATCTTTCTCATCCAGATAGGCTCACATGCAGCTTGAATTGCTACCATGTATTCCACTTCCGCCGAATTGAGTACCACGGATCTCTGTTTCCTGCTGTACTAAGAAACAATTTTAGATTTAATATTTGAGATCCCTCCTGATGTGCTCTTTCTGTCTGTTGGGTTGCCCGCCCAATCTGCATCCGTGAAGCCATTCAACTTCACCTCATCCGTTTGTCTGTACCACAAGCCATACTCAGATGTTCCCCTTAGGTATCTCAGGACATGCTTGCCCACCTTCCAAAAGAGCTTGGTAGGCTTAACCATCGCTTGACTAAGATGTTTCACCGCATAGTATATGTCCAGTCATGTATTCACTAAATACATTAGCGAACCCACTAACTGTCGATAAACAGTAGCATCCACTGCCTCTCCATATGTAGCGTCCTCTTTCCTCTAGTTTATTGGAAGAGGAGTATCCATGGGTTTGCAGCCCTCCATGTGAAACTTACCCAGTATCTCCCTTGCATAATTGCCTTGAGACACAAAAATTTCACCATCTTTATGCCATATTTCTAATCCAAGGAAATAATGAAGGAGGCCCATATCCTTCATCTCGAACTCCTTTGCAATTTTCTCCTTGCATGAGTGTATCAGATGCTCATCACCAGTCAGTATTAAATCATCAATATAAAGAAAAATGATTAAAATCTTACCCTCCACCACAATTTGGTATAGGTTTGCATCTACCTCACTCTTGGTGAAGCCAAGTCTGGTGAAATAACTGTCTATCTGAGTGTACCAAGAATGGGGTGCTTGCTTCAGCCCATACAACACTCTTTTGAATCTGCACACATGCGACTTGTTGTTGAAAATCTCAAATCCTTCAGGATGCTCAATATACACTTCTTCCTCAATGATCCCATTGAGAAATGTAGTCTTCACTTCCATCTGATGAACGTGCCAACCCATCTGCACTGAGAGAGAAGGAATGGTCCTTATGGAAGAATAATGTGTGACAAGTGCAAAGGTTTCTTCATAATCAATCCCCTTGATCTGTGAGAAGCCCTAGGCCACAAATATGGACTTGTATTTCTCAACACTCCCATCATCAACTTGCTTTACCTTGTAGATCCATCTTGAACCTACCACTGATTTATCATCCGACCTTGAAACAATTTCCCAAGCACTATTTCTGACAATGGAGTCATAATCCTCCACCATTGCATATACCCATGTGGGCTCTTGCACTGCTTCCTGGAAGGAATATGGCTCAGTCACAATAAATTTGCTCATGAGAGCCATGTATTCAGTGAATCGGTCAGTAGAATGTCTTTGTCTGTGATGTGAATTAGGGACTCCTACATTCTGTTCGTCATCAAGTTTCAACCTCTCAGCTTTTGTAGTACGCCTTCTACCAATTCTAATGTTTGGCTCTGCATGAGTGGACTCCTCCACTTCATGAACCTCATTTTGTGGTTGATCCACATCTAGAGACTCATCTTTAGGAACCAACAGTTCCTCCTCCGCATGGAAGTCCAACTCCCTCTCAAGCAACAACCGCATGGCTTTCCCCTCATATAATTTTATATCCCATCGCATAGCAGTCATATTACTGTTAGGAAAATACACACGATAATTATGGGGTGTTTTTTTGTACCGCACAAATATCCGAACTTCAGCAGTTGGCTCCAACTTCTTCTTGGCATTCTTGGTCACATGCACATAAACAAATGAGCCAAAAATCTTAAAGTGAGAAACATTCAGTTTCTTACCAAAGAAAGCTTCTTCAGGTGTACTCATTCCAAGTACTCTATGAGGACAACGGTTTTGCACATAAACCGTGTTGCATGCTTCCGCCCACAAATGCATTGGTAGGATCTGGTCATGCAACATTGCTTGTGTTGCACCCATGATCGTTCTGTTCTTCCTCTCTGCAACCCCATTTTGTTGTGGGTTATGAGGTGCTATGAGTTCTCTTCGAATTCCTTCTTTTCTACAGAAGTCTTTGAATTCATTCAAGATGTATTTTCCACCATTATCGCTCCTCAGAGCCTTCACTTGCTTCCCTGACTCTTTCTCCACCAATGCCTTAAATTCACAGAACTTTGAGAATATTTGATCCTTCTTCTCCATGAAGAAGATCCAAAATTTACGAGAAAATTCATCAACAAAAATAACATAATACATGTGTTTTTCTGTTGAAGCAACTGAGAATGGTCCACACACGTCTGTGTGAACTCTCTCCAGGATCACCAAAGCACGGTTCTCCTTTTCATGAAAGGTGGACTTTACATACTTCCCCATGGTGAAACCCTTGAACTGATATAACTGAGCAAGTGTTCCCATTGGAAGTCCAGTAGCTATTTGCTGCATGAATTTCAAGGCTCCATGATGAATATGGCCCAATCGCCTGTGCCATAATTCACCCTCATCCCGGCTCACCAATTTTTCTGCCTTGCCCATCATGGCAGCATAACCATCTACCTCCAGCTTGTAGCGATTCTTAACTCGAATCCATATCCTCTTGGCTTGACCCATTGTTTTATGTCGCAGGAAAGCTTTTCCACCACTGAAAACAACGCCATAGCCTTTGTCCTCCAACATCGTGACTGAGACCAAGTTTTTCTTCAGACCTAGAACATGCATAACATCTTTCAGTTGAAATGGTTTACTTGAATCCCTCTCAAAGGTAATGGTACCAATGCCGATCGCACTGTATCATCCATTGTCACCCATCTCTATATGCATTTGGATATCTTTCTCCTCCAAGTCACTGAAAATCTCCTTATCTCCCATCATGTGGAAGGAGGCACCACTATCAAGATACCACACCGATCCCAATGCACTTGACAACATGCATGTGATCAAAGAGAAATCAAGTTCAAATTGCGAGGCAAGGGCCTCACCAGATGTAGCTCTAGCAACCTTCTTGTTCTTCTTCTTCTGTGGACAGTTAGTGGCAAGATGCCCATGTTCGTGATAGTGAAAACACTTCACCTTAGAAAAATTCAGCTTCTTGCCTTTAGACTCAGATTTTGAATGGAATTTTTTCCCCTTCCCTTTCCTTGCCTTGGAATCCAAAGCACAATCCTCTTCATCATCATGCTTTGATGAAGAGCCATCTATGGTGTTCCGCCTGAACTCCTCCTGCACTAGATCCGACCACAGTCGTTCCCAATCCAACAGTTTTTCCCATCAGTTGACATAGTATTCATCACTGTGCTAACTCTTAGGTATTCCCAAGAGAGCCAAGCTCACCAAATCATCATCGAAAACAGTGATTCCCACACTCCCCAGTTAATCCCAACATTGGACAAACTTTGTGAGATACTTTGGAATATTGTCTCCCTTTTCCATCTTGATCTTTCTGAGTTTATCCTTCAACACCAATTTCCTATGGTCACTGTTTCTTTGGAAAAGATCCGTCAGAGCCTTCCACATAGAATATGGAGTGGCTTTCCTACAAAGGCTTGAGATAATGTGGTCTCGTACACCTTCCAACAGAATCCTTCTCACCTTTGCTACTTTTTTTTTCTATGCATCAAGTAATGCAACATATGTCGAAGTGGTCTTAGGAACATCATTGTCGATGAATTCCTTCAAGCCATTATCTTCAAGCACCACCTCTGTCCTGTCCTTCCAGGGAATGTAGTTCGAGCTACCCTCAAGTGGATACTCTAGCCTTAAGCCATTGAAAGGCATTTCTATGTTTACTCAATTGTCGCAGCAAGAAATTCTTGCAACAAATTCGAATTGTTTCCACCAACAAACTTAGCTCTTGCTTCAAAATTTCAATCTTTTGTGCTCTGATACCATGTAGAAATTTTAATGCAATTATGTATTGCATGGATTCTCCTGATCTAAAAATTATATGCCACTATTAAATACAGAATATCTTCTACAAAAGTTCTTGCGGAAATTTAAAACACGATCTCCAATTGCAAACACATGAAGAAAGATCATTCACACATAACACAGATGTTTACTGGGAAAGCATAAAGCTAAAAACCCCACTATCATATATTATGTATATATCATGGATCATGGAAAAATCTCATACAAAACTCTAATCCAAGAGCTCTCAGTATAATATACAATCATCTCACACTGTCTTGCAGAAATTGGCAAATGCCTTAGCCAAATTTCTGTCTCACAACAACCTGCCTCCATTGCACAATCCAAGTTGATTACAAAGACCAATTCGATGCAATCATACCCTCCTTGACTGCGAAATCCTCAAGAGCATATCCAATGTGTGTTTGGCTTCCAAGAGTGCAATCCAATATAGTACAACCGATAGTCAACTGTCCCTTTCACCTACCTCTCAACTAGGTCTCCACTGGATCTGACATGCATGTAGTTAACATTAATAGATCTTCAGTTTCATGTGAGCTCACTCCATGTGAATTAATTTAATATTTAATTCATTGATTTCTCACTAATGTGTCTTCAGTTACAACTAGCATAACTGAGTTAAACTACTTTACAACTCACATAACTACACATCCAACTCTGTTACAACTAAGTCCACTTGCATGTCCCACCAACCAACCTTTGAACTTGAAATTCCTTCAGTTAACTAGTTTTCCACTTCATTTAACTGATTCCAAGTGCTCCATGAGAATAGATTAATATTTATTGTCCAACTATTATTAAGGGATAATAATAGTCAACATGCATCTATAAATAGACTTCCACTATAAATAGAATTTTCTCATCCGTTTTAAAAATAGACTTACACCTAAAAATAGCCCGAGGCTCCATCCTAGTGTAGGCGCTTAATTTTCATTAGGATCATCATATTGTTGAATCTCAACAACTGTAATGTGAGGCTGAGGAGGTGAGCGGTGAAGGCTTACTTGGCCGAGTTGGCCAAGTTTTTTGTCCAAGTCTAAAGAAATTTCATTGGGTTGGGTTTCCCCGTAGTTGGGGTTTTCTCGGATAAACATTTGTGCTTATGGTTTATGATTTTTTCTCATTCTTTTATGTTTGTTCCTCTCGATAATTATTTGTTATCTTTGCAATAAATTCTTAACACAAAGGTTGTTACAACAAATGACAGCTGAATAACAACAACAAGAAATGAGAGAAAAAATTGAACGAAAAAGAACATATCAAAGAGAACATAAAACACCATATCAACAAAGAAGGGCATAACAAATAACAACTAAATAGTGTAAATACCAAAGAATACAAGAAAATACACAATGAATATGAAATCAACAAAAAAAGGTGGAGGGAATGACAATTAAAGAACATGAAGAACAAAATAAATGAAATGTTGAACATCAAAGATCATATCGACAAAGAAAACAATATTCAATTAACTTAAGCATAGTACAATATTCAAAAGAAAATCATATGAAAAAATATGTTTAAAATATATCTATACCTAAGTTCAACCAATAACTCTCACTGATATGAATATTGCAAATCAAAAATTTTGTGATAATATTTATCGATTAACTAAAGTTCAAATGTGTCATGCGTGTGAGGAGTCGTATGCTAGAATTCAACTATTTAGTACAAATATAGGTTTAATGTGCAAGATATGTAGAAGAGAATAAACACATTACATTGATTGTAGACATATTTAACATATTAAAATGATTATATTAATAATATGTTTGACAATTTTTATGTGGCTGTGCATATCTAAAACTAGTTTAGATCCATCTTAATTTCAGATCTATCAAAACCAAGAAGAATCAAACCTCTTGAGGTGCAAACCTTTCCTCAAATTTTGTGCTAAAAAATAGTTTGTACATCAAAAGATTTAATCTCTTTCAACATTTAATAAATTTAAAATCAAAATAAAACAACTTTATATATATATATATATATATATATATATATATATATATATATATATATATATAATTATAATTCTTAAAACAAAATAAAAATATAATATCATACGTTAATTTAATTGCAAAATACATGAATTGGAATCACTTGTATTTGTTTGAGAAATGTGATTTCTACCTTTGATTTAAAAATGGTGAGAGACCGTATTGTAAGAATGTGATAATTATAACCTTTAATCTCTTTCCATTACTTGATTCAATCTGTCAATCTGTCAAGCTAAAAATGGTTTTTGTTTCATGAGAGGAGCCCTCTCGGTTCTTGGGTGGAGTTTTAATGTTTTCATGTGTAGTTAATAACGGATGCTCTTTATTTATTTAGCAAAGAAGATAGACTTTGCTTTTCTCTTCGTTTTCTTTCATTGTATTATTTTTTATTTATGAGTTAAAAATATATATTTATGTAAATTTATTTTTATTGAAAAATATTATAGCTTATATATATATATATATATATATATATATATATATATATATATATATATATATATATATATATATATATATATATATATATCAATTTTATTTAAATTATATAATATTTTTTAAAATAAAAAATATGAGTTGTGAAATATAAATTTGTATAATTTAAGTGTGATAAGGGTTTTTAAAATTTTTGAATCTATTTATGTATTTAAAACAATGTTGTAAATATTTCAATTTTATCGCGAAATCATGATTTTTTTTTAATCTATTTGATGCTTGTCAAATTTTATAAATTTTTTGGCCATATCTTAATTTTATCAATTTTTGGCGATTTTTATGAATAATTTTTTATTTTTATAATTTTTGGATTTTCTAAACCCTCATTAATTTTATCCCTATACCAATGTTTCAAACATTAGTTTAAAAGCACATTTTAAATAATAAAAAAGGCCACAATTTCATTGAGAAAATAAATAAATAATTTTTCCAGAGCAATGGTCGGCGACAAACTCTTAACTGGCATGGTCTCTTCTATTACCTCTCATTGAGTCGAGAAGCTCATTCTACAATCCAGTATGAGGGGATGTGTAAATTGTTCGTTCATCCATCTGTCTGAAGTTGAAATGTGTCTCTTTAAAATAAAAATAAATTATGTTCTAAATAGAAAATTAATGTCGGCTATAATAAAAAAAGTGAATATGTTGTAAAGTAATTAGAAGTAAAAAAATGTGTGAGAAATATGTTTAAACCTTATACTTTTCAAAATATTTCAATAAGAGATTTAAATAAACTATTTGAAGATCTATGTTAAATAATTTATGTCGATATTAACTTCATATATATCTATATATAGAAAAAATGGTTAAAATAAAATACTTTAATGTTGTATATAATAAAATATTCAATATGGGTTATCAATAATTTTTTTTAATATGAATTAATATAAACATATACTTAAAAAATATATTAATAATAATAAAAAAATTAAACAATGAAAAATACAATTTAAGCAATGAAAACTACAATTTAAACAATAAAAAACTACAATTTAAACAATGAAAAATTACACGTTGTATTTTTTACTCAAAATAACTTTGGATGATAATAAATTTGATCTCTCTTGACTCATATTAGATATATACTTAAGATGAATTTATGTTGGTTTAGCATTTTTGCTTTTTGCGCCCAAAGAACCCTAGCATATCCCAGTGTTTTCAGAATTTCAACCATGGCTATGAATTTTGCCACACTTAAATCAAAATTTGGACAAAAGCCTAAATTTTAAGCTCAAAGATAGATCAGAGCTCACGAGAGGTAATGATTAATTGCATAGGAGAATATTAAATAAGAGGGTAAAATGTGGCTCCCAGATTACAAAGCTAATCAATTTGTTCTTCCTTTGAACCGACAATCGCCCTCTATGGCCTCCTTGAAGATGTCCCAACTCCTATGGTTATATAAAAATAAAACCCTAAATCCTACACCGGGTTTGAACCTACAACCTCTAGCGTGACAAACTAAAACATCTTTCTTTACAAATAATTGAAAAACACTTTAAGAGTTGTAAATTCTCTTTTACTTATTTTTCAATGAACTGGAATTTTTCATACATTCAAACTTATTTCTTTCAGATTTATGCTTTATTGGTTTTTCATTACTTTGAATTATTTAGAAGTATAACTTCTCTAGGAAGGTGAAAATTTCGCCTATTTTTGTTGGAATTTGGCAAAAAAAAAAAATCAAAAAATATGAAACTAGGAATATTTGAATATTTTTTTTAATATTGGAAATTGAATCAACATCCTCAAGAACCCTTGGAACACCTAAAATTCCGAAACTTGACTATTGTAACTTGGATTTCCAAAAAATTATGTCCAATTATGTCAAAATTGTGTTAAAAAAACCATTCTTTTTCGCTTGAAATTGTCGCATTTACACTACGCTTTTAAAAAGTCTATTTGTTAAATTATTTTGAAAAATAGGTTGATTTGGTAATTTTTGATGATCATTGTGTTAATGTAACATGTTATAAAACTATTCTTTAATAAATTTATATAATTCTTTTCTTTTATATTCATGTCGTATATTTGTTGATTAATATCGATATTAATAAAGTAGTGTTATTTAAGGGTGCAATTTAATTAGTACATTCATGTTAATAAAGTGGTTGATATATCGATTCATGCCATTTTATTTTGAGGTTAATTGGAAAATGATGTTGGTCGACAAATATAAACTATTTTGTCAATGTGGTTTTTCTAGTTGACAATCGTTGTGTGTGGAGTAGATTAGTAGACTATGGTTGACTATGACTAGCATTCGGTCGCTATTGTTAAATTTGGTAAATTAATGGTTGAGAATGATTGATGATGATGAGAAAGTGGTTGACTATGGGTGGCCATGGTAGTGCACATTACACTAAAGTTACCCATGATAGATTATAGTTGACCTTGGTTGACCATGGTTAACCATGTTTCCTGTGAATGCATGTGGTATAGAATGGTGCCACATGTTGAGCATGGGTGAAATTGGTTGATGAAATTTTTATCATGGTTTCCCATGGTTAAAGTTAGGTAACCATGTAGAGAATGGTCGACCAAGGTTGACCATAGTCTGATGAAAGCGAACAAGCTTGAAGATAAATGAGTATGCTTGATCATGGTTAACTATGATTGACTTTGTAAGACTATGGTTGAAGATGGTTAACTATGATTGAATTTGTAAGACTATGGTTGAAGATGGTTAACTATGATTGATTTTTTAAGACTATGGTTGAATATGGTTAACTATGATTGACTTTGTAAGACTATGGTTGACTACGGGTGGGCACATGACCAACATAGATCAAATAATTTGAGGTGCAAAACTTTCCTCAAGTTTTTCACTCAAAAAGAAGTTTGCATTTGGAGAGTTTTGATTCCTCTCGATGCATAATAGATATGTACTTAAGATGGATCTATGTTAGTTTTTAATAATATTATTTGTATTTATATAAATTTCACATCTATCTATATATAATTAATATTCTTATCATTAATTTCATTAAAACATTGATAATAAATATAGTTACATATATATGTGATGATTTTCTTTAACATGTTTTATAATTTTGTAATTTATCTCTATAATGTGATATGCATAACATTGATTATATAGATAGATAGATAGATATAAAGTATCAACAAATAAAGATAGATAGATAAAAAAATATATAACTTAGAATTTTTTTTTGTAAATATTTAATTTTTATATGCTTATAAACTAACTTTAAATATTAAGAAATATAATGGTTTATTTTGGAGTGAATTGTGTTTCATTATTGAAACATTTGACGTTTCAGGTGAACACTTTAGCCATCATCAGGGATAGAAAGTTGATGATGAGTGAAGTGTTCATCTGAAATATTGAACATCTCAAGAATGGCACACAGTTCACTCCAAAAACAATTTCAACATGATTCTTAGCTATGGAAACCTCCATACACTTAAATACAATGGTTACAAATGTGAATCATTATTTTAATTTATATGGTTAAATGGATCTTAATTTATATTTTCTATTTACAATTTTTTTTTTAATTATATGTTTATGAAAAAATTATTAAGTTTTTATATGTTTATTAATTATATGTTTTAAAATATCACGGTTATTTAAATTTATTTTAGTGTGATTTGTATTTTATGATTCTTTTCCTAGAAAAATTATAATATGGAGGATGCACGAGTGGAAGGAGCATTGTTCAGCTCAAGGGAAAATTTGGGTGACAATATGCTTGAGGACTTGGTCTTTCAACCAACAATCAAACTGAGTATCTTGCTTTGTGGGAAGGATTTGAAATAAATATTGCAGATAAAATATATAATCTAATGACCTTCAATGATTCAATGCTTGTTATCCTACAAATGAACAAGGATAAGAAGACAACATGTTTAGATTATTCTCCCTTGCTCCAAATAAATATTTTAACCATCTATTAGTTTGAGCAACTGAAAGTCTTCCATGTGTATAGACATTTCAATTCGGTGAAAGATGCCATGGCCAAAAAAGGATTTGGTTTCGGTCAAGGAATATTGGAAATGGACCATTGTTTTATTAATTTCCCCATACCATAGCTATGATTGGAATTCAAGGAAAATTTATTTCCTTATAAATATTTTCATCATAGGAAACACTTTTCGATTTGATTTCAAATTATTTTCCTCTCTCTTAGCATGTCCTTTGACTCAACTCCATAATTGGAAGGGCCTTAGGATCTGGAGGCCTTCCCTTTTCTAGTTGCATGTCCTCCAAGCTCCTTCTTGTTGTCTTGATTTCATTTAAAAGTGGCATGCAATATTATACCACCCCAATACAGGGAGTCTAGTCTATTTAATTCATCTCTAGTGGGACTTGTTGTAGAATTCCTTGGTCACAAACTTTCTTAATTGTGTAGTGTGATGGATTTTATTCTATTGTCCCATAACATTCATTAGTCATCTATTCTCTGTCCTACTGAGGATTCTAATTTAGTTTTGGAAATATTGCTACAGTTGGGTTCATGGAAGGGCTTCAAATATCATTATTTAATGAAACATCTGGCCTCCCAAATTTCAAAATTGATGCTAATCCATGTTGTTTTAGGAGTGTGGAGAATTTTGGTCTATGCATTAGTCCCATGGATGCAGAGGTTAATTTTTGAGATGGTATGATCTTCGTCAATTCTAGAGAATGTTAATGCTAGCATGTTTTTTGACAGGTTACTGAAAGTGATTGAAGCACTCCTGGCTTATGCAACATTTGGAGGACATGGTTGAAAGGAAAAGGAAATATTTTCAACTTTTTCTAGAATCCAAGTTACTCAAACATCATTTTGATATGGAGAAACTGTTACATGGTCTGAATTTGGAGTTTAGTCCTCCCAAAGCTCGGATTTCTACATTGGATACCTCTAAGAATGGTGGCACACAACTTGACTTGGGGGGGAGTTGGTCCCATTGTTTTTTTGGAAAGGAAAGAATCTTGCCGCTCATGGGGGTCTGACATTTTTGGTCATGGACGTTGCTGATGAGTTGGTTCTTGGTTGGTGAATCATTTTTTTTTAGAAATATTGAATATCTATGTTGCCATGTAAATATCTCTTAATACTTGGGTCTTTTTCTCAAGTTCACAATAGTTATGTATTTAGAATAGGAAGGAACTACAACTCTAGAGATATAAATAATTTTGTATGGACTAATGATCTCCTCTTTTGTTAAAAATAAGAACATTTGTGAAAGGGTTGTGGCCCATAATATAGTTTTTTATTAATATAAAAACCCTTTCCCATTCCTTAAAAATAAAAATAAAACTATAATATAACAATTGAATCGAATTAATATATTATTTTTAATTAGGTAGATAATATGTTTTATTATTATTATTATTTTATATAATGCTTCATTTTACAAACTCTACAACATTCCTCCATATTGAGCCCACATTTAAATGTTTACACTCATTTATGGGAACTACAACATCTCCCTCCTATATTTAACTAACGTTTAAATGTTTACACTCATTCATAGACACTACAACATCTCCTCCCTATATTGAGCTGACATTTAAATTCTTACACTTGTTTACAGACACTATAACATCTCCCCCATAATGGGTTGTAGAGCACCTCTCAGCACAATGACTATGGTTGAAGATGGATTTCCATGTGCAGCTATAGTTGACCATGTTTAATGAAAGAGAACATGTTTCCCATGGTAGAATGTGGTGAGAAAGTTTGACCATGGTTGAGCTTGTTCAACCATGCTTTACTATAGTTAACATATGGTTGAATAAGGGTGGAGATAGTTGAATAGGGTTGTTAGTGTTTGCATATATATAGATCTAGATCATGTAGAGCATGACATCCACAATAATCTAAATTTTTCTATGATATATTTTTATTAACCATGGTTCACCATAGTTGAACATGTTTCCTATGGTTGAATGTGGTTGACGAAGTTAAACATGGTTGAAAATCACATACCATGGTTGGACATGGTTTACTGTAATTAGATATGCTTAACATGGTTTCTTATAGTTGAACATGATAAACTATGGTTGACCAACTTGAACACGGTGATGATGGTTGAGCATTTTATCCAAGGTTGACATTAGTTGACTATGGTCGAATATAGTTAAATATGGTCAAAATTTTGTTCAATGATGGTAATGTTTAACAATGGTTGACCATGTTTGATGATAATTAACCATCCAGGCCATGGTTGGCCTTGGGTTGACCATGCTAATTGCTATGCACATTGTTTTTAAGTGCATAACATCACGATGCCAAGGTTTTTCATCTTTTTTTTTGTTGGTTTTTCATTTTTATGTGATAAATGTTTTTATTTTTTTCCCCATTTTTCTGTTTAGTTTCTACCATTTCTTATTCTTTTTTTTATTGCATTTGTTAGCTTTTTTTTATGCACATTGCAACAAAAAAATGTGTTTTTCAAAACGCGACATTGGATTCCATTCATCACAATGTGATGTTGGTTTTCATAACATGTTTATGTCATTTTATTTGCACAACCACAATCTGATGTTAGTTTCATAATGTGAAATTGTGATGATGCTTTTTGTTCATGAAAATGCTTAGTTTATTCTTTTTGTTTGAAACAATTGCGACATTGGATTGTTTTGTCACAACTTATTTTTTTTCATTGCATTGACCCAAAAATTGTTTTCATAGTAGTTTCATGCCTTTTTTTTGCACAACTAGATTGTACTATTATTTTTGTAATGCCACATTGTGACAATTTTTTGTTAAGTACAATGCAACATGGATGTTTTTTTTCATGGCATGTTCGTATCATTTTATTTGAAAAACCACAACATGATGTTAGTTGTGTAATGTGACATTGTGATGATGTTTATTGTTCTTCAAAATGAAATCTATATTCCTTTTATTTGTGACAATTCTGATTTTGGTTTTTCTGTCACAATGTCACATTGGTTTTTTTAATCACATTATGCCAACATTTGTTTTCATAGCTCTTTCGAACCAATTTTTTTGCACAACCACATTGTGTTGTTAGTTTTTTAATGTGACCTTGTGATAAAGTTTTTTGTTAAGTGCAATGCAACATGGATTTTTCATAGCACGTTCATGTCAATTTTATTTTCACAATGGCATAGCAATAATGATTTTTCAGCACAATTTGACATGAAAATTTTCTTTCATAGCATTTTCGTGTCACTTGATTTGCAAAGCACATTGTCTTGTTAGTTTTGTAATGTGACATTGTGATGATGGTTTTTGTTGATCAAAATCCAACAGTTTTTTTTTTCTTGTCATAATGAGACATTGCATTTATATCATCACACTGTATAAGTGTTTTTTTTGTAGTAGCTTCACGTCATTTTTTTCTTTGCACAACCACATTCTAATACTACTTTTGTAATGTGACATTCTGAAAAGTATTTTTTCCAGCACAACGGATTTTTTTTTTTTGCTCTCATACATATGTGGATTTATGTTCATCGCATTGCAACAAATGAATATATATATAGTGCAAAGAAACATGTGTTCATGAAGTGTTGAGTGAATTTTGTTAATGCATAATATTACATTCATGCATAGCAATAAATTCATAGATTATTAAAGAGTTCATTGAAACACAGATTTATTTTCAGTATATTGGAAAAAATGAATTATAGAAAAATAAATATAAGTAAAATGGTACCAAATAGATAATAAATTACAAAGAAACATGGATTTATGAAGTGAACTATTATAAAACCTTGTCATATACCAAAATATATATATATATATATATATATATATATATATATATATATATATATATATATATATATATAAAAATAAAAACATGACTAAATTGAAATTAATATAAAATTGTCATCAAATGTTTTAAATTTTAAATTTATCAGAAATAAATTTATCAGAAATAACATCCAAAATGGATAAGCAATAAAACGAATAATTATAATATAATAAAATAATGAGAAATATGCATTATAAAGTGCACAAGTAAAACATTATAAAATGTTATAATAAACTTAAAAGGAAAAATAAGGATGTTAACTTTAAAAATATGTCATAATATGAGATTTCAGATGAGACACATGGTTCACATTAAGGTTATGAAGCACTATTACATTCTAAATAGTAGAAAATTTTATGTCAAAGATAGACGCAAGGATGCTTTTAATTTTAACATATTTTAACATATCTTTAAAAAAAATTAAGAGGTTCACTTTAAATTTAATGTGATATTTAAAATTTAGATTAAATTTAAAAATTGATATTTACAAATCAAATGGTATAAGTGATAAAAATGTCATATATGGTAAAGATAACATATCTTATTCTAAAATGAAATGAGATTAGTGACAAATATAACACTAATTAACATCAATTGTTACTAGATGACCACGATTTCTATGACGTTAGTTCGTTTTAAGTTTTCTTCCATGATCCCTTTTAGAAATATGATATAATTGCCACGCATATCCCTTTATCTTAGATAAAATATGAATTGTTTCAGTGAAAAGGTGGCATGGACATCCACTTCTACTAGTGACCATATTTTAATTTGATCAAGGTACTCTTCTTACATAGTAATATCACAAAAAAATAAGGTTTGAATAGTTTAATGCCCATAACTGCAAAGGATTAAAACCATTAATTAAAAAAATATATCAATTAATGAGGATACAAATATCTAAACAAGACCAAGCTTGAAGATAAGAATCTCCAAAGAAATTACAAAATTGATTATTATCAGTTACTCAATGGCGGTGATTCAAAATTGCCTAAGGCTATATATAGAAATGAACAACCTTTTGATTATGATCATTCTCCATTGATATCAAGGATTATTGTTTTTCTAAATAAGCTTGATGGTTTCAAATTTTATCATGTAAAAAGAGGAAACAATCAAAACCCAAACCTCCAAGAAAACATTGGAGCGACATTAGCCCAAGGGGTTTTACATAGATCTCGATGTTTTAACATGTCAGGTACCATAATGAGAGGAATAATTAAAATCTCAATGGAGTATAAGTGGTCCATTGGGTTAAGCATGGTTCCGATGTATTTTCCCTTAATTAACACCTCTAGGATAATTAAGGGACCATTGGAATGTGTCAAGGGATGCAACACAATAAATAACAAGTGAGTGCAGTAGTGGTTAACAACCATTAAGTAGGATACGTGGAGTTATCAAAGCTAGTTATTAAATGGTATTTCAAGTCAAATTATCCTCAATACCTTAGTGTATAAACCCAAATGTAGTTTGATCGTGCTTCGAATGGAGGAGTGTGCCATGACAGATTTGCAGGTCGAGAATTCATTTAATTTTGAAACAATGGGAGTCTCATCACAAAAGGATATCTTGGTTATAAATAAGAGCTAGGATATGCATATCGGGAACATAATTGTTTTGGTGCAGGCAAGAATTGAAAGGAAGATGGCATCTGCAAATACAGACAATGAAAATGAGGCTGAGAATTCAGGGAGTGGTGGGAATGTAATGTAGATGATTGATAAATCAACCAAGTAGGTAGTGAAAGAGATTCAAGACCATATTACGGTGGTGCTGGCTTATTTGGCGAGGTTTGGGAAATAAATGGAATTGCTACAGAAGGCCATGGAAACTTTGAATATAAGGATGATTAATTTGAAGTTTAAAGTGGATAATATAAAAGTTAAGGTCGAAACAACAACTCTAGGAGTATTTAAGGAGGCGTTTAGTCTGCACGATGCACTTTTTCCAATGGAAAAAGGAGATGCAAAAAATAATTGGGAGCCTAATGTTGAGGAAATAACGAAACTGAGCCAATCGATGGAAGTTTCTCAGGATGCAAGGAACATGATGGTCACAGGTAGTCTACCTTCTAATTTTTATGTTATTTCAGAAAGTTAAGATCTGCGGGGTTTTTTGGAGAATCTATAGTATATGTAATGTAATATTAGGCATTATAAATAAATAAGACAGTAGTAAGGTCTCACTACAAAACTCTCTGCATATCTCTAAGACTGCTCTTCTTATGAATGGAAGGGACCTGGCCCGTTTCAAGATTTTGTTACAAAATTTCTAACCATATATATATATATATATATATATATATATATATATATATAAACAAGAAGAAAATAAAAAATCACACAAATTGTGTATAAAAAAGAAAATGAAAACTAGGTAAATAATCTAGCAATTTTTATTCATCCATGCAAATAATTCACAAAGAATTATAAAATGTAAAATTACTCTCTAGTTGAATAAATAAATAAATATATATATATATATATATATATATATATATATATATTCTATAATAATATTAAAAGTTATTGAAAAGTACTGATATTATTGAAAACTATAGACACAAATATTAAAATGTATTTATATCAATTGTAAATTGGGAATAGCTATTAAAATATATTGAAGATGTGTGTATATGTGTGTGTGTGTGTGTGTGTCTATTATACAATGATATGGAGTTCAATCAATTTTATTATTTCTTCCTAAGTATAACATATGCACTATTTTCATCTTAGCGTAACACTTAAAAGAGAAGGGTGGTGAAAGGATTTAACTCTTGATATAGTTGCAAAAGTCAAGAACTTATTATTTCCATTGCCAATATTAATAGTAGTTTTTTATAAGGTCAACCCTTGTGATTTGTGTATAGTAAGGGTCCATTCCATGGAACACCTATGTACTTATCAAAAAAATCATAGTGAACAATGGAAGTTGAGGGGGATATGAGATAGCCATATAGAAGGTATTTTGAATATATCCATGTGCACCATTAACTAAGAAAACTTCCAGCCACAAGTTACATGTCAACATGATACATTTTCCATGGCATAACAAGAATTCATTGTCCAACTATTGATCATCATTGTCAATTATTTATGTTCGTCAGGTATGCCCTACAACACATATTGCAATTGGAGAATTCAATGATTTTAGCATTTTCCTATTATGTAGAGTGGTGAAATTATTTATTGGGAATAAATGAATTGTTAAATGAATAAACTATATTTCATAGGAGTCCAGCTCGTGTCAACATATGACATGAGAAGATCCTAATCATGAAGAAAGGGTTTTTCATTACTAATGTTAGATAAAATATTATGAAAATATGATTATTTTAGATCATTTCCTTATTGGCGAAAAATTCTATCCAAAGTGACAACAATGCTGAATTTTTTCCACAAGGCTCTCCCTATTTCTTTACTTGTATACAAAGTTTTGTCTTTTACAAGAGGTAATTAACCAAAGTCACCCGCAAGAATAATGGATCTACCACAAAAAGGTGTGGATTTATTATCTAGGAATTTTTCTCATAAAAAATAATATATTTTTGTGAGTATCCTTGGACCTATAGAGCTCATGTAATCAATTAAGTCATATCAAATATACCTCATCTCTTCTTGAATATTTCTAGAGATTTCAATTGAGTGGTAACATATATCTAATAGGAAGCTTAATATGAAAGTGTATTATTTTTATATTTATATTAAATGTAGTAATACAACTTTTTGAAAGAAATAATAATGGATTGCTACCATTAGTTTCAAAAGTAGAAAGAGCATGAGAAATACAATGGATAAGAAAATATTTACCAGTGCTAGTTGTTCCTTGAATAATCATTTTCAGAGGATCACAATTTTCATATTCAGTGGCATGGCATAAAATGATGTTAAAAGCAAGTATTTTTTTCTTTGACAAGGACGATGGTGGCAAAAATGTGTTCCTAATTGAGTTATCAATTATAACACATGTAGATTAGCCATTTTTATAAAATGAATAGCTTGATCTTCAACATCATCTAAAATAATTATTTTCACCCCATTATAATTTATATTTAAGTCCCTTTGACCAAGACCGCGAAGGTCAGAAACATTGATATTATTTGAATGAATTATTCAAGACATAAGCTATCACTCTTAAAAGTCTTGTACCAACCATATAGAAGATATTTTGAATATATAAAAGTGCACCATAAATTAAGTGAACTTCCACCCACAATTTACATGTCAACATGACATGATTTCCATGGCATAACAAGAATCCAATGTCCAACTAGTAACATCATTGTCAACTATCTCAGTTTGTCTAGTATGCCCTGCAACACATCTTGCAATTTGAGAATTCAATGATTATAGCATCTATGTGTTAGGTAGAGTGATAAAATTATTTTTTGGGAATAATTGAATTACTAAATGATTTTTTTTTTCCATACGAGTCAAACTATTTTGACCATGTGACATGAGAAGATTCCAAACATGAGGGAAGAGTTATGTATTTATAATGTTAGATAAAAGATTATGAAAAGAGAATTGTTTTAGATCATTTCCTTGTTGGAAAAATAATATATTTAAAGTGAAAAAAATGTTTAAATTTTTCCATAAGACTCTCCCTCCTAATTTACTTTCATACAAAGGTCTATCTGTAACAAGACGAAGTTGACCAAGGTCACGCACTAGAATGATGTATCTACCACCAAAAGGAGTATATTTTTTATATGTGAATGCTTCTCGTAAATAAGAATATATATATATATATATATATATATATATATATATATATATATATATATATATATATATATATATATATATATATATATATATATTTGAACCTATAAAGCCCATTTCATCAATTAAAACTTATCAAAGATATCTCATCTCTTCTTGAAATATTATTAGATTTTTGCCATTGAGTGGTCGCATATATTTAATCGGAAACTTTAGAGTAGAGTGTATTGGTTTTATATATATATTAAAAGTATAAATACCAGTTGGAGAAAGAAATAGTAATGGATTGTTATGATTAATTGTTGAAGTAGAAATATCATGAGAAATGCAATGGATAAGAAAAGACGTTAGTTCCATTTGTTTATTGAATAATCATTTTAAAAGGATCACAATTTTCATATTCAGTAGAGCGATGTAAAATGATATCAAAAGAAAGTTGTTGCTTCTTTGACAAGAACGATGATGAAACAAATGTGTTCCCAATTGAGTTGATAATAACTGTAGAAAATGTCTAAATAGATTCAACTGAACTTGTAATGTATTAAAAAAAAATACTGAATCAATTCTACAAATTGTGGAAACCAATTATGATCACAAAATCACATGAACAAAAAAAAAAAGAATATCAATTACACAACAAAAATATTTACCTAGAGAAATCCTCTGCTAAAAATCTCGCTATTTGTATATTTCATAAAGTCAAGAACATGAAACAATACAATGTTATTTCCCTTCTTGAGAAACCTCTGCACTCTGCTGACTGTCTCACCCTGATCTAAGCAATTTTGGTCCAATATTTAACCACTTCCTTACCTCTTCTTGACCATACTTTCTCACACATTCCTGGGCTAATTGAGCCCTATTAATTAGGAAATTCCCATCAATAGACTATGGAATACATCCAAGCCATCCAGATGACCTCATGCGTGACCTATACAATTTTCTAATTATACCACTGATAGTTATATTCCCTTTAACTCCAATCTCAACTAGGCCTTCCTTAGAACTGACATGCAACAAATATTTATAGAGAATTATAAATTATTTGATTAATCATTGCATGTGAATTAAATAAAATTTAATTCATTGGACCTATCACTAGCTCATCTCTCAGACAGAACTAGTCTAACTGATTTTAACTCAAATAATTGAGTTAACTAATTACAAATAAAAATAAACTGCAACTGGACCCCCTAAATATTAGGGTAAACTCTACATGCCTCTAGTTTGATGCTCAAATAGAATTGACTAAGATAAATAAGTATTCCTAACTCATTTAACTCGTACAAGGTGTCATAAGATGTGGAATTACAATTTACTTCTAATTTAATTAAGGGAAAATTAAATTAGAAGCCTTTTCTTGTTTCCATTTCAACACTCCCTCTCAATAAGAAAGGAATTGTATGCTACCCTGATCCTGCATTTGTTGAACTTGAATTTTATTTTTTAAAGTTTCTTCGTCAATATGTCTACATCCTACTCCTATGTGGGAATGTAATCTAATGACATAATCTGATTCTGCACACACTCTCTGAAATGGTGATATTGGATATCAATATGCTTGGACCTGTCATGAAAAACTGGATTAACTGAGAGTGTGATGCAACTCTAGTTATCACAATAAATCACCGTCAAATCCATATTTTGACCAAACAAAGAAAAAATTATATTCCTCATCCATATGGCCGCACATGGTTCCTGGTTTTTTGCCATGTACTTTTCCTCTGCCAAACTGAGTGAAATGATCGTTGTTTCCTGGTGTACTAGGAAACTATTGTTGATCCTATGTTGAAGATGCCCCCTGATGTTCTCTTATTGTCAAATGGAATCCCTACCCAATATGCATCGGTGAAGCCTTGAAGCTCCACTCCCTCTGTCTGTTTGTACCATAGCCCGTACTCTGTAGTGCCTCTAAGGTATCTCAACACATGCTTATTTGCCTTCCAAAATAGCTTGGTAGGCTTAACCATAGCTTGAATAAGCTAGCTAACTGCATAAAATATGTTTGGTAGTGTGTTCACCAAATACATGAGTGAACACACAAGCTTCCTGTAGATAGTAGCATCTACTACTTTGCCTGAAGTAGCATCCTCCTTCCTCCAGTTTCCTGCTAGATTAGTCTCCATGAGTTTACTACCCTCCATGTGGAACTTCTTGAGAATCTCATTGGCATACTTACCTTGAGATACAAATAGCTCCCCATCTCTTTTTTGTTTTCCAATCCCAGGAAATAGTGTAAGAGCTCCATGTCCTTCATAAAAAATTCTCTTGCAAGATCCTCTTTACGAGAATTGATGAGATGCTCATCACCTGTCAGTATCAAATCATCGACATAAAGTACAATGATCAAAATTTTACCTTCTACCACAATATGGAAAAGTTTCACATCTCCTTCACTCTTGGTGAAGCCCAACCCAATGAATTAGATGTTGATCCTAGTGTACCAAGCACAAGGTCCTTGATTCATCCCATACATTTCTCTCTTGATTCTACACACGTGCAATTCTCTATCGAAGGTCTCAAAACCTTCCAGTTGCTCAATGTAAACCTCTTCCTCAATAACCCCATTGAGGAAGGTTGTCTTTACATCCATCTGATGTATCTTCCATCCCACATACTCTGAAAGTGAAATTATGGATCTTATTGATGAGTACCTTGCGATTGGTGCAAACGTATCATCATAATCAATCCCCTCCACCTCAGAGAACCCTTTGGACACAAACTTGGCCCTATGATTCTCCACACTCCTATATGCTACCTGCTTCACCTTGTAGATCCACCTAGATCATACAATTTACTTCCCCTTTGGTCTTGGGAAAACTTCCTATACACTATTTCTGATAATGGAGTCATACTCCTCAACCATGGCATCAACCCAAACTGGTTGTTGCACTGTTTCCTGAAAAGAGAATGGCTCTATCACTACACCTTTTCTCATAAGATCCATGTAGACAGTGTACGGCTTTAGGGACCTTCTCTTCCTACGATGTGATGTGGGTGCTCCCACATTCTCTCTAGCATCAAGCATCAACCTATTAGCCTCTCTGTTGCACTACCTTTTGTCTCAGGATGTCTCTTCATGAGTGGGTGCTTCCACTCTTTGCAACTCTGCTCGTGGCTGCTCCACATATTGAAGTTCTTCTTTTGGACCCGAAAGAGCTCCTCAATTGCATGCAACTAAATCTCCCTCTCAAGAGAAATTTTCATCGCCTTCTCTTCATCGAATTTCACAGCTCTTCTAACCACTGTCATCCTGTGTGCTGGAAATTACACCCGATAGTTGTGAGGTGTATAAGTGTACCCCAAAAATATCCCCAAATCAGTTATTCTCTCTAGATTCTTCATGACATCCTTGGTCACATAGAAATAAATTTATTAACCAAAAATTTTAAAATGTGACACATCTAGAATCTTACCTGAAAAATCTTCCCCTGGTGTACTCAACCCAAGTGTCCAATGAGGACTTCTGTTCTGCATAAATACTCCCACAGATGCAATGGTGGGCCCTGATCCTTCCATGCTATGTAATTTTAATTACCTCAAGGGAATATTCAGTCTAAATCCTGAAAAAGACATCCTAATTTGTTGTTGGTCCTGAAGAATAAATATGCAAATTCAATTCACTTGTTCAAAAAAAAACTTTGGTGCTTATCTTCTATAGGGATTCCTTCTCTGATACCACATAGAGAATATCTAAATAGATTCAAATGATCTTTTAATGTATTAAAACAAAATACTGAATCAATTCTACAAACTGTGGAAACCAATTATGATAGTGCAATCACATGAACAAGAAAGAGAAAGAATATCAATCACAAAACACAAATATTTATCTGGGTAAAGCCTCAGCTAAAAACCCCACTATCTCTATATTTCATAAAGTCAATAATATGAAATAATACAATGTTGTTTCCCTTCTTGAGAAACCTCTGCACTCTGGTGACTATATCACCCTGATCTAAGCAAGTTTGGTCCAATATTTAACCACTTCCTTGTGTCTTCCTAGTAATATTTTCTCACGCATTACTAGGATAATTGAGCCCCTATTAATTAGGAAACTCCCATCAATATATTTCACAATACATCCAAAGTGTCCTGATGACCTCATGCTGACCTATACAATTTTCTAATTAGACAACTGATATTTCTCTTCCCTTTAACTCTAATCTCAACTGGACCTTCCTTATATCTGACACACAACAAATATTTAAACAAATATTTGCAATTAATTATCAGTTATCTGATTGATCACTACATGTGAATTAAATCAGATTTAATTCACTAGACCTATCACTAGCTCATTTATCAGTTAAAACTAGTTAAACTGATTTTAACTCAAATAATTGAGTTAACTAATTACAACTCAAAATAAACTGCAACTGGACCACCTACAACTTAGGGTGAACTCTATATGCCTCTAGTTTGACCCTCAACTTGAATTGACTAAGCTAACTAAATCTTCCTAACTCATTTAACTCGTATAATCTATCATAAGATGTGGAATTACAATTTCCTTTTAATTTAATTAAGGGAAAATTAAATTAAAAGATATTTCTTGTTGCCATTTCAACAATAACAACAACTATAGATTAGACATTTTTATAAAATGAATAGATTTTTCTTCAACATCATTTGAGATAAAAAAATTCCCCCATTTATAGTCTATATTGAAATCCTTTCAACCAAGACTATGAAGTTCGGAAACATCGACATTATTTGGAGGATTTATTTAGGATAGAAGCTACCACTCTTGAAAATATAATTCAACATTGGCTTCTTGTATGAGGTCTGAGTTAGCATCTTCTTCATGAGTTTCATATGAAAAATGGGCTTGATCAACATGTCATGGTAAATATCTTATATTCCTCTAATTCTCAATATGTGTTTCACTTAGAAGGCCTAACTCTAAAGTCATGTTGCTAAAATTGTATAAAATAAACTCAGTCAAATAAAATGTCTCAAAATATTATGAACCCTCATTAGGAATAACATAAAACCATGGCCATTCTTGAAAAATGTCATGAACATCTATATCTTCCCATGGCTCTTTCTTATAGTGGGAATCAAATGTCCAAGATCTTGTTTTTTATATCATAGAAAAATAGTTTAGAAAATTAGGTTGACTTTGATATATTTGAACAAAACTATTTTGGAAAAAGAATTGATTAGCATCCCTTGATAGTTTCTGGAATAATTTTCTTCCAAATCTTAAGGGAACAAAATTGTGACTATAAACAACAAAAGGTAGCTTCAACAACATATGGTAGGTTTCTTGTGCTCTAATGTTATAGTTAAAAGTACTTCTCGAAGGAACCTTTTATATGCACACAAACATGGATATTCACATCCACTTGCATTTGCAATTCTTGTCAGCATCTATTGATAACTTACAAATTTGTTTTCTTCTTTTGAAACATACTTTGCAATATATTTCAAGATTGCATGTTAGGAATCAACTAGATGAAGATAAATGTTTTCTTGCCACATTATGAACATTTAACCTATCATAATTACGTGTAGTATTATATTTCATTTTCCTTTTCTCATATATGAATAATATATATTCAATAATATTATACATATTTTCACATTTATTCGTATTTTAAGATGATTTTTTGGAAAAGAATTGTGTTTTCAAATATATTTTGTCCAAACTAATTTCAAAAAAAAAATTCCCAAAAAACCATCTTAAAATATAGATTCCTCAAGTGTCTACCATGGAGAATTATAGTGACATGCAAGGATATAAACCTTTTTAGCAAACAAGGATCAACACTACACTTTTTATTTCTTTGAACACGATTCAAAAAATGATTACAATATTCATGAGCATGGTAAGGAAAAACTTGTGAAGTGTTGAAAAATAAGGGATCAACATTTAGTATTTAAGGAACAATTATGTTTCATCAGTGGGTGTTTGTTGATTCCAGGTTGTTACATATTTTTCAAAGAAAGTATTTTCAACATCGACATTGGAAAGGTTAGATCAATCCCATATTTACATGTTTGGAGCACTTGGTAACCATAAGAAACCATGTATGTGTTTTGAACCTCTATGTTACCACTCATACCTAAACAAAAATAATATATAGGAAAGATATTAGCAAGCAACCAGAACAACACAAAGATGTGCCAAAATCATAAAGTAGGAAAAAATTAAACAAATGAATGAATACAAACTTATACTAAAAGTATTTAGCTCTAAGATATTTTTGGATTCACAAAATATATTGAACCTATGGTGCATATACATGAAAATAATATGGAGATACTAAATACCATTTTCAGTTTTTTCTCGTGTTGATTTTGTGCATGAGAATGAGTATTTGAAGGTGTCAAATTATGTAAGTCAAGACACTTGGTGTTAGCTGAAATTAAAATAAAAAGAATAGTTAGGGAACCAAATTGGTAATCGTATTTGTGAGTTTAGTATGAAACTTTTTCTAATAGAACCTTATACGTCCCCCAAGATATAAATCAAAACATATTATTTTCTCATCTAACTTATTGTCAGGTAAATCATAAGTTGTTCATGTAAGTCTTGAATAGTTGTAGGTGCATTGTCATGAATATTCATTTTTTACAAAGAAGGATCTTGTTCCTTGGATACAATGGTTCATAATCATGTTCAACAAGAAATAGAAAAAATGAGGATGGCTTCCAAATATTTGATCAATATATCTGAGTAGATGAAAACCATATTCATGCATTTCAACAATATGGTTACGTAGATGTAATTGATCAACATCACCAGTGGTAAATGGAGTGGGGAATACCATGTTTAATAAGACTCAAATATTATACTCATTAATGGGATAGGAACCAATATTTGTCTAATCCAATCACTGATTAGGTGTGTAATCTACATTTTCAATAAATATATTTATTTGATCCACTTCCCTTCATTCATTGGGTATACAAGAAAAAAAATATGAAGGATGAAAGTGAAAAAAATTAGGGGCCAATCCTTCAATGTGTACATCATTTCTCTCTATTTCATCAATATCACAATCAATATATTGCATCTTGGTAGACACATTAGTCAGTTTTTCTAGGAGAGTAGCAATTGAAGTTATATCAATTTCAACTACCATGCAATATTTATCCATATGAATTTCGTGAAGAAATTCATCCATCACCCATGATATTTTGGCATAACATTCATAATATTTGGAGTGAGCACCACTTCTCCTCACAACTAGGAATTCAAGTTTTTCAACATGTCGTGGGATGTTATTTTCAATCACAAATATATCTTGTGGAAAGCTAATTGTATAGCCACTATATTTATATTGGCCACCACGATCATGTGTCACTCAAAATATTGGATTAACCCATGCTATTAGCATATCTTCCACTTGGGTAAGAACCCTTAAAACATGAGGTTTTTCACTAGGATGCATGTTATTGAAATGGCAGAAACGATGGGAACCTGTCTCATTATTACTTCTTTTACAAATATTTCATAAAATACATCTCACAACCTATATAATAGGATACAATTATTTTCATACATTGTACATTTAGATAGTAGAGGCTATCAATTTTGGACCATAAATTTTTACAAATTTCAATCATGTCTATACCAAAATGGAGGAAAATACTTTCATTTTATATATTAGGTGTGACTCTAGGTTGAGCATGATATGAAAAATCTTGTCGAATGAGACCATTAATTTGAACATTTCTATGCATAAAATTATGGGATTACATTCTTGTAAATTGGTTGCATCCAATTGTTTTCTTCTTAGAAAAAATCAGAAATGTTAATGTTAACAAAAGACATGGAAAAAATGAGAAGTGAAAGTGTAGAAACAAAGAGTAAATTAAATACATAAAACATTTATATTTTCGTGCTAATTAGATGGTCCGGGTTCAACTTGAGGATGGTAAATAGGTTGTCTTAGTTGATAAGTTCATTTCTCTAATAATAGTCATTGGATTATTGTGTAGCAAAGAAGGAGAAAAGAAAACATGGACGAAAGAATAATATAATAGTCTAAAATGTACAAATTGATGAAAATTTATAATTGAAGTACCTATATTGTTCTAAGAGATATAGTATAGACAAGTTCTATAGGAGGAACCACATTTTATCTAGAATGAGGCCTATAAAAGATAGATGCAACATTGGTAATAATTGTTTGTAAATTTTCAACCATTTCGACAAGCATAGTACTATCTCCAACAAAATCAAATGTTGTTAATTGTTGAATGTCGTTATTATGCATATCTTCCATACTTTCTACAAGATATTAAAATGGGGTTGCATTAGTAGAATACTAAAGGTTCTAATTTGTAAGTAGGGTATCTTTATAAACACAATGTTGAAGAATATTGTCTAGAGACATTGGAATAGTAGAAAAATTTAAAGACAACAAATATTTAGGGAAAATAACATTGGTAGGAAATGTTTGTTGCATGATATTAGCCAATATTTGATACTTACATCTAGTGTTATCATATGAATATTTGTTGAATTTGTTGTTTTTATACAAGATGCAACTCTTCTTCATTCATTTATTGCATCTTTATTTTTTTGATACCATAGAAGTTGATATTCATTAGCTATTTCACATGATGCAGGAGAATAAACATAAACATATTATGTATGTAGGGTTTAACCTTGTACATAAATTACTTGTGAACAGATTCTTAAAACATAAAATATACAATGGTGAGAACATAAAACATAAAATAAATATACCACAAATATACATATAGATTTCCCCTAGATCTCGAAATTGGGGCTAGTAGATTGATTTTTCATTATATTCCTTTCAATGTTACAAAAAATATATATACATGTCAAAGAATTCATAAAACCCAGTCCATTAACTTGGATTAGAACATAATCGTAGTTCGCTTGAATGGATCTACAAAATACCATGGAAAGAAAAACCGCCTGGAAACCGCATGATAGGGGAGCTGCGCTTGATGCAACGAATAGGGGGGAATATGCCACCCCTGTGACCCCCCCACGCATGAGACTAGTTGTGGAAATAATATAAAACACACCCAACATTATCCCACTTGTTTCTCTACACCAAGAAAAATTGTCAGTGCTCACAGAATTTTTCAATGCATTTGCAAGATTCTTCAAAGTGTCCACCTTCACCAAAAACACCTTTTTTTCCTCAACCATATCCCTCACAAAGTGATATTGAACATCAATGTTCTTTGTCTTTGAATGATAAGTAGGGTTCTTTACCAAAAAAAATTCACTTTGGTTCTCACTGTCTATCCTTATAGCTCGTTGTACCAACCCCATACTTGAACACAATCTCTCTAACTAAACTGCTTCCTTTCTTGCATGAGTGGCTACCAAGTATTCAACCTTTGTAGTTGAAAGGGCCACTACATGTTGTATTTTTCTAATCCAAATGACTTCTCGTCCAAATAGGTTAAACACATACCCACTTGTAGATCTTCTCTGATCTAGATCTCCAACCCAGTCTGCATCAATGAAGCCACGAATGTCCAAACCTAGTCTTCCTTAGAAGCACAAACCATAATCACTAGTTACACCCAAATACTAAAAACCTGCTTCATTGTTGTCCAATGCTCCTTCCCTGGTTTTGAAATAAACCTTCTCAATACTACCATTACATGTGCAATTTTTGGTCTAGTACAAACCATTGCATACATCAGGCTACCGAATTCATTTGCATATGGAACACCAGATATGTCCTCTTCCCCTCTTCTTGTGTCCTGGGACACTGTTCAACGGATAAATTTACACCTACAAGAATAGGAACCTTCACTAGTTTACTCTCCTGAATATTAAACCCTTGCAATATTGTCTTGACATACTTCCTCTGGTTTGACCATAACTTCTTCTTTTCCCGATCTAGTTTAATTTCCATGCCCAAAGTATAGTTTGCAGCACCAAGATCCTTCATGTCAAATTTGGAGGACAATGGCATCTTAGATATTGGATAATTTTTTCGTCATTTCCAATCAAAAACATATCATCCACATACAATACCAAATAAATAACATGGTCACCAATTAATTTAAAATACACACAGTGATTCACTTTGCTTCTGTTGAAGCCAAGTCCTAGTATATATCTATCAAATTTATGATACCACATCCTTGGTGAGTGCTTTAACCCATACAAATATTTTTTTATTTTGCATACCAGTTCTTTCTTACCCTTCACCGCAAAGCCTTCAAGTTGCTTCATCTATGTTAGGGCCCTATATTACTAGTGTAGTCCCTTATTATTGTTAGTGTAGCCCCCTTGTTGTTATTGTTGTACCCCTGTCATCCCTATATTGTTATTATTGTGCCCCATAATAGCCCATTATTGTTATTGTTGTGCCCTTACATTATTATTGTTAGGTCGCCTAGGATTATATTGTGACCCCATGGACTCCTATATATATAAATGAGGTTTTATCATTTGTATCATCTAAGAATTGTTTATTTGTGTAATGTAAAGGAGGTTCCCCCTCGAAGTGGCTAATTTCTAAGTCATTGATCTCTCTTTTCTTCTATTTTGTGAGTTGGTTTCATAAAATTTGGTATAAGAGCTTTGGATTCTAGGGTTTCACTACTTCAAATAGGTCATCGTGGATATTTCGCTATAACATTTTTTATACGAAGGTTAAGAAGCTAAAAAAAACCCATTTGTGTCGAAATCCAGAGAACTTTGTGGAAAATTTTCAGATCTTGGTTCGCAATATTTTCGAGATATAATATGTGGAATTTAGGGTTTTTGCAGGCTCTCGAATTTCATCTCAAAGAGGTTAACTTGGGAAAAATTCCATAACTCTCTCTATGAGCATCAGATTGGAATTATGTAAAAAGTGGTTGAAATCACATGGACTGTAGTTTCCCGTGTATCGATTTCAGAGTCGAAGGAGAAAGCAATGAAACATGACAAGCCGTCTAAGTTCACTCTAAACCAGACCATAGTTAGGTCATTTTGTGAGATTGGGAATAACTTTGCCTCGAAGAACCCGAATCAGGTCTGACTTGTGGAATTGGAAAAAATATTCAAAGGGCTACTAATAGAATGAAGAAAAAATCTTGTGGATCTAAAATTACAGAGATACATTAGTTTCAATATCAAGCTCCTCAAAAGAAAGAAAAAAATGAGTATTTAAAAAAAAAATTTGCATGAGTCTTGTTTGAAAAATTAGTTTAAAGTGATTCCAAGGGCATATTGAAGCATATATATTAGTATTGGGTTCTAAAATTCCCCCTAAAAATAATTCAACACCCATTAAGCCCTAAAAATGATCTACTATGACTCATGAATAGGAAGAAGTGCAACATGATATATCAAAATTACAAGACGAAGTGCAACAAATTTCGCTCTCGCAAAGAGTAACACTGAAATGAAATGGAAGCTAAGATGGCTGGTTTGAAGAAAGGCATGGAAGCTAAGATGAATGATTTGAAGAAGGATGTGGAAGCTAATATGGATGGTTTGAAGATGGAAGCTAAGATGGATGGTGTGGAAGCTATGATGGATGGCATGAAAGCTAAGATCGATGGTATAAAAGGCAACATGGAAGATTTGAAGAAATACATGGATGTTTTGAAGGAAGGTTTGGAAAAGTTGATACAAGAAAATATTCCTAATTGCAAAAAGGTAGTAGAGGAAACTCATGATGAGAACACAAGAAATTTTAATCATGCTTTCATAGACTCTATTGTTGGATTTAAGACCCACCATATTCCAAAGATAGATATGAGGAAGTTTGATGGAAAGGATTCAATAATATGGATACTACAAATGGAGCAATTCTTTGAGCTCGATAATACACAAAACACGCAAAAGGTACGCATTGCAACTTTATATTTAGAACAAAATAATTTTGTATGTTATCGATGGATTTGTTCTCATAAACCACTGGTAACTTGGTCAATTTTTATAGAGGAAATTATGACACATTATGAGGATAAAAAGAGCAACACCTTCTTTAGCCAATTGATAAATATCAAACAAAAGGGTTCAATGATGGAGCACATTGAGGACTTCCAAATATTGAATATAAGGGTAAATAATATTCTAGAGGGACATATGATTGATGTCTTCATAGGGACTCTAAAGGATAACATCCAACATGAGGTTTTCCTTTGGGAACTGGATACATTGGAGAAGGCATTCAGGTTCGCAAGAAAAAATGAAATCAAAATTATGGCAACAAAGAATCCTACCACTCACAACTATAAAGATGGAGGTGTTGTTACTCCTAGAATTCCACAAACTACAAGGTTGACACCACAACAATTGGAAGAAAAAATAGCAAAAGGGATTTTCTATGGTTGTGATAGCAAATAAACTAAAGGTCATCAGTGTGCCGAGAATAAATTATATTACATAGATTGTGAAGAGGAGGAAGAAAAGGAACAAGAAACTTCAAAAGAAGAGGATATACACCAAGAACCAACCCTAGAGGAAGAAGAAATGAATCTAACCATATCCTGTAATTCATTGGCAGTAATTACCACTTATTAAACTCTCAAGATATCAGGTCATATCAAGAATAAAAATGTAATAGTGCTTATTGATTTGGGTAGTACCCACAATTTTATTCATTGTAAGGTAGCCAAGGAATTGAATTTCTTCGTATACTCAGCGCCAGAGTGTCAAGTGATGGTGGAAAATGGAGGAACTATACAATGATCTGAAAAGTGCCATAATATCAAGCTAACCATGGGGGAATATGTACTGAATATTCCAATGATTTCCATTCCAATGGGTGGTGATGATGTTGTAGTATGATTACAATGGTTACAATCTTTGGGGACAGTAGCTTTTAATTTTCAAGAACTTTTCTTGAATTTTTTTTCATAAGGAAAGGAATTTGAATTACGGGGTATCATAGGGAATCCAGGAAAGATAATGAGCTCTAATGTCATGAAAAATTTTCTGAATAAATAACAATGAGGCGTAATTTCACAATTATGCTCATTAGAAGTTCCAAAATAAAAATCATTTATTTCAAAATATCTCCAAAAATTCTTGGAAAATCATTCCAAGGTGTTTGAAATTCCCAAAGGACTCCCACCTATTCGTGATCATGATCATGCTATTCATTTGATTCCAGAAAGTGTTCCTCCAAAAATCAAGCCTTACATATATACTTATGTCCAAAAGAGCGAAATTGAATGTATGATTGCACAAATGCTAGAGGCTGATATAATTCAACCTAGTCAAATTTCTTTCTCTGCTCTAGTAGTATTGGTGCACAAGAAGGATGGATCATGGTGCATGTGTCTAGATTATAAGGAGCTCAATAAGTTCACTATTAAAGATAAATTTCCCATTCTTGTGATTGATGAATTATTGGATGAATTACATGGACCAATTTATTTCACCAAGTTGGATCTTTGTTTAGGATATCATCAAGTTAGAATGAAGACCAAAGACATTCTGAAAACAACATTTTGAAGCCATGAGGGTCATTATGAATTTTTGGTCATGTCATTTGGCCTTACCAATGCATACTCTACATTTCAAGGGTTGATGAATTCCATTTTCAAACTCTTCCTTAGAAATTTGTGTTAGTATTTTTTGATGATATACTATCTGCAATAGTTCTTGGAAGGATCATGTTCAACATGTTGACAGGGTGCTCAAACTATTGGAGGAGAAACAATTATATGAAAAAACCTCCAAATGTTTCTTTGGAGTACAAGAGGTGGAATATTTGGTTCGTTTAGTATCTCGGGAGGGTGTTAAGGTAGACCCTAACAAAATTAACTCCATTAAGGAATGGAAATTCCCCACAACCATAAGGCATTTTTGAGGATTTCTCAGGTTAATAGGCTATTATCGCAAGTTTGTTAAGAATTATGGGAGAATAGCAGAACCTCTAACAACATTATTGAAGAAAGCTACATTTTCATGGACTCCTGAGGAAACTGAGGCCATTAAACATCTGAAAGAGGGAATGTGTAGAAATTATACAAACAAAACGTATATCAATGGATTCAATCTGATCGTACGATATGCTAAAGCAAGATACTGAATCCTTCTACATATTAATTGCAGAAAATAAATATGATCACCAATCATAACAAGTAAATAAAGAAGGAAATCAAACCATAACACATATATTTTCCCGGGGAAAGCTTATTTCTCAAAACCCCTCTATCATCTATTATATATTCACCAAGGAATCATGAAACAATTACAATGCACTCTTCTCACAAGAGTCTCCTACACTCTCACAATTATCTCACACTAATCCAGACAAAATCGACCAAAACTTTGACAATTTTCAGCCTCTTCTCAGCCTGTCTTGCTTGTGCAATTCATGTGGAATGCAATCCCTATTCTTTAGTAATTCCAGCCTTCCAAAATTGCGTGATTCACATGGTAAATCCTATGGGTGTTTTACTGCATGCGGGCAGCCTACTAATAATACAAGTGGTAGTTAACATCCCTTTAACCTTTCTCTCAAATGGGTCTCCACTGGAACTGACATGCATTCATATATTAATAGTAAATAATTAATTACACGATAGACCAATGTATGTGAATTAAATATGATTTAATTCACTTGACCTCTCACTAGTGCAACAACCAGTTACAACTAGTTAAACTAATTTATCTCAATTAATTGAGTTAACTAATTTGTCATGCATTAAACTAATGCACTAACTGCAAATTGGACTCAATAACTAATAGAATCAATATTCATGCCTCACCAACCACCCTCAACTCGAAATTCATGAGATAATTGATTTTATCACACTGAGTTAACTATTACAAGTTGTAATATTCCCAAATAGGGAAGGCAACAATATAGCACATAAACATGGAAAATAACATTGAATACATCAATAAACCATTACATGAGACAAATGTACATCCATCTTATTAAAAATGTCAGCAAATAATAGGCACAATATCTTGAGGATCAAGTCTCTCAAGCAATACAAAACAAGCCTCCAATAGGCAAATATGCTAATACATGAGAAACACTGCTATACAAATGCCATGAGCCATGAAAACATAGTTTTAGGGCATAAACTACTACAGGAATGATATAAAAATGTATATCTGCTGTTATATAGCTCAAATAGTGAAGGGGATAGAGATCTAAGCTCCCAAGCACATTTCCAAGACAACCCAGGAAGGGTTTCCGGAAATACCCAAAACACAGAAATGTCAGAATGCAACCCTAGGGCTGAACTGTAGCTGCAACTGAATAACTTGATGGAGGTGGTTGAAACTGATGTATAAATGTATATATATCCTCCAATAGATCCTTCAAGTGAAATTTTGATCCCAAAACTGAAGATTTAACCCTCCAACTGAAGCACTGAAACCTCCCCTACAGATGCCCAATGAAATAACGCAGTTTGATGATGGAACTACATTGTAGGAGGTGGAAATAGATTCTCCTGGTGCCAAAATATGGAATGAATCTCCAGGGTTTTCCTTTCTGTCCTCCCAATGGAAAGGATGCCCCTCCACTTAAAATACAACACTGAAAGTGACCCTCTCAATCCTCCACTGCAACACCCTGCAACACAAAACAACTCTCAACAGAAACTGCATTGTAGATGAAGACTGAAGCTTGGCATGATGCCTGGATGTGGACTAAAAAACTCAATAATCTCTCCTAATTAGGAACTCTAATTCCCTCGAGGATGAGTGCGGGATTCCCGCTCGGGAACACCCTTATACTAAAAAGTATAGCAGACCCTGCTAAACAGCAAAAGCATGATTAGAAATGTCACCTGACAAATATAGATCTGAAAATATCAATATCAATAATCATCTAACCTCCTTCTATGGCTTCCTTTCCCTTCCTTATATGCATTGTGAGCCTTCTCATCTTGGGTCCCACTCATTAAAGCCACTACTCTCATTGAGACTATCTCCCATTAACAATGTGATGTCTCCCATTAATGATCCACTCTCTCCATATTAGCATCGTTGATTTGGTCAATATTGACCTTATCCACATGATTTTTCCCATGTTCACACATGGACATGCTTTATCCAGCTATATAGATGATCCCTTTTCACATTAAGAGGGATTTTATTCCTACTAAAGAGATTTATGGGTCTCCCTACCCACTTATTCATCTATCCAAATGACAGAAGAAAAAACTAATATTCCAATTAGCTGCATTATAATTTAGGAATATTATAGTCTTCCCCTCCCAAATTTTGCTTGTCCTTAAGCAAATGCAAGGATAGAATTGAAAATCAAATGATAAGCTTATTCAAAGAAAAATATGCTCTCTCGTCAATATGTCTCCTGTTGAACTCTTAGTTAAACTGAGAGGGGGGGGTGAATCAGTTTAACACATTCATAATATTTTTGAATTTTTAATAAACCTTATTTACACCTTCATTTCATGTCCAGCTTAATATGTGAGTAATCTTAGAATGTGAGCAGCAAGTATTAATATAATATAACAGCAGACTTAATATGAGAGCAGCAGGTATTAAGCAGATGATATAAATCAGATCAACACATAAACATCATGCACAGAGACACCAGATATAAGTGGAAACCCATAAAGGAATAAAACCACATCTTATTATTGTTGTGATGCAAAGGCAAGCTCCAACTCCCTCTCACCACTATTTTTCTGCAGGCACCAACCTATAGGAGGCTCCTACCACAATTTTGCAAGCTACAACTTGCAAGGAAGCACCAACTCCCTTCAATTTTTCTACAGGCACCAACCTACAGGAGGCTCCAACCTCAGTCAGCTACAATTGACAGCTATCAAGCTGCAACTTGATAGGGAAGCTCCAACTTCCTCAATTTATCAAATTGAAGGTTTGTTGATTTACCTCAGATATCAGCTCTGTTCTGTAGCTTCTCTTTCTGCTCTTCTTTTCTTAATCTTCTCTGCCTTACACTTCTATACTCTGCCTTCTCTATATTTTCTCTCTCTAACCTCTCTTGTGCATATCAATGTGATATTATATATAGAGTTCCTCACATGATTGTTTGTATTTCATAAAGAATTTGGAGTGAACAGTCATGACTCTTTGGATTCTGTCTTCTTATTCCTTTATCCAACTCATTTTTAAAATTACTACAATATGTACAAATTTCCATGCTACAATGGGATTTTGTCTTTTCCTTAGGATACTTGCCTTTGCATCACAAACAATAAAAATAATTACAACATTTACATTCACATTTTTAATTACACATTTCAATTTCACTCATCTCCTTTTCTGGATTTTGGCTTTACTGGATTTGTCTTTTCCTACCGTTGTTAAGAAACAGTTCTGCATACTCTTTGTTCACTTTCATCTACATATTCTACATGTTCACTTCATTCCTGTACATATTCCTGTTAACTGAACTTTCATCTCTGCACGCTCTCCTCTTCTTTTTCCTTTTCCATACACATTCATGTTTCAGTCTTTACAATATTTCATACGGGACTATATATATCTGAATTAACCCTCGACTTTGTTGTTAAACCTTAGGCATTTCAAAATGCATCCATATGCATTAGACTTATAATCAGTTCTAGGCCATTCTTATGTGCACATTCCACTTTAATATATCAGATATTGTAATATATATCAATCAAGTCATAATCTCGTTTTTGCTCTCACTTACCCCACGCACACGGTCATTACATATACAGGTTTTATTGTATTCAGTCAAATATTGAGACCCTTGGTGATATGAAATATGTTTATGAACTTCCACTTTGCCGTCGAACCTTATTTAACTTAAAACCTTAATTGAACAACACACACATATGCGTGGGCCCCAACACTAATGGTCTCTCCATCCAACAACTGTTATTGCGTCGCCTCGGCCTTGACGATCCAACGGATATCGCACGGGCTACTTGTGCAAACAATAATGCGCAATGGCATGTCGTACCTGGGTTATCCATCGCGCACCTTCCGAACACAGCCACCATCAGATCACTTCCCTCCAGATCGATGGCTTATGTCAATATCGCTCCGCGTCTTTGGTCGATGGTTAACGCGCGATGGCGTGCAGTGGGAGGTGGTTTTGCAATGTCGGTCGAGGACACGCGTCGATCAACCTATGGAATCGCTCGCAAATGGAGAAAATCGCTTGCCCGACGGAAGGTGGTGCGATGAAAACCACCCTTAAACTCCAAACCATGTTCACTATTTACTTCGATCACGGTTCCATCTTTCTCTCACGCTCCAGGTTCCGTCCTCTCCTTGTTCCGCTCTTTTATGTGTTCCACTCCTTTATAAGTGACCTTGGTCCCTAGATTTTCAACACAGTCCTACTATATATATATAACGCATAGTTCCATTACTCTGTGCTTCCAAGGTTGTGTCCATCAACGCCCTATTCAGTTGCGCTCAGGTTCTTCCGCCTTTCACTCTAATACTAATACTTCGGTTCCATCTTCTAATACTTCGCTCCTTTCGATATATATATAAATATTCATCGCATTTCACTGCTGTGATTTCATCTGTTACTACGCATAGCTCCATTCACACTGCGCATTTGACTATGGTTCCGCCTCTCCTTTTGTGACATCGATCCTTCCGGCCCTTCAGATATATATGTGCAGAATCTCGAATGAGCCCTTCATATTTCAGAGTTATTCGATCAATACAACACATCTAAGTTTGGAACAGAGGATCTTCATATATCTATACTAAACCTTATTTTATATATATCCTCAGCGCATTACAATTTTTTATAAATCAAACCATTTGCATTAAACCTTATTACAATTACTCAACAACACCGAATTCCTTATTTTATGCAGGGCATTTCCATGACCCTTCACACACAGTTTTCAACACTCTTTTCATACTTTCTATAATGTGTTCCCACACTCAGAACTAGTTTCTCAAATCAAATATCTCTGCTCCTTGAATGATGTTGCTCCTTGCTCCTGAAGCTCCTCTGCTACTCCTTTGACTTCTCCTTAGCCATCTCCTTTTCCATCAATGACAACATTTCCAACAGTCTCCCCCTTTGGCATTGATGGGAATGCACTTCCTCTGCTTTCCTTTTAAGACAAGACCCTTTCTTCTATTTCTATCCTCCCCCTTTGACATCAATGGCAAAGGGTTGCTCATTTCCTTTCTGCTTTCTGCATTTCCTCTCTCTGAGATCTCCTAACTTTGTACCCTACTGCTCCTAATTTTGGATTAAATCTAAAATTCTAATCCTTTAGCCTTTTCATTGACTCCTGTATGGTGGGTGTATTTTTTCCATAATCCTTTGACCCTGAGGACCTGTTTCATGCTTTCCTTATTGGTTGATCTCCCCCTGGAATGATATTTTCGTTTCTGTTCTCCCCCTGAAACTGTGCTTTCTCTTCATATCAGAGAGTAGCATCTACAGATACTACCCCTAGTTTATCTCTCAAATATTCAAATGGTTCTCTAGCAAGAGGTTTGGTAAATATATCAGCTATCTGTTCTTTTGTTGGCACATACTCCAGCTTTACTATCTTCTGAGCCACTTGTTCTCAGAGAAAATGATACTTGATTGGGATATGCTTAGTTCTTGAGTGAAGCACAGGATTTTTTGATATACTTATAGCACTTGTATTATCACATTTGATTGAGATAGGTTCATTAATGCTTACCTTCATGTCTTGAAGAGTCTGCTTCATCCACATGACTTGTTTACAACATGCTGCTGCTGCTATATATTCTGCTTAAGCTGTAGACAGGGAGATAGATGTTTGTTTCTTACTTAACCATGCCACCAGACTTTCTCCTAGATAGAATGCACCTCCACTTGTACTCTTCCTGTCATCCACACAGTTGGCCCAATCTCCATCTGTGTATGCTGTCAAAGTGAAGTTTTTGCTTTTTGGATACCAAAGTCCATACACTGTTGTTCCTTGTAGATATCTGAATATTCTTTTTACTGCCAGAAGATGATTTTGTTTAGGTGTTGCTTGATATCTAGCCACTATTCCTACTGCTAGCATGATGTCTAGTCTTGATGCAGTCAGATACAATAGACTTCCTATCATGGATCTGTAGAGTTTTTGATCTATATCAACAAACCCATCATCAGTGCACATCTTGCATCTCGTGATCATGGGAGTTGACACAGGTTTGCAGTCCTCCATTTTGAACTTTTTCAACATTTCTTTAAGTACTTTTCTTGTGAGATGAATGTGCCTGTGTTCTTATGCTGAATTTGAAGTCCTAAGTAGAAACTGAGCTCTCCAATCATGGACATTTCAAACTCTGATTTCATCTCTTCTGCAAATCCTTTTGCTAGTTCATCTCTGTTGCTTCCAAACATAATGTCATCAACATATACAACAACAATCAGGAGTTCATTTTCATGGGATTTTATGTACAGATTGATGTCTACTCCGCCTCTCTTAAAGCCTTGTTTTTGCAAATATTTATCCAGTCTTGAGTACCAAGCACGAGGAGCCTGTTTCAGTCCATATAGGGCCTTCTTTAGTCTGCACACAGAATCTTCTTTGTCTGTCAATGAGAAGCCTTCTGGTTGTTCCATGTAGAATTCTTCTTCTAAGTCTCCATTCAAAAACGCAGATTTTACATCCATTTGATATACCTTGAAATTCTGGTAGCATGCAAATGCAAGGAACATTATGATAGCTTCCATTCTAGCTACAGGGGGAAATGTTTCATCATAATCAAGTCCTTCGACTTGTGAATATCCTTTGCAGACCAGCCTAGCTTTATTCCTGATTACTTTCCTTGCTCATTCATTTTTTTTTTGAATAGCCATTTTGAACCAATGATATTTTTCTCAATTGGTCTAGGAACTAGTTCCCAGGTATTGTTCTTTTCAATTTGGTCCAATTCCTCATTCATTGATTTTACCCAAGACTTGTCCTTGCTGGCTTCTTCAAATTTCTTTGTCTCTATTTGTGACAACATGGCTATGTATACTTCTTCAGTTTGTTCTGTTAGCTCCCTTATTGTCTGGACCCCTGCTTTCTTATCTCCTATGATTTGATCTTCGGGATGATTCTTCTGAGTGTATATTGAGGGGGCTTTCGAGCTCAACCCTTCATCTTCTGTAGTCTTGCTTGTTTCATCATCATTCTGGTATTCTTCTTCATGGTTATCTGATGGATTGCAGCAGTCAGTATCTCTTGTATTGTTTGGAATTTCTTCATCAAATCTCACATCAACGCTTTCTACTATTTTCCGAAGAGTCTTGTTGTAGCACCTGTACCCTTTGATTTTGGATGCATATCCTAGAAATATTCCTTCATCTGCTCTTGCATCAAATTTTCCAAGATTTTCATCTTTATTCTTTATGTAACACTTGCTACCAAAGATTCTGAAATGTTTGATTGAAGCTGGCTTTCCATGCCACAGTTCGTAGGGAGTCTTGTCACTGCTTGGCCTTAAGTGAGCTTTATTAAGGATATGTACTGTTGTGTGCACTGCTTCTTCCCAGAAGGTTTGAGCAATATTATTCTATTGCATCATGGCTTTGGCAATTTGTTGAACAGATCTGTTTTTTCTTTCTGCTACTCCATTCTGCTGAGGTGTTCCTGCAATAGTGAATTGTTGTTTTATGCCATGTTCATTGCATAGGTCAGCAAAGTCATAATCAGTGAATTCATATCCTCTGTCTGATCTGATGCATTTCAGCTTGCATCTTGTCTGATTTTCTACTAATGCCTTAAATATTTTGAATTTGTCCAGAGCTTCCGATTTATTCTTGAGAAAAGAAACCCATGTCATTCTAGAGAAATCATCTATTATCAGCATGAAGTAAGATTCACCACTTGGTGTTTTAGTTCTTGCAGGTCCACATAGATCCATGTGCACAAGCTGGAGTGGTCTTCTTGTTGACAGCTCCTCTTTGGCCTTAAAGGATGTGTGGGTCTGTTTACCCAATTAACAAGATTTCCATATGGTATTAGAAGGCCTCTTTATTTCTGGCATGTCTCTGACAGCTTTCTTCTTGCTAAGTCTAATGATGTGATCGAAGCTGAGATGTCCCAATATTTTATGCCATAACCATGACTCCTCAAGTTTGCTAAGATGGCATGCTTCATCTTCCTCTTTCACAATGTAAACATTGCTCTCTGTCCGAACACCTTTGAGCAGAGTCTTTCCTGTGGTGCTTGATCTGACTTCATAGTCTTGTGCTCTAAATATAACTTTGCAACCTTTGTCACACATCTGACTGACACTCAATAAATTTGCTTTCAGCCCATCTACAAATAGTACATCTTGGGCATTTCCTCTGCCATTGTCTATGCTGACTGAGCCTTTTCCCTTGATCTTACCTGATTTGTCATTGCCAAAAGTGACATTTCCATATTTCTTTTCATCAAGAGTTATAAACTTACTTTTGTCTCCTGTCATGTGTTTAGAGCAGCCACTGTCCAAATACCATTGACTTTTCAGATCTTGAGTAGTTAGAGCCAGGTCACACTTATTCACCTTCTTTATCCACTGGAGGCACCCTTTTGTTTTGTATATTTTGTGAGGTGATGACCTCCATCTTCTTAGAGGACATTTGGAAGGTATATGTCCAACTTGATTGCATACACAACATTTTATCATAATTTTTGTAGAATTATGAGTATGAACAGAATTTCTTTGATTCATAAACCTTCTTGAGGTGTTAAACATTAATTTTTGTCCATACTTTCTACACTCAATGATTTTATGACCAAATTCCTTACAATAAAAGAAGTAACCATAGAAGCTATTTGCATACCTGATGTAAGGTTGTCTCTTCCATTTGTTTGCTTGAGGAAGTCTCTTCAAGGTTTGCATCTTTTTCTAGTTTGAATTACTCCTCCTTGCATGACAATATGCAGCAATGTGTCCCAGCTTGTGGCAGACATAACAGGTGGCATTCTTCATTGGAGGGAAGAATCTCCTTTGATGGTTTCCAAATTTTACATATTCAGGGGTCTTAGTATTTATTACATTCTTTTCTACTAGTGGTTTCTTCTGATCTCTGTTTTCCTTATTGCATATTTCTTCTTTTGTAGGAATTTTTTGAGCTGCTTCATCATTCTTCTTTGCTTTTACAAAAATAATCTCCCTGTCAACCTTTTCTTTTCCTTTACTTGACTCTCCTTTGTAGCCTAGTCTAGTATTTATCATAGGGGATCTTTGAGCAACCAAAATTTCATTCAACTTACTAGAGCTTGTTGTTTGGGAAGAGTTTATAACCACTTTCCTTTGAGAATTTTCTAATTTCTTTCTGAGACATACTACTTCTTCTTCCAAATTTTCTTGTTCTTGATTTTTTTCTTTGATTTTCTTAAGTAACATGTCCTCTATCTTCTTGGCTTATTCAAGCTCTATTTTTAGTTGCTTAAGGACTTCTGAATTATGTTCTTCTCGTACATATTTGAGGAGAATATCCTTTTGTTTTCTGCATTTCATTTTGAGTCTATCAATCTCTTCTAGAGCACTTCTTAGCTCCCCCTCAAGGTCGACTTCACCTTCTTCTTCTTCATCTTCTAGTAGGAGACCTTCAAGTTCTTCTATGGCCATCAATAAGAATTCATAGGTTCCTTCTTCACTTGAGGATTAATCTGAATCTTTAGATGTACTGCTGTCTTGTTGAGCATAGAAGGATTTTCTGCTGAACTTCTTTCCTTTCTGCCAGTTCTTTGATTTATTTTTCTCTGACTCTTGAGCCTGATTCCTTACTTTATTGTGAGGACACTTAGCAGCATAGTGTCCCACTCTTCCATAGTTAAAGCATTTGAAGGGGGGTTTACCTTTGTATTTACCTGAGCCTCTATCCAATTTCTTGACAAACTTTTCCTCTTCTTCATCCGAGCAAGAGCATATGTCTCCCTCTTCTTCTTTCTTCTTTTCTGTTTTAAAGGTTGCTTCCCTCGTACTTGGCTTCTTCTATGGGAGCCTCATTCATAGGCTGTTAGATTTCCAAGTAGCTGGTTCATGGTTAAGGTCTCCCAATCAGTTGTTTCTTCTATTGCAGACACCTTTGGATTAAACCTGGATGGAAGAGATCTTAGAATATTTTGCACAATTATACTTTCTGGCATTTTTTCTCCAAGAGCTTTCATATTGTTAATAATTTCTGCAGCTTTTAGGAAGAAACTGGCAATGTCTTCATCATCATTCATTTTTAAGTTTTCAAATTGGGCTCTATAGACTTGAAGTTTGGCAGTCTTTACTTTCTTGTCTCCCTCATGTATGTTTTCAAGAGTATCCCATATTTCTTTGGCAGTGTCTTTGTGCATTAATTTAATAAACTCTACTTCACACAATCCATTCAGGATGGCATTCATGGCTTTTTCGTTAGCCACAAAATCTTGTTTTGTTTCTTTCTCTGTGTCAGTTGCCTTCGGGGCATATCCTAATTCCACAGCAGCCCAGACTTCTATTCCTAGAGACATTATGTATGTCCTCATTCTGATTTTCCAGAAAGCATAATTTTCACCAATGAAGAAAGGGGCTTTATTGGTTGAGCATCCTTCTTTACTAGCCATCTTGGGAACCTAGGATCTCCTTTCAGTTGTTAGACTTGTACAAAGGAACCAACTTTGATACCAATTGTTGAACTCTTAGTTAAACTGAGAGGGGGGGGGGTGAATCAGTTTAACACATTCATAGAGTTTTTAAACCTTTTATTCAAACTAACATACATCTTCATTTCATGTCCAGCTTAATATGTAAGTAATCTTAGAATATGAGCAGCAAGTATTAATATAATAGAACAACAGACTTAATATGAGAGCAGCTGGTATTAAGCAGATGATATAAATCAGATCAACACATAAAAATCATGCACAGAGACACCAGATATAAGTGGAAACCCATAAAGGGAGAAAACCACATCTTATTATTGTTGTGATGCAAAGGCAAGCTCCAACTCCCTCTCACCACTGTTTTTCTGCAGGCACCAACCTACAGGAGGCTCCTACCTCAATTCTGCAAGATACAACTTGCAAGGAAGCACCAACTCCCTTCAATTTTCTGCAGGCACCAACCTACAGGAGCCTCCAACCTCAGTCAGCTACAACTGACAGCTATCAAGCTGCAACTTGATAGGGAAGCTCCAACTTCCTCAATTTATCAAACTGAAGGTTTGCTGATTTACCTCAGATATCAGCTCTGTTCTGTAGCTTCTCTTTCTGCTCTTCTTTTCTTAGTCTTCTCTGCCTTACACTTCTATACTCTGCCTTCTCTATATTTTCTCTCTCTTACCTGTCTTGTGCATATCAATGTGATATTATATATAGAGTTCCTCACATGACTGTTTGTATTTCATAAAGAATTTGGAGTGAACAGTCATGACTCTTTGGCTTCTATCTTCTTATTCCTTTATCCAACTCATTTTTAAAATTACTACAATATGTACAAATTTCCATGCTACAGTGGGATTTTGTCTTTTCCTTAGGATACTTGCCTTTGCATCACAAACAATAAAAATAATTACAACATTTACATTCACATTTTTAATTACACATTTCAATTTCACTCAGCTCCTTTTCTGCATTTTGGCTTTACTGGATTTATCTTTTCCTACTGTTGTTAAGAAACTGTTCTGCATACTCTTTGTTCACTGTCATCTGCATATTCTACCTGTTCACTTCATTCCTATACATATTCCTGTTAACTGAACTTTCATCTCTGCACGCTCTCCTCTTCTTTTTCCTTTTCCATACACATTCATGTTTCAATCTTTACAATATTTCATACAGGATTATATATATCTGAATTAACCCTCGACTTTGTTGTTAAACCTTAGGCATTTCAAATTGCATCCATATGCATTAGACTTATAATCAGTTCTAGGCCATTCTTATGCGCACATTCCACTTTAATATATCAGATATTGTAATATATATAAATCAAGTCATAATCTCGTTTTTGCTCTCACTTACCCCATGCACACGGTCATTACATATACAGGTTGTATTGTATTCAGTCAAATATTGAGACCCTTGGTGATATGAAATATGTTTACGAACTTCCACTTTTCCGTCGAACCTTATTTAACTTAAAACCTTAATTGAACAACACACACATATGCGTGGGCCCCAACGCTAATGGTCTCTCCATCCAACGGCTATTATTGCGTCGCCTCGGCCTTGACGATCCAATGGATATCGCATGGGCTACTTGTGCGAACAATAACGCACGATGGCGTGCCGTACCTGGGTTATCCTTCACACACCTTCCGAACACAGCCACCGTCAGATCGCTTCCCTCCAGATCGATGGCTTATGTCAATATCGCTCCGCATCTTTGGTCGATGGTTAACGCGCGATGGCGCGCAGTGGGAGGTGGTTTTGCAATGTCGGTCGAGGACACACGTCGATCAACCTATGGAATCGCTCGCAAATGGAGAAAACCGCTTTCCCTACGGAAGGTGGTGCGATGAAAACCACCCTTCAACTCCAAACCACGTTCACTGTTTACTTAGGTCACGGTTCCATATTTCTCTCACGCTCCAGGTTCCATCCTCGCCTTGTTCCGCTCTTTTATGTGTTCCGCTCATTTATAAGTGGCCTTGGTCCCTGACGTTTCAACACGGTCCTACTATATATATATAACGCATAGTTCCATTACTCTATGCTTCCAAGGTTCTGTCCATCAATGCCCTATTCAGTTGTGCTCAGGTTCTTCCGCCTTTCACTCTAATACTAATACTTCGGTTTCGTCTTCTAATACTTCGCTCCTTTCAATATATATATAACTATTCATCGCATTTCACCGCTGTGATTTCATCTGTTACTACGCATAGCTCCATTCACACTGCGCATTTGACTATGGTTCCACCTCTCCTTTTGTGACATCGATGCTTCTGGCCCTTCAGATATATATGTGCAGAATCTCGAATGAGCCCTTATTTCAGAGTTATTCGATCAATACAACACATCTAAGTTCGGAATAGAGGATCTTCATATATCTATACTAACCCTTATTTTATATATATCCTCAGCGCATCATAATTGTTTATAAATCAAACCATTTGCATTAAACCTTATTACAATTACTCAACAACACTGAATTCCTTATTTTATGCAGGGCATTTCCACGACCCTTCACACACAATTTTCAACACTCTTTTCATACTTTCTATAATATGTTCCCACACTCAGAACTAGTTTCTCAAATCAAATATCTCTGCTCCTTGAATGATGTTGCTCCTTTCTCCTGAAGCTCCTCTGCTGCTCCTTTGACTTCTCCTTAGCCATCTCCTTTGCCATCAATGACAACATTTCCAACATCTCCAAGTTTCTCCTCCCAAATGTATAAGATAGCCTTTGGTGACAAATCCAAATGGCCCTCATCATGAAGTAGTGGGATATGCATGGAGGCAACTATATGTTGTCTAGAGGCCTTATTGAGGCATGGAATATGAAATATGTTGTGAACCATCATTCCCATGTGAATCTCCCATTCCCAAGCTATCATCCACACAAAATGAGTCAACCTCCAAAATGGTAACTCATGAAAAAACTCCTCCACCTTTGGCTCCTGTAGTGTAGGTGGGTTGCATAGCTGAACTTGATAGACCAAATTGTCTATCTCATGCCGTCTCTCTCTCCACTTATGATAATTGTAGAGTGGCTACTGATTTTGGGCTGCAATAATGTTGCCTTCAAGAGGCAAAAAGGAAACTAGATTCTCAAAGATCCTCTCTCAAGGGTCATGAATCATGCTTGCCCAAACCATACCATATATAATGAATATGAAATCATCACAATATGGCATCCAAATGAGAAATATACTGAAGGTTTCATGTAGTTCTCGAAGGTACCAATAGTTTCCTAAGTGGTTATAGTGTAATTTTGCTAACTGTTGTTTCAAAACATAATATGGCAAGTTGTCTCCCATCAATTTGCTAGATGTGCATGTTTGCTCATCTACTAGGAAGTAGTAAATGGAATTATATATCATTTAAGCATAACAAGAATAACACAACACTTTCCCAGTGCCATCCAAGAAATGGCTTCCTCCATCACTGATATTGGTCTTAGAAAGACCATGAAGCCAAAATAGAAACTTGCCCTCTTGTGGAGCAATGCACTATACATATATGGCGAGAGAATGCAAATATTTTTTTAGATGAAAAATAAGTACAAAAATGCCATTCTTACCATGCATTGTGAGTAGGCTGAAAGCGAGGTCCATGGATGAGCCTTCCCATGAGAATCCTCTCATAGTGGTCTAAAAAATAAAGGGATGTATACTCCCCTTGGAACACTCCATCAATAGATCCATACCCCCAAGTGACAGCGTTGTTGGCCTTTGTGATAAATCTCTTGTAGCCTCATGACTTCATTCTTTGACATGCCATATGCCATAGTCATCCACCATAATGTTGCTATAAATGGGAGATTCCTTTCTATTTGGAAGTACCTCTTGATTTTCCAAAACTAAGGAGTAGCCCCTTTGCACCATTATTGTGACATCCTCTACTCCTGAACCACCATGCAAAGTATGGAATAAAATCAGACCATACTCTCCCAAAATTATCCAGAGCAGCAACAACTCTTGCTGCCTCCTCATCTCATCATCATATAAGTCATGGAGTAACATCATGTTGATTGACTTGTAGAATGCCCCATAAAACCAAAGCTTATGTTCCCATAACATATGGATGCCATGTAATGACCCAAACCATACAATACCTCTAGAAATAGGATATTTCATATGATGGACAAAATCTTTCAAGAGTAGCCAGCGCAGCTAGGCCTCCTACTGGCTTGTGTCATAAATATGCAAGTGGCTCACCAAAATATTGCTCACCATCCTCATCCATTCATCCAAATTTGGGTGTCTCCTACCATGCTTTAATTTGGTATCCTTCCAATGGAGAATACCATCCTCCCAAATCATATTACTATCTTTGCATTTCATGGGATGTTGAAATGCAACCTCTTGGAGATCTCCAAATGAAGACCACTCATCAATGACCAAGTTGACCCCATAAGAATCCAAATGTATTGTAATCAACAACTTCTCATTGATATTTGAAGTGCTTATCAAGAAGGATATATCATAATAATGAGAGATATCATCCATCATCATCTTCCTATCCAATGCCACACTATTATAATTGTCATTAGAATGTCCCAATAATAGTTGGGCCCCCAACTTATCACTGCTTCTCTATGACAGCATTGCTGATCTCCATGATGGTACATATGTTACCTCATGATCATGCACAATGTTTAACATACAGTTCTGCATTGGAATGACTAGGATAATGATCATATTATCCTCCAAAAGTCTACACTCCAACCCAAAGTTTTGTGTGCAGCTCAACAATGAGAAACCAGGATGGCTATACATTTCCTCCTTGAACCAGTCAAGGATCCTCTGCGCAGTGATAGTCTGCTACTCCAAATTATCAATGTTCTTTGACCCTAGGTCATGCATTTTCCCTGATGGCATGTTCCCACAATCCTCCATATGATGTTATGAAATAAAAGGAAGTGGAAATGTTTGCATACCTTGGTAAAGCTTGGGAACATATTGTACTTCTACAAGGGTTCCTTCCTCCAGTGTGATGGCTTCCCCAACTGCTAGTGTGATAGATGCTCCTCTACTGATGCACCAACACTAGTATAAATATCCTCCTCCTCATGCAACCCCTGAATAATGCATGGGAATCTAAATGTCAAAATACCACTTTGCAATGATGCAAGTGTTCCTTCTCCTGATGCAAGTAATCCTACAGTAAGTGGTGGTGGAAGTTGCTCTTCCTACGGAATAATAATATGGACATATTTCCTTGGCTTCTCCAGTTTCTTATTATCAAAATTCTTGATCAACCTTTGAGTAAAATATGCATATGCAGTCACTCTTGCATGACTCAAATGGTTGAACCACCAAATTTTTTCTTCACCCTCAAGGTGCAGCGCTGCAATCTCAATAGCTTCTCTTTCTACTACTGGATGTAGCAGGAAGAATGCATCTAAATTTCTTCTCCAAGCCCTCACTGTGCATATGGATGACCCATCAAATGTAGACAATAGAAATCTATTGTGTTTCCTTCTTCTATTGCTGCAATGTCTCCTCTCTTCTTTGAGTTGAATGAACTGTGGGAGAGTTAGTTTATCCTTGAAAACCCTTGATTGAGATTTATATTCTTCAAGATACTCACTTAGAATCTCATGATCTAAGTTGCCTCCATCACCATGCCTTTCATCCTCTTCTTCAAAAGAAAATGGCATAGTATATTTCTTTGGAGCTCTATGCAATATTGGTTCTTTCTTCTGCTGATAGGAAATGCATGGACCTTCCTCATCTTGAAACCCTCTTGAGGTCTCATTGCACCTCTCCTTTCTCATCCGCTTGACCTCCTTGGAGAGGCTCTTCATAGATATAAAAAGTGATGATACAAAGCTCATTCATTCCATCATTTTAGATATCTTCTTCTTCTTCTTATTCTTCTGATAGCATATTGGCTGAAACTCACAAGCTAAGCCAAGATTATGCTTTGATACCACTGTAATATTTCCAAATAGGGAAAGCAGCAATATAGCACATAAACATGGAAAATAGTAGTGAATACATCAATACACCATTACATGATACAAACGTACATCCATATTATTAAACATATCATCAAATAATAGGCACGAGATCTTGAGGATCAATTCTCTCAAGCAATACAAAACAAGCCTCCAATAAGCAAATATGCTAATACATGAGAAACAATGCTATACAAATTCCATGAGCCATGACAGTGAAATTTTAGGGCATAAACTACTATAGGAATGATATAAAAATGTAGATATGATTTTATATAGCTCAAATAGTGCAGGGGATAGAGATCTAAGCTCCCAAGCACATTTCTAAGACAACCTAGGAAGGGTTTCTAGAAATACCCAAAACACAAAAATATCAGAATCCAGCCCTAGGGCTAAATTGTAGCTGCAACTGAATAACTACATGGAGGTGGCTGAAACTAATGTAGAAATGTATAGATATCCTCCAATATATCCTTCAAGTGAAATTCTGATCCCAACACTGAAGATCTAACCCTCCAACTGAAGCACTGGAACCTCCCCTATAGATGCCCAATGAAATAACGTAGTTTGATGATGGAACTATGCTGTAGGTGGTGGAAATAGATTGTCCTGATGCCAAAATATGGAATTAAGCTCCAAGTTCTTCCTTTCTAGCCTCCCAATGGAAAGGATGCCCCTCCACTGAAAATACAACACTGAAAGTGACCCTCTCAATCCTCCACTGCAACATCCTGCAACACAACACAACTCTTAACAGAAACTATGTTGTAGCTGAAGATTGAAGCTTGGCATGATGTCTGGATGTGTACTGCTCATATCAATAATCTCTCCTGAGTAGGCACTCTAATTCCCCCAAGGATGAGTGTGGTATTCCCGCTCGGGAACACCCTTGTACTAAAAAGTATAGCAAACCCTATTAAACAACAAAAGCATGCATAGAAATGTCACCTGACAAATCTACATCTAAAAATATCAATATCAATAATCATCTAACCTCCTTCTATGGCTGCCTTGCCCTTCCTTATATGCATTGTGAGCCTTCTCATCTTGGGTCCCACTCATTAAATCCACTAAACTCATGGAGACTATCTCCCATTAACACTGCGTTGTCTCCCATTAATGATCCAATCTCTCCATACCAGCGTTGTTGATTTGGTCAACATTGACCTTTTCCACATGCTTTTTCCCCTGTTCACACATGGAGGTGCTTATTGAGCTATCAAGATGATCCCTTTTCACATTAAGAGGGATTTTATTCCTACTAAAGAGATTTATGGGTCTCCCTACCCACTTATTCATCTATCTAAATGACAGAAGCAAAAATTAATATTCCAATTAGTTTCATGCTAATTTAGGAATATTACACAAGTGATCATGAGATAAGATTACATTTTATTTTTCATTTTAATCAAGGGAAAATTAAATTTGAAACACATTTCTTGTTGACTTTTCAAAACTCCCTCTAAACAAGAAAGGGATTATCATCTACCTCGATCCTGCCTCTATGGTATTCAAATTTTCTCTTAGCAAGCACCTTTGTTAGAATATTTTCATCTTGATCCTCTGTGGGAATTTACTGAAGTAACATAATGCGTCTCTAGACACAATATCTGAGATTGTGGTACCGGATGTCTATATGCTTGGACCTATCATGGAATATCAGATTAACCGAGAGTTGTATACAACTCTGGTTATCACAATGTATCACCTTCGGATCCATCTGATGACCAAAAAAACCAACCAAAACCTTCCTCATCCAGATGGCCTCACATTCAACCTGACTGGTTACCATGTACTATGCCTCAGCTGAACTGAGTGCCACAGATCTTTGCTTCTTTTTGTACAAGGAAACTGATTTTGATTCTATTCTGAAGATCCCTCCTGATGTGCTCTTTCTGTTTGATGTAATTCCTACCCAATCTGCATCGGTGAAGCCTAGAGGCTTCACTCCCACTGTTCGTCTGTACCATAATCCATACTTTGTAGTGCCCCTAAGATATCTCAATACATTCTTCCCCAACTTCAAAAAGATCTTGGTCAGCTTAACCATAGCTTGACTCAGCTGATTAACTGCGTAGTAAATGTTTGGTCTGGTGTTCACCAAGTACATCAGTGAACCCACAAGCTGCCTATAAACAATAGTGTTACCTCGCTTGAATTAGCATCCTCCTTCCTCTAGTTTCTTGCAAGAGGAGTCTCCATGGGTTTACATCTCTCCATGTGAAACTTACTCAGAATCTCTTTGGCATACTTACCTTGAGAAAAAAATATCTCACCATCCCACTACCATATTTCCAAACCAAGGAAATAGTGAAGGAGTCCCATGTCCTTCATCTCAAACTCTCTTGCAAGATCCTCTTTGCAAGAATTTATGATCTTCTCATCATTTGTCAAATTTAGATCATCAACATAAACTACGATAATCAAGATCTTACCATCAACCACAATATTCTACAGGTTCGCATCCACTTCACTCTTTGTGAAGCCCAACCCAGTGAAATAGTTGGAAATCTTGGTGTACCAAGCATGGGGTGCTTGCTTCAACCCATACAGTTCTCTCTTGAAGCTGCACACATGCGACTCATTGTCAAAGGTCTCAAAACCTTATGGTTTCTCAATGTACACTTATTCCTCAATAAATCCATTGAGAAACACAGTCTTCACATTCATCTGATGTATATACCACCCCATCTGTGCTGAGAGTACAAGGATAGATCTAATCGATGAGTACCTCACAAGAGGTGTGGAAGCCTCCTCATAGTAAATCCCCTTGACTTGTGAGAATCCCCGGGCTACAAATCTAACCTTGTACTTATCCACACTCCCATCTAATGTTTGCTTCACCTTATAGATCTATCTAGATCCAACCACTGATTTCCTGACTGGTCTTGGGACAACTTCCCATGCACTGTTCTTGATGATGGATTCATACTCTTCAACCATGGCGTCAACCCAAATTGGTTGATGCACTGCTTCCTCAAAAGAGGATGGTTCTGTCACAATACACTTGCTCATAAGAGCCATGTATCCAGTAAAATTGTCTTGATACTATCTCTGTTTGCGCAGTGATGCAGGTGCTCCTACATGTTCTATCACATCAAGTCTCAATCTATTAGCTTCTGTGGTGCGCCTTCTACCATGTCTGGTGGATGGCTCTGCATGAGTGTTTTCTTCCACTCCATGATCCTCTGCATGTGGCTGCTCCACATCTTGAGGTTCATCCTTTAGAACCAAGATTTTCTCATCTGCATGCAAATCAAGCTCCCTCTCAAGGGACAATTGCATGGCTTTATCCTCATCAAATTTTATATCCCGTCTCACAACAGTCATCCTGTTGTTTGGAAAATACACCCGATAGTTGTGGGGATTATCAATGTACCCCACAAATATCCCAATCTCAGTTGTTGGTTCTAGCCTCTTCCTAGAATATTTTGTCACATGGCAATAGACAAATGAGCCAAAAAATTTAAAATATGAAACATCAAGTTTCTTACCAAAAAAAGCCTCCTCTGGTGTACTCATGCCAAGTATCCGATGAGGACTATGATTCTGCACAAATATTGTTTTGTTGCATGCCTCTACCTACAGATGCAACGGTAGGCCTTGATCATGCAACATCGCTCGTGACACACCCACAATTGTTTCATTATTTCTTTCTGTGACCCCATTCTGTTGTGGGTTATGAGGCACAATCAACTCTCTCTGAATTCCTTCTTTTCTGTATAAGTTCTTGAATTCATTAGAGATGTACTCACCACCATTGTTTCTCCTCAGATCCTTCACATGCTTCCTCGTTTCTTTCTCAACCAGTGTTTTGAACTCGCAAAATTTTTAGAACGTCCAATCTTTATTCTGCATGAAGTAGATCCAACACTTTCTAGAAAAATCATCAACAAAAATCACATATACCTGTGCTTTGTTGTCGAAGCTGTAGATAATGGTCCACACACGTCTGATTGAACTCTCTCAAGGATTTCAGCTGCTTGGTTCTCCTTCTCGTGAAAGGTGGCCTTTGCATACTTTCGCATGGTACATCCCTTGCATGTGTCTATCTACACAAGATTGCCCTTTGGAAGCCCCGTAGAAATCTATTGCATGACCTTCAAAGCTCTGTGGTGTATATGGCCCAATATCCTGTGCCATAACTCACCCTCATCTAGGCTCACCACTTTGTCTAATTTACCCATCAATGCTACGCAACAATCTACATCAAGTTTGTAGATATTCTTCACATGAATTCCAATATTCTTGGCTTGTCTTGTGGATTTTTCACAAAGGAATTATTTCCCTTCACTGAAAAACACATCATAACCTCTATCCTCCAACATAGCAACTGAAACTAAATTATTTTTCAAGCCTGGTACATGCATTACATCTTTTAATAAGAAGGGTTTACCTAACTGTCTCTGAAAAGTAACTGTACCAATGTAGGTAGCGCTATACCTTCCATCATCACCCATTTTGATATGCATCTGGAGATCCTTCTCCTCCAAGCTACTAAAAATTTCTTTGTCTCCCGTCATAAGGAAAGATGCACCACTATCCAAGTACCACACTGATCCCATCACACTAAACACCATGCATGCGATGAGTGAGAAGTCCAACTCAAATTGCGAGGTCAAAGCCTCATCAAGTGCAAATCTTGAAGCCTTATTGTTCTTCTTCTTTTGTGGACAATTAATGGCATAATGTCCATGCTCGTGACAGTGAAAACATTTCACTCTAGACATGTCATGCTTCTTGCCTTCTTTGTCAGTCTCATATTTTAAGTAGGATTTCTTTCCTTTCCCCTTCTTTGCCTTACCATCCAAGGCACAATTTCCCTCATCATTTTTCTTAGATGAGGATCCATCCCTGTTATTCTTCTTGAATTCTTCTTGCACCAAATCTAACCAAAGTTGCTCCCAATCTGGCAGCTTCTCCCTCCCATTGACAGAGTCCTGATAACTATGCCAACTCTTGGGAAGGCCTAGAAGAGCTAGGCTCACCAATTCATCATCCTCTACAGTAATTCCAACACTCCCAATATCATCTCGACATTGGAAAAACTTGGTTAAATATTTTAGAATAGTGTCGCCTTTCTCCATTTTTATTTTCCTAAGCCTGTCTTTCAGTGAAAATTTTATGTGGTCGCTATTACTTTGAAACAGATCTATCAAAGCCTTCCACATTGCATAAGGAGTCACTTTTCCATGGCGACTTGAGACAATGTGGTCTCGTTCTCCCTCTAATAAGATCCTCCTTGCCTTCGCATCCTTCTTTTGCTAAGCATCAAGAAGAACGACATTTGCTGCTGCAAGTTTGGGAATGTCATTATCAATGAATTCTTCCAACCCGTTGTCCTCCAGAACTGCCTCCATCCTATCTTTCCACACAATATAATTGGAAATTCCCTCGAGTGCATATTCCAATCTCAAGCCATTGAAATCCATCTTAATCTTGATCTGCCTTTCGCACCAAAGAATATTTTTTCAAATTCGAATGCTATTCAGCACAAACTAAATTTCTTCTCCACTATAGTGATTTCCTACACTTTGATACCATGTATAAATTATATAAACAATATGTATATCAATGGAATCAATATGATCATGTGATATGCTAAATAAAGATACTGAATCCTTCTACAGATTAATTGTGGAAAATAAACATGTTCTCCAATCACAACAAGTAAAGAGAGAAGAAAATCAAACCACAACACATATATTTTCCCGAGGAAATCTTACTACTGAAAACCCCTCTATATTCTATTGTATATTCACCAAGGAATCATGAAAAAATTATAATGAAATCTTCTCACAAGAGTCCCCTACGCTCTCAAAACTGTCTCACACTTATCTGGACAAAATTGACCAACACTTAGCCAATTTTCATCCTCTGCTCAGCCTACCTTGCTTACACAATTCATGTGGAATGAAATCCCTATTCTTTAGGAATTTCAACATTCCAAAACCGTGAAATTCTCATGGGAAATCCTATGGGTGTTTTAATGCATTTGGGCAACCTACTAAAAACACAATTGATATTTAACTGTAAGAAATAAATTAACTAATAAAACACACATAAAAAACCAGAGGCATAGAACTGGCAGAAAAGGTTGTCCCCGGATATTCTTCAATATTCAAAGAATGTAATAATACAAATAAATAGATGAGGAAGTTTTCTCACGATAGTTTTTCTATATTGGACAACTTGATTGAGAAAATATCTCAACCACACACACTAATCTAGGAGCTAAGTTAGGAAGGCCTAAACTAACTCCCAATTAAGAGGAACTAACATAATCTAGAAAATTAAGCATAAAATATTGATTTTCAATATTTAATTAATTTAATTTATTTTGGATTTATAATTTTTTATGAGAGAAAGGTTAAAATTCCCCCCCTAAATGATAAATCCAAAATAAGAATGAGGAACCATCTTCCAAGTTTTCATGCTGAAATTGTTGATCCTCAAAAACACTCCCTGAAAAATCGCCAAAGTTGTCTACCGAAAAAGCTGCAATATGAAGAGACCATGAGTCAGTTGCATGTCTGATTCATCTCTGAATTTTTCTTGACAAATCCATCACGTGAAAAGCTGCAAAAGGATCCATCTGTCCTTTGTTTGCAATCAACATCCTTTGTCCACTTACAAAAAGTTTGATGACACCCACTGGCGAATTTGCTTGTCCACTGAAAAAATGTTGAAGACATCCACTAGAGAATTTTTTGATGATGATAGCCCACTGGCCGATGATGTTGATTATTGAAAAAAACAACTCATTGTTGATTTTGTTGATGTTGTCGGAAACTTCTCATTTTTTATGCCCATTGGCTGCTGAAGAAGCCCACTGGTTGCTTTTGCTGATGTTGTTGAAACTTTTAGTTTGAAAACCACCTTCAATTTAAATATCATTTCCCCCACTTTGTCAGCTGAAAGTAGAGACAATGACAATCCTCAGAAAATTATTTCTCAACTCCCCCCCTTCAAATGTAGGAGATTTACACTCGTGTACTCCCTCGTTCAACTGCATGAGAGTACCATATTCTTTTGATTGTCCAATGTAATAAGTGTGATTGAATTCAGTTGTAGAACTTATATAATCTTTTGACTATGGATGACCATTCCCAAGAATCAATCCATTCATAATTTATCTTCAATCTGGCCGGTTGGTTTTGATTTCTACATTTTTCTGATGAATGATTTGGCTTGCCGCAATGGTGACAAGGATGGAGATCAAAAAAATTATCTTCCATATCACCTGTTCTTTTACAATGTAAGTATTTTGGTTTGACTGCAACTTTAGTTAGCGTGCATGTTGGTTTTTTTACAAATTTTGCAGAATTTGTTGATGTGATTTGTTCAAGAAAGCATGCACTGGCAAAATTGATAGACTTTGAATTATAAGGGATATGTAAGTTGGCGTCATCTTTGACTTATCCTAATCTTCTACGATTTATGTTAGTTTGAATTTATTCCCATGTCTTGACGACTGGTTTGGAAGAAAATTGAACTTGAACAACTTCGACTCTTGAAGTTCTTTGGATGAATGACTTATCATCTTTATCTGCATGGTTCAAAGACTCAGAAGCAACACTCTTCTCTTGCAAATCATTTCTTTGTAGTTGCGACTCCAGTTGAAGGAACTCAATCGTTTCATGTGTCTATTGTAGATGCCTTGAAATATCAGCAAGAGTTGCTTTACTGATTTGCACCATATCTTCAACACTTCATAGGATTAAATTGTGAAGAAATTGTAACAGATGGATGTGTTGTGCCATGTGAACTCACTCACTTGAATTAAGGCTCGGTTGTCTTGAACTTTCTCACTTGATTTGAACTTGTTGGAATTGAATTCGTTTGCTTGATTTGAATGACATGCTTTCTTGCTTTGAAATTTTCTTGAACTCTTGCTTGATGAAACTTGTTTTGCTTGTTTCATGCTCACTGGAACTCATGCTCACTTGATGTAGAATTCAACTTGCTTGATTGTTGTTTTAATATTACATTTACTTGCATTAGAGTTGAACTTGGTCGCTTGATTTGATTGTTGCTTCAATGAACTTCACGTTGGCTCGCTTGATGTTGTGAACTTGATTGTGCTTATTGAAAACAAAGGGTGTCGAACACTGTTGAAAATGAACCAAAAGAAAAATTCAAGTTCAAATAATATGACTCAGTTGAAGACTTATTTCACTTAATTGTCTTAGTTTGACCACTTTATCAATTCAAACTGGGGTGTCGGTTTCAACCGAGAATTTACCCGTACAATTCAACTTAGTTACAAAAAAGTTTATCTGCAAGTGATACAAGAAGTGTTGTTGATGTCGTCTTTGAGATTCTTGATTATGTGGCATCCTTAACTTGATTATTTTTATTGCAAGATGTGGAATGTGGCTATAGAATACCTCTTTATCAACTCTATGATGTGTCGCACAAATGCATGTGATTTTTTGTGCTTGTGTACTTAAGCTTGATTACATGAATTTGATTACTTGTGTACTTAAGTTTGTGTATGTGCATGCAATTGTTTAATTTGTTGTGTACCATATTACAAAGAGAGTGTAAAAAACTGGACACAAGTGATGCACATGCATTCACTAAACACGGTGTACCTAAGATCCCCATATTCAATTTTGGGCGGATCTAGGACACTATCACCACAAAAAAATATGATTTTATTAAGTTTCAAGGTACATCAGTCTTTCATCCTTACAACAGCGGCATTGAAGCTTCTCAAGCACAGATTGTGAGAACTCCTTGTCTTCAAAAATTGGATGGACTGACTCAACCACTTTCAAAGTAAAACATTACTTTTAATAATAACTTCTCCTTCTAAAAATATTCCCTTATCACTCCAAAAATCACATTTAAAATAAGACACTCATCTCTCCAAAATTACATCAACCTTATTACTCCAAAAAAAACTCTTCAATACTCTCAACTTTCAACTCATCACTCTAAATTTAAAATTTTTCACTTTATAACAAATCTTAATTTTTTTTTTAACACACCTTACCACTCCATTACAAAAATAAATTTTGAATACACCTTTACATATTTCCCATTAAATTATTGATTTCCACTTTATGAAGTCACTTAAAGTCATGTTGCCTTGTAAAAATTACAACTTAAGGATGTAAAGGTATATTAACCATTTACTTTGACATACTTCCCATTTTTTTTTAATTTCATTAAAAAGTTTTATGAAGTCACTTTAAAAAAGAGAATTGTCTTTTTAGATTTAAAGCACACCTTAAAAAAAATATTTGGAGAATTTACATACGGCAACATAATTTTTTTTCAACTATCTTGCAAATCTCGACTCCGCTGGATCTGGAAATGTGGATGACATTACAAAAAAAAAAGCATTTGTTCCTTCCTCATCGAACAGTGTTTAGGCAAGCCAGAGAGTTGAACTTTGATCCTTGATGCATTCTTGCAAATCAAACTAGCAGAGGACAACAGCGAGATCTCAGTTCGATCCGCACACTCGTAGACACTTCTCTTCCGTTGTAGCTATTACCAAGGTGGCGAACATGCCTCTATAGTCAGTGTACCATGAAATCTTGAGATCTCAACTTTTGTTTTAACAAAAAATGGAAAGTTATAGAAAACAATACATGATGTTTTATTATCATATACTTATTCATATCCTTTCCTTTCAACCCCGGATTTTGACATAAAGAAAAACCTACACAGTAGCTGCTTCCACGGACCAGGTTTTAAAAAATAAAACCTAATCCTTCTTGAAAAAAACAATAAACCCTACCTGCAATTGAACAATTTACCATAATATCAACAACAAAATCCATGATTTGCAACTCATAAATCGGTTGTATGGATCTTCTACCTTTGCGTAGCTTCAAATTTGTTTTCTATTTGTTTTATTTCTTGAGACCCATCCATTGCATCAATTTCCACCATAGGATCAGGTCGAAGCATCGAATCACGCTGGTAAAATATCCCAATGGCTCAACAATTAGTCAAAATTCTACCACCTTCAATTGTCACCAATTCAACAAATCATAATTTTCTGAGACTAGCAATAGGGAAAACATTATTTGCGTCTCCTACTACAACGATCTAGCAAGGATGCCCTGATATCTACTTCAGCGGTGGAGACTGAAATTGTCAAGCACAGGTTGGCTACACGAAAGAGAAGAAATTTCTATCGTTGAATCATTGCAAAAGGAAATAAAAATAAATTGAGATGTCGCTAGCCTTTTCATACGCACTGTATTGATTGTAGATTTGGCAAGAGCATAGGAGAGATTATAGAGGACACTCTTGCAGTTGTTGGGCATAACATTTCGGCTACTTGGAATATATCTAGGATTTGGAATGTCATAAATCCATGGCTGATGGCCACACAGGGTTAGATATTTGTTGGCCTATGATAATTTTGACATATTATCAATGGACCAGTTCAAACGACAGCTACAACATTGTAAACATATGGCTTCACGCAGACCAAACATAAGGGATCTATGCATACTAACTATGAGACTAATTACACACATCAGCCGTCTCTAATAAACAAGGCCCCAACACTAGTTACGATGTGTAATTTTCAGATTTTCAATTATGATATATACTTACAGTTTATGCAAGATATATTATTGTGAACATTCTAAAAAATCTGACGTAACTCCGCACAATTCAATTTTAGCATGAGTAGCAGGGCTCAATACATATTTTAATGCAGATCATTGAGACTTTGTTTTCCATCTTGAAAATTTCCTTGAACAAGAATTTCCTCACCATTAATTCTGGAATATTGTACTTCGATGATCTTAAATTGCCTATCCCTGAATCGCCTGATTCTAATTTCGAATGTCGACAAGCCTATTTTTGCACCCACACGTTGCGGCCTATTTTTCTGGTTCAAACAATATTTCCATAACTTGATGAGAAAGGAAAAATCATATTGGAACCTGAAGCAGTCATGGAAACAAGAACTCGAAAGCTACGAAATAGATCAATTTCAGAGTATCTCATCAAGTGGAAGAACTTACCCACTAAAGATTCCACATGGGAGGATGAGAATTTTATATAGAAGCATCCATAACTACTCAAGCGTTGAGGAAAACACGTTTTTGAAGGAGAGGGGCATGTTAGGGCCATATATTACTAGTATAGTCCCTTATTTTTGTTAATGTAGCCCCCTTTTTGTTATTGTTGTCCCCTTGTAGTCCCCATATTGTTATTATTTTGCCCCATAATAGCCCACTATTGTTATTGTTGTGCCCTTACATTATTATTGTTAGGTCAGCTAGGATTATATTGTGACCCCATGGACTCCTATATATATAAAGGAGGATCTTTGATTTGTATCATATAATAATTGTTCATTTATATAACTTAAAGGAGGTTTCCCCATCAAAGTGGCTAATTTTTAAGTCGTTGATCTCTCTTTTCTTATATTTTTTGAGGTGGTTTCATTAAAATGTAGATCTCTTCTTCCAGATCCCTATGAAGAAATGTAGGCTTCATATCCATCTATTCTACCTCAAAATCTAAAGCAACAACAACAGATAAAATTAATCTAATAGAAGATAGCTTGGTAACGGGAGAAAAAATATCACCAAAATCAATTCCCGACACCTGGGAATAACCTTTTGCTACCAATCAAGCTTTGTATTTCTCTAGCTTGCATTATGCATTAATCTTCTTCTTAAACACCCATTTTTTGCCAATGGGTTTCCTTCCAACCGATAAGACCACCATATCCCAAGCCTCATTTTTGTCAAAAGTTTCAATTTCATCAACCATGGCCTCCTTCCAGAGTTTTTCCATCCTTTGAATCTACTGCCTCGCTAACTGTTCAGGGATCATCATCAGTAATAGATAAAGAAAAATTTGAAAAAAAAGTAGATGGACTATACCTTTCTAGTTGCCTTCTTTCTCGAACCAATCTTCTCAAAGTTGGAGTTTGTGGCTCTTCATCTTCTAATTCATGTTCTGTTATAGATTCTGCTTCTTCCTCCTTTAGCTCAAAATATATCTTCTCATATTCCTTTGGTAGGAATTCATGTTTAATAACATATTTCACCTCTATAAAAACTCATACACAACTTTCCTTTTTTCTGGGTTCCAAATCTTATAACTTTTTAAACCATCCTTATACTTGATAAAGATGCACCTTTCATGTTTACTATCCAACTCGGTTCTTTTCTCCTTTGGAATGTGCACATATGCATCACAGTCAATTACCCTCAGATGTGAAAGATATGGTTTCTTACCAGTCCATACCTCATGTGGACTCTTATCCTCCAATGTTGATGAAGGTGATATATTAAACAAGTAACATGCAATCACCACCACCTCTACCTAGAATTCTTGTCCTAACTCGATACAACTGAGCATGCTTCTTTCCATTTCCATTAATGGCCTGTTCATTCTTTCTACAACTCTATTTTGTTGAGGTGTGTATGGAGTAATATTATGTCATGCTATACCACACTTCTTACAAAACTCTTCAAATTCCTTCTTGCAAAACTCTCCACCATTCTCTGTCCTCGGAACCTTTATCTTCTTCTTTGTCTAGTTTTCAACCAAAGCCTTAAATTCTTTAAACTTGTCAAAGACTTCAAATTTCTTCCTAAGGAAATATATCCATGTATTCCTTGATAAGTCATCTATAAATGATACATATTACATAGACTTAACTAGTGATGGAATCGACACCACCCAAACAAATCACTCTGCACAAGCTTTAATATCCATGTCGTCATCTTAGCACCAGAAAGGAAACTCACCCTATTTTGTTTCCCATATACACAATGTTCATAGAAATAAAAATCTAGAGAGAAATTATACACGCCTTATACCATATCATTACCATGAAGTATTCGAAGGCCCTTATATTCAATATGTACAATCTTTTGATGCCATAGCATGGTCTTTTCTCCATAGCCCACAAGGTTTTCTGCTCCACTTTCAACAACCATAGAACTGTTTCACCCATCAATAACAGTGCTACCCATAATCTTGTACAAAGTTCCAATCCGAACTCCATGCATCAATATTAGTGCTCCCTGAACCATCTTGTAGGTATCCTTCTCGAACACTGTTTTTACACATGCATCATCCATCTTGCTTACAAAAATCAGATTTTTGGCCAATCTAGGAATATGAAGAACACCAGAAAGTGTTCTAATCCTTCCACCTTGAAAATTCAGCTTGAATTTTCCACATTTGATGATTCTAACCTTCCTATCATCCCCTAAGAATACATCACCACCATCATATTTCTCGTACTCACGGAACCACTCCCTATGGGGAGTGAAGTGAAAGGATCCAACTAAGTCAATCAACCATGCCTCGTGATCTACATGTGTACTTGAATAAGAAGCCAAGTACAGATCCCCACCTTCATTTGAGGTGGTTTTCACCTCCACAGAAGGAGAATCATCATATCCCTTTCCTTTCTCAAGAGATTTAGATCTACAATCCTTTTTGAAGTGTCATCCCTTTCTGCATTTATAGAACACCTTTACAGATTTAGATCTCCCTCTAGATTTATATCTCCCAATCGAGGACTTATTTTTTAATGTTCTAGGACCATCCTCGTACAGACAAGGCATCTCCATTTTGGCTCTCCATATTTTTCCGTCTCATTTCTTTTAACAACAAGGATGAGACAATTTCATCAAACTTCAAGGTAGTTGTATTGCTACCTATGACAACAACTAGACTATCCCACGAATCTGGTAGAGAACACAACAAAATGATGCACTTATCTTCATCTAAAATTATAATATCAATAGATAAAAACTGTCTTACCAAAGTTTTAAAGGCGTTTATATGCCCTGTCAGTGAGTCTCCATCCTTCATCCTCAGGTTATGCAACTTTTTCCATAGGAACAATTTTTTCACTGGAGATTTATATTGGTGCAAAGTCACTAACTTGTCCCACAAAGCCTTCATCGTAGTTTCCCTTGATACATTCAAAAATAATAAATCTGATATGCACAAATTTATTGTGCTCTTTTCTTTCCGATCCAACTTCGCCCAATCTTTATCTGACATTTTCGTTGGTTTAGTACCTAGATCTACTGTGATCCACTAATATTTATCCACCAAAAAATCCTCCATATTGAGCTTCCAAAACCCAAAAATCTAACCATTAAATTTATCGATATCTATGTTTCCAGTGCTCATCATCTTCTTTCACCACAAGAATCGATCCCGCAAATATCCCACTGAACAAGGTCTACCCCAAGCCCGCGAAAAACCCCTTAGCAAAAAAGTCATCCCCTTGAATTCAAAATTGATTTGATACCAAATGTAGGTTTTAATCCTACACAAAAATTACCTACAAAAAAATTCTTAAAACAAAAAATATACAGTGGCAAGAACATAAAACATAAAACAGATATACATTGATATTTTCCCCTGGATCCCAAAAGCGAGATTACCAGATTGATTTTCATTATATTCCTTTCAATGTTACATATATATACTTTCCAAAGCATTCATAAACCCCAATCCATTAACCCTGGATTAGAACATAATCATAGTTCCCTTGACTGGATCTACAAAATACCATGGACAGAAAACCATCATGCCCAAAACCATGTGAAAAAACCATGCAGAAAACTAGAGGTAGGTCTGCCCAACTAATATAGGGTCAAAAACAAATTCCCTAGGGCATTGCCCCCTTGCAAACCCCCAGACAGGGGGCGTTGCGCTCCCCCTTGTGACGCCCCTGTTGCGCTCGACGCAACGAACATGGGGGACTTTCGGCCCCTATGGCCCCCCACGCATACAACTAGTTGTGGAAATAATATTACACATGTCCAACATGTAAATTTCAATTCTTAATAAATAAAAAAGTATTTAAACATTGGAATTAGTAAGATATAGATTTATAAACAATATTTGAATACTTGATTTTTGAATATTAAGATATTTGAATGTATAGAAACATGTATAATGAAGTGAATTAGTCCATATAATCAATTTTATAGTTGAAAATGAAATTCAATGTCAATAAATCATAATAGAGAATCAAACATGAAATATATTAGTCCATCTCTCAAAGGGTAGAAGAGCAAACAATTATTTTTAGAAAACAATAAACAAATCAATATCACTATGCATTTTAGTACATAGTAAAAAATGGTATGAAAATGATTTTAAATATAAAGTAGAAGAGATGAAACAATAGTGACACATTTGAAAATGTATGAGAACAAATTTATTTAAAGCCTTAAAGCCTAAGGCATGATATCCATAGGAAGTAGTGGTATGCTAGCAATAGAATTTGTATTCAAAACAAGTGAGAAGACATTTCCACTTTCAATAAGAGTATTGCAATGTTCAAGTGATTGTAGACAAAACATAAATTTCTATAACATGGACACATTAGTAGCAATTTTTCAGGCATAAAAGTCAATTATCAAATCATGCAATTTGAATGTTGCTCCCATGTAATTTAATATCAACACTTTCCTATCAAATATTTGAAAAGGGACATACCTAGGGAATTTATTATTAATATAAGTAGAAATGACATGCAACAAAACCCATCTAAATCCCAATCATCTTCAAAATACTCGAGGCTTCATTCATTATAGGGTTGGCCAAATTGAAGATTGTCAACTTCCTAAAGCAACCAAACAGAGGTGAAACCATCATTGATGAAGATGGTTCTTGTATAATGCAAATTACACACATCATATGTTCATGATAGGAACAAATGAATAACCTCATACATTTTAAAAAACATCTATCCAATAGATAGTGTACTCATACATAGGGTGATCATCGTAATTTTATTCTAAATACAACCAATAAATTTTTCCTTTATAGAATATGGTCTCCTTTGGGGGATTTATGTCATCATAAAAAAAATTTGTCCTCCACGGTCCATACCAATGCTACTACAAATGTAAAAATATGATTACATGTTTTCATATATATGTTCCAAGAAAACATAATCATGTTTTCATGAACTAAATTTGTTAATAGATAAAATAAGACTTACTCTCCAAAATATATAGATCCAATATTTCTAAATCCCTTTCTTAAATGATTCACTACAAAATAATTCTTTGAATCAAAGAAGGTCATAGGTGGATACAACATAATCATTAATTCAATTGTACACTCAATTATGTATCTTGAATCGATAAAAAAGAAAAAGAAAAGAAATGTTGCCTTTATTATTAATGTAGAATCCAATAAAGAAATTCTCTTTAGAATGGATAGGCAAGCCAAAAATCCAAATTCTTCAATAGCACATCGATTATATTGAGTTGGAAACAAAGGTTTTGCAAAACATCATTCCAATGTTTACAAACCATTTGAAATATTGTGAGCACTAACAAAGAAATCCAAACTGATATTGGCTCAATAATTTCAAATGGTAAAAAAGTTCAAATGCCTTGATCCATAAAGAAGCAAAATAAATTCGTGGAATCAAAATAAATTAACCATTATATAATGAAGACGAAAAATATTACCATTATAAAAAATAGTAAGAGATATAAAGTATAATCCATAAAATTGTTAAACATTATTTATGGTATTAAATGCATTAAACATTCTTTATAATTATTAAACATTAAAATTAAACATGTCTCCTAATAATATTAACAATAAAAATAACACTAAGCATTAACAATAACACTAAACATGTGTCATAAACATTAACATTAAAACACATAATAAGACAATATTAAAACTATTAATTATTAATATTGAAAACATTGACAACAATTAGAATTAACATTAAACATAAATATTAACACTAAACACTAACATCAACATTAAGCACGACATTAATATTAAACCTGCATCATAAATACATTAAACGGAAAATGTCTCATAAACACAATACAAATTATGCATAATGAAGATGTTTAACAATGAGAAATAATATTATTGAGAAAAAGCATAATTCATAAAAAAGTTAAAGAGTGTGAAGCATTAATCATGTCTTATTGGGAGAATATGAAGATATTAAAAAATATGAAGCATTGAACTATATAAATGAAAACATTATATAAAAATGGATGTTAAACCTATATAAAAGGTTTTAGTATAAAAATGGATTGGAATTAAAGTTTATATATAAAAGTTATTGGAATTAAGGTATTTATATTTGAATGTAAACTTATTAAGATATATTTTTTTTGATTAATTATGGTTATAGTTTATTTTATTTTTAATTTTTTATTTAATAATTATATTAAATTATACAACAAAATATTAAAATAATATTAAATTGAAATTGAATAAAAAATATAATATTAATATAATAAAGGAAAAACCTTGTGAGATAATTGTATGAAAGCTTGGAACAATAAAGTAGCATGGACACTTAATATTATTATTAAAAGTATAGTATTAGTATAAAGAAAAAAAACATATTATTAATATAAAAGAAATTATAATTATTATGTTGTTTTTATATATTAATATTATGTTTTATTTTATATGATTTATATGAATTTTTTAATATAAATATTAATATGAAAAAGAAAAAATAAAATTTATTTTAAAGTGTTAATTTTGTTGTTGTTGTTATTTTAGTGTTTTATTGATCAATTAAGAGACAATATATACATTATAGAGGTTTTTGTTGTGGTTTGTCATTAGGGAAATCAGATTAGCACTAAAACAATAGTTTGTTAGTCAAAATTTTGACATGAAGCTAAAAAAACTTATGATTACACCTATCTTAACATATATATTAATACTAGCATGTCAATGCTTAAGCCTATATACATCAAAATGGAAGTTGTACGGCTTAGAGTGTAAGATAATCATATGTCACCATATCCAAGTAAAGAATATGTAGTAAACAAAAAGAGATGTCATTGAACAGGTTAAGTGGAAGTTGAAACATCAATTGGACCCTCTGGTATGCCAGGTGAAGCAAGGCCCTTGCCCTTGGTGAGGATAAGCAGAGCCCTTACCCTTGGTGAGGATGGCCTCAATTTAGGTTAACTGGAGAGCTGTGTCTCTGTGTTTGAGAGACATCTCCCATTCATCCACTTGAATGACACTAAGTTGAAGAGATATATTTTTTTTTATTTTCCTCTTGTCTCAAAGTGCTAATATTAATATTAACACTTTCACCTAAATTCTAATAAAAAAACATATTAAAAATAGAAAGCATGATAAAAAAGTGCTAATATTAATATTAACACTTTCACCTAAATTCTAATAAAAAACATATTAAAAATAGTGAGCATGTTATAAGAAAGTATGATAAAAATTTCATGACGATGTTAACATAAATATTAATATGAAAATTGATTGAAATATTATATTAGATATAGAAGTAATACTACATTTACAATTTTAAATAATAATAATAATAATAATATTATATTTATATTATTATCATTCAATTCGAAAGAAACATATTAATATAAAAGAGACTATGTTCAAATCCTCTCCTTTGTGATCTAGTTTATGGAGAGGAGGACAAACCATAGAACCCGAGAGGTTTACTAGTAGCTATGTTTCAAGTGGGCTATTGGGTTACTATGGGATATATATATATGCTCTCTTTTATATTAGTATTAATTGTTTATAAGATGTTAACATGTGTGTGTGAGAATTAATTTTGCATGACTTCAAAATTTTAAAATACATCAAATCAAATATCAAGGTCTCATAGTGATCAGTCTCAATCTACCTCAAGGGAAACCAAATCTATTGACTGATAACTTAAGATAAAGTATAAAAAAATAAAGTTAAGCATATGTTGCTGAAAAATACTAGAACTATTATGAGTTGAACTACATAAGGAAGGAAAATAACTGCTAAAGACATATCATGTAATAAAGAGTCCAAAGAAGCCATTCGAAGTAGGTCTTAGGAACTTGTTCCGATAGTAGCAGGAGATTTCAATTCCCACTGAAGATGACTTTCCATGTGAGGTAGCCAAGCATCCAAACTAGCCAAACAAGAGTGTTGATATCATTGCACCTGCTTGATGTCATTCAAGGAAGAGATGATATCATTATGGTCTTCATTCTTGTCTTTTAAGACCCAACGTAAAAGAATTTTCATCTTCTAATAGAAGGTGATGGAGTTCAAGTACTAGCTACATCTTCCCTTGGTATGACTAGGGTTATGTTGAAGTCTGGAAATGTCCTGGATGAACATGAGAGGATTTGCCAAATCAGAATCTCAATTAGACTCCTTTCTATTGAAATGAAAATCCTAACTAGTATTCTTGGGACCAGTTTACCCTTCACAAGATGATGCTCCAACCTATGGAGACTTGAACAAAGGACAAAAAATCAAAGACACTAAAATATATTGACAAAATGATCTAAATTGAAACTAATATAAATATTGCTAGATCTATCTAAGTGTATACAAGCATAGGCTTCATTTCTCATATATAATGGATAATGGAAAATAAGTAATACTTTCACTAATACATATTAGACAAAAAGCATACAATAAAATCTAAACTATGAGTAAAGAAAAGAAAGTCAAATAATTGAATTCACTTTTAAACTCAAATCATCCAAATTACATGTGTAAGGATCCATATTAAAACATAACATGTGCATGGAATGTAGAAGATAAATGAAAATTTAAAGATATAGATATAACAAAGGTCACTCTGAATTTTCTTACAAATTAATAGAATTCAATCATTAAGTTGAAATGAACCCACCAAAACTTTAAACATCCATGCATATATTAATAGCAATAGCAAAATATATATATATATATATATATATATATATAACAATTATCATATTTAAATCTATTAAAAATCATATATGCATAGGCAAAATGTTTATGGAAATTTTTCCTAGGCAAAAGGGGATGGATGCAACTATCAATATGACCAATGCAACGAGCACATGGATCTATATGGATAGTGTGATATCAGATAAAGATCAAAGAAAAGAACTAATAACCAATATGAGCACATGGATGAATATGGATAATGTGATATAAATTAAGATCAAAGCAAAGAACTAATAACTAATTGTTAAGATCACATCCGTTGTGTCATACACATTTAACAAAATATAATTCTACATACGATGATACAAGTCAAACTAACATTGATCGATAGCAAAAAGTAAATATTCCATATTGCAGCAAAGTATGAGAAAATTAGATCGACTTTATAGAAATAAAGAGCAATGTTACTAACGATAGCATTGCATAATCACTTCTTTTATACACAGATTGATCACTAGTCCAGCTGAAGGCAAAATAAAACTAGGACAACCAGGGAGGATGGAGATCCTGACGGTTGAGAAGTGTAGTTAAAGGGTCAGCTCTGTATATAGAGTAGGGTTACAGTGGTTTAATGGTTAAGAGTATGTGTTTTTTTCTAAAAAGTCATAAATTTAAAATTATGAAGATAGAATATGTATACCTTTGTAGATTTAGTCAAATCTTTGTGTAGAGATAAATTCTTTATCACACAAATAAAAATCTCATACACCAATTTAATGTCTAGCTTAATTATAACCTTAAAATTTAATAATAATAATAATAAATAAACTTCACCATAACACTAACAACGTACCATTCCTTAATCATTCCTAATCTAAAAAAAATCCTCCAAACTCTTTTTTTTATTATTATTATAATTTACCTCATGAGAATTATTCCACATGCGCCATCCACAAAAGATCCGAATGAATTAGTATGTGATATGTGGCAGCAAATTTTTTTTGAACAAGGATTGTGAGACGTCCGATGGTCGATGATTCGAGGCATGTGTTAGGTTTGGTCTCTACTCTAGAGGGCTCAATCTTACTGCTAAAATAACATGATTTTATAATAGTGTATACAACAATACAAATAACAGTTTATTATTTTCTGTGTTTTTTATTTTATATGATTTATATAATACATTATTTTTAATATAATTGATATGATGTATTATATATCATGTATATTAATATAATATATATGTTTTATTGTTTTGAATTATATATCTATATATGTTTACACTAATGTATTTAGTTTAATATTATTAAAATATTTATATATATATATATATATATATATATATATATATATATATATGAATTTAGTTACATAATATTCACAATATTATTATAATTTACAAACCGATGTTGTGGTTTATTAGAGAATATGTTTATACATTTTATTAATGAGTATTACTTTTCAATTTAGTTATGTGATAATTAAAGCATTTGATCATAAATTACATGCAAAACCCTATACAAAATATGGGGTGATGTGGCAACCGAGGATGCCACATTGCCATGATGTCAAGAGGGTGATGTGGCAACCGAGGGTGTCACATTGCCCTCTTGAGAGCAATATCATCATGCAAAGAAAGGGTAATAAACTAAAACCTAATGTAAGAAAAATTAATAACCTAGATGATGTTATTTTCAAACTTTATGTGCAAATTTAGCTAAACAAGAGTTGTCACAACACTGGAAAATAACGGTCGCATATAGTGGAGTAATGAAAATCTGAAAAGACAAACCAAAACAAAGCAAATATAGGAGTAAAATTTACATATAGGGTCCCCTTTTATTATCAAAAGAGGGGGCATATTTTAGCTACGGTAGTTCAAGAATCCAATTGGCTACCTCCTCCAGGATTTTGGAGTCAGAATACACTTGATGGTCATTAGTGGTGAGGGCTTCAAGCTGGCAGATTTCTTCACAAATGTTAGGAAGTGTAGCATAGTGAAATATGGTGACATCTTCTTAGGCCTGGGCTTGGGAACATGGTATTCCCTAACGACCTCTACCTTGAGCTCCTTCATGACTACACATACGTTGCTAGGACATTTTGCACCAATAAGGGAGAAACCAGTTAAGGTAATTAACCTCCAACAAACCAGGAGTAATATATTGGGGCTAAGAAAGCCAAAATTTATAGAATGTCAAGGGATATAGGGATTCTTGGAAACCCAAGAAAAAAATAAAATAAATACTAATAAACTGAAGGTGCAGATGAAACACTCCGAGAAGGGCCAGCTTCTCACTATGAAACACCAAAGTGTAGGACATGGAGCAATCCTAGAAAAATTAAGATGAGACCACCAAACTTACACCACAGCGACTCAAAACCATAGAAAAAAACAAAGGAAAACCCACTTTTCCAAAACCGATAAATTCACGAGATCTGGATGTAGGTTTACGCACTGATAGCTTCAACCTCCAACACCAATAGGCTTTGTAGAGTCATGTAAAATACAGTCATTGTGTGCCCAGAATCAAACTCTGGTCTGAAATCCGATATCCCAATTGAGAAACCATCTCCTCTAGACTCATAGGTTGAATCAGCTTGCATGTAAACACATGCCACTTCCACTTTAGTTCTAGAGGAAAGTGACCTCATCTCAGGAAAAGGTCGTGGATTATGCCATGGCTCTGCAATATTATCACCATAGAATAACCACTACAAAAAAACCGACAGAATAGTCCCACTAGTGGTAGGGAAGGAGTCGATGTACACCATAATTTTTAGAGAGCAGAGTCTCTCCTTAGAATACAATTGAAGAGAAGAAGGCTTAACATCATAATGAATGGAGAATCAATAGGCCGCATGTGTTATGCATGGGGTGGGTTTCCCATGCCACCACCGCCCCCCTCCCCCCTCTCTTAAATTTTGTGGGAGGTGTCCCCCGCCGCCCCCCCAACCCCCATCACCACATTGGGACATTGCCCAATTGAGGGAGTCTAACATTAATATTAATATAAACTGACAATAAAATAAAAAAATTACATGAAGGCATTAATATTAATATTAATAAAATACAACATCATAATAGTTGATTTAAAATATTATTATTAATACTGATAGGGTTATTCTAGATGTATATTAGTGGCAATGTGCTAGGCAGTCTAGGTTCCTGTGGGATATGTAGAGGAGATAGGCCATGGAACCCTAGAGGTTTACTATTAGTTACGTTTTAGGTGGGATTCTTGGTTCCTCTAGGAAACAAAAAAAAATGTTGATGAGGTTTGAACCAATGGTGGAAAGAAATGATTTTTTTACCATTGGGAAAGGTTCAATTCCCATGAGGGCTTCCCTGGAGCCTTGGGGCACCTTGAGGCAATGGTTGAACATGTGGTTACACCTAGAGACCATATTAAATGGTTTCATGACCTATGCATACATAATTGGATCAAATCCTACACCCAAGTGGTTTGATGAACAATTGGTTTCCTCAACTCATGCATTGAACTCTCATGAGACAAGTTGTAATTGGCCTATTTGTGGAATTTATGAAATAGTTGTAGTGGAAACCAATCTTTTGAAGTTACCAATTATCTAGAAATTCTTGTTATGGTTAAAAAAATGATATGAAAAGAGAATAAAATCAAAAGTTTTGAAATATGAAATAAGTTTTGAAATACAAAAATTTCATAAGATATGAAAATTGAGTGAAAGGGTTAACATTAGTATTAATATGAAAGTGAGTAAGATACAAAAATAAAAACCTTTGAAACATGAAAATTGTATGAAAGTGTTAACATTAATAATAATATGAAACTAAAATTAATATTAAATACTCTAATTTAATAATATGTTGACTTTTATATGATATTAATTGTGTAAGGCTTTAACAAAAAAATTTGGGTATATTAACACCCACAGAGATTTAAAGCAGTGGTCTTTTCACAAGAAGTGGCTTAATAATGCACCCATTCATTGTCAATCCAAATCCCCATGACATGTAAAGGTGTTGACATTAATATTTTTTTATGGGGTGAACACCCACAGGGGATTTGAACCAATAACCGTTTTAGATGGAGTTCCTTAACAATACATCCATTCACCATCAATCGAAAGCTTCGTGGGAAATTCGTTAACATTTATATTAATATAAAAAGACAATTTAATAAAAAAATAGAATTAAAGTGTCAATAATAATATTAAATACATCATTGTTAGATGTACCATGTGTTTGTTTAAAAAGGGAAGGGGGTTGAACTTTGGTGGTTAGTGTTTGATGTTGGATCAGGCCGTTAGTTTCCAAGGAAACGCAAAGTCAGGGTTGCGGGGTTACTGGTAATTTGTGAGGTCATTATGGGAATAGACACAAGGAGCGGGTGGGTTTTTTTTTACCATTTAAGGGTTTTTTTACATTAAAAATTTTACTGGCTGGAGAGAGTTCAGATAAAAACAAATTCTGAAGTTGTTTTCGATGGATTTGTGGGTTATGACACATAGAGCCCTGTCAAAGGGTCAATATTTCCCTCTACGACAAATTTTGGGGTTTCTCGAGCTAAGGGGGAACGATACCATGGTCCATGATAGAACCCCAAGCCACAGGTGGGGGACTGTGACAATTTAGGGTTGCATTTCGTTGACCACCTGGTGGAAGTGGCATTGAATCCCACTAGAAAAGAAGTGGCTTTCAATGAATATAGAAATGTGGTTTCTCCTTCTGTTGGCTTTCCAAAAATACTACTGAATTCTAAGGAGTAGGGGAGAGGTTGTGAAAGTGAAAAGGATGCCCAGGGAAATCAATTTTTAATCTCGTAGGCATTTGGATCTCTCGATTCAGCAAGAGGAGGCAACCTTGCAGATAACTTTGGCCCAAGGAGTATGTGTGGGGATATAAGTAATAAAGGTCAGGAATCAATCTTGGTTGGAGAGTGTAAAATTCTGGGAGCTCTACAAAACCAGGTCACCACAGAGACCCCTCAATTTTTTGGATGGATTTATCAAGTTAGGGGCATTCCCGCATCTATCAGTGAAGGTCTTGGAGTGGTCATTCCATGGAAAGTTACCACCTATGAAAAGGAAACTATGGGGAAGGAATCAATAGTGGGCAAGGTAAGAGAAGAAGCATTCAGTCTTGCATAGGGTAACACCAAGAAACAAAAGGCGAAGAAGAAAGTAAAGGTACTGAAAAGTGCATCCAGGTCGATACAATACCATATTTGTGTAGGTGAAGATGTGGAGATGGAACATGTAGCAGATACCGCCCGAAAAATACATAGGAGGGGTGTGAAGGAGGGATTTTAGTGTGGAAACTTCGGGAGCCTAGAGAGACAAAAAATTTAATCCAAGGGTTTCGGCGCCCCAGAAGTGATAAGGTTGTTGAAGGGATTGATACAGTTAATCTTCTAAAGACAGGACAATCTGAATCTAGTAGCTAAAAATATATGACTCTATTCATGGTTTTGGATACCACCATCATAGAGGGTGTCTCCTCAATGTGAAGTCCCAATTAGACCTCACACCATTTGGAGTAGGATCCCCATCAAGAGTATCATCCCAACCCCCACAACTCTAAGGTTTCCCTTGGTTGAAATGGATAACATAATATATTATGCACATAACCTTTAAATAAACAAGTTGACGTTGTGAGACATCAATTACAATATGTAAAATGAGGTCTTCACAAGAGGGGAGATAAGGGTAAGTCTCTAGAAGGGAAGTAATAGTATTATCCTAAGATAGGCATATGAGAGCAAGGAAAGATTCGTTAATTATCTAGCAAAGTAGTTCACATAGACACAATGATCATTAAAGAAAATACAACACATATTCAATAAGATAAGTACCAAAGCCAATGAAGTAGTTCAATTTCCTTAGTAGGCATGAACATAACATATACTGCAAACATCTAAATAATAGTATTACAAAATTCATGATACACGCATGAAAATGTGTTGGCTCAATGAGCTTCAATTATTAAGTGAAGATACAAGTACATTGTTACAATGGCGAACCACTAGCTCTAATAGTGGAACATTAAGTCACTTGTTTCTTCTACGAAGAATAATCTTCTCTCCTATGCCAAGTTAGAGAAGCGAAGGAGAGCTATCCAAATTCTAAACCTCCAAAAGCCTTTTGGTGAGGTTTCTTTTATAACAATAGGAATGGCCTTTCATATGTCCATGACTCTTGAATTACCCTCATGACTCTTAGACATAAAAATGACCTTTGAACTTTTATAAGACTCTTTTGTCCACATGTGACTTTACATATTCCATATGTGACTCTTATATTTTGACACATTTAAATTTTGTCATTTTTTTAGAATACAATAATTATATCCACAAATAGTTGTGGCAAGACACATTGACACATATGACATTGTGATGACACTTTTATAGGCCATGAATTGGAATTGATGACATGGAACTTCATGATGATGTGGCAATGTAAAGCTTCTGTCTTTTCTACTATGCCTTTGATTTTTTCATGATATATTTGATTAATACTTCATATTCACCCTCCAAAGGGTCGTGGATCATCATCAGGATCTTCTAAGTCTTCATGAAATATCTTCAATCTATCTTGTTTCAGGATCTCTCCATGTCTCCATGATGGTTCTTCTTTGTGCTTCTTCTGTGGAAGTGATTATTAGTTCCTCCTCCTTGACATCCTCCTTGAGCATCACTTTGCCATGTTGAGCTAGTACACCTTCCAATGAATATCACTCATTACAAGGAAAAATATATCTTGAAATCATCTATTTTATCCACACTTTTCTCATGGAAGAAGTTGCTTATGATAGGAATGTGCAAAGATTGTAAGGAAAGGCTTGATGAATATGGCACGGTTAAGCTCAACAATGGCTAAGGGAAGGCACCACTTCTCACCAGAACTAGGCCATGCGCTATGAGGAGGGGCTTTATCCAAGTGGATATTGGTGGCCACTCACCTATTCCACTTGGAGCCCCACCATTTTTTCTTTCATTTTTTTAGTTTCCTTAATTGTAGCACAATTTACTATTTTTGGCAGTTTTTCGGGTCCTGAACTTTTGAAGCCATTTTGAGACCCTAAATGATGTTTTTTGGGCATCAAACCTCTGTTCAAAACTTAATATTTTCTGTCAAAAATTTTAGGCCTCGAATATATATATTTCTAAACGATGTATCATGTGCGTCAAATGGAGATAGTGTTCCAAAGTTATGACCCTGGGAAATTGATGTACCAATTTACCCTGACGGGGCCCATATTCTGGCATTTCATCTCCTAGGGTTAGGTTTTTGGATGTTTAGGGTTTTCCATTGTTTCTCAATAATATATAGGCCTTAGAGCCTCATTGTAACACAAATTTCAAAGGCATGTAGCCGCTACATCTCTTCTCGGAGATAAGCTACCAACGCCCTAGCTAGTTTATTTTCCATTTTATCTATAAACAAATTTCAGTTATTCGATATTAATGAAATGAAGTGTTATTTCCATTGCATGTTTGTATTTATGGTTATATGTGTATTCTATTGCATTCCTACGTAAATTCAAATCAGTGGTATCAGAGCGGTTTGCTCTTTCTCGATCTTTCTTTGCATGTCCCCAATGAGGTCAGGGTATAAGGAGTTAGGGCTCGATCTGGTTGAACCTTTGCAAGATCATCTTCGAAAACCCTGAAGGCTGCCCATGGGGGACGAAAAGAAATACGACGGAGCAGGAGATCCTATCAAAAAATTTCTCGAGGAGGCCCTTAAAAAACAAAAGAACGCGATGATGGATAACTTCGCTCATATCCTTCAACGACACCCCACTGGCAGAGCATATGCATCCAATAGCCACTCTAGAGGTGAAACCCCTTTTAAGGTACAAGTAAACTTTGAAATTCCCATATTTGGCGGAAAATTATATGCAAACACCATATATATATGGTTGAATCTATTATAAGTATATTTCTCGGTTCATGACTTTTCCGACTGGGAGAAGATTATTTTTTCACTGCTTAAAGCCTCCCCCCATGTCAAGGATATGTGGGAAACCTAATGTGAGAAAAAGGATGAGGGGGAACCCTCTCTCTTCTTGGTCATACCCCCTTGGAATTATTTTCGAGATGCCATCAGGGAACAATATTATCCTATGGGGTGCTATGAGGACAAGTACATACAATGGACTACGTTGCGGCAACAAAGGGATCGGGATGTGCATGAGCTAACGAATTTGTTCCATACCCTACGCACAAAGTTCGGTACCAAATATTCGGAGAAACATTTGGTGTTGAAGTACCATAGTTGTCTTCGCAGATACATTCAGGAGGAAATGGAGTTCCTCAACATCTCCTCACTTGGTACGACATACCGGTATGCTTCCAAGATTGAGCAGAAATTTAAAAAGAAGAAACGAGAATTTGGATTTGTGAATAAAAAGAAAACAAAAGGTGCCCCAAAATATCAGAACAAAGGACAAAGCCAAGGCATGGTGGCCCAAGACAACCTACCAAAGCCACAAGTAAAGAATAACACCGTGAATCCGAAGGAGGACATGGGAAAGTGGTGTGAGTTCCATAAGAGCTCCACTCACAACACAAGTGAGTGTCAGGCCAAGTAGTCACTGGTAGCCCAGATGAAGGCTTCTGAATCAGATGCATGCTCCGACACTGAATCAGAACCTGAGAAGGGGAATGACAAAGGGATGTAGATTATCAATGCGGAGCCCAATTCCACCATTTCCACCACAAAGATCCAAAATGAGGAACTAGAAGATCCAAAGGAGGAGGAGCATCTCTTCCACTCCCAGATGTGGGTAAAGGGTTCCCCGTTACATTTAATTATTGACAGTGGGTTCCAAAAGAATGTCATTTTAGCAGAGGTCATGAGGCGATTGGGATTGCCGACCACAACACACCCACAACCGTACACCATCAGGTGGTTTCACCAAGGATAGTATCTCCGCGTCAACCAATAGTGTCGCCTTCCCTACAACATCAAGCCCTTCACCGATGAGGTATTATGCGACATTTCTCCTCTTGATGTTTGTGATGTATTATTAGGCCAAGCATACTTGTGGAAGCGACATGATGTGTATGAGTCTCAGCCTTGCGTTATTATTTTTACTTTGGAAAATAAGTTGTACAGGATACCAGAGGTACCACCATCTACCGCTATCTCTTTGGTTATTGCAAAACAATGCAGTAAGCTCATTTCCAAAACCAGGAAAATATTTTCCTGATGATCTACCATCAGGGAAAGAAGAAGACTATGACCATGACCTCTAGATAGGGATCATCCACATGACAACAACAAATGGACAAGGTCGTGGAGGAGTACAGGGACATCTTCACCTCACCCGCAGGGGTGCCTCTGCAGTGTCAAGTCAAACACCCCATCGATCTAACCCCAAGTGCACCACTTCCCAATGAACTGATCTATCGACGTTATGTTTTGGAGAATGATGAAATCAAGGGGCAGATTCAGGAGATGCTGTAGAAAGGACACATCCGACCAAGTTCATCACCCTGTGCGAGCCCGATCATGTTGGTCAAAAGAAGGATGGGACTTGGAGACTCTGTATTGACTATCGAGCACTGAACGAGATCACTATCCATAATAGGTACCTGATCCCACGGATTGATGACTGTCTAGACCAACTCAAAGGGGAAAATCGACTTGAAGTCCAGGTATCACCAGGTACCAATCGAACTGCCCGATGTGTGGAAGATTGCCTTCAAAGCCAAGGAGGGCCTTTTCAAATGGCTGGTCATGCCTTTTGGGTTAAAAAATGCTCCTACAACCTTCATGAGGCTGATAGATGAAATATTGTGGCCATTCACCAACTCATTTTTAGTAGTGTACTTGGAATACATCCTGATATTCAGCCAAAATTGGGAAGAGCACCTCCACCACATTCGACAGGTCCTCCAAACACTGCAGAAACACAAGTTGTGTGTCAATTGGAGAAGTGAACTTTTGGCATGAACTAGGTTCAGTATCTGGGATACATTATTGATGAGCCAAGGGTGCATGTGGATCCAACTAAGATCCAAGTCATTTGGGATTGGCCAGCCCAAACCACTCTAACATAGCTTTGTAGCTTTCTGGGTCTTGCTAATTTCTACCGCAGTTTCGTGTTCGGATTCTCTCATATCACTTGGCCCTTGAGTCAAGTCACCAAGGGAGGAACGAAAGAAAATTTATTCTGGTCAGAATATCAACAGAAGGTGTTTGTAGAATTGAAACATCGCCTTTGCTTTGCCCTAGTGCTCACATTACCAGACTTGCAACAACCATTTGAGATCCATACAGATGCCTTTGACTATGCTATTGGGGCAGTTATTACTCAACAGGGGCATCCAGTGGCATATCACAGTGAGACACTGTCCAAAAGTATCCCACTTATGACCAAGAGATGTATTCCATTGTGCAGGCTTGTCGACAATGGAAGCATTACATTTTGGGGAAGGAAACAATCATCCACACAGACCACCAAACCCTTCAGTTCATACATACGCAAGGGAAGTTGTAGAAGGATTGCCATCAAAAGTGGTCCACATATCTGCAATAGTTTCACTTGAACATCAAGTACAAGAAGGCCAGCACCAGTAATATTGCAGACTACCTCAGTAAACCACCGATCATGGTGATAACAATCGTGCTCAACTCTTGTGGGTACAAGACTTTTGATTGGCTGCTTCTCTACAAGATCAATCCATAATTCGGCTACACATACAAGATGCCCTTGGAGGGTAACTGAGTTCCAAATTTTCACCTCTAGGATGCACTGTTATGTCACCTGAGACACCTTTTTGTTCCTTCAAGCAAGCGTGCCAAGATGATTTGGGAAGTGTGCTACAGTTGGGTTGCTAGGCATTTCGGGGTTGAGCAAACAATGGCAGTAATGCAGAAGTATTTCTATTGGCCAAACCTTCGACAAGATTTCAGGAAGTACGTCAGATCCTGCACTACCTACATCATTTCTAAACTGACCATCAAGAAGAAATGCCTCTATACTCTGCTGCCTACCCCTGGGCGACCTTGGGAATCCATATCCATGTATTACATGTAGGGCCTTCCTTCTACTAATCATGGTAACGACTTTGTTTTCATGGTTGTTGACAGATTCTCGAAGATGGCCATTTTGGTGGTCTGCAAGAAGAATATCACAGTAGAAGCCATTGCTAAACTCTTCTTTGAATGAGTGTGGGTACACTTTTGGATCCCACAGTCTGTCATCTCATATCAGTACAATAGGTTCCTTGGTACATTTTGGTCCAACCTATGGTCAATGCTGGACACCAAGCTCACCAAGTCCACATTTTTCCATCCCCAAATTGATGGCCAGACAGAGGTCATCAACAAGATTATCGTACACATTCTGTGCATGTACAACTCAAAGAATCCACGCAAATGGGATAAGATCCTCCCCTATGTACAACATAGCTATAATCGGGCCCTCCATAGCTCAACCGACCACAACCCCTTTGAGGTGGGCTTGGGATTCCAACCACTATGTCCCATTGACGTAGCCATGCCATTTGCAGCTACTTAGGCTGATTCGATTCATGTCCAATCTGAAGCTGCCAAGGTGAAAAGCTTTATTGAGAGAATTCAACACATTCTCCAACAGGTTCATGACATATTGGACAAAGCCAATTCTAAGTACAAGAAACGACATAATCAACGTCAGGTGCAATACAACTTCCAGGTGGGTGAAAAAGTGTGGCTACATTTGCAGAAGGAGTGCCTCGTTGGACCCCACCTCAAGCTTTGCCTGCTCTGATATGGGCCATACACCATCACCAAGGCTATAGGGAACAATTCCTTTGAGATCAGTACTCCACCATTCCTTGGTTTGCACCCAGTGTTCAATGTCGACCACCTTAGGCCCTACTTGCCACCTCTACTAGAAACATCCAACAAGGCAGAACAACTCACACCAACAGAGTTAAACACAGACTGCATGGAACAATCCACAACTGACCATATTATGGACACACAGATCAAGAACACTCGCTAGTAGAGGATCCAACTATATTGAGTTGTCAAAGCAAGCCAACTCCTTCACCAGGGCAAGTGGCTCATCACGGACCAAGTTCAACGAAATTTTCCTCAACTCATGGAGAAACTCAAAGAAATGGACACCATTTCTTCCTAAGGGGATAGGAATTATTTGGGTAGATATTGTTCACTTGGACCCCCACCATTATTTCTTTCAGTTTTTCAGTTTTGTTGATTGTAGCACAATTTACTATTTTTGGCAGGTTTTCGGGTCTTGAACTTCGCGAGTTTTTTTGAGGCCATAAACGACGTTTTTTGGGCATCAAACCTCCATTATTAACTTCATATTTTTTTGTCAGAATTTGTATTCCTCGGATAGATATTTCTAACGATGTATCATGTGCATCAAACAGAGATAGTATTCCAAAGTTACGACCCCGTGAAATTGATGTACCAATTTACCCCAATGGGGCCCATGTTCTGGTGTTTCATGTCTTTTGGATGTTTATGGTTTTCCATTGTTTCTCAATAATATATAGGCCTTTGAGCCTCATTTTAACACAGAGTTCAGAGGAATGTAGCCGCCACATCTATTCTTAGAGATAAGATACCAGCGCCCTAGCTAGTTTATTTCCATTTTGTCTGTAAACAAATTTCATTTATTTTATATTAATGAAATGAAGTGTTATTTTCACTGCATTTCTGTATTTATGGTTATATGTGTAATCCTTTTCATTCCTCCATAAATTCGAATCAGGGCTATTCAGGTTCCAACAAAGTGAGAAAGTAAAAAAGGAAGTGTGATGAGCTTATTGACTGAAACTATGCCATGTGATAGGCTCAAGGGAGAAGGAGATAGTAAGAGTGCATTTGAGGGTCATAATGACTGAGGGAGGCCTTAAATATGGACTATAAATGCACCATGTGCTAAGGAGTAAGGGCGTGACTCAGTGATTGTGCAATGAGGGAGTCTAGTGGACAATGGTTGATGTTTTATTGACTAAAATTTCACAATGTGCTACAACTGAGAGGCAAGATTAAGGGAGGGAAAAATTTTCTTCAGTAGTGATTATCCGTCCACTATAAATGTGCCCTGTGCCAAGGGAGACTGGAAGAGAAAGTCTTGGTTGCAGGGAGAGATTGCAATCAGCAGTGGGAGTCAAACAAGGCAAGAAACTATGCCATGCATTGGGCTTAAGGGCAAGATTTTATGTTAGTGAAATTTTCTTCCGTAGAGGCTTATTGTCTAACATAAATGCACCCTACACTCTATGCTAGCACAATTTTCTTTTTTAGTGGCTAATTGTCCACTAGAAATGTGCCCTTTGGTCAGGAAGGCTCACTAGAAGAGGAAATTATGTAGTTGGATACAACAACTAGTAGTACTCAAGTCACTTTTCACAGGGAGAGGTTTAATGCACTATGAGAGGGAATATACCTTGTATGGCACAATTTTATTTTGCATAGGGCCACTAGAAATTCTCCATCCACTATACAAGGCAGGATTTCTCAAAACTCAATGTAGTGAGTCAGTGTATGCAACAAGGGTTAGGTGACTATGCTTTGAAAGTTCTGAATGTGAAACCATAGGAGATGACATTAAGAAAGACTTAGTGCACAAGTGTAGGGTCATGAATATGTAGTTCTCATCACCTAGTGAAATATTGAAGCTTTCATAACTTTCACTAGGTAGTAGGACCAAGAAAAGCTCCAAAATTGATAAGTGTGGGACCAATAGCGTGAGAAAGGGAAAAGCATCTGAGAAAGGATCATGGCATGGATCACACAGATAAATTCCATAAATAAAATATAGAATAATTCATAGGACTCATTAACAAAAATCACACCTTGAAAAGACAAAAAATAGACACTTAATTCTAAGTGTGACAGTAAAACACCACATTGTGACACTTAGAATACAAGTTGCGACATAAAGGTCGACTGTGGCCAGAAAGTGTGATAAGTTGTAGGAACGTGTCTAGCATGTATTAAAATGATATGTAGGGCCATATATTGTATAATAGTATGCTAGAGCTGCCTCTAATGATGTACAAAGGTGTGACACATACATGAGCGAAAATAGTTAGAAGCGACACTTGCGACCGTAAGAAAAAAGTGAAAATGACACTTTCAAAATCTAAAGAAATTGAAAGTGGCACACTCCAAAGTGAAGATAAATTTACAATGCCATTTTTTAAAGTGAAAGCAAGAAAAAAAATAGTTTTGAACATGAAAGCGACACTTATGAAATCAAGGGTGCACAGAAGCGACAGTTGGGAAAACTCACCAAAATAGAAGTAAAATTGCAACCGAAGTGAGAAAGACTATCAACGAAGAGTGTGCACTAACTCTAGACATGGGTTTTGTAGTACACTATCATTTTGGATTAAATATCCACTATGAATAGTGGTTTTTCAAGTCTTACTTTCAAGAGTTGTGCAATTCCTATCTAAGCTTGCAAAAAAAGATGTGTGTTTGCGAATTCATTGAGCATGTGTGAGCACGTAACCTTGACACTTAGAGTCTAAGAAGAAGACTTAAACACTTAACAAAGAATCAACTAACCATGAAGTGACTCTGGGGCGACATATTGCAAGAACCTCAATAAGCTCCAAAATTCAAGTGTAGAATTTTTTTTGGAGGGTGTTGATCACAACGTCAACAAGTTCATATACTGTACCCCAGTCGCCTTCAAATATTGGACACCCCTCTTGGATGCCTGCAGGGAAAGAATTAATGTGATGCCCTATTAGGTTTGAATTATAGGTCTTTCAATGCATATGTGGAACCATCAGAGTTTCATGAATATTTGGAATACCATAGGGAATTTCTTGGGGGAAAATTACTCTTTCAAGGAGACGAAGGACTCGCTAGTGGAAACAATATTGGTTAGCCTACATAAGAGGTCAAATTTATACTAGACTATTAATATTAGAAAGGATGCAGAGTGGTTGTGGATCTAGATTACAAGGGGATTCCATATATTTTCAATATATGCTATGAATATGGTCATATATCTTGAAATTGTTCACTTCCTTTTAACCCTAAACAATTTCAACCCAAGCCAAGAAAAATGTAGAGGAATTTGAAGCAGTGGGGACCTCAGGTCCAAGTTCACAAACATAGATAGATACAAAGAAGGTCAAGGGATCATTGGTGATAATTGAGTGGACTTAGACTGAATCAGAGGATATTATGAAATATGTGGGGAGAAAGGAACAACGGGAAACTATGGAGGAAATTTTACATACAAATGATCAAGAGTAGAGGAAAACATTCAAAGAAGAATAATACATGCCAACATTCAACTTGAGGAAATCGTGCTTCAAAGGGTACATCTTGTCTCTTTATTTTCTTTTCCTATTTCATTTTTGGGGATGAGTTGGGATATTAAGAAAATTAATGACCAAAAGTTTGAGGCTATGCAAATCTTTGTTACCTCCCTATCTCTTCGGCAATTTGTCTATCCTTTGATGATTGATTTGAAGGTATACTCATCTCCATTTTTCACTGTGGACTCTAATTTTTCAAAGGGGGAATATATTAATAATATTATACACAATATTATTTTGACGCATATTCCCCTTGTATCGGTGGGATCCTTGGGTGGGCTAGGTCATCTTCAGGTTCCTTTTCATCTAGGGAAACTTAGGGGAAGGAAATCACACTTTTCGTTGGCACAAGCTCGAGTGAGAGAATAGTTAATTGTGGGTAAACAAACCTTAATTGATAGGGCCCTTATATATTTTAAGGCCCAATATGGGGTTACCTAATGAAATTTATTTCATTAAATTGCACAGGTTTAGTGAGTAACCAAAAAAACTTTCCTTCAAAATATTGATTTAGATAGGAAGTCAATATGTAATTTTCTTACAAGAAACATTAGGGGAGGGGGACCACATAATAACCTATTTGGAATGAACACTACCATTATGGAATTTTTTTGGTATGGATATTAGAGGGTGATCAGGTGGGGGGGGTATGGGCCTGGGCTAGGACACTCATAAGATACAATCTCATGATACATGGAGTGTTATTTCTGTTCATGGGATGGAGGATTTTTCGGTGGATCTAGGCACACATTTCACTTTTCTAAATATATATGGGTCGAATGAGGAGAGAATTAGTTTCTAGTCTGATCTGTTTCACAAGTCCGTGCTAAAGAGGGAAAATTTAATCTTGGGAAGGGATCTCATTTTTTCTATTTGACTGACTAAGTCTTTGGGAGAGAGAGTTAGACCTGACACACACTCTGATTTCTTCTCTCATAATTTATGCCTAGAGAAGGGAGATGAAAATACCAAATTATTTTAGGCATATGCAAGAGTCAGAAGATATATAACACTATCTGGAAAATTAAAGACCATCTAGGAATAGAGGTAGAAAATTTTGATGGTATGGATACTTTGGGAAGAGACCACTTTCAAAATATTCTTAAATCTCATGTTGGGAATCTATTGCAGAAGTCATAAGAGTGGAAAATTTCTTCTCATGGTTTGTGGAAGAGGAAGAAAATTGATCCCTCATCAAAGAGGTCTATGAATATGAGCTCATGTTTGTTCTTTCAAGTTTCCACAAGGACAAAATTCTAGGGCCTGATGGGTGGATTGTGGAATTTTTAATTGAGCTCTTTGAACAAATTAGAGATGACCTTCTAAAAGTAGTAAATGAATCCAAGGAGGAGGGTAGAATTCTTCCTACCTTCAACACAAATTTTATTTCAAAAATTCCTAAAGTGGATAATTCATCATCTTTCAAAGAGTTTCATCCCATATCTTTATTCAACTGCATGTATAAAATTATTTCCAAGGTGATAACCCAAAGGATAAAGCCCATTTTATCAAAGACCATATTCAATGACCAATTTGGGTTTTTGCAAGGAATGAAAATCCATGAGGCGATCGAGCTGGCACAAGAAGGATTTCACAACATAAAGACCAAGAAACTAAAAAGGGAAATAATCAAACTAGACCTATCCAAGGCATATGACCATGTCAGCTAGTTGTTTATTCACCTCTTGTTAACACATGTGGGGTTTTAGGTTCCTTTTATAAACTGGATCATGAGTTGTATGATGATTGAATCCTTTGTCTTCCTCATTAATGGAGCAACATCAACTTTATTTAGAGCTAAGAGGGGGATCATGCAAGCATGCCCCTTATCCCCCCTATTGTTCTTAATTGTTGTTGAAGGTCTCAATATAATGTTGAAGGAGGCTAGGTGAAGAGGAGACTTTAAATATGTAATTGTTTCTCATGATCTATCCATCTCTCACCTTATGTTTGTTGATGATATTCTAATATTTTTTTATGGATAGTTAAGAGATATGTTGGATATTCATCAAAATTCTTGAGCCTTTTAGCAGAGAAATTGGTATTCTTATTAATGAAACAAAATTTATTGTAACCATTCATAACACAGAGTCCCATGAAATCAAAAATATTATAGTGATATTTCACTTCGACATCCTGAATTTTGAAACTGGTCTCAAATATATGGGATTCCACTTGAAGCCTAACTGCTACAAGATTGAATATTGGTTTTGGCTCCTTGAAAAATTGTAAAAGAGGCTCTCTTGCTGGAGTCATAGATGGATCTCAAGAGTGGGTCCTAATTCTAGTTAAATAAATTTTGGACGTTGTTAGTGTCAGTATTTTCAGCCTTCCTCCAGTGATCAAACATGCTCTTACAAAGTGATTTTAAGGTGTCATGGTCAAATTTTGTCATTTCAGTGAGTCTTCAAGAAAAATTTGATCACTAGGTATTCGGTCTATGGTTTTCTTTTACTCCTGTCAAAGTTGTCCAAATGTCGGTCCATGTCACCATTTAGCTGAGTGTACCATCATTCAGAGGGTTGTCTTCATCATGCCAGATTCCAAAGGGTCATTTTACACCTTGTTCATGCTTCAGTTGTGCCTAGGTAAGGTTCATTTCCCTCTCCTAGGGTTTTGAAGGTAATTTCTCTTGGATGGTCAAATCATCAGCAAAACTTGTATCCTAATGTTCATACACCTTCCCCTATCCTTAATGTACCTTATTAAACACTTCCCATCACTGATATCCCTCAAATTCCTCATTTTCGCACAAACCCTAGTTTCTTGCTACAACTTGACAATTTTCTAGGATAGGCCTATGTTTTGCCCTTTTGGACCTCTTCCCCTCACTCAACTTCTGAAATTCCACTTTCCCCTGCTTTCTAACATTCCTCCCTACTTCCAAAAATTTTCTCAAGAATTTAGAAGCCCCTTATCCCCTTCATTTCGCTTCATTTCGAGAAATCCCCTGTTCCACACATCGGGATAGGTTTTACTTCAATGATGTTTCTGAACAAGAAAAGATGAATTTGGGAAAACTAAGAGATTTTATTGTACAAAATAGGCCAAGGAAGAAAAACCTCCTTCACTTTTTACACATGTGTCATTTTTTTAGAGAAATGTCAAAAATACAGTTACCTCAGGAGAATTGATCAACCTCTGAAGTGACCTTGGGAAAATCAAGCTTTCTCCTAGCTTGGTTGGCCAAATGACTTGCTTGATGAGTCATATGATAACTAGACACAAAGATATTTCCAATGATCTATCATGAGCTCAATTTTGAGTTGAGGAAGACCTTCAAAAGTTGACTACAACAGCACTCTGCCTTGAGGCAACCTCATTTTTCACATTTTGACCAGTCTTGGGAGATTTGATTTTTGACAAGGCAAATGAACTCCAAATTGAAAATTTCAACTTGGGTTGTAAAGAAGACTCAAAAATATTTCCAACGAGCTATCCCGTGCCCAATTTGAACACCGAGAAGGCCTCCAAAAGTCTCCTGAAAAAAAGGCACTACGCATAGGGAAATCAGCGCGACGCATTGGAGGAAATTTGCTCAGTTTGACCAAAAATACTCTGTTTTTCACCTATTTTCTTGACAGTTTGACTTGTATCCTTCTAATTTTCAAACCTATGATGTAATTTAATGTGACTTGATGGATTTTGATGTAATTATGCTGAATTTTCACTCATAGAGGTAGATTCATCCATGAAAAGGTAGTTTACAACTGAATGAATCAGTTCCCTAGTTTTTAGAGGCAAGTTGTTCCATTGCTTACTTTTTAGTTCTCAGTTTAGAATTTTTTGGAACAGCTCCTAAAATCATGAGCTCGACCCCTAGAGGCTAGGATGAGTTTTTGTTTGCCTATATCTTATTTTTTTTCATTCATTATCATGGTTGGACTTTTGGGAAAGCTTGGAGCTTATTGTATACTCATTTCAGCAGTTTGGCTAAGGAATAGACGAGTGGTTTGCAGCACTTTATGGGATTCATGTGGCATCTTGATTTGGTATTGTGTTTTCTTCTGTAATTGTAAGTCTACATGTGTTTTATGTATGTCAATATCTCTCTTTATTTCATCTTAACTAAATCAAACAAAGATAAAGGTAGAATACATTGAAAGTGCAATGCTCTACCTTGGGTTTGTTTAGTTATCTATGTTTTCAGCTGATTAAAAAGGATCCTTGAGTTCTTCATTCCCTTTTCAACTCCTCATCTGTCTAAAACCTCTCCATCTCACTCAATTTGAAGTACCAAATCACTTGCCTACCTTGCCCCATAGAGATCTCTACAAAACTGAGCCTCATTCCCTAGGTCCAAATCGGCCTTTCACATTTGAGCCAACAAAAAATCATCAAATTCAATCAAACACCTTTGTACACATACCTAGCCTAAAATCATTCATCTCAAGCTTTCATTGGCCATATTTTCTGAGATTGAAAAGGAGAGAGCCCTCTCCCGACTTGGTAGGGCTAGCTACCAGTTTAAGCGTGGTATGATGTTATCCTAGATCCTACCTTTCTCAGCCTGAGGTAGATTTAGGCCCTAACAGAAGCAATCATTTTTTACTGGATATCGCTGGTATGGATTCCAAAAGTAATTTTGGAAAAATCTAGGAGGATCTATTTCAAATTTCTTTGGGAAGGCACTTAGGAGAAATTTGTATTTCCATGGATAAAATGGTCAAGGATTGTTGTTCCAAAATGTTTGGGAGGATGGGACCTAAAAAGTATTTTCATGTTCTCTAAATCCCTTGCTGGTAATTTAGGATGGAGGATCCTATCACCAAATAGTCTATGGAATGAGGTAATCATGCATAAGTACATCACGCATCACTCTTTGGAAGACTGGATTAGAATCTTGAACAAATATCGAGGAAGCACTTCTATTGTGTGGATGTCTATCTTGAACCCTTTTGATTTAATTTATTTTATGTTATCTTGAAAATTTGGGAATGGTCAAAGGTTTCACTTGGGCTTTGACCCATAACCATGGAGTGGTGTCGGGAACATCCTATCTGAAAACCTCATAGAACACCTCTGTGATGATTTTTTCACAAGACTAAATCAAATTGGAAACCCAGTTGCTATCACTCTGTGGAATCAAGGGTGGCGCTCTATGGATGATTTAAACATTATGAAAGGCATTCAAGGTGAATGGGGGAAATACATAAATGCATTGTTCGGGCCTCATATCAGGCTAAATGATCAAGATGATGACATAATTTTGGATTCATATCCCCATTGTATCTATACCCCAAATATGGGATATATCCAGCTGAATGAGCAGGCTCAATTGGTTGCGCCAGAGTGGTGGTGGCGTGAATTTTGGAAGGAGAAGTGTCCTATGAAATATAAATTGTTGGTATGGCAGATTGTGGCTAACAATATCCCCACATGGGAGATAATGAAAAGCATGTATGTGATTGGTCCTGGATGGCGCTATTTGTGCAAAGGAAATAATGAATCAATTGATCAAATAGGACACTCAATAGGTTTGGAATGAATGTAGTGTTTCTCTAGGATTATAGTGTAGATGGTATGGTCCATCCTTTGTTTTATCCTATAAAATTTGGTTTTGGGGTCAAGAAAATAGTGTCATCAAAGCTCTCCATCTAATAATAAAATGACGTATATGTATTGCACGTAACAAAGAAAAAATTGAGAACTTTTCCACATTCCCGAAAAATATTGTTTCCAAAGGTTTATACATTCTCAATCATTACCCTCAAATAAAACACCAGCAAGATATTAGGGTTGTTACAAAGGAGGTGCTAGACAAGTCCATGACTTGGGGATACTTTTACAAGGCATTGCAAGGGGATGGGGAGCAAGATGGAGGGGGTTTTATTCTCAATTTTTTGAAACACCATGATTTCCATGTCAAAATTGGTATCATATCTATATCCAATTACTGGGATGAAACAATCGTGTGCAAATCATTGATTTATTTTTCCATCAAGAGGGGATGTGATAATCTATAGATCTATGGAGATTCTTTTTGAGTGATAAATTGGGTTAATGCACCTAAAATTTGTAGGAATATTCATCTGGTCAACATTATGGAGGATATTCATAGATTATGCCTTGAATTTGCACATTTCTCTTGTAGGCACATTTGCAGGTCTATAAACCAAGAAGCCAACAAGATTTCTAGGGAGTGCATTCTTCTAGACCAAGGGCTCTGGAAAATAAATGATCGTAGTGGATCAAACCATTTTCATTACTATCACCAACCATATATGGATGAGGCACAAGTTTTTTGAGGCTTAGACTATGTGCCAAAAATTATCAGGCCATTTTTGTATCCGTTTGGGACATTACAAGTTACTCTTTCTAGATTTTTGCGTTGTACTCATATTCAGTGTCGTTTTCTGGTGGTGAATCTTTGCACACAAAGAGTTGATTTATTTTATTACATGTATTGTTGCACCTCTATGGCTCATTGTGGTACAATAGTCTTCTTATGATGTTTTTTTTATGACAACTGTATGCCTACAATACATTTTTATATCTGAGTGATGGGACTTTTTGCCTATGTTGTGTCTGGAAAAAAAAATATTATGAAAATGCACTAATTCATGGTGTATCTGCTAAATGTAATTTTTTTTGAAAAAATGATTGAAATTCAGGGTTTTTCCTTGGAAAAAAAAATAAATTGTTTCAAAAGTCCATACCTTTGATTTTTTTTTTTTTTAATGGTTGTATGTTGTTATCTTATGATATTCTCTACCAATTTGTCATGCTTCATACATTGATTGCTAATAAATGGTATGCCCTCACTCATAGAATTTTCTAGAGAAGAAAAATCATCATGTTCATTATAAAAGGAGTACAATTACAAAATATTTTCCCACACTATGGCATATACAACGAAAATATTTCTATCAAAAAACACACAACACAAAAATGAATGACAATGAGAAAAAGTTGGCATAATAAAACCAACATTATGCTAAGAATCTCAAACATGATTTCAGAGTTGTAGATACAAAATGACAGAATCTAAATTATAATCTAGTGATAACAAAGAACATAAGATGAAATAACACTAAGATACATCAATATATTGTAGCAAGATGAATATCACTTGGGAATATCACTTGGGATTTGTATTGATCCCCTCCTCGTTAATTTAAGGCCCCTTCGTTATTTAAATAAAATGAGTCCTTCCTCCACTTGACGAGCTTTCTTGGAAAATTGATTTGAATGTTGGTTCCATTCCCCTAAAATGTGCAGACAATAAACTTGTGAAATAGGCCCTTAAAGAATTGGATTTCGTCCATCCAATGTTGAAGGGAAAAAACCTTTAGGTGTCCTCTCCTTGCAAGCCAATCTATCACACACTTTGCATATCCATAAACTGAAGAGAGACAATGTCCATGGAAGCAACAATGTATAAGAGATCCCAAACAACTAAAACTTATGTTTCAGTGTTTGATCTAAGGCCAGTATTCAACCATATATGGAATGTCACATTGTCAAGAATAAATCAAATGGCACCACCTCAACAAACACCATTATGGAATGTGCCATCGAAGAAACCTGCATATAAGTGATCATAGGCTTCCACAATTATTCATATTGATGGAGGTTTCGGGAAGAGAAATGTGTAATTGATTGAGTATGTCCAATGTTTTGAATAGTTACTCCATCCATCATCAGGGACCCTCTTTAGTCCTTTATGATGGATGGAATAACCATCCGAAACGTTGGACATACTAAATCAGTTACACATTTCTCTTCCAGAAATCTCCATAAAAAAGCCTACATATGCAAAAATAGAACTAGGAGGAAAACATGAAGAACGACTCTTGAAAAGCTTCAGAGGCTTCATATAATCAGAGAAATAAACCATTATCTATGGCAAGATACCTGATATTTCAACCAGATTACCTTAAAAAATATGTTTTTTTTTTAATTTTCCATATGCCATAAGTGATTAATATTAGCAAGTCCTTAAAGTTTCCCATATTGTGCTCCAACCATAGGAGATAGTGATCTATAGGAGACAAAGTATCAATATCTAATATATTAAATAAACTAAGAGTAGCAACCAGAGATCCCTAGAAAAATCACACCAGAAGAATAAATTATTGACAAAGTCATATTGCTTTAAGCAAAGGATACATATATTAGGCCAATAAAATCCTTTGCACATCAAAGGGTCCCAAGTGTGAATATGCTTCTCCAAATCCATCCAAATAAATCATTTGAGATTTAGATCCACTGGTCAACACTAGATCTTATTACACTACCAATTGTCCCTAAGTTGGGAAGAACATGTTAATATAACATTATAGGCATGTCTAGCATATTTTTTCCTAAAAGAGGTGTTCCAGCCCCAAGCGATTGGTTCATCCTCCATTGTTAAAATTAGCTAATTAAGAATTATATTCTTAAAAAATTTATTCCATTCATCTACAAGAGGTATTTTCATGCAAAATTCATAATAAAAATTCCATTTTATAATGAAGGAATGTTGCGAGGATGGCATAGATGCATGGAAAAGTATACACACACTCCAAACATTGAGTTGAAAAATGATATTTGGTGATCATAAAAAGAAAGAATATCTCGCCATAAAAGGATCAATCCCCAAATTGAACTTCTTCCCATTGTCTACCTTCAACATCAACCACTTGGTAATCTAACGAATAGTGGCCATCATGCTCCTCCATGTATTCAAATGAGTACTGAATTTATGGGGCTTAAAATACCATAACCATTCTTGAATAGGTTTATTGTGTAAATGTTTCTCCAGCATAATGTCACCCAATAAACCATTTCGAGTTAAGTCCCACCAAGTACTTTTCATGACCAAACAAATGTAGGTTCTTGAAGCCCTAGTTACCCTAACATTTGGGATGAGCAAGGACATCCCACTTGACAAAATGGCAATGTGAACAACTTTTTTAGCCATTCCAGAGAAATTTTCTCATACATTGTTGAATATTATGAAGGGAAGGTTTTGCAATCTTGGCGAAGGAAATCTAATACATAGGGATTCTCTCCAACACCAACTTGATTAAATTCATTCTACCACCAATGAAAGTGATCTATAGCACCACTTCTTTACTCTCCCTTTAACTTGCTACCAATTACAGTCCCCCATGTAATAGAAATTTGGCTTTAGGATGTAACCCAATTCTAAAGGGGCCATCTAATAAGGAAGCACATATTCAATATGAGAAATTGTCTGGCCTGGAACATTGTTATGAAAAAAATCAGACTTATGTTGACTTATCATCATTCCAAAAGAATAACAAAAGATATCAAAAAAATAGTTGTAGGTTCCATTAAGATACAAAACCATCACCCATGATAAGTACATCATCAATGAATAAGAGATGAGTGAGAAACATAGATTTAGTCACCTTAAGTATTTTTATGTGCCCATATCTATTTGTTGAGATAATCATCTTTCTCAACCCTTCAATGACTAAGAGGAATAAAAGTGGGAATAAATAACATTCCTATCTTAGACCCATGGGTGCTGAGGAAAAAGTAGATTGAGTCTCATTGATAAGCACTGCAAAATTAGCTATCACAATACAGCCCATAATCTAGTTGTTTGTCACTGGATCGAGGCCAATATGAAGAAGAAGTAACTGGAGGAAACTCCAATTGAACTTGTCATAAGAATTTACAAGATCCATCTTAATAATGAGATCACATTGTTTCCTAATTTTAATGGAGTGAAGAGCCTCTTGGTTTGAGCCGATGGCATCATGGATCACTCGACCCAAGAGGAAACCAAATTGTTCCTAGGATATATTTGTAGAGAGAACCTCTTTCAACTTGGAGGACAATACCTTAGCAATTACCTTGTAAATAAGATTACAAAATGATAATGTGCATATAATCATTAAATTAATGTGGCTTGGAGGATTTATGAATTATATCTAAGAAGGTAGAGTTGATAGCCCAAGACGACTTACCATTCAATCTTTCCTCCTCCACCACTTTTAAGTTGTCACCCCAACCAAGTCAAAAAAAATCCAAAGAAAACTCTACAACCCAGCCATCAAGACCTGAAATTCTTTCCTTTGGATAGGAATTCAAAACCTCCTTTACGTGTTTTATTGTGAAAGGTTGACACATTCTAGTTGAGTCATCCTCATAAAATATCCTTGGAAAATGTTGAATAACATGTTGATTCTAAATTATATAGTCACTAGGGTCCCCGAAGAACTTCAAGAAATGAACCCTAGCAAGATATTCTAAATATTGTTGGTAGAAACAAGAGTTCCCCTCTTCATCTAGAATTTCCCAAATAAAATTTTTATTCCTCCTAAAAGAGGAAAACTTGTGTAATAATGTAGCGTTGCTATCACCCTCCTTTATCCATATAGTATGACTCTTAAGTCTACAACATTCCTCCTTAGCTTTGAGCAGGAACACTTTCCTCTCGACTAAGGAACTTATCCTACTTTTGAGAGCCTCCAGAAACCCTGTATAAAGGAAAGCATTTTGACATGAATTAATTTTAGATTCAATGGAATCTAGCTCATATTGTTGCACATGGATAAGGCTTTGTACCTAATATTTTACACAAAATTTCAAATTCTTCATTTTGATATTCCATGATAAATAGTCGATATGGAGGGATTGACCTGACAATTATTCCAACAATGGTGTACCAAGGAGATAAAGCACTCCCCCTTTAGCCAAGTTCTATTGAATTTCAAAGAAAAATTAGAGTGAGCCTTATTAAAATCCAGCTGCAAAAAAATAAAAAAATGGTCTAAATTGACCTCATGACAAGTCTAGGAGCAGTATTTTCCCAATTTAGATAACATAGAGTCAACAATTAATAGTCTATCTAATCATTTTTACACCCCTTTAAATCAGTATCTTCCATTTTTCCACGTAGGACCAAGAGGAGAAGGGTAAATATTAACAAGGTTTTACTCACATATTATCCGAGAAATAACCTATGCAAAAGGATTAGGATTCACATTTTCCCCCCAGATATCACTTAAAAAATAAGTAAAATTCAAGTCACTAGTTAGGATGAGTGAGAATTCAAGGAGAAAACCACTATTGAATAGATGATTCTAAAATGCTTGTCTATCCAAATAGGGGCTATAAGATTTTACAAGAATAACCCATTCATTCATGCCCCTGAGATGACCTTCCAAAATAATTCCAACCATGGAAGAGAAAGGTATGAGAGTAGCATACCTTGTGTTCTATAGGACCTCCAAACCCCTATATTGGCCTTCGACATCAACCAAACAAATGCTCCAATCCAGGAAAATATGGTGGAGGAATTCCTTGTAATTTTCAACCGAGACCATAGTTCCTTGAAAGAATATTATCAAGGGATGATGAAGAGACACTAAAATATGGAGGGCTCAAATATTTGGATGTCCCCTGACTAGCCTAATGTTGAGGGACATGATTTTCATCTAGAAACATAGGAGGAGGGTTGAAACACTGCAAGGGACCCATCAGATTTAGATAAATACAATGACCCATCAAAAAGATCACCTTGAGAGATAGAATCACATGAAAGATATTTTTTGTTTGGATTCTTCTTTCGAATAGTGAAATTACTAAAGGATGATAATGAGAAATCATGCATTGGTATGTTGAACGGTGGGGATGGATATGAGGGTATGGAAGCAAGATTTAATGAGGAAGAGTATGAGGTGTTGAGAGGGAAATTAGATGCCATAGAAACCCCATCCAAAACTACATGGGAGGGAGGGTAGGTTATAACAAAAGGACCTGAGGATATGAACTTGTTTCTTAATAGGCCAGGTGTAAAGAGGGAGGATCTAGGGAGACCAATGGAGCATAAAGCGGGGTTTATAGAGAAAGAGGGGGATGGATTGGAGAATATGGGGGAAGAAATGACGCTATACTACAAGAGATGGGGGTATTAATGGTAGAGGATTATGAAGCATAATTAGTAATATTATACAACAATACAATATCATCAACCAAGAGTTTTTATACAATATTACTCGATATCACATTCATCGAAGCCTGTGAATCCCCTACCAAGGAAGAGATATTTATAACTCCATTAAATGGAAAATAAGTGGTACACCCACCACTCAAAAAATCAATCACTGTAACTGATGGACCTTGATAAGATGGGCCAATGACCTCCCCACCAGTAGGATCCATAATAGGGTAAACCCCATCATGATGCATCTTTCCAAGATATTTTGAATGAGACTCCTCTTCAACCCAATGCACATACTCCTCCCCTCATTTTTTACTAAATGGAGTCCAACCTGAAAGTGCTTTTGGTCTTCATTAGAAACACTTATGGACTTCTGGGTCTTTCAAAGAACCCTAACACCCTAGCTATGGTTTTGACAACCCTCCAAACACAAAAAGTTTCATTTTTCCTTGAGATGGCTCATTTGATGGTAGACTGAGCACTAGAAAGGAAATTTCCAATGATACAAATGTTGAACAAAGGAAACGTCTCCCACAATGATATATATTTCTCCTAGAAACCCCATTTCAAGGTCCATCTCCACTAACACCCACAAAATTCACTTATCAAAGGCGACCATGGACATATCCTCAAAAAATATAAATTCCCAATATTTTTTTCACCTTCATGACAACTTTCCTTGTTCATATCTCCAGAGGAAACCCTACCATATTTAACCACAAATAACGTGACTTGGGTTTGATAGTGAGAGGGTTAAACCTTATCTGCGATCGCTTCAACCATAATAACCCACGACCTATAACTTAGGTATGATGCAAAATATTCAACGGGTCACCTTCATCTAAAAAATGGAAGTTAATATAGTTATTCATTACAAGGTTGAACATAGGACAATATCCTAGCAGATCCTTCTAATGGATGGAGACCCATGTTAGAACCTGTGACTTTGAGAGGGAAATGTAATGGAATTTCCCCATCAATGTGTGTGGCATGAGACTTGACACCCTACTAATATCAATATCACAAGAAAGAGAGAGTTGTGGTTTCTTAGAACCAGGAGATAGATCCTTCAAGGCTTGTGTGAGAGGATGCAGATAAAACCCATCACGATGGAGGAGAACAGGGGGATTTTGTGACTTGGACATCTATCAACCTAGCTAACATCTCAAGACCACAATTTTGCCCTCACTCATAATATAAATGAGTAATATTTGTATATCATGTTGTGAACATACACGTTTTCATGTAACAACATTCATCTTATTCCACTAGTCAAATTTGATTAAATCAGAACTTCACCCATGCACTGTACATATGTATGGGGATTTTCATTTTAGATATTATTTCACTTGAAATTCACAAATAAACAGGAGACAACTAAATAGTTAAATATGAATTGAATGTTTTGAGGTTTTACTGAGTTTGATTAATAAGAGGGATTTAACCTTGAATGTCGTGGTTTACAAAGGCCTTTTGGTGTGCCTTCATTAAAATCTAGTTTCATCGGGAAAAGTAAGTAGATTGTAAAACACTGATCCATTAAACTAATGAGGAAGTAATGAGATTCTCGAGTTGGTGTGGCATATTGGGCGTTAGATTCAAGTATGAAAGTTTTGTTGAAGAATCAAACAACTCGAGAGGATGAATTTTCATATTGCACTACTCTTCTCGAAGAGACCATAATTATTAATATGAATCCTAATATTAATATTATAAAATCTTAATTTGATTCTTATATATATATATACTTAATTTCAATATATTTAAATAAATTGAAATGAATTCAATGAACAAACGATATTGTATTTTTTGTTTTTTTTATTATTCCAGTACTCTTCTCATGAAGCCTTGATAATTTATTTTTGTTAGAAAATTAATTGAATATATATAAATGGTGAATCAAGAAAGTATTATGTTGGTAATATGATTCTTATGATTGCATATGTTTTCCTTGACAGAAACTCTCTTGCAAATGATGAAGTATATGGCTTCTCGAGAAGCACAATGGTTTTACAGAAGTTCTAGCAGAAGAAAAGTATAATTCCAGCAGAAGATGGTTAATATTCATAATTGAAGGTTCTATACGCGAGTTCGTGTATACCAAGTCTCATATACATGCGGACAAGAAAAATTCAAGTCGTGTATGCCTTTTGTGCTATAAAATTGCGATACCAGGAGGCATTACCATGGTTTTAGCCCACAATATTGAGTGTGACATGATCTATTTGATTCTGTCCAAGAATACCATTGGCACTTATGTGGTTTTGGCTCATGATATTAGGAAAAGTTCAAACTATATAAGGAGAAGAAGATAATAGTGCAAAGTGTGTGCATGTGTTTGGGTATTGAATGTATACTTCACTCTGAAGTATATCTGCATGGAATGGGCTACAATTTATTGATAGATCTAAAATAATAGTGCACATATGAATACAATGATGGATCAGGATCTCTAGACCTGAAATGACTATGTATTTGCTTGATCTGTTTATGAAAGGTTTAGATCTGTGATCTAGCGAATGTTTTCTGAAGTGAAGGGTAAGATCTGAGTTGATTATTTGTTCTGAAGAGTTGTGCAATCCTGTAATGTTTGCATATCTATACGCAGGTTCATCTCTGTAAAAGCGCATATAAATGCAGGTTCTGTTAAGAAAAAGCGCAAATGGAATATAGGATTTTGCTTAAGTGTGTGGAAGGAAATTTTTGATATGTTTTGTTGTATCACTGTTATCTATCAATGATGTCTTCATACAGATCTGGGTTGTTTGAATATTGATTATGCTGCTAGATGAATGTGATTAAAGATCTGTGGTTGGTTGGTTGATTGATGATTCATTGAATGATTTGATATGGTTATGAGTTTCAGTTTGATGTATGTTCTTTGAGCTTAAATGTGTGGAGTGGGTCCAATGTGAAAATTGATGAAACGTGGTCCGCAGTGGTGCTGAGGGTTGGAGCCTTTAGTGAGGGGGTCATAGCTTGCTGGTAAACGAGATCAGGGGTAGTAGCTCCCTTCTAGGAGTGGCTGGTAAACAAGAAGCAGGGGGTCATAGCTCCCTTCCAGTGGTAGTTGGTAAACGACATCAGGGGGTTGGAGCTCCCTTCCAGTTGAAGTTGGAGAATGAGAGAAGGTTGTAGCCTTCTATAGGTGGGTGTCTACGTGCTAGTATGAGTCTACGAAAATACAAGATTGTAAGCAGTTTTCTTTATAATAAATATTGAAGGCAGAGACGATAGTAGTGGTGGTTTTCTCTCGAATTGGGTTTACATCTTAAATCCTAGTGTTCATTTGTATTTTTACTGCTTACTAAACATATGATGAATGAATGATGCATTGATCTAAGTAAATAATTATCTACATTATAATATCTCTAAACATACACAAGTTTCTTTAAATATATTCATGTGTATACGCTAGTTGGGTTCATTAAAGTCGTGTATAGAAATTAGTAAAGAGAAAGTAAAATTTTACAGTGAGTTATAAATACTGATTCACCCTCCCACTCCCCCCCCTCTCAGTATTTTTCCCAACATATTCTTAAGGCAAGTTCAATTTATTTTGGACATTACACTATTTTTTATGGTGTTGTCTAAATATTATATGTTTTGAATTTTTCTATTGGAATTTAGCAAAAAAATTCCCCAAAATTTAATTTTTTTTGTTTAATTTTTTTTTTTTTTGACTACATATATGGGTTCAACACTCTAAAAAACCCATTGAACACTCAAACAAATTTAACCAAACAATACACTTTAAAACCTTCCAAAAACATATAACAAATAAACTATGCCATTCATTATAAACTACTCAAAATTTATATAGCATACTACTTGCAATGATCGTGCAATAATCTGAAAGGGATCCTAGAAATTTTCTATTGATGTCGTTTAAATGATAATCACTAGACGAAGGTATTTTGTAAGTTCTCAAGATTCGATTTCAACAAACAATATAGAATACCATCCCCTAATGGCTTTCCTGCAAACGACGCGGGTTACAAACAACCTAGTCCCCTTTGTTATTGGATGATCTTCATAAATGACTAGTTATTGCATTGATCATTGCAAGAGATGAAATGATTATTGGTTATTGGATTGATAATAAATCGTTATTGGTTTGATATGAAATTATTATATGCTAGAGGAAGCATTCCTATCAATAAAGCCTATATATTTGAACTCGTGAAGGCCAAAAGCTTCACTTATATTCCTATATTCAACTCCTATGAGTATTATTATACTCATCTGACGATATATTAAGTACCCTTAATTTCTTATATCGATATTATGATTCAATGGGTAATGATGTCAAAATGTTTTCTACTAATCATAACATGGTTTATGAAATGATGACATGGTTCATTAGGTTATATATGTGTTATATTATTCCAGTGGTGGTCGCCATGTGTTACACATTGCATTGAATGTAGTGGGGCTTGTAAGGGGTAGAAAGCTCTCCTATGCTGGAGTTTAGGGCATCCCCAATTTTTTTATTAACAGTGCTTTGCATTCATTTTTGGCAGGTTTTTGGTACAAAATACTTTTTTTTTGTAGTTTTTGTGGTCCATGGTGGTTTTTCCGTTTCAGTTACAGAACTATGATTGTATTCTAAGAGTAAATGGATTGGTAGTTCATGGATGCTACGACACACACACATATCTTGTTGGTTTTGCTAGTTTGAATTTCTAGGATAAAATCTTTATGTTAATGTGTGTGTTTGTTATTGCATCTTTTCTATTTTAATTAAGAATATAATTGCAACAATTTAATTGTGCAGGGTTAAAACATAAACATTATATATAATGAAATAACGATTCATCAAACAAAAATAATTGAATAAAGCTTGATCCATCTACCTACCTACCAAAGCCTAAAGCAATCATAGCAATCCAGTCTAATAACTTGTAGTCAATGCGATCTATTCGAAGTACAGGTGCATGCAATTGAAACGTAGCATCCCAACAACAATGGAGAGAGAAATCCAATGGATGAAGATAACAATAATGAATAGATCAAGTGATTTTGAAATGGTAGAGGTTAGATAATGTCATTGGGTCACCTAGCTCAATGCTCTCTATTTTGGGTGGGTAGAGGAAGGAGACCATACAACACGATCCAAAGTGAATGTTGTGGTAACAAATGGTGAAGGTGGTGAAGAGTCAAACACTTGGTAGAAAAAAAAAGGTAGTTAAGGAAGAGGAAAGGTGGTAGAACAAGCGGTGAAGAGGTGAAATGTGGTTAAGGAAGATGAAAGGGGGCAGAATAGGTGGTGAAAATGCGGAAACATTCTTTAGGAAGAGGAAACGGGGCAAGACATGTGGTGAAGAAGTGCACATGCTATGAGGAACGCAAAACATGACTAATTCAATTTAAAAGGAAAAAGGGGAAAATGCATAAGATGAAGGTTTAGGATAAATCTTAGCCGTTTATTCTTGACTAGTACGAAGAATATTCAGTGGATGTTAAATCCTAACCATCCACTTAATTGTTATTGATAATTAAATTATTAACTTGGAAGTCTTATTCTCAAATATGGACACATATCGTTGTAATTATTTTATGTTTTTAGTTCTATTTTTGCTAAAATCGTGTGATATACTTTTCCATGAGATTATAAATTTTTCTAATGTACAAATAGATTCAAGACCTTAAAAAAAATCCCTAAAATACTTAAATTATGCAAATTTCACCATTGAAATTTCTAATTTACCAAATTTTCACCAAATTACAAACAAAAATAACCAAAATTATATAACATAAAATATTAAATATTTAAACTATGCCCATATATAATACGGGATTATAAAGGTAAAATTTCAATAACATAATAAAACTTGGACTCATTCAAATTGTCCATGCAAAAAAAAGTGATTTGATTGGCATGGAGTTCTCTTTGTATTATAGCTAACTTGAATACACTAAAGTTAAAGGACAGCATATTTCACATATGTAATATAGCTAACTTGAATACACTAAAGTTAAGGTTTTGACGTTAGGTTCAAGATTACACGCAAAATGAAATCACTATAAAATATGATTACCATGTTTATATATATATATATATATATATATATATATATATATATATCATACGTAATTTATATAATCCGTCTTTGTTATGCATGTTCTAGTTTTAGTTTTGACGTTGGGTTCAAGATTAAACGCAAAATGAAATCACTATAAAATATGATTACCATGTTTGTTAATATATATATATATATATATTTTGTTATGGAGCTAAGTTCAAGTCACGAGTTTAGAGAGGCACTACCTTCAGTGTTATTATAGGGTTGTTGGGCAATTGAAATTGGGGAAACAGTAGTATAAAATATGTTGTTGTAGGGTTGTTGGGCAATTGAAATTGGGAAACAGCAATATAAAATAGGTTGTTGTAGAGTTGTTGGGCAATTGAAATTGGGGAAACAGTAATATAAAATATGTTGTTGTAGTTGAAAAAAAATTATAGGATGGATTCATGGAGATTGATGGAAATATGAATAACTTGTTATTTGACTTTGCTGCAAAGACTTTATATTTTCAAGAGGGTAAGAGTGGTTGTTTTTTTTATGTTCACTAGGAAATTTCAATACTTATAAAATAATGATTTTGAAATATATGATAAATGTTAGAATGAAACAATTGATGCCTTTACAAGATAGGTATGAACCAAAAATGAAGAAATGATTAAACTCATTCACTACATATATATTGAAAGAAATTAATATAGAAAAGAGTAGAATTAACTTATAATTAATCTAAAAGGAATGATGACACACTTTGATATGCTCTCTATAACATGTTGATTTCCATAAATAAAGTAAGAAGATAATGAAATTATGTTAGTAGACATGCATTGATGAGCACATGAGAAAATTAAGATGTCTTTTAAATGCATGATAATATAAATTTAGAGGAATTGACATGGATAATTGAGAAGAGGCTATTAGATATGAGGTGCTATACAATCACATGATATGAAAAATTCACCTAGATGATCTAAGGAATTAAAAATACGTCAACTATTCAAGCAAGAGGTGGAGAGATTATAATTAATCAAATTGAGATAACAATAATACAATTCATTGAGTTTATGCATCCAATAAAGTTAAAATTGGAAGAAATATATGCTATGATAGTATGCAACTACCTTGGAAGGACAATGAGTCTATTATTAAGAATGAGAAGATGAATAAAAAAGTTAAGTTGGATTGGGTTGGGTTGGGAGGGGAGGAGAGAGGGCCATGGGGGGGGGGGTTTGGGGAAGAAGGTGGGGGGTGGCAGTGTGGTGGTGGGATATATATAAGTATTGTAATGTGATATTAGAGTAAAAAATACAATGGAATTGGAGGAATACTTAAATAGTTGATATTGGAGGAACTTACAGATTTTCTAATGAGGATAACGAATAGTATCCCTTGTAACCACAACCTACTTGGAATGACGAAATGTGAATTACAGAGTATTAGATAGATACTTAAGGTGAGTAAGTGGAAGTTTCACAAATAAGTGTAAGAAACCAACAATAAATAGTAGTTTATCCTAGAACATGATGGAATATTTTGGATATGGAGAAGTCATGATGAAATAACTTAGTACTCTAGAGGTATTCCATGATAACCCAGTGGAAAATGGTTGTTGAATCATAAAGGTATTTATATATAATAACATGATGAGAATCATTATAATGTCTAATTAAGGATGATGCATGTTAGAGAGAAAACACTAGCAATCAACCAATGAAGTTAAATAATTGTGATAATAATGAAGGTCATCTTAAGGGGCCATGGGAAGTATGGTGTCATGAGATTAAGGAAGTGAATGCATAGTTAAAAAAAAATTGTATCCTAGAGGAACGTGGCAACTCACCTAACACGTAACTACCAGTAAACATCTGGGGGTATACGTCTTGTCCTCATCTCTGTACATCGGGTCACAACCAATGGGATTTGAACCTTGGATCTCTCAGTTTTAAGAAATTTCACATTACTTCCATCACCAATTGAACTACCCCCCTAGGACAAATTCATAATAAATTGACCAATTAAAGGAAGATGATTGTTTTTGTATGGAAACATTATAATATTTTTCTCTCGAATGGGAGAGCCACATTGTAATGATGTGCATTTGTGACTAAATATATATGTGAATTATGGACATTGAGACGTAGTAGTAGGCATTGTATTCCTTTAATGCCTTAAAATATGAAATAATAAATGGGTTACATTAGACAAGAAATTTATTGAATTTGTTTATAGGGCCTTACATCCAAATTGGGGAATAGTAACAACAATTCAAAGTTCAACAAATATAAAATAATAAACGGGTTACATTAGACAAACAATTAATTGAATTTGTTTATAGGGTCTTATACCCAAATTGGGGAATAGTAACTACATTTCCAAGTTCAGCAATTTTAAGGAGAAAATAAAATAAACCATACTCACTAAGGGTGATAATTGAAATCCAATGATCTGAATTGGATCATTATAGTGTTTTTCATCCATATCGATGCATTTGGAGTGGAAAACATGGAGGAATAAACTCATGGGACCGTTTTTACCGGCGGGACCCAGTTTGGCAAAACAGGGTCTGAAAAATTTCTAGAGTGTTTTGAGGTATCAAATGAAATTTCTTGGGGGTAAAAATTTTATGCTCAATGCTACACCTTTTCATGCTATTCTACATAAAGTTACCTTTCCAACAGTGCAAGAATCACGGCAATCAGAGTCTGTATGCAAAGGTCATGCCACTCAAAAGCTGACCTTCCCGTTTACAAACCTATAGTTAAGAAGGATGTCACGTCATCCCTCATTATTCATGGAAAAGGGGCTAGCCACTTGTTTTTGATGTAAAATACTCTAGAATATTTTGTTTTGTAGTTGTAGTTAAAGGTTGATGTAGTCAAAATTAACCACTACTAGGCTATCGAGTTGTGTTATAATCGGGCCACTAGGAGGAAGAGGAATTCCATTATTTCAAGGGCATTTTGTTCCATATCTGAGCAAAGATAGCTAGGAGAGATAGGAGGTAGAGCACACAGAGAGTATTTGTGCATTGTAGCTTCCCATGGGCCACATGCATTACTTCTTTGTACCTGCAGTCATATTTCTAGACAAAGAAAGAGAGCGAAGCAACCTCACCTTCCAGCTAGGTTTTCTCCCAAAAGGAATATCTTGTGTCCTATGTGTGTGTGAGATTATTTTATTATTTTCTATTTTTCTACATAATTTATATTCACATGCATGAACTGATTACAGTTAAATCTATAGATCTCAAATTTTAATAAAGTTGTAATAGTGTAGAAGCTCAGATTTTTAATATAATATTATCATATATGTTGTGATAAATTGTCCAGTGGAATATCCACGTCAGCTTACGGATAATTTGGTATTAGAGAAGGTTTCTTGGGGTATTTTTTGGAGATTGCAGAGATCTAGATTGGCGGGGCCAAAAATTGTAAAACTCTAATCATGGCCGACGAATCTTTAAATGAACCTCGTGATCCTATAAAGGTGAGGTTTTCACAGCTCGAACAAAAATTCATGGATATAAAATCGTAATTTAAACCTCCTCATGGTGGCCCTAAGAAATAATTTAGGGATATTTTGAGAATATGGGGGTTCGAATGCAGAGAAAAAATCAAAACAATGATTAGAAGATGAGGGAGAAATGGAGAACCAATCGAAGAAAAGACTCAAAAAATATCAACCTGGTTCAAGTGTCGTGAACCGATCGTAGTCCCAATTTAAAATGGAAGAAAAATCCAATATCAAGTCATACCACAGCGAGATCGACACTCTGAATATGAACCAGTGTGATAGCAGCAATTGGAAGTTTATTTCAGTGTCCATCAGATCGAGGAAGGGAAAAAGATCTCATTCGCGCGACTAAAATTAGAGGGCCATGTACTAACTTGGTGGGAAAGCCACACATAAATCCTAAGGTTGGAGGGAGAACCTCCAGTGACTAAGTGGGAGGATTTCAAAACCATAATTAAGTCACAATTTTATCCCATTGGGTAAGTGGAGGACCAGTGGATATGGTATCATTAATTCAGGAAAAATCTAAGACAAAGCATGCAAGAGTACACCAGAGAATTCAGAAATATGGCTATAATGTTTGGTAACTCTCCAAAGAACCCAGATGTACCCCTCAAGTATTTGGGGGCTCTGCATCGCCATATGGGTGAGAAAGTGATGTTTTTTAAGCCAAAATCAGTGGATGAGGCTTGTGTATAGGCACAATACCTGGAGAAAATAGGCCTAAAGAGAACACAATCAAGTGGATCGAAGCGGAAGGAGAAACAAGAAGCTTCTAAGGAGGGGAAGAAGAAGCAAAAATGGGGAAAATATAAGAAGACGACAATGAAATCACACTGATGCAAAGATCCTAGAAATCACTGCAACATTGATGGCCATATAGAGGAGAAGTGTTGGAAGCTGCATCCAGAGCTAAACCCAAAGAACAAGAAGAAAGATAACAAGAAGAAGAATCGCATGGCCACTAATTCAAGCAACCAAGTTGAAAGCAACTCGGACATGGATATGAAGATCATTTGTACATTAGTATTGTAATGTAATATTAGAGTAAAAAATACAATGGAATTGGAGGAATACTTAAATAGGTGATATTGGAGGAACTTGTAGATTTTCTAATGGGGATAACGAATAGTATCCCTTGTAACCACAACCTACTTGGAATGACGAAATGTGAATTACACAGTATTAGATAGATGCTTAAGGTGAGTAAGTGGAAGTCTCACAAATAAGTGTAAGAAATCAACAATAAATATTAGTTTATCCTAGAAAATGATGGAAGATTTTGGATATGGAGAAGTCATGATGAAATAACTTAGTACTCTAGAGGTATTCCATGATAACCCAATGGAAAATGGTTGTTGAACCATAAATGTATTTATATATAATAACGTGATGAGAATCTGTAATATCCAAAAATGGGGATTGCACAACAAGCTTGTAAAATAATGCACTTCCTGGAAGATTTATGTACAAAAATGAGTTTACAACCCTTGGATCCCTTATATCAGCAGATCTAGAGTCTAGATCCACAAGGGGAGAAAAAAAAATCAAACTAGGTGTGGTAAACAGGTCTCCCACAACCTAGTCTAGCTGAAAAACAACCTACAAGAGGGGCTGCAGCTATGCACAACAAACTGCCTCAAGAATAACGCAGTCTTGGAAAATATGAGCAGGAGGCCATCAAATATGATTAACAAATGGATGTACAGCAGCAAATCAGAAGTAAAGTGAAGCTATTTCAATATACAGTAGATTACATGAGACAATAGAGCAAGATATCTTTAGAAAAGAGAGCTACAACACATATATATCAGCAGAAATGACTCAACAGCGTTATTTTTAGGAGCTATAGCAGCTGCATATTACAACTCAGATCTAGGAAAGATCTGTGGATAAAACATCAGATCTATTTCATATCTAGAAACTACCTAGTCTTTTTTACAAGATCCCCTTGGGGTTTTGACAAAATCATGAATAACAAAGAGTAGATCTAAGTTTTAAGTTGCAGATCTGTAAAATGCTGCAGAATTTCTGAACATAAAATTACATGACAATAGATCAGATCTAAATAGAACATGGATCAGCAAGCTAATCCATGGATCACCAAAGTGAAGGGCAAAGCCCAACACCAGAGATCTCTAATCAAAACTGTGATCAAAACACCAAGAAGCACCTAATATCAAAATAACATAGTTCCTCATTGGAAACAATGTTATAGCTCAATTGACATAAGTGGAACACTGCCAAAATACAGATATGAAGTACAAAGAGAAGAGACACTCTTCCAGGAGGTTAAAAGACACACTCCATGAGAAGAGGCTACCAAAACAAGCTAGATCTTTGCAGATCTAGAATCCCACTTGCTGCAGCTTGCAAAAGCAGCAAAACCCTCAATGGATCAGTGCTACAATTGTAAGTAGAGCTTGGCCTCAAGCCTGATAGTGGATCAAATCAGCAAATACTTCTCCAAGAATCCTCAAAGGAAGAGGTGAAATCCCTACATAGGAACTCCAAGTGCTAAGCAGTACAATTCTCTACTAAACAGCAGATAATATTATTTCTCTAAATAGACAAGATACTCAGAAATATGATCAATCAACAACCTTCTCTTGTTTCCCTTCCCTTCATTTTATAAGATGAAAGCCTTTGCAAACCCTAAACCACCTTGATGAGTTAGCTTCTTTCACAAGAGGGGCCTCCTTCTAGAACCGTGCTGTCCCTTTAGGAGATACATTGAACCTAGACATCGTTGTAGATTTGGTCAAGGTTGATCCAGTCTCATAGCTCAAACCCCTTTCACACCTACAACTGATTATTTACATGGCCCTGATTTATCTTTGTTCACATGGGCATTGATTTATTCAGTCTTCTTAGGATTTTTACATGTCCTCCTTTATTCATTTATTCATGCAACAGAAAATAAAACAAAAATGAATATTCCTCTTAGCTTAGGCTAAGTAGGAACATTACATTCCTCCCCTCCAAAATGTTTCTTGTCCTCAAGCAACTGATAGGGTAAGAGCTATATTAATTCTCCTCCTTCATTGTTGGCATCATCAAGGATCAATTCCTCATCATAAGCCAAGTGCTTAACAAGCCAAAGCATCATGAATTGTTCCTCCAAGGCCAACATAATATGTGCATAGTCCATCCCTTCAGGAGTGAAGAACTCAACAGAGATAAACATAGTTGGAGCAATGCTACATCTAAAACATGTATCATGAAGTACAGGTTGAAGCTCCAAACCATGTGGTACATGCACACTGCTCATCCTCTGTCCATACAATCCCATAAACAATACAACTATATCATCAATGTATGGAAGCAAGACTACATAGATGTGGACTGAAATATGAACTTAAGGAGGTGGGTCAAAATCCCACATGTGATGCCAGCACAGTGCACCTCTTATCTTCATTAGATCTAGGTGTGGCAAGTGGCATTCCCACCACACTTCCGCTGCATGAGTCACCTTAACATGACTAAAGGTGTTACATAAGTTTGGTGCCTTTGGGAAGCACCCATCATGAAAAGGAATCTCCCTGTGCACATCAAGGGAGTGGCCAAGTTCAGAATTTTCCTTGGCCCCAAAAAAACCATGAGATCCACATGATCTCTCACTCCCTTTAGGATTCATATCCTACAAAAACATGGCAAAGGAATGTAATAGATTAGAAATTTCTTTTCATGATCAAATCCTTTATCATCATAGTCCTTCACACACATGGAGTTGTTCATGAGCATTCCCCTCCTCTCAAGCAAAGGAAGAGCTAGCTGAGATGACTCTTGCAAAGATTCCATTGGTTGCCCCAATCCTCCATAGCTATTGCACTCTTGAAAGTGCTGATGTAAGTCCTCCCTCATGCCTTCCCAATAAAAAATCTTCATGATCAGGGTGTAGATCCTCATTGAATACATATGGCCGAGGAAGAATTCTTCATAAGCTCCTTATAGGATCTTCTACTTGAGCTTGGAAGCTCTAGCCAAGAAGACCTTACCATGATAATAGATGACTCCTCCTTGGACTAAGCAGCCCTCTTCTTGATGCATGCCATCTAGTATCATACCTGTGTGGAGATCTTTGGAATAATCTACAAGCAGTTGAGATTTCCAATAAAGATCCACACTGCTCAACAATGACAGCACTACTGATACACCCATGGAATTTCTTGTCATGTTGCTGATTTCCCTCTTGACATTACACATGCTAAAAAAAAATTTGGAAGGCTGATCCTCCCATTCTTCTCCTCCCACAGCGTTGTAGCTTGATCTTTCATTGCTCCAATCCTTCCTGGATCTAGATTTGGAACAACACTTTGTGCAGCTTTCCCCATAAGATCTGAATCTGATGGCATTCCAGGTGGCTTGCCATGAGATAATAATTTCCCTTGCAGAATCCTCATGAACATGAGAGAAGGAACTGTGAGATCCCTACTTCCACTGTGTAAATCCATCTCTTTTCTTTGTGTGGGAACATTAGGTGAAGGATAAGTGTGCATGACTTGAATCATTTTTGGTTTCCCACTCTTCAAGTCCACCCACTCCATTTTCAAAACTTTCCAATCAGTGGTAACCTTCCCCAAGGTAATCAACCATTGGACACCCAAGATGATGTTGGTGTCTGGTATGTCAATGACAAATAAGTGATCCACCAAAGTGTAGGATCCCATAGTGACAGAGAGTGATGGAACATATTGCATGCATTGCATGGTCCTATCTCTTGGGACCAAAACAGAAAATCCCTCAAAAGTATCAGTGGGGATTCCTCTCCTTTGCACAAGATGAGCATCAATAAAGTTGTGAGTTGCCCCACTCTCAATCAGGATAGATACTCTCTGATTCATGACTAAACCTTGTACTCTTAGGGTCAAGTACTTAGGCACTCCTTTCAAAGAGGCAAGAGTCCCACTTGTTGGAGAAAAGGCTCCCTTCCCATCTCTGGATGGTGTTTGATCTCCCTCATCATCATCATCAATGTTGTGACCCCTCCTAGGTTCATCACCTTCATCTTCCTCCTCAAAATATGAGAATACCTTTATGTAGTGTGCTTTCCCAGTAGCACATCTATGTCCCGGTGCCCATGACTCTTGGAAAGTGAAGCACAGTCTCTTCTTCCTAAATTCCCTCCTGAGATCAATATCAAGAGGTTTCTTCAAAGAGCTCTCCTTGGGAGGAGCATCTTTTCCTTCCTTCCCCTTAGAAAAGTGAGGGGCCTTGCTTTGGAAAGTTGTCTTTGATTTTGGCAAGGCATCTTGGAGATATTTAACCCTCTCAATGGCATCATGCAAAGTGATGGGCTTGGTATATTTGACAAACCCATGCAAAGGTTCCTCCAAGCCATCGATGAGCATGTAGACTCTCCTTGCTACAGATAGATCAAGGACCATGACTGATAATCTCAGGAACTCAAAGATATAAGTCTTTGCATCTCCTGAATGCTTCAGCTTTGCAAGTCTTATGAAGGGTGCTTCAGGATCCTTCTTGTCAAACCTCTCCACCAGTCTTCTATTAAACTTAGCATAGGTAGTCACATTGATGTGTCCCAATGTAGACAACCCATGGAACCACCAATTGTGTGCTTCACCTTCAAAGTGCAACGCTGCAATCTTGATGGCTTCAACCTCAGGGAATTTTTTCAATTGAAAGTAGATATCCATTTTCTCTACCCATGCCTTGGCAGAGCTGGAGGATGATCCATCAAACTTGGGCAAAAATAATCTGCCCATAGAGTGGTGTCTACCATGGAATAATCCACCATCTCTATACTACCTCCCTAGTCTTCTTATGTCCTTGAGGTGACAAAAATCTTGGAAACTCAAGTTATCCTTGAATCTCTGACTCTGAGAGTCATACTCGACAAAGTAACCTTCAAGGGAGGCTTTCTCTTGTGGTCCTTCATTCTCCACAGCCAAGAAGGTAGGCATAGTGGAGCATTGTGAGGCTTGTGGAGCTTGTGGCAGGTTCACTGGTTGACCACTCCCATGATGAGACATGTTAGAGCTTTCTCCTTCATGAAATATTCCAAGAGATTCCCTCATTCTGTCCACCCTCATCTCCTTGATCTCCTTGGCTAGATCTTGCATGGCCACCAACAGAATTCTTGCAAACTCTTCTCCTCTTTATCACTTGTAGTGTCAGGGGCTTTACCCTTGTCTTGATCTTCAATAGTGTAGTCATACTTATTATGAATTATGTTCTAATACCTCTTCTCCCTCTCAGTAAGAGTTTCATCTTCTTCTGAATGAAACATGGCTGGTGCTCCAAGGCAAGCACGGGTTGTGCCAAGAAAGGAGCTCCGATACCACTGTAATATCCAAAAATGGGGATTGCACAACAAGCTTGTAAAATAACGCACTTCCTGGAATATTGATGTATAGAAATGAGTTTACAACCCTTGGATCCCTTAGATCAGTGGATCTGGAGTCCAGATCCACAAGGGGAGAAAAAACAAATCAAACTAGGTGTGGTAAACAGGTCTCCCACAACCTAGTCTAGCTGAAAAACACCCTACAAGAGGGTCTGCAGCTATGCACAACAAACTGCCTCAAGAATAATGCAGTGTTGGATAATATGAGTAGGAGGCCATAAAATATGATTAAAAAATGGATTTAAAGCAGCAAATTATAAGTAAATTGAAGCTCTTTCAATATACAGTAGATTACATGAGACAATAGAGCAAGATATCTTCAGAAAAGAGAGCTACGACACATATATATATGCAGAAATGACTTAACAGCATTATTTTCAGGAGCTGTAGCAGCTGCATATTACAACTTAGATCTAGGATAGATCTGTGGATAAAACATCAGATCTATTTCAGATCTGGAAACTACCTAGTCTTGTTTACAAGATCCCCTTGAGGTTTTGACAAAATCATGAATAACAAGGAGTAGATCTGAGTTTCAAGATGCAGATCTGTAAAATGCTGCATAATTTCTGAACATAACATTACATGACAATAGATCAGATCTAAACATAACATGGATCATCAAGCTAATCCATGGATCACCAAAGTGAAGGGCAAAGCCCAACACCAGAGATCTCTAATCAAAATTGTGATCAAAACACCAGGAAGAACCTCATATCAAAATAAAGTAGTTCCTCAATGGAAACAGTGTTGTAGCTCAATTGACATAAGTGGCCCACTACCAAATTACATATTTGAAGTACAAAGAGAAGAGACACTCTTCCAGGAGGTTAAAAGACACACTCCATGAGAAGAGGTTACCAAAACAAGCTAGATCTCTGCAGATCTAGAATCCCACTTGCTGCAGCTTGCAAAAGCAGCAAAACCCTCAATAGATCAAGTCTGCAATTGTAAGTATAGCTTAGCCTCAAGCTTGATAGTGGATGAAATCAACAAATACTCCCCCAAGAATTCTCAAAGGAAGAGGTGAAATCCCTACATAGGAACTCCAAGTGCTAAGTCTAAACAACAGAGAATAGTATTTGTCTAAGCAGACAAGATACTCATAAATATGATCAATCAACAACCTTCTCTTGTTTCCCTTCCCTTCCTTTTATTAGATGAAATCCTTTGCAAACCCTAAACCACCTTGATCAGTTAGCTTCTTTCACAAGAGGGGCCTCCTTCTAGAACTGCGCTGTCCCTTTAGGAGATACATTGAACCTAGACAGCGTTGTAGATTTGGTCAAGGTTGACCCAGTCTCACAGCTCATACCCCTTTCACACCTGCAAGTGATTATTTACATGGCCCTGATTTATTTGTGTTCACATGGGCATTGATTTATTCAATCTTCTTAGGATTTTTACATGTCCTCCTTTATTCATTTATTCATGCAAAAAAAAAATAAAGAAAAAATGAATATTCCTCTTAGCTTAGGCTAAGTAGGAACATTACAGAATCATTATAATGTCTAATTAAGGATGATGCATATTAGAAAGAAAACACTAGAAATCAACCAATGAAGTTAAATAATTTTGATAATAATGAAGGTCATCTTAAGGGGCCATGGGAAGTATGGTGACATGAGATTAAAGAAGTGAATGCATAATAAAAAAAAATTGTATCCTAGAGGAACGTGGCAGCTCACCTAACACGTAACTACCAATAAACATCTAGGGGTATACGTCCTGTCCTCATCTCTATACACTGGGTCACAACCAATGGGATTTGAACCTTGGATCTCTCAGTTTTAACAAATTTCACATTACTTCGATCACCAATTGAGCTGCCCCCCAGGACGAATTCATAATAAAATTGACCAATTAAAGGAAGATGATTGTTTTTGTATGGAAACATTATAATATTTTTCTCTTGAATGGGAGAGCCACATTGTAAGGCCCTATAAACAAATTCAATAAATTTCTTGTCTAATGTAACAAATTCATTATTTCATATTTTAAGGCATTAAAGGAATACAATGCCTAATACTACATCTCAATGTCCATAATTCACATATATAGTTAGTCACAAATGCACATCATTACAATGTTGCTCTCCCATTCAAGAGAAAAATATTATAATGTTTCCATACAAAAAAAATCATCTTCCTTTAATTGGTCAATTTTATTATGAATTTCTCGGAGTGTTTTGAGGCATCAAATGACGTTTCTTGGGGGTAAAAAATTTCTGCTCAATGCTACACCTTTTCATGCTATTCTACATAAAGAGACCTGTTAAGTCCCTATATTACTAGTATAGTCCCTTATTGGTGTTAGTGTAACCCCCTTATTGTTATTATTGTACCCTTGTAACCCCCATTTTATTATTATTGTGCACTTAAATTATTATTGTTAGGTTGGCTAGGATTACATTGTGGCCCACTAGGATTACATTATGGCCCCATGGACTCCTATATATAGAAAGGAGGTTTTGTAAATCGGATCATCCAAGAATTTCTCATTTATGTAATGTATTGGAGGCTTCCCCCTCGAAGTGGCTTATTTCTAAGGCGTTGATATCTCTTTTATTTTATTTTTGGAGCTGGTTACACAACATTTGGTATCAGAGGTTTGGATTTTAGGGTTTCGCTGCTCCAAACAGGTCATCGTGGAATTGTCGCTATAACGTTTTTTCTACGAAGTTTCAGAAGCTGAAATTTTTAGGGTACGAAGCCAAAATCCTAAGGAAGATTGTCTAAAAATTTCAGAGCTTGGTTTGCAAAATTTTTGGAGATATGATCTGTGGAAGTTAGGTCTTTGTTCAAGCTCCTAAACAGGTCATCGTGGAATTTGTGCTATAACTTTGTTTCTACTAAGTTTCAGAATCCGAAATTTGTATGGTGTGAAGCTGAAATCTTGAGGAAATTCGTCAAAAAATTTCAGAGCTTGGTTCGCAATATTTTTGGAGATATGATCTGTGGAATGTAGTGCTTTTTCAGGCTCCTGAATTTCATCTCAAAGAGGTGATCGTGGGAAAAGTTCAATAACTCTCTCTCTGGGCATCAGATTGGAGTGTCGTAAAAATTGGTCGTAAGTACATAGACTTTAGTTTATTGGCTATCAATTTTAGAGACAAAGGACGAAATAGTGACACGTGGAAATTCGTACAAGTTTGCTCTACTGAACCAGTCCATAATTAGGTCATTGTGGGAGATTGGACACAACTTGTCTTGGAGAATCCAAATCAGGTCAGACCTATGGCATTCGAAAGATAATTCAGAGGGCTACGTCGGTACCAAAATTTAGATATTGAAGTGCTGCAATCACAGAGATAATCCAATTTCAATATCGAGCTCCTCAAAATCAAGAAAAAGGTGTGTATTTTTTTTCTGAATTGCATAAGTCTTGTTTGAAGAATCAATTTGAATTGATTACAAGGGCATATTGTAGAAGAGATATCAGTATTGGGTTCTAAAATATGCCCTGTAAAAATAATTCAACACCCATTAAGCCTTCAGAAGGGTCTACTATGACTCATGAAGATGAAGAATTGCAACATGATCTATCAAAATTAAAAGAGCAAGTGAAACAAATTTCACTCTCGCAAAGAGCAACAAAAAATGAAATGGAAGTTTTGAAGAAACGCATGGAAGAGAAGATGGATGGTTTGAAGAAAGGCGTGGAAGCTAAGATGGATGGCATGGAAGCTGGCATGGAAGCTAAGATGGATGACATGAAAGACAACATGGAAAACAACATGAAAAACATGAAGAATGATCTAAAAGCAGACATTGAAGGTTTTACCAAGTTGCTACAAGAAATGTTTCCTAATGGTGAAAAGATAGTAGAAGAACCTCATGATGAGAACAAAATAAATGTTAATCGCGATTTCATAAACTCTAATTTTGGCGGGAAGAACCACCATATTCCAAAAATGGATATGAGGAAGTTTGATGGGAAGGATCCTGTAACATGGATACTACAGATGGAGCAATATTTTGATATCCATAATGTGCAAAACACACAAAAGGTACGCATTGCAACTTTAAATTTACAACAAAATATATTTGTATGGTATCGATGGCTTTGCTCCCGTAAAAAAAAATTCACTTGGTCAATTTTTACGGAAGAAATAATAGAACATTATGAGGATACAAAGAGCAACACCTTCTTTAGCCAATTGATAAATCTCAAACAAAAGGGTTTAGTGGGGCAGCACATTGAGGACTTCCAAAAATTGAATATAAGGGTAACTAATATTCCAGAGGAACACAAGATTGATCTCTTCATAGGCACTTTAAAGGATAACATCCAACATAAAGTTCACATTATGGAACCTGATTCATTGGAGAAGGCATTCAAGTTGGCAAGAAAAGTTGAATGTAAAATTATGGCGACAAGGAAGCCTACCACTCAATTCTATAAAGAAGGAAGTGTTGCTACATCTAGATTTCCACAACCTACAAGGTTGACACCACAACAATTGGAAGAAAAAAGAGAAAAAGGGCTTTGCTACAGTTGTGATAGCAAATAAACTAAAGGTCATAAGTGTGCTGAGAAGAAATTATTTTACATAGATTGTGAAGAGGAAGAAGAAAATGAACAAGAAGAGGATATACACCGGGAACCAACCCTAGAAGAGGAAGAAATGAATCCGACCATATCATGTAATGCACTGGCAGGAATTACCACTCCTCAAACTCTCAAGATAGTAGGACAAATCAAGAAGAAAAAGGTAATAGTGTTGATTGATTCAGGTAGCACCCATAATTTTATTCATTGTAAGGTAGCCAAGAAATTAAATTGTTTCCTATACCCAGCACCAGAATGTCAAGTGATGGTTGCAAATGGAGGAACTATAAATTGCTCTGGAAAATGCCATAATATCAAGCTAACCATGGGGGAATATGTATTGATTAGTCCAATGCTTTCCATTCCTATGGGAGGTGCTGATGTTGTACTAGGAGTACAATGGTTACAATCTTTGGGGACGGTAGCTTTTAATTTTCAAGAAATTTTCTTGAAATTTTTTTCAGAAGGAAAGGAAGTCGAATTAAGGGGTATTGAAGGGAAGCTGGGAAGGATAATAAGCTCTAATGTCATGACAAAGCTTCTAAAGAAAGAACAACGAGGCGTAATTGCACAATTATGCTCACTAGAAGTTCCGACATCAAAATCATCTATTTCTGTAGATCTCCAACAAGTCTTGGACAATCATTCCAAGGCGTTTGAAACTCCCAAAGGACTCCCACCTATTCGTGATCATGATCATGCTATTCATTTGATTCCAGGAAGTGTTCCTACAAACATAAGGCCTTATAGATATCCTTACTTCCAAAAGAGAAAAATTGAATGTATGATTGCAGAAATGTTAGAGGCGGGTATAATTCAACCTAGTCAAAGTTCTTTCTCTGCTCCTGTAGTATTGGTACACAAGAAGGATGGATCATAGCGAATGTGTCCAGATTATAGGGAGCTCAATAAGCTCACCATTAAAGACAAATTTCCCATTCCTGTGATTGATGAATTATTGGATGAATTACATGGAGCAATTTATTTTACCAAGTTGGATCTTCGTTCGGGATATCATCAAATTAGAATGAAGACTGAAGATATTCCAAAAACAACATTTCAAACTCATGAGGGTCATTATGAATTTTTGGTCATGCCTTTTGGCCTTACCAATCCACCTTCTACATTTCAAGGGTTGATGAATTCCATTTTCAAACCCTTCCTTAGAAAATTTGTGCTAGTATTTTTTGATGATATACTAATCTGCAGCAGGTCTTGGAAGGATCATGTTGAACATGTTGACAGGGTGCTCAAACTATTGCAGGAGAAACAATTATATGCAAAAAAATCCAAATGTTTCTTTAGAGTACAAGAGGTGGAATATCTGGGTCATATTGTATCTCACGAGGGTGTTAAAGTAGACCCTAACAAAATTAAAGCCATTAAGGAATGGAAAGTCCCCACAACCATAAAGCAGTTGCGAGGATTTCTCATGTTAACGGGGTATTATCACAAGTTTGTTAAGAATTATGGGAGAATAGCAACACCTCTAACAACATTATTGAAGAAAGATGCATTTTCATGGACTCCTAAAGCAACTAAGGCCTTTGAACGTCTTAAAGAGGCAATGTGCCTAGCACCGGTCTTAGGTATGCCAGACTTCACAAAAACCTTTATTGTGGAATGTGATGCCTCAGGAAATCGAATTGGTGCGGTTTTAATGCAGGAAGGAAGACCCATTGCGGTATTTACATAAACATATTTATGAGAAGGAAATGTTAGCAATACTGCATGCACTAAAGAAATGGCGAACTTACCTAATGGGAAGACACTTAAAGGTAAAAACTGATCATGATAGTCTTAAACACTTTTTGGAACAAAGACTATCGTCAGAAGAGCAGCAAAAATGGGTCACAAAGATGTTGGGTTATGACTTTGAAATAATATACAAAAAAAGTAAAGCTTAATGTTGTTGCAGATGCACTCTCAAGAAAGAATGAAGAGGTGGAAGCATTGCTTTGTGCCATTTCTATTATCCAACCAGATTGGATAACCGAAGCAAGAGATGAATGGAAGAAGGACAAAGATCTATGGACACTCATTCAAAAGTTGCAGCAAGATCCTAGTACATCTGATACATTTAGTTGGAAAAATGATTCCTTATGGTACAAAGATCGCTTATATCTTTGTAATAATTCCCAACTAAAACAAAAGATTCTTATGGAATTGCACACTTCTCCTTTAGGAGGACACTCAGGATTTTTAAAAACTTACCACGGGGTGAAGAAAGAATTTTTTTGGGATGGCCTTAAATCTGATATTCAAAAGTTTGTGGCGGAATGTTTGGTTTTCCAGTAGAATAAAGTTGAGACAATTAAGACCCCGGGACTTATACAACCTTTATCCATTCCAAGTCAACGTTGGGAGGAGATTTCAATGGATTTTATCACAGGTTTACCTAAGTCCGAAGGAAAGAGTGTCATCATGGTGGTAGTTGATAGACTTACCAAGTATGCACACTTTTGTGCATTATCTCATCCATTTAAAGCAAGTACATTTGCTACTACATTTATGAATAGAATTCAAAAGCTACATGGAAGCCCAAGGGTTATTGTGAGCGACAGAGATCCCATTTTTACTGGAAATTTTTGGATGGAGTTATTTTCTTGTTTGGGTACTCAATTAGCTCATAGCTCATATTATCATCCTCAATCTAATGGTCAAACTGAGATAGTAAATAAATGTTTGGAAGGATATCTTCGTTGTTTTGTATCTGATAAAAAAACACAATGGGTCATGTGGTTACCTCTTGTTGAATGGTGGTATAACACTTCCTTCCATACTGCAGCAAAAATGACCCCATTTATGGCACTTTATGGATATCATCCACCATCCATCACATCATCTTTAAGGGAAAATTCGAAGGTTCAAGCAGTGGAAGATCACATCGAGCATCAGCAAGAAGTTCTCCAACTCTTAAAGGATAACCTGAATTTGGCACAAAATCAAATGAAACAACAGGCAGATCAACATCGCAGCGAGAGAAGTTTTGATGTAGGAGATTGGGTATTTTTACGGGTACAACCATACAAACAAATGTTCCTCAAGCAAGCAAAGAAGGATAGTAAATTATCGCCAAAGTACTATGGTCCTTACAAGGTGTTGCAAAATATTGGTACTATGGCATACAAATTGGAGCTTCCTGCTTCTTCGTGAGTACATCCAATTTTCCATGTTTCACGCTTAAAGAATGTTATCGGTGAAAATATTCCAGTTCAAACAATATTACCAGAACTTGATGAGGAAGGAAAAATCATATTGGAACCTAAAGTAGTCACGGAAACAAGAACTCGACAACTACGGAATCGTTCAATTTCAGAGTATCTCATCAAGTGGAAGAACTTACCCACTGAAGATTCTATATGGGAGGATGAGAATTTTATACAGAAGCACCAAGAGCTACTCAAGTGTTGATGACAACACTTTTTTGAAGGAGAGGGGCATGTTAGGTCCCTATATTACTAGTATAGTCCCTTATTGTTGTTAGTGTAACCCCCTTATTGTTATTATTGTACCCTTGTAACCCCCATTTTATTATTATTGTGCCCATAAATTATTATTGTTTGGTCGGCTAGGATTACATTGTGGCCCACTAGGATTACATTATGGCCCCATGGACTCCTATATATAGAAAGGAGGTTTTGTAAATTGGATCATCCAAGAATTGTTCATTTATGTAATGTATTGGAGGCTTTCCCCTCAAAGTGACTTATTTCTAAGGCATTGATACCTCTTTTCTTCTATTTTTGGAGTTGGTTACACAACAAGACCTTTCCAATAGTGCAAGAGTCACGTCAATCACAGTTTGTATGCAAAATTCATGCCACTCAGAAGATGACCTTCCCGTTTACAAACCTATAATTAAGGAGGATGTCACGTCAGCCCACATTATTGATGGAAAAGGGGCTAGCCACATGTTTTTGATGTAAAATACTCTAGAATATTCTATTTTGTAGCTCTAGTTAAGGGTTGATGTAGTCAAAATTAACCACTAGTAGGCTATCAAGTTGTGTTATAATCGGGCCACTAGGAGGAAGAGGAATTCCATTCTTTCAAGAGAATTTTGTTCCATATATGAGCAAAGATAGCTAGTTGGAGAGATAGGAGGTAGAGCACTTATTTGTGCATTATAGCTGCCCATGGGCCACATGCATTACTTCTTTGTACCTGCAGTCATATATCTAGAAAAAGAAAGAGAGCGAAGCGACCTCACCTTCTAGCTAGGTTTTCTCCCGAAAGGAATATCTTGTGTCCTATGTGTGTGTGAGATTATTTTTTATTTTCTATTTTTCTACATAATTTATATTCACATGCATGAACTAATTATAGTTAAATCCATAGATCTCAAATTTTAATAAAGTTGTAATAGTGTAGAAGCTCAAATTTTTAATATAATATTATCATATATGTTGTGACAAACTGTCCAGTGGAATATCCACGTCAGCTTACGGATAATTTGGTATTAGAGAAGGTTTCTTGGGGTATTTTTTGGATATTGCAGAGATCTAGATTGGCAGGGCCAAAAATCGTAAAACTCTAATCATGGCCAACGAATCTGTAAATGAACCTCGTGATCCTACAAAGGTGAGGTTTTCACAGCTCGAACAAAAAGTCGCAGATATAAAACCATAATTTAAAACTCCTCATGGTGGCCCTAAGAAATAATTTAGGGATATTTGGAGAATATGGGGGTTCGAATGCAAAGTAAAAATAAAAATAGGGATCAGAATATGAGGGAGAAACGGAGAACCAATCAAATAAAAGAATAAAAAAAGATCAACCTGGTTCGAGTGTCGTGAACCAATCATAGTCCCCGTTTAAAATGGAAGAAAAATCCAATATCAAGTCATATCACAGTGAGATCAAAGCTCTAAATATGAACCACTGTTTTCAGCAATTATAATTTTATTTCAGTGTCCATCATATCGAGGAAGGGAAAAATATCTCATTCATGCGATTAAAATTAGAGGGCCATGCACTAACTTGGTGGGAAATCCACATAGAAATACTAAAGTTGGAGGGATAACCTCCAGTGACTAAGTGGGAGGATTTCAAAACCATAATTAAGTCACAATTTTATCCCATTGGGTAAGTGGAGGACCAGTGGATATGGTATCATTACTTCAGGAAAAATCCAGGACAAAGCATGCAAGACTACACCAGAGAATTCATAAATATGGCTATAATGTTGGGTAACTCTCCAAAGAACCCATATGTACCCCTCAAGTATTTGGATATGAAGATATTTTGTACATTAGTACAGAAGGAGGTGAATCTGAGTAGCCTTCAGCAATGAGAAGAGAAAGAAATGACCAAACTCTTCCATATAAAGATACATGTCAAGAAGACAAAGATTGATGTTATGTTTGACTCAGGATTAGAGGCGAATATCATTGCAACATATTTGGTCAAGAAGTTCAGGCTGGAAGTTCATGATCATCCAAACCCATATCCATTCGGATGGGTAAATAAGGATGAAGAGCTAAAGGTAACAAAATAGTGTAGAATTGGATTTTCTATCAATGTTGATTTTATTGATGAAATAGATCTAGATGTGGTTCCCATTGATGTATGTGGAGACGTATTTGGGAATCCATACATGTACATGTGAGATGCAATATTCATGAGGAGAGCCAATCAGTATCGTCTCATCATAGACGGAAAATATTTCATCATCAATGCCCACAAAAGAAATTCAAAAATTTCACTGGTAAGTGCCAATCAAGCCAAGAAATTAACTAATTCTAGAAAGAAGTATGTTTTAATTTTTTTACGAGAAATGCAGTATTAAGAGGATTCAATAAGAGGCAAGGCATCTCTAGATGGGTGTAATAAGAAAAAAAAACAGCAATTGGAGGAGTTTTTATAGGCATATAAGGATGTGTTCCAAGAGCCTAAAGGGTTACCACCTGACATAGAAGTGGAGCATGAGATCCAGCTATTTCCAGACTCCCCATTGCAAAATATTGGATTGTACAGGCAGTCTATCATAGAAGCAAGTGAGGTGAAGAAAGAATTGTAGTAGATGTTAGAACAGGGTTTCATTTGACCGAGTACATCATCATGTGGGTCACCCATCATCATTGTGCCAAATCAGGATGGGACTTGGCAGATGTGTATAGATTACAGGGTGTCGAATAAAAATTATCACGCTTAAGAAAAAATACTCCCTGCCTAGGATAGATGATCTACTAGATAAATTGTAGCAAGAAAAGTACTTCACCAAGTTGGACTTGGAGTCTTGATATCACTGGGTTCAAGTCAAAGAAAAATATACATGGAAGACCACATTCAAAACGAGGAAAGGTTTGTATGAGTGGTTAGTTATGAAATTTGGCCTATGTAATGCACCATCTACATTTATGAGATTAATGAATGATGTGTTGCGCCCTTTTATGGATTCATTTGCTATTTTCTATTTGGATGATATACTAGTATATAGTTCTACCTGGGAGGAGCATATTTCACATTTGACACAGGTGTTGGAAACATTGAATAAGCACCAGCTGCTATCAAATCTCAAGAAGTGTGAGTTTGCATAGCAGTATTCGGTGTATCTGGGGAATGTGATTGGTGGAGGAGAGCTGAAGATAGATCCTTCCAATATGGAGGAAATCATGAAATGGATGGTGCCTACTAATGTTTCTTATGTCAGGAGTTTCATTGGGGCAACACAATACTTGAGGAAATTCATAGCCTCGTTTTCAACGGTAGCAGCACCTCTCCACGCCATAAAAACAAGTGGCAAGAGTTTCCAACAAGGAAAAGGTAAACAAAGGGATTTCGAGTAGTTAAAGAAGAAAACCAGTCAAGCACCAGTTCTGGAATTACCAAAATTTCAACAACCTTTCGAACTGGAGGCAGATGTGAGTGGGTATTCTATGGGAGTCGTCTTCAGGCAGGGACGAAGGCTTGTATGTTACCATATTGAAGTTTTTCAAGGGGCAGTTCTTAACTACCCTATCCACGGAAATTTAAGGATCAACCAATTTGATAAAATATTTTCTAAATTAAATAAAGTGAAGAAGATTACATCTACTAAATTAGTAGACATGTCATTTAAGAAATTGAGAATATATATATATATATATATATATATATATATATATATATATATATTATAGAGGAAGTGAAGGGGGTTCCATCTCAAGTAGAAAGCTCTCTTAATGATATTTATAAATGGATTTAAAAATATTAACCATGGGTAAGATTTATAGTAATGGACTATATAATTTTTAAATGTAAAGATAGAAAGCTATGAACACTCATAATTAGTGAGGAATAATAAGTTATATACTACGAAAATGTTTAAATGTTAAATGATGAAGGATAAAAATTGTCTACTTTTGGCAAATGAAATATAATATATGATAGATTGAACATTTTAATTGATGGGAAACACCCAACATGAAGAGTAAGAGGCTTGTATACCTACGTATTTGGATTATCTAAGCCAATGTTTCCTAAAGAGAACATTGATAACTTAAGTAATGATGACCTAGTGTTTACATATTATTGGGTATAGCAGTCCTAAAATGGATAAGAAAAATATGTCAAGTGATGTAGAAACCATGGGTAATGATTGAAAGATACATGAGGATACGATATTGATAATTTAAGGCATGCTAGTAAGGCCAATAATAGCTTAATATTGGATTTCACCAAATTTCTTTGGGTACAAAGAATACATGACTAGATATTAAGACTCATGATGATGAGGCTTATTTTAAAGTTTAACAATGTACATTACATAATGAAAATATATGAAAATTGAGCACGCTAATAGGGAGAATACACCTAACCTATAAATTGTCAACTTCCTTGTTGGAAGTAGATGAAATTATTATTGAAAAGAAAAATATGGCATTCATAATATTTATGATCTAGCGTAGATTTTAGATGGATGTCGATTGATATTATTGTATTAGCAATAATTGGTATTCATTGTTTATACAGGCTAATGAATTTTACTTTTATTGATGAATCGTGTTAAGAACGTTTATGGTGTTTTTCTACTATACATATGATATCGTTAAGATGATTATCGTATTTATGATCTTATGTCATGGCATTATATTAACATGTTCCATTTATTATGTTGATGTAATGTTTATCTTTGATAAGGATACATTGATATTATAATTTATGATGGTATTCCATGATGAGATAACATGTGTTAATTGCGTGCAATTCTATGATGATATGTTTAATTATGGCATGTGTAGGCATGTTTGTGTTACTATTCATTATTTTTTATAGTAATCATGTTGTGTTCTCATGATAATATGTGAGAGTTAGCATGTGGATTATTTTCTATGAGACTATGATGTTATGATTATAGAAATAATGCAATGTTGGCTTGTTATGAGCACATGATTCATAGGAAATCCAATAATAGGTCAAGAGGGTTGGTTTATTTGATGATCTTGCAGGAGCCCACACCTATGAGGGATAATATGTACAAAGCAGCACCTTATGGGTAGGAGACAAGTTTAATCAAACACTTAAGCATTTTTTTCTTTTGCCTTATATAATTCTTGATGGGACATGGGACCATCTTAAGAACATTGAGTGCCTCATATTTGATTTGTTATGTTGAAGTCATAAAGTAGGGATATAGTGTTTCTCATTGATGGAGTTGTGGGATTTGAATTTGAAGCCTTGGTTTGCGCACCTTGTTGAGTTGTAGTAGGATTAAGTCATCCTTTTGAGATGGTTGGTGTATGTTAGTACTGATCAAGATGCCTATTTGGGTAGATGAGGTCAAGAGTCTTAGGGTCATCATAGATTGAGACATAATTAAGCTTGGATTTCCAAAAGTTGGGAAGAAATGTTAGAGAGAAATTTCACTTACCTATAATTCTGATGTGAACTTTTGATGCCTACTATGGTCACTTTTTTTGGCCTTATACTAGTTCAACATATGGTAATGTGGAAAGAAAGGGAATACATAGAAGAGAAAACACATAAGTAATATAACTAAAGTTAATTTTAGGGTGAATTTTCTTGAAGGGGGGAGTATCTAATGCCCAATGTTATGCTAAATAAATGATAACAATAATAAATAAATAAATAAATAAAAGGATTGTAATAAATAGAAAAAAATAATTACTTTACTAATAAAATAAAAATGGGTTAAAATAAGTAAATATAAAGTAAGAAAATGTTAAGATAAAATAGAAACGCATGATGACAAGTAGATTATGTGCATGGAGTTTTTCCTTCCATTTTTGGAGAAAGTAATTCTATTTAATGGATGAGAAGAAGGATGTGGGCCATTTTTTTTGGAGAATTATTGGGAAATAAATATTAGATATTGGTAGAGATAGTTAATTGAGGGCTTGTGGGTGGCCAACTATAAAATGATATGATGTGACTAATCCTATGGTTGGGTGGAGATTCATCCCAATGGTTGTGATCAACTAGATCAAATACAACAACATAACAATTTTATAATCATAACATTGTTAATAAGCTAAACTATTCATTTAGTATATAAGTTTCACATCATTAAATACTCTTGTGGACTATGCAATTATTAATAAAAATTTCTTTATGTTTATCTATTAATGGTTTTTGTTGTGAAACCAACTCTAGAAAGAGAAGAAAAGAGATATCAATGCCTTATAAATAAGCCACTTCGAGGGGGCAACCTCCAATACATTACATGAATGAACAATTCTTGGATGATACAAATTACAAAACCTCCTTTCTATATATAGGAGTCCATGGGGCCACAATTTAATCCTAGCCGACCTAACAATTATAATATAAGGGCACAATAATAACAATATGTGGGTTACAGGGGTACAATAATAACAATAAGGGGGTTACACTAACAACAATAAGGGACTATACTAGTAATATAGGGACCTAACATGCCCCTCTCCTTCAAAAAAGTGTTATCCTCAACGCTTGAGTAGCTCTAGGTGCTTCTGTATAAAATTATCATCCTCCCATGTAGAATCTTAAGTGGGTAAGTTCTTCCACTTGATGAGATACTCTAAAATTGATCGATTTTGTAGCTGTCGAGTTCTTGTTTCCGTGACCGCTTCAGGTTCCAATATGATTTTTCCTACCTCATCAAATTCTAGCAATATTGTTTGAACTGGAATATTTTCAACTATAACCTTCTTTAAGCATGAAACATGGAAAACTTGATGCACTCGTGAAGAAGCGGGAAGCTCCAATTTGTATACATGAAACATGGAAAACTGGATGCACTCATGAAGAAGCAGGAAGCTCCAATTTGTATGCCATAGTACCAATCTTTTGCAACACCTTGTAAGGACCATAGTACTTTGGTGATAATTTATTATCCTTCTTAGCTTGCTTGAGGGACATTTTTTTGTATGGTTGTAGTCGTAAAAATACCTAGTCTCCTACATCAAAACTTCTCTTACTGCGATGTTGGTCTGCCTGTTCTTTCATTCGATTTTGTGCCAAATTCAGGGTATCCTTTAAGAGTTGGAGAACTTCTTGTTGATGCTCGATGTGATCTTCCACTACTTGAACCTTCAAATTTTCTCTTAAATATGATGTGATGGATGGTGCATGATATCCATAAAGTGCCATAAATGGGGTCATTTTTGCTGCAGTATGGAAGGAAATATTATACCACCATTCAACAAGAGGTAACCACTTGACCCATTGTGTTTGTTTATCAGATACAAAACAATGAAGATATCCTTCCAAACATTTATTTACTATCTCAGTTTGACCATCTAATTGAGGATGATAAGATGAGCTATGAGCTAATTGAGTACCCAAACAATAAAATAACTCCGTCCAAAAATTTATAGTAAAAATGGGATCTTTGTCGCTCACAATAACCCTTGGGTTTCCATGTAAAATTTGAATTGTGTCCATAAATGTAGTAGCAGTTGTACTTGCATTAAATGGATGAGATAACACACAAAAGTGTGAATACTTGGTAAGTCTATCAAATTGATCCAGATTTATGCAATAGAATAAACATATAACCATAAATATAGAGATGCAGCGGAAATAAAACTTCATTTCATTAATATTAAAGAACTGAAATTTTGCTTACAGACAGAATGTAAATAAAACTAGCTAGGGCACTGGTAACTATCTCTGAGAAGAGATGTGGTGGCTACAAGCCTCTAAACTGAGTTAAAATGAGGCTTGAGGGCCTATTTATTATTTAGAAACAATGGGAAATCCTAAACAGCCAAAACCCTAACCCTAGGAGATGAAGCGCCAAAACTATGGGCCTCGTTTGGGTAAATTGGTGTTTCAACTTCCCGGGGATGTAACTTTGGCATACGATCTTTGTTTGAAGCGTAGCATACCTTGTTAGAAATATCTATCCGAGGAATACAAATTTCAATTGAGAAACATTAGTCCATGGACCTTGCTCCCCATTTTCCCAAAAAAACGTCGTTTAGGGCCTCAAAACGGCTCTGAAAGTTTAGGACCCAAAAAACTACTAAAAATAGTAAGTTGTGCTGAAACTGAAAAAGTGAAAGAGACAATGGTGGGGCCCCAAGTGGAATAGGCAGGTGACCACCAATATCCACTTGGATCATTCCTCCCCCCTTAGGAAGCAATGGTCCCCATTGTGTTAAGTTCCTCCATGAGATGAGGAAATTTCTACTGAACTTGGTCCCTCGTGAACCATTTTCCTTGGTGCAGGAGTTGGCCAGCTTTGACAACCCGATACAGTTGGATCTTCTGTTGGCGAGTGTTCTTGATTTGCATGTCCATGATACAATCTGTGGTGGCTTGTTTAACTCTGTTGGTGTGAGTTGTTATGCAATGTCAGAGGTGTCGAGTAGAGGTGGGAAGTAAGGACGAAGGCGATCCACATTGAATATTTGGTGCATACCAAGGAATGGTAGAATACTGAGCTCGAAGGCATTATTCCCTATAGCCTTGGTGATGGTGTACGGCCCCTATCGGAGTGGGAGAAGCTTGCGGTGGGGTCTAGTGAGGCGCTCCTTCTACAAATGTAGCCATACTTTGTCGCCCACCTGGAAGTTGTGTGGCACCTGGTGTTGATCATGGCATTTCTTGTACTTAGCATTGGCTCTGTCCAATATGTAAATAACCTTTTGGCGGATGTGTTGAATGCACTCGATGACGCTACTTGCTTTGTCAACTTCAGACTGGACATGAGCTAAATCGGCCTGAGTAGCCGCAAATGGCATGGCTACGTCAATGGGACATAGTGGCTGGAATCCCAAGCCAACCTGAAAGGGGATATGGCCGATTGAACTGTGGAGAGCCCAGTTATAAATATGTTTTACATAGGGGAGGCTCTCGTCCCATGTGTGTGGATGCTTTGAATTGTACATGCGCAGAATGTGTACAATCATTCTGTTGACGACCTCTGTCTGGCCATCTGTTTGGGGATGGAAAGTTGTGGACTTGGTGAGCTTGGTGTCCAAAATTGACCAGAGGCTGGACCAAAATGTGCTGAGGAACCTTCTATCCCGATCTGATATGATAGACTGTGGGATCCCAAAGTGCACCCACACTCGTTCAAAGAAGAGTTTATTAGTGGCTTTTGTTGTGATATTCTTCTTGCAGGCCGCCATAATGGCCATCTTCGAGAATCTGTCGATGACCACGAAAACACAGTCAATTCCATGCTTAGTAGAAGGCAGGCCTGAATGTAATCCATGGAGATGGATTTCCAAGGTCGACTAGGGGTAGGTAGCAGAGTATATAGGTCTTGCTTCTTGATGGTCGGTTTGGAAATGGCACAAGCAGTGCAGGATCTGATGTGCTTCCTGACATCCTTTCGAAGGTTCGACCAATAGAAATCCTTCTGCAGTACTGCTACTATTTTCTCGACCCCAAAATGCCCAGCAACTTGACTGTATTGTGCTTCCCATATCATCTTGGCACGCTCACTTGAAGGAACATAAAGGTGTCCCAGGTGAAATAAAATTGCATCTTGGAGGTGAAAATTTGGAACTTGCGTACCCCCCAAGAGTTCCTTGTAAGTGTGGCCGAATTCTAGGTCACTCTCATAGAGAAGCAGCCAATCAGAAGTCTCGTGCCCACAAGAGTTGAGAACGGTGGTGAGTGCCACGATCGGTGGTCGACTGAGGCAGTCTACAACATTATTGGTGCTACCCTTCTTGTACTTGATATTCAAATGAAACTGTTGTAGATATGTGGACCACTTCTGATGGCAATCATTCTGCAACTTCCCTTGTGTCTGTATGAATTGCAGGGGCCGGTGGTATGTGTGGATGATTGTTTCCTTCCCCAAAATGTAATGCTTCCATTGTCGACAAGCTTGCACAATGGAATACATTTCTTTGTCATAAGTGGGATACTTGCGAACTGTGTCAAAACAATGTCTCACTGTGATATGCCACTGGATGTCCCTGTTGAGTAAGAACTGCCCCAATAGCGTAGTTAGAGGCATCTGTCTCGATCTCAAATGGTTGTTGCAAGTCTGGTAATGTGAGCACTGGGGCAAAATAGAGGCGACTTTTCAATTCTGTGAACGCCTTCTATTGAGTTTCCGACCAAAAGAATTTTTCTCTCACTCCTCCCTTCGTGACTTGACTCAAGGGCCAAGTGATATGAGAGAATCCCAACACGAACCTACGGTAGAAATTAGCAAGACCGAGAAAGTTGCGAAACTCTGTTATAGTGGTTGGGGCTAGCCAATCTCGAATGACTTGGATCTTGGTTAGATCCACATGCACGCCCCTTTCATCAATAATGTATCCCAGATATTGAACCTAGGTCATGCCAAAAGTGCACTTCTCCAAATTGGCACACAACTTGTGTTGCTGCAGTGTTTGGAGGACTTGTTGGATGTGGTGAAGGTGCTCTTCCCAAGTTTGGCTGAATATCATAATGTCATCCAAGTACACCACTACAAATGAGTTGGTGAATGGCCACAAGATGTCGTCCATCATCCTAATGAAAGTTGTGGGAGCATTCATCAACCCGAAAGGGATGACCATCCATTCGAAAAGGCTTTCCTTAGCTTTGAAGGAAGTCTTCCACGCATCGGAGGGTTCAATTGGTACCTGGTGATACCCAGACTTCAAGTCAATCTTGCCGAAATATTTTTCACCTTTGAGTTGGTCCAGAAGGTCATCAATCCATGGGATCGAGTACCTATTCTGGACAATGATCTTGTTTAGTGCCCGTGTAATATTCCTTTTTAGGGATATTCCTAAAACACAGTAAACTCTAACGAGAGATGGACTGGGAGGGAATTTACCAGATATTTCACCTCTGAAAAGAGGATGAGATATGGAGGCTATCTTGCCCTTTCCAGACTCTGTCTAAGAGTGTGGGAGACAACACAACAAGTGGTACAGAAATCTCAATGCAAAGGGAAGAAATAACAGACATGCAGACATACAATAATGTGTATCCAAAGTGTGAATAGATACTCAAGAAATACCAAGGGAATGTTGAGCCATTTTATTAATCTGATACATATAGAGGAATACAATAAGTGATCAAGCGATAGCTCCTAAACTTGCACAAGGCGAGTTGAGATCTATTCCCAGAACGCTGTTGTGTTTCAGATCTACGTTGCATGGGACGGTTGTATCTCATATCTGCATTCCAGCTGATGAAAAATGGTTGTATCGCTACCCAGACATACCTCCTTGCATATCTACGCATTCCTCCAATTAATCATGCCTCCACTGTCTAGGATTTGCAATAATACAATCACCCATTGAGCCAGAATTTCCTCCAACAGATGCGCTACTATTCCTGTGCTTACTCTCCTATCCACAATCCCTCAAGAATACACCCGGAGCTTCCCAAATACGGACTGCATCCTTCTACACAGCTAATAAATGTGTTGATCCTCCACAAGTGTTGCGCAGTTAATAAACATGCTGCTCCTCCACAATACAGCGGATCGATCTTTCTACACAAATACTGACGAGACTACCTCACCCGAGCAGGCACTCGAATTCCCCTGGGGCTAAGGGTGAGATCTCCGAACGGAGACACTCAATGCGCTAAACAGCACTACAGACAGGCTAAACAGCCAACGTGCTCAATAGTCGCAATGACCAGATTCAAATACATAAATTCTCCATGATCCCTCAATGAGGAAATTATCTTCTTTATATAGCGTTTGGCCGCTCTTGAATCCTACGACCGCCTCAACCCATGATACCATAGTAATCTTCCTTGCTGCATGCGCCTCCCCTCATGATACCATGGTATTACCTCTTTGCTACGTGCTCAATTCAGTTCCCCCGTAATTACCATGTGTGTCTTATTTAGAGTGAGTCGTGGCCCCTTTTACTCACGTTTTATTCATAATATAACCACGTTTATTCATAAGCTAACTACTTAAAGCAAAATTGACCAAAATCGAATATTCCAATTAGCCATTGCTAATTGGGAATATTACAATCTCCCCCCACAGAATGTTGCTTGTCCCCAAGCAACTGTAGTGATGGATGCTGCAAAATATTCTCATTCTCCCAAGTTGCATCCTCATCCGGCAAATTCTTCCACCTCACCAAGAATTCCCATATTGCTCTGTTCCGCAGCTGCCTTTCCCTAGTATCAATAATTGCCTCAGGCTATAATACCAGATGCCCTTCATCATCTATAGGTGGCAGCTCCTTTGTCACTGCAACCTTCTGCCCCAATGCCTTCTTTAGACAGGACACGTGGAAAATGTTATGAATCTTGCTGCCTTAGAGCAGCTCCAACTCATACACAACCTATCCCACTCTGCGTATCACCCTGTATGGTCCATAAAAAAGAGGCTTGAGCTTCTCAGATCCCTTATGTTTCAGTGATGACTGTCGGCATGGCTGTAAACGTAGGTAGACCAAGTCTCCTACTTCAAATTGTCTTACCATCCGACCCTTGTCGGCATACCGCTCTGTTGGTTCTGCGTTGTAGCCATGTTATCCTTGAGAGAGCGGAGAATTTATTGACTCTCCTGTATCCAATATTTGGCTCTCGGAGCCTTGCTAGCACCCAACATTATATCAACAAAATATAAAGAATGGGACCCATACAAATTATTCATAGAATGGTGTCATATCGATGGACATATGATATGTGTTATTGTAACAATACTCCCCCAGATGCAGCCACTTCAGCCACGCTCTTTGCTACCCACTAACATAGTTACGTAAGTAGCCCTCCAGCCACTTGTTAGCTATTTTAGTTTTCCCATCTATCTGTGGGTGATAGTTGGTGCCTATTGTCAGCTCTGTTCCTACCAGCCGAAAAATCTCCTGCCAAAATCCGCCAATAAAGCGACTGTCCCTGTCACTGATGATGGTCTTGGGAAGACCATGCAACCTGAAAATCTCTTTAAAAAATAGCTTCGCCACCTACGCTGCTGTGTAGTGTGTGGATATGGTGAAAAAGTGTGTGTACTTTGTCATTCGATCAACGATGACATATATGCAGTCCTTGCCCTGCACCGTGGGCAACCTTGTGATGAAATCCATCGAAATGCTCTCCCATTTCCCCTCCAGGATGGGAAGAGGTTGTAACAACCCAGCGGGATGGTTCGTCTCCCCCTTGCTTCTCTGGCAAACTTCGCACTCCCTGATATGTCGAAGCACGTCCTCCTTGAGGCCTTTCCATGAGAACCTTTCTGTAATGGCCTGGTAGGTTTTGTTAAACCCCTAATGTCCAGATAATGGTGAGTCATGAGATGCCTGAAGTATCTTCTCCTTGAGCTAGGAGCACTCCATCAATAATATCCTATCTCTGTAGTAGATGATTTCATCTATTACCCTATATTTTTCATCTGTCACCTGACCATCCAAGACCTCACAAGCAAATCTATCCTTGGAGTACTCCACCAAAATTCGAGCCCTCCAATCTGTATCCAAGCTCATGAGAGACAACGTGGCTGGCCTACATGAAAGTGCATCGGCTACCACGTTATTCTTCCCTTTGACATATTCAATGTCAAAGTCATAAGCCTAGATCTTGTTGATCCACTTTTGCTGCCTCTCTTGTAACTGTTTCTGCTCCAAAAAGAACCTGAGGCTGTTGTGATCAGTCCTTACCCGAAACCTATTGCCCACTAAGTACTACCGGAATTTGGCCAATGCATGCATAATGGCCAACATCTCCTTGTCGTATATAGGATACAACCACTCATGAGGAAGGAGATTTCTGCTTTTGAAGGCTATAGGGTGGCCTCCCTGCATCAATACTGCGTCGATCCCCTCTCCTGACGCATCACACTCTAAAACAAAAAGCTGCGTAAAATCTAGCAATGCAAGCACTGGACAGCTGCTCATAACCTCCTTGAGCTTGTCAAAAGCCCGTTGCGCTATATCTGACCAACTGAATGCCCCTTTCTTTGTTAGATATGTAAGGGGTACCACAAGCTGAGAGAAACTCTTGACGAACTTCCTATAATAGGTGCAGATGCCAATAAATCCTCGAAGCTCCATCACGTTTCTCAGCTCTGGCCAGTCTCTGACGGCCCTGATCTTCTCCTCATGGACCCTCACTCTATCCACTCCTATGATGTGTCCCAAATACAACATCTTTGTCATCCCAAACTCACACTTGGAGAGCTTAGCATAGAATTGTTGCTCCTCCAAGATATGCAATATTGCCTCTATATGTTGTAGATGCCCCTCCCAAGTCCAGCTATATATAAATATATCATCGAAAAAGACCAACACAAACTTCCTCAGATGACTACAGAAGATATGGTTCATGCATGACTAGAAAATAGTTGGGGAATTGGTTAGCCCAAAAGGCATGACCAAAAACTCAAAGTGGTCATAATGGCACCTGAAAGCAGTCTTCGGAATTTCCTGTTCCCTCACGCGAATCTGGTGGTACCCGGATCTCAAATCAATCTTTGAGAAGAACTGGGTTCCTCTTAGCTCATCCATTAGCTCTTCAACCCGCGGTATGGGGTACCTATTCTTCAGGGTATTTTTATTTAGGGCCCTATAATCAATGCACATTCTCAATGTGCCATCCTTCTTCTTCACCAACACCACCGATGAAGCAAAAGGACTGGTGCTTGGCCGAATATGTCCAAGAGCCAACAACTCTTGGATGGCCCACTCAATCTCATCCCGATAGGCCTTGGGGTGCCTATAGGGTGTGGTAATAACGGCCTGTATGCCTCGTTCTAGCTCAATAGTGTGCTCAAACCCCCGATCTAGTGGTTGTCCTGGTGGTATTTCTCCAAATACCATCTCATACTTATCGAGGATGGCCTGTATATCCGGATGAATTGTCTGCCTGGTAGCCTCTGCCATTGATGCCCACAACTCAACTGCCCACTCTATGTCTCCCTTTCAGAATTCTGCCTCCATTCGGTGAGCTGAAACAGTCTGAGGTGGGTAAGTGTGCATCCCACGTATCTTCTCATGCTTCCCAGTCTTCTTGTCATCCCATTGCATCTCCAAGGCCTCCCAATCTATAGTGACTTTCCCCAAAGTAATTAGCCATTGTACACCCAATACCACATTGGTGTCTGGTATGTTAACCACGAAAAAGTGGTTGGTCACCATGTAGGTTCCCATAGTTACATCCAGTTCTGGAACATACCTCGCACACTGCATCGTTTGATCCCCTGGGACCAATACTGAAAATCCATCGAAGCTCTCTGTCGGTATGCCTCTCCTTTCAACCATCTGTGCATCAATGAAGTTGTGGATTGCCCCACTATCTACTAGGATTGAAACTCATTGCCCACATACTGTCCCTCAGACCCGTAGCATCAGATACTTGGGTACTCCTCATAATGCTGCAAGGGTCCCCTCGATGGGTGCAAAAGTTGCACCTCCTACCCCTGAAGGTGGGGGTGGAAAATGATCTTGCTCTGTATAACTGTCTCCTACCTCCCCATCCTCATACTCATCCTCTTCCCCGCTACTCTCGGAGAAGACCTCAATAAAATGGGCTTTTCCAGTAGCACATCTGTGTCCTGGTGCCCATGGTTCCTGACAGGTAAAGCACAACCTCTTCTTTTTCAACTCCCTCCAGGCATCATCATCGAGTTGTACCCTCCCCTGATTCCCTTTTGGAGGCGGAATCCTTACATCCTTCCCCTTTGGCTGGAAATCCGGTTTCTGTGGGTAAGATGTCTTGGTTCGGGGTAAGGCATCCTGCATATCCCTAGTCCTACCAATGGCATCCTGGAGTGTGGCTGGTCTAGTGGATCTGACTAGTCCTCGAAGTGGCTCTGTTAACCCTTCCATAAACATATAGATCATTCGTGTTGCAGATAGATCTGGCACCATCACTGAAATTCTCAGGAAATCTGCAATATACTTCTAAGGGTTCCCGATTTGTTTGAGCCTTGTTAGTTGAACAAAGTGCTCTTCCGGTTCCTTCCGGTTGAACCTCTCAATCAATCTTCAAGTGAACTCAGCATAGGTAGTCACGGAGGAATGCCCAAGTGCCACCCTTCCATGGAACCACCAATCCTAAGCCTCACCCTCCAAATGCAGCGTGGCCACCTTGATGGCCTCTGTTTCTGACATCTGATTGAGCTGGAAATACACATCTAGCTTCTCCACCCAAGACTTGGCTGAACTGTTTGATGAACCATCAAAGGTAGGAAAATGGAATCGGCTTGATGTGCGCTGGGTATCTCCATCATGATAATGTCTGTGCCCTTTATGATGGTCGCGGGGTCTACTGTCCCGCTTGATCTGAACAAAGTCTTTAAATAAAATGGCATCCCTGAACTCTTGCCCAGCTGCCTGGTACTCAGCAAAATACTCACTTATGCGGTCTGGTTCTTCTTGTGCTCTTGACCCCGTATCTGTACTTATAAAAGTGGGTGTAGTATCATGAACGGGGGTATGTGATGCTGGGTGTGGAGCGGAAACCTTCTCCTGCAATTGGTGGGATGTGTCCAACCCCTCATCAACATGGAAACTCTTTGGGATTTCATGTTGTCTAGCTTCCACAGCTATGAATATTTGGCCCATCACTTCTATCTACCTTGCCAGATCCTGCACTGATTTGAGGAGTTCTTCCCCAAACTATTTTGCATCTCTATCATCTGCCATTGGCTCTCTCTGTTCTGCTTCTACCGCAGGCTCCTCCTATTCTGTATCAACCACCCGAACGCAGTCTCCTTCACCATAGGTTTTTTTCAACCTATGCTCAATATCTCAGTACTTTCTACCTCTGTGGCAGATGTAGGGTTTTTCTTCCGATGACATAGACTATCAGCTCCAAAGGCTAAGCTAGATCTATGCTCTGATACCACTGTAATATTCCTTTTTAGGGATATTCCTAAAAAACAGTAAACTCTAACCAAAGATGGACTAGGAGGGAATTTACCAGATATTTCACCTCTGAAAAGAGGATGAGATATGGAGGCTATCTGGCCCTTTCCAGACTCTGTCTAAGAGTGTGGGAGAAAACACAACAAGTGGTACATAAATATCAATGCAAAAGGAAGAAATAACAGACATGCAGACATACAATAATGTGTATCCAAAGTGTGAACAGATACTCAAGAAATACCAAGGGAATACTGAGCCATTTTATTAATCTAATAAATATAGAGGAATACAATAAGTAATCAAGCGATAGCTCCTAAACTTGCACAAGGCGAGTTGAGATCTATTCCCAGAATGCTGTTGTGTTTCAGATCTACGTTGCATGGGATGGCTGTCTTAGATCTGCGTTCCAGCTGATGAAAAATGACTGTATCACTACCCATACATACCTCCTTGCAGATCTGCACATTCCTCCAATTAATCAAGCCTCCACTGTCTGGGATCTGCAATAATACAATCACCCGTTGATCCAGAAGTTCCTCCAATAGACACGCTGCTATTCCTGCACTTACTCTCCTGTCCAAGATCCTTCAAGAATACACCAGGAGCTTCCCAAATATGGATTTTGTCCTTTTGCACAACTAATAAATGCGTTGATCCTCCACAGGTGCTGCGCAGTTAATAAACACGCTGCTCCTCCACAATACAGTGGATTGATCTTTCTACACAGATACTGACGGGACTACCTCACCCGAGCAGGCACTCGAAGTCCCCTGGGGCTGAGGACGAGATCTCCGAAAGGAGACACTCAATGAACTAAATAGCACTACAGATAGGCTAAACAGCCAGCGTGCTCAATAGTCGCAATGACCAGATTCAAATACATAAATTCTCCATGATCCCTCAATGGGGAAATTATCTTCTTTATATGAAATTTGGCCGCTCTTGAATCCTACGACCGCCTCAACCCATGATACCACGGTAATATTCCTTGCTGTGTGCGCTTCCCCTCATGATACCATGGTATTACCTCTTTGTTGCGTGCTCAATTCAGTTCCCCTGTAATTACCACATGCGTCTTATTTAGAGTGAGTCGTGGCCCATTTTACTCATGTTTTATTCATAATATAACTACATTTATTCATAATCTAAATACTTAAAGAAAAATTGACCAAAATTGAATATTCCAATTAGCCATTTCTAATTGGGAATATTACAGCTCAATATTCAATACAAAGTCTCCACGTCCCATCCTCCTTTTGTACCAACATGATCAGGCTCCCACAGGGCGCTGAACTTGGTCAGATGTGACCTTTTTGCAACAACTCCTGAATCTGCCTCTTGATTTCATCATTCTCCATAACAGAGCACCAATAGATCGATACATTGGGTAGCAGCGCACCTGGGGTCAGATCAATCGGGTGCTTGACCTGACAGTGCAGCGAAACCCCTATGGGTGAGGTGAAGATGTCCCCATACTCCTCCACAACCTTATCCATTTGTTGTTGTCATGCAGAGGAGCCCTATCTGGAGGTCATGGCCACAATCTTCTTCTTGTCCTGGGGGCGGATCATCAGGAAAATGAATTTTCTGGTTTTTGAAATGAGCTTATTGCATTGTTTTGCAGTAACCAAAGATATAGCGGCAGGAGGTGGTACCTCTAGTATCCTGTACAACTTGTTTCCCAAAGTAACAATAACAACACGAGGTCGAGAATCATACACAACATGATGCTTCCACAAGTATGGTTAGCCTAATAATACATCAGAAACATCAATAGGAGCAACATCACATAATACCTCATTCGTGAAGGGCTTGATGCTATAGGGAAGGCGGCACTGCTGGCTGACGCAAAGATCTCGTTCTTGGTGAAGCCACCCGATGGTGTATGGATGTGGGTGAGCTGTGGTCAGAAAACCCAACCACTTCATGGCATCTGCTGAAATGAGGTTCTTTTGGCTCCCATTGTCCACAATGAACTGTACCAGGGAGCCCTTTACCCACATCTGGGAGTGGAAGAGATGTTCCTCCTCCTCTCGATCTTCTGATTCCTCCTTCTAGATCTTCGTAGTGGCAACAGTGGCATTGGGCTCCACATCAATAATCTATTTCCATTTTTCATTCCCCTTGTCAGGTTCTGATTTAGAGTCAGAGCATGCATCTAACTCAGAAGCCCTCATCTCGGCTACCAGCGACTGCTTGGCTCGACACTCACTTGTGTTGTGAGTGGAGCTCTTATGGAACTCACACTACTCTCCCGTGTCCTTCTTTGGCTTTGCGGTGTTGTTCTTTGCTTATGGCTTCGACAGGTTGTCTTGAGTCACCATGCCTTGGCTCTATCCTTTGTTCTGCAATTTGGGAGCACCTTTCCCTTGCTTTTGATTCGCGGATCCAAAGTCTCGCTTCTTCTGTTTGAATTTCTGCTCAATATTGGCAACATACCGGTATGCCGTACCAAGCGAAGAGATGTTGTGGAACTCCATTTCCTCATGAATGTATATGTGCAGATAGCTACGATACTTTAGCACCAGATGTTTCTCTAAATATTTGATACCCAACTTGGTGCCCAGGGTATGGAACAGATTCGTCAGCTCATGCACATCTTGATCCCTTTGTTGTCACAGCGTGGTCCATTGTATGTACTTGTCCTCATAGCTCCCCAAGGGATAGTATTGTTCCTTGATGGCATCTCAGAAAGAATTCCAAGTTGGTACGGCCGAGAACAGAGAGGGTTTTGTCTCGTCTTTTTTCTCACAGTGGGTTTCCCACCAGTCCTTGACATGGGGGGCAGCTTTGAGGAGTGCAAAAATAATCTTCTCCCTATCGGAAAAGTCATGAACCGAGAAATATCCTTCTAATAGATTCAACCATCTATCTAAGGCATCTGCATATATTTGACCCTCAAATATGGGAATGTCAAAATTTACTTGTACCTTAAAAGGATTCGCACCTCCAGAGTGGCTGCTGGATGCAGATGTGCCGCCGGTGGGCAGCCGTTGAAGGATCTGGGAAAAGTTATCCATCATCGCATTCCTTAATTTTTTTAGGGCATCTTTGAGCAATATTTTGATAGTATCTCCTATTCCCTCATCTTTCTTTTCATCCCCCATGGGAATTTGTCAGGGTTTGCGAGGCTGATCTTGCAAAGGTTCCACCAGATCGAGCCCTAACTCCTTATACCCCAACCTTGTTGGGGACATGCAAAGAAGGATCGAGAAAAAGCAGAGCGCTCTGATACCACTGATCCAGATTTATGCAGGAATTCAATAGAATAAATATATAACCATAAATACAGAGATGCAGCGGAAATAACACTTCATTTCATTAATATCAAAGAACTGAAATTTTGCTTACAGACATAATGGAAATAAAACTAGCTAGGGAACTGGTAGCTATCTCTGAGAAGAGATGCGGTGGCTACAGGCCTCTGAACTGAGTTACAATGAGGCTCGAAGGCCTATTTATTATTTAGAAACAATGGAAAATCCTAAACAGCCAAAACCCTAACCCTAGGAGATGAAGCGCCAAAACTATGGGCCCCGTTTGGGTAAATTGGTGTTTCAACTTCCCGGGGACGTAACTTTGGCATACGATCTATGTTTGATGCGTACCATACCTAATTATAAATATCTATTCGATGGACCCATGTTGCTCCCCGTTTTCCCCAAAAAATGTCATTTAGGGCCTCAAAATGGCTCTGAAAGTTCAGGACCCGAAAGACTGCTAAAAATAGTAAGTTGTGCCAAAACTGAAAAACTAAAAGAGACAATGGTGGGGCCCCAAGTGGAATAGGCGGGTGACCACCAATATCCACTTGGATCACAACTACCACCATGATGACACTCTTTCCTTCGGAATTAAGTAAACCTGTGATAAAATCCATTGAAATCTCCTCCCAACGTTGACTTGGAATGGATAAAGTTTGTAGAAGACCCGGTGTCTTAATTGTCGCAAATTTATTCTGTTGGCAAACCAAACATTCCGACACAAAATTTTGAATATCATATTTAAGGCCATCCCAAAAAAATTCTTTCTTCACCCTGTGGTAAGTTTTTTAAAATCCCGAGTTTCCTCCTAAAGGAGAAGTGTGCAATTCCAAAAGAATCTTTTGTTTTAGTTTGGAATTCTTACAAAGATATAAGCAATCTTTGTACCATAAGGAATCATTTTTCCAACTAAATGTATCAGATGTACTAGGATCTTGCTGCAACTTTTTAACGAGTGTCCACACTTCTTCATCCTTCTTCCATTCATCTCTTTCTTTGGTTATTCAATCTGGTTGGATAATAGAAATGACACAAAGCAATGCTTGCACCTCTTCATTCTTTCTTGAGAGTGCATCTACAACAACATTTAGTGTTGGATTGAGGGGTCCTAACCCAGGTTCAGTGTGCAAGGTTTGCCAACAAAGCCCTATACTACTGGCCCTTTCGGCAGTGACCTGCTTGTGCAGGTCAAAGTCTCACCCTAAGTAGTATGGGTGAGTGCTGGAACCAGGTTTCTGCACCCTGAGAAAGGATGGGTAAGGCAAGCAGAGCTGCGCTAGGTCTTGTAATTATCAGATTACCTTGTTCTGTACAAGGTTAATTAAGTCTCTATTCGCATCCATGTGCACTAGATCTATAGTTATATGCTTTTTCTAACATTAACACATCAGTACATAAACAGGACATAATAGATCTAGATCCAGGAATGCAGTTACACAGATATTCGCAGCTTAAAGACAGAAAATGCACAATACAGAAATTATCAGTAATTCACACAAAATTACTCACAGATTCAGTTCTCTAACAATCTTCCGTATTCATTCATTCATCAATTCTTCCTTACAATTCCCTTCCCAAGCTACGCACATAGTATCAGGGTCCGCTAGCTGGATTTGGATTTCCGCGCACACATCCAGTAGGAATCCTTTCCCCAAAACCAAAACAGACAGCTTAAACCACAAATCACATCAATAGTTCATCATTTATTGTCCTTTACAATCCGAAATGCTTCTCTATTTATAACAATCTAGCCTAGACTTTCCTATGGTCCGCAAACCGTGGTTTTCGGACCCCTGGTTTACACTTTTACCCGTTACAATTCGTTTGGGGCTTTGACCCACCCCAAAACCCCTGCGCTAGACTAAATATAATCAAAAATATTTAAAATGGACCAGTTTTGCAGCTTATTAGGAAACCTTGTTCCAACAGTCCCCCAAAACAATCTTGTGACTCGTCCCGAGTCACTGTGGCGGTGTGACTTCTATTTGTGTGCGCAAGCTATCAAGAGAACTGCTGAGCTGAGGGAGTACATCCTAAATTTGGGTAGTAGCTGTCTATGCAAGATAGACCAGCTTCTGGGAAGGCAGATCTTCAGCGGTCATGGTAATTCTTTCAAGAAGCTGATTAAGGCACTTGGTTGCGCCATCAATGTCTTGTGTTAACCGGAGGGCGGAAGTAGTCCAAGGCTTGAGACATTCAGCCATGAGGTGTTGTTTATGCCGAAGTTTCTCAATTTCATCCTGGAGGTCATTGCTGGTTTTTAACCATGCCAAGCACTGAGCAGGCACCAAGGTAGGAAGCGTAGCGTTGATCTTCTCAACAGCTTCTTCCTTTTGTCATAAGTCCTGATTGATTTATTGGAGGACTGGGTCCCACTGGACCCGAGTCCAGAGCTATATGGCTGACTCCAGCAGCTGGGTACCTTGAGCAAGTTTCCCCGTAATTGTCTTTGTTGCAGCTGTGATCAGGGCATCACGCTGGGTACGAACTTTTGGGGGTGTGTCGGGCTGTAGTCTGGCCTGTAAGTCCAAAATTTGTTGTCCTAGCTAAGTCCTAACAATGTGTATTTCCAGCTGAGAGGCTTTGAAAGCAATAACCAATTTTTCCACCTTATCCCTAGATGTATCCTCAGTTGAGATTTCCTCTGTGACTTCCGTGCAGAGCTGGTGGATCACAATCTCAAGCTTTGCATGTTGTGACATGGCCAGGATCACATCAGCAACCTACTGTGCAATGGTGCGCTAGGCTGCTTGAAGCTGGTGGGTTGCAGATTGATTACGGTAACTAATCTCCTAGGAGATAGTATGATTGAGGATTTCCAAGGCTGTGTATGGAAACTGAGCCAAGTCTAGCTGAATTCATGTGGCTTCTTGGGGCTACGTTCCGACCAAGGCATAGTTAGGGATACCCCAAAGATGACTATGTGGTGCCAGGCTGCTATCGACTGACAGGGGTTGTGCCTAGCCTTCACTGGTCGAGGGGTGATCCGTTTTGATCTGGAGGGAACGAAGGTCTGCCTGAAGAGAGTCGACCCCTGCCTTCCACTAGGTCGCGATAAGTGCCCACTTATCCTCCGTAGCCATGGTGAACGTGTCTACGACCTGCTCTAGGTCACCATCCATTAATGTGATTGTCACATTGTAGTGCTTGTGATGGGTTCATTGTTTATTTCTTGGTCCAGATGTCGATGCCCCTGTCCTCTTAGTACCTGAGGGAAGGGTGGTAATTATGTCTACCTGGGCCGGAGCGGTGTCAGGCTGCTACGGTGGGTTACCTCGGGGTTCGATTGTAACTGATGCTAGCTAGGGGGTTGCGGTGGTTTCCCCAGGAGTGTCGGGGAGGACTTATTTCCAGGTGGGGGGCCATAGTGAGATTAGCAGGTCAATTTCTTCATCGACTACCATATAAGGAAATTTTGTCCATCTCTCATTGGTAAGGCTGCAAATCCGGACGTGGTGCATGTGATTTGGAATGCGGAAATACTCTTATATTTGTCATATATGGTGGGGGATAACCAAGGTTGGGAGTTGATGGCAGTGGCGACGCTGCTCTAGAAGAGGACCCAAAAGACCTTGTTATCCTCGATGCACTTCTTATCCTTAGAGTCCCACAAGTGAGCATACCGAGCACCTTCGCACATCCCATTAGGGAGCTCAGGAATGACCGACTCCTCCAGTTTGTTCCAGGAAACTAGTGTAATTAGGAATAATAACCATGAATAGAAAAAAGACGTCCCGTGCTCCTAAGACTCGTGGACATTACTTAGAAACTCTTCGCACAAGTACTGAGCGCAATTGAAAAAACACCATTCGCGCACTATCCAGCTAGCTGGATCACATAGGCGAGGACAGTCGCAACTTGGCACCTCCTCATTAGTTTGCAAGCTAAAAGTCGAGTACCCATCTGTGTAGCAAGATCATTGATGGTTTGGATCACAAATCCCCACTGATTTTGTTGTACTACATAGGTCTCCCAGACAAACAGAGCGGTAGCGGCTTTGTACTTCTTTCCGACCTGCGCTAGTGAGTGTGGTCCTTACATCGGGAGGCCTCTAATTTTGTGGATTAACGCATCATTAATAAGGACTCTCTCACGAATCCATAAGAAGCCATCATGAATGAGGGCGAGCAACTGTTGAGCCAACCAATCGGTGATGTTGTAATGACCAAAGTGGGGCATTCGGAGAATATTTAGGAGTCTGGATCCTGCCAAGCCACATACCCAGCACTGAGGTATTATTGTTATTCCATCATCCTCATGGATCGTATCAAATTATAATGCCGAAGATAATTCTAAGAGGGCATCATGGTCTGCCAGGTCATGGTAATCGAACTTGACCTCATGGAGCCGTCCACAGGGATCACCGAGGATGGGGACCTCTCCTGGGGTCAGCGGGGTTTGTAGGTAGGTGATCAAGCCATCTAAGATCTTTGGTGTTCATGTAGATAGCCGTCGTGGGCGAACGTAGGGTGGTAACCAATTGATCGGGTTAGCCGGCAAAGCACCCTCCTGGTCATCTTGTTCTGAGGGTGGGGCCTTGGCACTTCTAGGGGAGATTTGGGGCCTTTTTGCTGCTTGTGGGGGTTTCCCCAAGCTTTGCCTTTCTCCTTGCCTTTCCTTGTGGCCCTTGGAGGAGGGAATTCTTCTAACTCAGGCTCATCTTCCAAGAATTCTTCAACATCAGGCTCAGTTGAGGCGGAGGTTTCGGCAGGGGTGGTATTCGGCATCCTTGTGCGAAAAATGAAGCTTGGCTCTGGGTGACTACTATCTGATGGAGGAGGTCGACCAGACATGAGATGGATGTTGTGTTTATGGAAAATTTTGTTGCTCAATTGCTTCCTCAAGACGTTCAAGGCAGGCCAGTTGTGTAAATGAGACAATACTTCTATCCTGACTATCCTGCTCCCTTTTAAGTACTTCCCCTCGGATGATAGAGAGAGATATTTTACTCAGGGCAGGTTTCCCAAGGAACGGTAAAATCTTCCCATAACTCGGCTTGCCAAAGGCTCTAAATCCGCTTGCCGCAATGGTAACTTCTACTTTTTACCAGAGGGTACAGTTCCAACGGCTAGTTGTTGCATCCCTAGTGATCTTGGTGTACTCATCACACTAAGGCTATCTAGTTGTGACAGCTGCCTGGCTTGCTTCGTAGGTAGCTCTTGGCCCAAGACCAAGAGATTTTTATCATTTTTTCTATAAAGGCCCCAAGGGGGGTTGTTGTCGGAACCAACCACCTGACCCCTAGCTGTGTCGCCGTTGTAGAGGTGGATTGATGCATGGTACTGCTACCTTCTAAACCTACGGGTATCATAGGGAACTTGTTTCTCATTCGTGGGTCGACTTGACCCTCTCCTTGGGTGGGTTCACCACAGTGGCTCCGGCCTAGCTCTACTCCAACCTTTTTCCTCTGGGATCATAAAAAGGGATTCCTTTGTGATACGAAGACAACACAACGTAGAGGCTTCACCTAGTTGGGTTTTCCAATATTCTAGTTCCTTACTGGGATCCTCAACACCCTCCTTGTAGCAGGGTCTTTCTAGCTTGGGTCCCCCCATGCGTTGCCAAGTGTGCTTAGGCAGTATATTGGCGTCTGATCCAAGGTCTAAGATAACCCGATCCATTTCATAGTTTCCAATCTGGACTATCAGCCACATTTCCCTGCCAGTTTGTCTTTGATATTTGTATAACTTATGCACATCCTTAATGTTGGGTGACAGGGTAATGCATGTTGCGCAAATCTCTGGTAAAGGCTGCAGATTTCGTACTGCTTAGGGGGTTGCGCAGCAGCCTCATGCATGCTTGTAAGAAAGGTTTAACTTCCTCAGCTACCTCCACATCTCCCAGGTGTGCGGATGGCGAAACTTTAGTCTCAAGGAAGTCCTTACGAGCTTCCATAAACGTTTCCCTTGCTTTGTCCAGGTCCATTCCCTCTTGGTTGCTAACTGCCCTGCATATCAGTGCATTAGTTTCATATTTCTCCTTAGCTTCTCCAAGTCGCCAATCCACTGTGCGTTACCACATTTACCTTTTTATCCTTTTCCCTCAACTCAGTCTAGACACCTTTGCACCTTCTGCACCGATGGGAACTGCTTTCCCTCTATCTTTGCTTTTAAGGCTGGGCAACCTTCCAGCGTATGGCCCAACTGTCTACAATATCTACATGACAGTTATAAGGGGTTCGAGCAATCCTTCGCAAAATTCCCCATGCCCCCACAGTTATAGTAGATCGACTGGCCTTGAACCTGACCTGCGCTTCCGCTTCGGCTCCCATCCCTTCTTCCAGGGGATTCATCCTTGCCCAAGGGGGTTTTTGGTGAGGTAGGGTCTTCTCCCCTATCCATAAATTCTTTATGGATTTGGAAATATTTCTCCTCATGGCCAACTGACCAGAAAAATCGGCACCAGCATCGCTTTGGTTCAGAAATGGGGATGCCTAGACAGGGCCATCGGTTGATATCACACAACCCAGTTGCGCAGCTCCCTCCATGCCAGAGCGTAGAACCCCTTGAGCCCTGCTTATCGAGACTATGCGATCCTGATCCCAGGTGGACTGCCGCGTGACTTAGTTCCGTACCAACCCCTCTTCCTTTATGCTATTGTAGATTATTAATTTCCTGGTGCATAGCCTCAAGCTGCACCTAGATCTACTGTACCTCTAACGCAGCATCCTTTAGAGGCATATCTTCTAATTTCATAGTAGCTTCCAAGGCTTCATCTTGTGAGTCAAAAGTCTAGCGACCCATAGGTACGTGTAGGTGAGGGAGTAGCATGGCGATGAACCATTCCGTAAGTTGTCTATCATCATACCAGAATCCTCCTTCACTGATAACTTTTTTTGGTGTTGATCTGCTTCCCATACAGACTCAGTTACCCCCTGCTTGAAATATTTAAGTTCTGCTACGACCCCAGAGTAGGATTTAGGGTTCCAAAACTACTGTTTCAGGGTGTCCTTTATGTTCTAGATAGTTGTGCCCTTATTTTTTGATACGTACCCCATATACCAGTCCAAAGCTCTTCCCTCAAAGGCTAAGGATAGATGCGCTTCTTTCATAGTGTCGCTCGCCACGCCCTGCGCAACCCATACCAACTCCGCCACAAACCAGAACCGCTCCATGTCTTCATCGACCGTGCCTTTGAATGTAGGTAATTTCAAGTGTACCATCATGGTTTCCTAGGGGCCCGTCATAGGTGTCCTTCTTTATTATCCGCTTGTCAGTACCCGATCCCTTTCTCAAATTCTTCGGCTCTCGGCAACAGAACCATTTTTTGCCTTGAGGGGTCCTCACCCAGGTTCGGTGTGCAAGGTTTGCTAGCAAACCCCTATACTAGTGGCCCTTTCAGCAGTGACCTTCTTGCGTAGGTCAAAGTCTCACCCGAAGTAGTATGGGTGGGTGCTGGAACTAGGTTTCCGCACCCTGAGAAAGGATGGGTAAGGCAAGCAGAGCTGCGCTAGGTCTTGTAATTACCATATTACCTTGTTCTACACATGGTTAATTAAGTCTCTATTCGCATCCATGTGCACTAGGTCTACAGTTATATGCTTTTTCTAACATTAACACATTAGTACATAAACAAGACAAAATAGATCTAGATCCAGGAATGCACTTACATAGATCTTCGCAGCTTAAAGACAGAAAATGCACAATACAGCAATTATCAGCAATTCACACAAAAGTACTCACAGATTCAGTTCTCTAACAATATTCTGTATTCATTCATTCATCAATTCTTCCTTACAATTCCCTTCCCAACCTGCGCACACAGCAGCAGGGTCTGCACACAGCTAGACTTGGATCTCCGCGCACACAGCCAGCAGGAGTCCTTTCCCCAAAACCCAAACAGACAGCTTAAACCACAAATCACATCAATAGCTCATCATTTCTTGTCCTTTACAATCCAAAATGCTTCTCTATCTATAAAAATCTAGCCTAGACTTTCCTATGGTCCGCAAACCATGGTTTTTGGACCCCTAGTTTACCCTTTTACCTGTTACAATGCGTTCGGGGCTTTGACCTACCCCAAAACCCCTGCGCTAGACTAAATATAATAAAAAATATCCAAAATGGACCAGTTTCGCAGCTTGTTAGGAGACCCTGTTCCAACATTTAGCTTCCCTTTTTTGTAGATTATTTCAAAGTCATAACCCAACATCTTTGTGACCCATTTTTTCTGCTCTTCTGAAGATATTCTTTGTTCCAAAAAGTGTTTAAGACTATCATGATTAGTTTTTACCTTGAAGTGTCTTCCCATTAGGTAAGTTCCCCATTTCTTTAGTGCATGCAGTATTGCTAACATTTCCTTCTCATAAATAGGTTTCTTTAAATACTTTCCTTTGATTGGATGACTTTCAAAAGCAATGGGTCTTCCTTCTTTCATAAAACAACACCAATTCCATTTCCTGAGGCATCACATTCCACAATAAAGGTTTTTGTGAAGTCTAGCATAGCTAAGACCGGTGCTAGACACTTTGCCTCTTTAAGATGTTCAAAGGCCTTAGTTGCTTCAGGATTCCATGAAAATGCATCTTTATTCAATAATGTTGTTAGAGGTGCTGCTATTCTCCCATAATTCTTAACAAACTTGTAATTATACCCTGTTAACCTGAGAAATCCTCGCAATTTCTTTATGGTTGTGGGGACTTTCCATTCCTTAATGGCTTTAATTTTGTTAGCATCTACCTTAACACCCTCGTGAGATACAATATGACCCAAATATTCCACCTCTTGTACTCCAAAGAAACATTTGGATGTTTTTTCATATAATTGTTTCTCCCACAATAGTTTGAGCACCCTGTCAACATGTTGAACATGATCCTTCCAAGACCTACTGTAGATTAGTATATCATCAAAAAATACTAGCACAAATTTTCTAAGGAAGGGTTTGAAAATGGAATTCATCAACCCTTGAAATGTAGAAGGTGCATTGGTAAGGCGAAAAGGCATGACCAAAAATTCATAATGACCCTCATGAGTTCGAAATGTTGTTTTTGGAATATCTTCAGTCTTCATTCTAATTTGATAATATCCTGAACGAAGATCCAACTTGGTAAAATAAATTGCTCCATGTAATTCATCCAATAATTCATCAATCACAGGAATGGGAAATTTATCTTTAATGGTGAGCTTATTGAGCTCCCTATAATCCAGACACATTCGCCATGATCCATCCTTCTTGTGTACCAATACTACGGGAGCAGAGAAAGAACTTTGACTAGGTTGAATTATACCCACCTCTAGCATTTCTGCAATCATACGTTCAATTTCGCTCTTTTGGAAGTAAGGATATCTATAAGGCCTGATGTTTGGAGGAACACTTCCTGGAATCAAATGAATAGCATGATCATGATCACGAATAGGTGGGAGTCCTTTGGGAGTTTCAAACACCTTGGAATGATTGTCCAAAACTTTTTGGAGATCTACAGAAATAGATGATTTTGATGTTGGAACTTCTAGTGAGCATAACTGTGCAATTACACCTCGTTGTTATTTATTTAGAAGCTTTGTCATGACATCAGAGCTTATTATCTTTCCTGGCTTCCCTACAATACCCTGTAATTCAACTTCCTTTCCTTCTGAAAAAAATTTCAAGAAAAGTTCTTGAAAATTAAAAGCTATTGTTCCCAAAGATTGTAACCATTGTACTCCTAGTACAACATCAGCACCTCCCATAGGAATAGAAAGAATTGGACTATTCAACACATATTCCCCCATGGTTAGCTTGATATTATGACATTTTCTAGAGCAATTTATATTTCCTCCATTTGCAACCATCACTTGACATTTTGGTGCTGGGTATAGGAAAAAATTCAATTCCTTGGCTACCTTACAATGAATAAAATTATGGGTGCTTCCTGAATCAATCAACACTATTACCTTTTTCTTCTTGATATGTCCTTCTATCTTGAGAGTTTGAGGAGTGGTAATCCCTGCCAATGCATTACACGATATGGTCGGACTCATTTATTCCTCTTCTAGGGCTGGTTCCTGCGGTATATCCTCTTCTTTTGAAGATTCTTGTTCATTTTCTTCTTCCTCTTCACAATCTATGTAAAATAATTTCTTCTCAGCACACTTATGACCTTTAGTGTATTTGCTATCACCACTGTAGCAAAGCCCTTTTGCTCTTTTTTCTTCCAATTTTTGTGGTGTCAACCTTGTAGGTTGTGGAAATCTAAGAGTAGCAACACTTCCATCTTTATATAAGTGAGTGGTAGGCTTCCTTGTCACCATAATTTTACATTCAATTTTCTTGCCAACCTGAATACCTTCTCTAATGAATCAGGTTCCAAAACGTGAACTTCATGTTGGATGTTATCCTTTATATTACCTATGAAGAGATCAATCCTGTGTTCCTCTGGAATATCAGTTACCCTTATATTCAATTTTTGGAAGTCCTCAATGTGCTCCCCCACTGAACACTTTTGTTTAAGATTTATCAATTGGCTAAAGAAAGTGTTGCTCTTTGTATCCTCATAATGTGCTATCATTTCCTCCGTAAAAATTGACCAAGTGACAATTTTTTAACGGGAGAAAAGCCATCGATACCATACAAATGTATTTCGTTCTAAATGTAAAGTTGCAATGCGTACCTTTTGTGTGTTTTTCACATTATTAAGATCAAAATATTGCTCCATCTGTAGTATCCATGTTACAGGATCCTTTCCATCAAACTTTTTCATATCCATTTTTGGAGTATGGTGGTTCTTCCCTCCAAAATTAGAGTTTATGGAATCACGATTAACATTTATTTTGTTCTCATCATGAGTTTCCTCTACTATCTTTTCACCATTAGGAAACATTTCTTGTATCAACTTTGTCAAACCTTCCATGTCTGCTTTTAGATCATTCTTCATGTTTTCCATCTTAGCTTCCATGCCATTCTTCAAACCATCCATCTTAGTTTCCACGCTTTTCTTCAAAACTTCCATGTCATTTTTTGTTGCTCTTTGCGAGAGCGAAATTTGTTGCACTTTCTCTTGTAATTTTGATATGTGATGTTCCCATTCTTCGTCTTCATGAGTCATAGTAGAGCCTTCTAAAGGCTTAATGGGTGTTGAATTATTTGTAGGGGCCATTTGAGAATCCAATACCAATATCTATTCTACAATATGCCCTTGGAATCAATTCAACTTGATTCTTCAAACAAGACTTATGAAATTCGGAAAAAAAAAATACACACCTTTTACATGCTTTTGAGGAGCTCCATATTGAAATTAACTTATCTCTATACTTTCAGATCTTCAATATCTGGAATTTGGCCATGTAGTATTCCTCTTAAGTTTCTTTTAAATGCCATAGGTCTGACTTGATTTGGATTCTTCAGGACAAATTTATTTCCAATCTCCCACAATGACCTAATTATAGATTGGTTCAGTAGAGTGAACTTGTACGACTTGACACGTGTAACTGTTTGCTCCTTTTGGCTCTGAAATTTATAGACAGGAAACTACAGCTCGTGTACTTCTAGTCAATTTTTACAAAATTCCAATCTGATGCTTAGAGAGAGAGTTATGAAGATTTTACCATGATCACCTCTTTTATATGAAATTCAAGAGCCTGAACAAGACCTAACTTCCATAGATCATATATCCAAAAATATTGCGAACCAAGCTCTTAAATTTTGTGAAGATGTTCCTTTGGATTTTAGTTTCACTCTCTAAAATTTTCAAATTCTGAACCTTCGTAGAAAAAACGTTATAGCGAAAATTCCACAATGACCTTTTTAAGTGAAATTCAAGAGCCTGCAAAACGTCCTAACTTCAATAGATCATATATCTGAAAATATTGCGAACCAAGCTCTAAAATTTTGCGACGATGTTCCTCAAGATTTCTGCTTCGTACTTTAGATATTTTAGCTTCTAAACCTTCATAGAAAAAAAAGTTATAGCAAAAATTCCACGATGACCTATTTGGAGCAGCGAAACCCTAGAATACAAAGCTTTGATACCAAATGTTGTGAAACCAGCTCCAAAAAGAGACGAAAAGAGATAGCAACGCCTTATAAATAAGCCACTTCGAGGGGGAAACCTCCAATACATTACATGAATGAACAATTCTTGGTTGATACAAATTACAAAACCTCCTTTCTATATATAGGAGTCCATGGGGCCATAATGTAATCTTAGTCGACCTAACAATAATAATTTAAGGGCACAATAATAACAATATGGGGGTTACATGGGTACAATAATAATAATAATGGGGTTACACTAACAACAATAAGGGACTATACTAGTAATATAGAGACCTAACAGTTTCGAATTTTTTGGTGTAATTTTTGAATAACTATACTTGAAGTTTGGGTCATTATACTTTGATTCTTAGTAATTTTTGTTACATCACATAGTAATTTAGATTCTAACATGATTTGATCAAGACTTTTAATGACCCATATTTTAGTATGCATGGCACCATGCTCTACGATCCTTATATAGGAATATTAATAGTGAAATATTGGATCAAAAATCCTTTGAAGACTTGGAAAAATGGTTCAATTATATGGAAGGCTAATGACATAGTTTTCCTGATCAATAGGAGATGGCTAATTTGGAAGGTTGGATATGGTATAGAATTAGAGTAGGTCTAGATCCTTGTGTAGGCCATGGAGGGGATATCAAGCAACTTGAACAACTAATAATCTCTCTTAGAAGGAAGGGAATTTTTTCCCTATATTAGGAAACATATGACATCCTTTCTAATGTGTCAATTTAGGGGTGGAAATATATAACATTTGAGTCTAGAAGATGGGGAGGCTGAGTTATGGAAAACATACATATCCAAACTAACATTAGTCATGCAATAATTTCAAATATTAATAATGAACTTCTATTTCAAGAAACAATTTTAGTTTTTTTTAATAATTAAATCGTAAATTAGAGATGCTTTTTTTAATAAAAACAATAGTTGAGGCTCATAACAAGATTTTTTTTTCCCTCATAAAAAGCATAATTTTATTATTAGAAGAAAATTAAATTAAATTATCTTTATACATGTCAAACATGTATTCATATGACGAAGAAATTTCTTGATAAGTGTTGCCATATAGGGTCATGTTATACCAAAAAAGTTTGAAAAAAGTATTTTCTATGAGAGAGGTTGTTATGGTAACCTGTAAGAGTGTATACATGTGATAAAAAGTAAAAGTAAAAGCAGGATAGTGTGGACAGTCCATTGTAGATAAGATAATGGTGTAAAAAAAACCAAAAAATTGAGTGTTGAACATAGCATTCTAGTTTGATTTGTCTTCTTCAAAGAAACAACTATGATATAACGCATGTGCCTGGCCATTTTGAATTGTGTGAGGCTCATAGCAAGATTAATTTTCTAGCTTTGGATTTCAGGAAAAATTATTAGATATTTATTTTCCAAGTACAAAAAATAATTACATCCAAAAATACTTCTCCCTAATATATTTTACATAAGTAAAATTTTAAAAAATATTGACATAGTAAAAGAAAAAAATACCACATCACTAAACTATAGTATAGGCCCAATTTCTTATCACAAATGAATGTTCCACTCTAGGAGATTTTTCTTCCTTACTATTGTTGTCCAAGATCCCTTATCTTTGATGTAATCTTGTTATTATCATCATTCCCAACTTTTTTTTTATTCTTGGGAATGTATTTATTCTTGTATCTCATTTTATTCAACATATTTTTCCCAAGTTGATTTAGGTACATACTGATCGATCATTGTTTCTTTGAGTTTCTTTGAGCTTTGTTAAGATGGAGGTCTCCTTTGAAGAAGTGTCTCTAGTTTTCTTTGATTTCCTAGTTTCTTATATTTCCACTTTTGGCTCATCCAAGAAAGAATAAAAAATAGATGAACCGTCCTTGGTTATCATTTGATATATTGGAGAATCTTATTGATCCGGGAGGATCCTAAAAGGCTCAAAATTCGAAGTCTCCAATTCTCAGCAAAACCGGTGCAAAGTCATAGATCTCGTTGAGACAATTCCAACGGCACAAACCAAGTGGCTTATTAATAGTGTGATGGTATAATTATTATAATGGTTATAACCACATGCCATATATAACATATTTCTATGACCAGCGCACCCTATTTTCCATGCACATATTATATGGTAGTTTCAATGAACTTTTAACGAATGGTATTTTTAATATATGGTTAAAAAAATATGCATATGGTTCCAAAGGATTTGTGGGAAATTTCACCCCACATAGTTTATTTAAACCATGTTAACTCATTCACCATAGGGGGACTACACACGTCAAATTTTAATTCAGCATGTAGGTCAATAGGGGACCCATGCCCAGACATGCACAAAAATCGAGGAATATTCTATATCATATTTTGGGTGTATTATAGGGAGAATATTCTGATCTATTGTGGCAAAAAAATTTAGGAGGAGATGAAAATACCAAAACTTGGACAAGTTTATACTCATTTTTCTCAAAATTTCACACAGAATCCATTGGTGCAGTCGAAATTTGGATCTGAGTAGCTTATTTTTGGGTCATCCCCAGATGTGAAGTATTGCCATGTACTTTTCCATGTTCATGCCATTATTTTTATGAGATAATATAGAGGCATGTCCAATTTAAAGCTGGGCTTGGAGACATAGGTGACACATTGTGAGTGAACTTCATTAACAAATCTTGGTGCATTATCTATTATGTCTTCATTTTTTGTTGCTTCTTCATGGATGTTACATTTATGGTATTTTCATGCTCTTTAAGAAATTATGTTTAGCATTACCAAAGAAAAGATCCCAAATCACTTTTTGTGGTGGTGTTCCACTAGCTTTCAAATACACATCCTTGGGCCCCTCCTTAGGTGGGTCCATATCAAGTGTATCTTCCTTATAAATAATATGTTCTTCCTTGGAGCCAATACACCATATTGATTTATGTTTGTGCTTCCTAACTTTACTAGGACCACTAGGGAATTGTGCTACAAGACATCCTCTTTCAAAATAAGCTCTAATATTGCAGAGAAGTGAAAAAAAGGCACATTGATCCAAAAGTTTCCTCTAAGCTTTTGGAGACAAAAAAACATCTCAATGGGGAGGTGTGATCCAAAGTGGAGCTAAACAAGTGATTAGTTGTAGATTTAAATATCTACAAATTCACTTCAATGATTAAAGGTTCAATAAATTATAAGGGAATATGCTAGTGTTTCAAAAAATAATTGAGACATAGAGAGGAAAAATAGAATAAATAAAATTGAAAATTGAAAGTAGGAAAAGAAAATAAAGAGAAGAATGAGAATTGAAAGGATAGTTTCTCGACCTTCCTGTTACCCCCTAACTCTCCTATATACATTGTAACTTAACTCTCAAAGGGTATTTTGGCTAAAGTTGTGTGGATGTAAAAGGGTCATGAATTGCATTATAACTAGAAATTGTAAAAAAAAAAAATTGAATGTTGGATTTCTCATTTGTGCTTCCAAGGTAAAATATTTATGTGTATGGTGTCTTTGATTTTAATATCATGCAAATTTTCTGGGTGAATTAGGTTGTTCCCGATCTTGTTTAATGTGTTTCTTTGAGTGTGCTAATGATGAAAATTGAGAATGACAAGGATAATATATTTTGTATCAGTTATTATTTTTCTTGGATATGCTTATTATGTTTCATGTAGTTGAATTCATAGTTAAAATAAAGGATTACCAATTGTAGTTATGTTAACTCTGCTTAAAAAATCATTTCATAGAAATATTTTGTATTTCAATGGCTACCCTGTTATTTTAATGGTGGGAGATTTTTTTTTATCTTTGTTGTAGCTCTATATATTTACTTTATAATCGCACTCTTCCTTAGTGAATAAATATTTCCAATAGTACTCTATTCACCATTGTTCATTTTATTCTAATACTACAGATCTATGGTTGCAATTAATTAATTGTTGCTTTATTCTAAAGGGTTTCCAATTCTATTTCTCAAGCTTATTGACTATTGAGGGAAGACACAACAAACTCTTTTATTACCCACATATGCATGAAATCCATTCCAACTTCCCTAAAGACTATACATATGCCATACAAGTCATATAAGTGTGGAATCACGCTTATATCATTGATCCCCTAAGCTTATATGATTCAATTATTGGGAACGTGGTCTATTGGAAACCTTGATTAATGTGTTGGAAGAGTTGAGTGGTAGTTCACACTAGGAAATGAGAACATAAACTACTTAATGTATCTCTTCCTTGTTTGGCATATTATGGGTTAAGATTGGATTGGGATTCTTAGGTTCAAAGTTTTAGATTTTGTGGACTTGTTTTCCTATCCCATGTCCTTAAAAGAAATTCCTAAACATATATATTTAATAAATTTTGTTAAATGAACTAAGAAATTTCCATGTATTATGTGGTTCAGGTAATGATGGAAAAGTCAAATTGGATTTTATCACAAGTACATGAAACTAGAGAAGTAATTGAGATTTTACATGATAATTGTTAGTAAAGTTTTATTCATGTAAAAAGGGCACATAGGAAGAATACTTACATATTGATGAGAAGTGCCTTGTAATGAATGTTATAGTCAAAGCTTAAGTACATATTTATGGAGATTTCATTTGAAAGATAATTGAGTTGAGTTCATTGGTTATCCAAACATTACATAGCAATCTAGTAACATTGTTCATTTTGTGTGGAAATAAGTCTATAGTTTGTGCATTATTATCTTACATGGAAGAGGTCGATATATCACTAGTAATAAAAGTATAGTCAATTGAACTCATTGATGGTTATTATTAGTATATAGTAACAAAGAAATAACCAATCCTTGAACCCAAGCCTAAGTACTACTTCCATGTCCATGCAATGGTCAAAGAAACATAGTTGTAATCTTAAGCATCTTGGTAGATTTAGTTTAGTTGGATACCAATGCACAAAATATAAAGTCCTCAATGACAGAGTATCTATAGATTCTTCATATTATTGGCCTTATTATTTTGTTTCTAGTTATTTAATGTATGTATATTACACCAGAGAGTAGGTCATACCTCTAGTCTTGAAGAGTATTGACACGCATAACTAAACTAAGAACAAAGGCCTTGTATCCATTTAGAAAACAAATATCTCCACATAAGCCTAAGAACAAAGAATATACATTTAATTCTACAAGTTATCCATGTTGATGGAGCAAGTGGGTCATAAATCCCTCAATTTAAATCATTTTTACATATAGATAAATTACTATAATTGTGATGTAAGATATTATTTAAGGATTCAAATACTATACCTTGGCGTAGTGTTCTAGATGATTATATCAAATTTAAAAAAACACACATATAGACATGTACACGAATATTGATAGAAAAGATACAATTTATTATTAAAACTTATAATTTTTTACTAATATTATCAATATAAGAATATTTTGTGGAAAAATAAGTAAATTTTAAAGGTGAAGATTACCAATGAGTGAATTTCATTTTTGAACAAAAGCTGAAAATATAGCCAATTAGAGACAATTCACCCCCTAAAAAATATCTTATTGTGATCCCTTTGATGAAGAATTAAAGTATGTATTAAGGAAGGGTTATGAAAGAATGGTAGCAGATTTGAAGACCATGCCCCAAGTAATCAATAGTTAATTAACAATTGTTCTATAACTTATACTATTTGAAATTATTCATTCATTGATTAAAGTATTTATATTTTTGTATATTGATGATGATAATAATGACTCAAACAAATTGAGGGAATTGATAATTCTTTAACTTATATGTTTTTTCATCACATATTTTCTTTTTCTTTTTTTATTTTGCTAACATGTCAGTGACTTGTGGGAATAGCATGTGGTCTATGAAACTGTGACCCATGGGGAATCTAAGACATAAAAATTACCTAAGGATAAAACCTATATTGTGTCACACCAATAGTTAACATGGATGGATTTTTTGGTGTCTCATCCTCACTACTACAAGTTTCAAACCTCAACCACTTTACATAATGAAACCATCAAAATCCAATCATGCTAGCATGACTTAACATTACATATTTAAAAGTTAGCAAATTTTTATTTTATTGAATTCATATTCATGTATTATGTTTCCATATAAAGGGGAATAGAAGGTATCAAAAGATGAGGAGAGAATTGAAGATTACTCGATCAACTTATGATGTCAAATTCATTTCATTTCTTTATATGCCTGCATGTATTATCATGCAATGTTGCATATAAAAATGAATTTTAATCTTTCAAGACGTGTTTTACCACTTGTTTATAGATATAAACATTAAATGGTTTTCTTTTTTGTAATTTTGTAGATTCTATTGATTTTTCAAAAATTTACATCTGACTAGAGTTATTATCTATTTCTAGTCTGCCACAAGTGAAACCACACTGAAGACAGAATAGTAGTTGACTCATAGTCCAAAAAATAACTAAGGAAAATCATACTCAACATATACACAATCTAGCTAAAGATGATGCCCCACAGGGGGGGACAAACATTTAGGAACATTAAAATATAGGCAAACTTGTATGATTTCATGCCATGTTTAAATATTAGCATAATTAAAAAGTATGTCCCACGGATGTGAGAATCATCATATAGTAAAAATAGTATGAGAAACAAATCTCTAGGTGGCATAAACATGACAATAATAAAGAAAATGTTGGTCAAGATGACAAGGATGTGTCTATATTGATGGGTTGATTCACTCCCTTGCTACAGTGTGGCATTGTAGTGCATGGAAGAGAACCCATCTCCAGATGTGCTAGATGGCCCTCCACATCCATCATTAACACCTTCAACTCCTTGATTTGGTGTATTATATTTTCTTGTGCTTCTCTTATGTCAACAAGAACCTTACCAAGAAGTATTTCAATGTGCCAGTAAAATTCAATGGTGTACATATAATTATTCTTATGAACTCTAGTATTTCTAGTTTCTAGAATCCAAGCTGCTACACCATCCATAACCTATGAATCCAATATACTTTAACATCCATGATGTGCCTCCTCTTTCGCTTCATGTATTTATGATTGAATTTAAATCAATGTGTGAGCTTCATAATGGCGAGCCAAGGATTTAGTGTGAAATTTGGCCCAAGAACCACCTACATTGTCACGTCCACCCCTCCATAGTGACAATGGGATTGCTTTCTAGTCATAGTAGCTAGAGGAAGGAGAAATTAAATTCAAATAAAACGGAAATGCTACCCTTCTTAGATAGGGAAGAGTCAGAGGAAACTAGAGAAAATTCTTCCCCATCTAATAGAACTAATGAAGGAAAGAGAAAAGTAAGGGAAAATAGACAATGCAAAGGCACATGAGAAGTGGAGTTATAGTTGTAAATCATGACAAGAGATGGGAGTTTCATGGAGGAAAGGAACTAAAGTAAAATAGAAACTATAACTTGGCACCACAATAAATCCCCCTCATCGAAATCTCTATATTGTCTAACATGAGTGTGATTAATGCCATCCATAGTGTGTTATGTATGAAAACATAAAAAACTAAAGTCATAAATGAATTGGAGAGTCAATTACATGTCAGGATGAGGGTTAGCATGAAGCCTTGCCATGTTCCATGCTTTGTTCAAAGTTTTCTATTTAAGTCAACCCCATCAGGGAAGAAAAGTTAAATGGTTATTGTACAAATTAATTTAAAATTTCATCAATAATGCATTTATATATAGAATTTTTTTTCTTCCATTTTAAACTTGATTGAGTGCTAATGTAGTAGAATTTCATAATTTTTTTTAGCATGCACATTTCTTACACTTATAGTCTGAAATTCACCAAATGTTAGCGGGGTATTATGTTTATATATTGTCAGGACAAGGAGTAAATTTGGAATTGAAGTTTTTGCGTTGATATGACATAATTATATAACATGGAGTTGTGACCTTTAGGATTAATCTTCCAATGTCACTTCCTATTCTAACTGTTCATTTTCCTTTATTTACATATTTACAATTTATTCACCCAATCCCTAAGGATTAGGTGACAAACATCCCCTACCCACCATAATCTAAATGGGTGTTTGTGAGTCCAAGCATCATTCTGAATCTTGCAATTTTCAATATGTTTGCAATTTTCTCATTTGTGTGAAAATGGCATAGATGAATAGGCTTGGCCTCTACATTATATTGAATCAAATGATACTTTGTATTGATATGTTTGGTTCAATTATGGAATTTAGGATTCTTGGACAACTTAATTTCAAAAGCATTTTCAATTAGAAGGGAAGTGGATCCCACTTGTTTCTCCTACAATTATTCAATAATTTTCCCGAGCCACAAAATCTCCTTGGTTGTTTTTTCATTTTCCACATATTCATCCTATGTTGTGATATCTACTGGAAGTGATTGTTTGTGGGACCTCTATGTTACAACTCATGATCCAAGACTCATAATATAGCCTAAAATATACACTCCATTTTCCTTATCTCTTTCAAAGTATAATCAAATTATCTAATCAAGTTGAGGCCATGCACTTGTTAATATTTGAGTCCAAAGTCTTGAGTTCCTTTTAAGTACCTTAGAACTCTTTTTGTAGTAGAATAATGTCCTTCATAAGTATTTTGCATAAACTTGGAAAGGATTCCAATAACAAATGAAATATCTGGTCTAATAGTGATTTGGTAGATGAGACTTCCCCACATGAGGTCTATACTTAGTTTCATCCTCAAATGCATTTCCTTCTCTAGATGTTAGCTTTAGATTTTGTTCCATTAGAGTGGAGAAAGGATTGCATTCAACCATGCCAAACTTTTTCAACAATTATCCATTGTACTTCTTTTGATAAAGGAATATATATCTTGAATTTTGGGTTGCTTAAATTCCCAAGTAGTAGATAAGGTGTCCCAAATCTATCATCTAAAATTATTTATTCAACTATTTATTTATGGATGCAACATAGTTTTCATTACTCCTTATCAATAGTTCATCTAGAAGATAAACAAAAAAATTTCCAACTTTCTTAACAAGTAGATTTACATCATCAATATTAAATTGTTTGAAGTTTAATGTTAGAAGATGTTCAATCAATTTTTCATACCAAGCTCGTGGTGTTTGTTTTAGGCCATATAAGGATTTGATGAATTTTCATACTTTATGTCCTTATCCCTTCACAACAAAGCCTTATGGTTGAGACATGAAGACATTTTCTTTCAAGTCTCCACTCAAGAAAGTAGTCTTCGCATCCATATGATGAACTTTCCATCAATTATGAACTACCAAATCAAAGAGAGTTCATATGGTGGCCCATGTTATTGTGGGGGAAAAGGTATATTCATAATCAACACCTTCTTTATGTGAAAATCCATTTTCCATGAGCCTCGCTTTATGCTTGTCAAGGGAACCATATGATTTGTACTTGTTCTTGTAGACCCACTTGTAGCTAGTTGGTTTGGATCCAAATGGAGGATCTACCAGCTTCCATGTTCCATTATTTAAGAGAGAATTTTACTCCTTTTTCCTTACTTATATTCATTCATCATGAGAAGAAAATTATTTAAATTATTTTGGTTCAAAATTAGCAAAAAAATCAATTCATAATCATATGAAACATCGATATCATCAGCAAAATCAAAACTACCAACATCCCCTCCATCTTTCCCAGTGGAAATTATAATTCTTGTATTTCCAACCTCATCAAGATGAATGCTTTCAAGTGTTTCAGAGAGCCATTTTGGGGGACCTTTCTAAGAAGGCCTAGTTTTCTTTGTTGATTGAGATGGGGTTGCATGATTATTTAGCTTTCCAATCCTCTCAATCACATCACTCAAAGGGTATTCCTAATTTTAAGGAGTGGCTGGAAATTCATGAGGGGAAGACAATGCTTTAGAAGGAGATTCCAAATATGTATATAATATAGGGAAACACCCCCCCCCCCCCCCCCATCAATATGTGGAATATTATTATCAAATTCATGATAAGTTTTTGTATGATCAAATTTATCCAAATGGTCAAGATGCCACTCAAAAATGTCACCAGTCTTGGAAGATTCAAGAAAAAATACATCTTTAGACAATATAGATTTCTCATTTACCTTATTGTAAAAATGATATGATTTGGTGGCATATGAATACCCCAAGAAGATGCACTTTGACTCCTTACATCAATATTACTTCTTTGTTCCTTAGGAATCAAGGCATAGAAAATGGAACCGAATATCCTGAGATTCCTTTCTGAAGGAATGTGGCCATGCCACATTTAATAAGGAGTCTTATTTATAAGAGAATGATATGGACATTTGTTTTTGACATTAGGCCATAGCACATTTCATAAGGATTCATATTTCTAAGAGCATGATATGGACATTTTTTTTTGACATATACTACACATAGAACTGCATCAACCCAAAACATCATCTTTACATTTTTGAAAAGCATCAATGAGGGAACCATATTTAAGATAATCATGTTCATTCTTTCAGCAATACCATTTTGTTGAGGATTGTATGGGACAATAGTTGATGTTGAATCCAATTTTGGTGAAGATAATTTTCAAAATCATTAGAAGTATGTTCATTTTCATTTTCAGTATGAAGGGATCCAATACGTGAGTGTGCCTCATTTTCAATCCATGCATTAAAATTTCTAAAAGTTTCAAAAGATTCTAATTTTATTTTAAACAAGTATTCCCAACACACCCTGGTGTAATCATCAATAAATGTCATCATAAATATATTTTGATTTGTAGAAGGAGCATGCATAAGGACACACAAATCAGAATGAATAAGTGAAATATTTCTACATGCTCTGGAAATAGACTCATGAAATGGATGTTTGTTATGTTTTCCTAGGATACAACATTACATTGCTTCAGTTTCCTTGGAATAGTTGGAAAACTAGAAGCATCATTCCTTTTCAACAAGACTATTATAATTAAGATGTCCAAATATTTCATTCCATATAAGACTAAATGGAAATGTTCCTTGCATGATAAAATGTTCCTTGTAGCTTCACTAATATTTTCCCCTCTATTCAAGTCATGACAACCATGTTGTATGATGATTTTCGTATCTCTACTTTACCATCCAACTTATGAATGGAGTGCCCTTGCTAGTGAATGTGAACAAGGGACATCAGGTTTCCTCATAGTTCTAGAAGATAGAGTGCATCATGCAGAAGAAATTCAAGAAGTTCAATCATTTTAAGACTAATGGTGCCAAGTTCATATGGCTTGAGGCTTGACTTGACTACAAAGTACACTGCTCCATCTATATTGTCACAAATGTCTTCAAAGAATTATTTTCAAAATATCATATGGAAAGTTGCACCTATATCAATAAGTTGTACATCTTTCCAAGAATAAAATGAAGTGTAAAAAAAATCTTCATTTATTCCAATATTGCAATGGGCAACAATGTAATGAGCAGATTCATGTGCTTTACCTTTTTTTGGTTCTGGTGTTTCACCTTTGTCTTCTTTGTGTTCTTGTTTGATTCTATCCCAAGGGATTATGGATATGGGTGCATAATTTCCATCTTTATCTCAACAAACGTAGTGGAGGTCATATGTTTCCCCTTGATGATGTTTACCCCACCTGGTCTCTATGATTCTTCTATCCATGTCATCTTCTACTACCTCTTCATTTTAGGAGAATCATGTGATTTATTCTTCTGTTTCTATGAAAGGCATGCTACTTCTAAAGGGGGTTGAGACATTTTCTTCATCTTCCCAAAAAAATTATCCCATTCTACAAACTTATCCACAAGAGAGTTAAAATTAATGGCCTTGAGTTGTACACTACCATATAGGGATTAAATATAATGAGAATATGTGGGATAGAGGGCCTCAACAAAAATTGTGAGAGGTATGTCCATCTGAACTCTAGTGGAATTTACATCATGCATGATGCCTTTAATCTCCAAGGCTATGGAAAATGGGTCATTGTCTTTCAACTCAAAATTGAATAGTTTAATCATCAACTAAATGATTTCCAATTACGAGTGTGAGTCGTATAAATATTTTAGCTTATTTAATTCATAGTAAGAGTTTGTAATTAGACTAATATGATGGCACACCTATTCAGTTACAAAAGCAACAATAAGAGAATATGCCTTGTTGGCTAGATGGCTAGCTCTTTATCCGATGTGGGCTTGATAGGTGCATTGCCACCTTCTCCTTAACAAATTTATTTCCATAAGTCATTAAATATGAGGGTGTGCCTAATATTTCAGTACCATTCTTAGTAGTTCTCCTTTTTAGTTAACACTATGCTGATAATGGAGATGAGAGAGTGAATCTTCCAAAAAATCTCTCACTTATGTCATAAATAATAAAAACACTTGATTTTCGACACTTAACAAGTTTATGTAATCTTTTCTTAATAAGGAATAATAAGAATCAACATTCATGAATACCTAGATTCATGCTAACACTAAGGGTATACACCCAACTTGTCAACCTAAAAAATATCATATAATACTCGCATCTATATTTTCAAAAGATACGGTTCTACCTACTAACTGACCCTAGTTCAATACACATTAGACCTTAAAATCAATTATTATCATTTACTAAATAAGGACCCCATATATGATCTCTTCTCATGGAATGTTCAAAGTTATATTTATTGATTATCTTACTACTCTCAAGGAAATAAATATTGATGACAACTAGATGCAAGAAAAGACATGAATCTTCCTAGGATTGGTCGCACCACACTACTCCATTCATAGTAAAATCACAAATTATTATAGGAAAATTTGACTAATTCGAAGAACAATGTCAGACCTATTCATTAAACTTAGTATCCTTCCTATTATTTAGTATTCCACTTCATGATAATTCTCCTCTCAAATGGTGTGCCCAACTACTAATGTTATGTCAAAGAAATAATAGTATAAGATACAAATATCCTCCATTCACAGAGAAGAAACTTGTAAATAATTGATACACAATCTGAACTTTACATACTCGATTTAAATTATTACTAAAGGACTTACAGAATCAATTATGATAATTTCAAAAAGAAAATCTCTTGTTCTACAAAAAGATCCCAACTAGAGCGGCATGGGAAACCCTGACACGACTCAATCTACACTCTAACATGGGAATTCTGGAAAAGAAATAAATATAGTTGCGTCACCTCAATGAAAAATGTAGAGTAACATTTTTGGACCTGCAAAATTGGGAGACTGGATGTGACAAGAGACAATGTAGAGTAAAGTTTTTTGGAGCTACAAAGTTTGGAGATTGGATGCTACAGGAGATTATGTAGAATAATATTTTTGGACCTACAAAGTTGTGAGACTAGACATGACAGCATACAATGTAGAGTAACATGCACAAAGTTGGCAAACATTATTGCTGAGGGAAGCAAAATTGCAACAAAACATAGTTATCCCAATGAAATAAGCATTGGAGGAGTATATTGCAACAAACAGGTTTGAGCAAGAAGAAGACTAGGGAAACACTTGGGGTTAAGAACACTTGTCTCTGATACCATGTCAAGCCAAGGAGTAACTCTTGAATTGATGCTCTTGCATTTATATGAATAGAATTATATAACATGGAAGTGTGGGCTTTAGGATTCATCTTCCAAAGTTGCTTCCTATTCTAAGTGTTCATTTATTCACCAAATCTTAGAGGATTAGGTGTCTAATATATATATATATATATATATATATATATATATATATATATATATATATATATATATGATGTTTCTCTCATGATTAATACTTTGTAAGAAATAATTGTACTAATCATCAAAATATAAATATTAAAAAACTTAATAACTAATTATTAATGATTAATGATTAATAATTAATCAATTTATAAGAATAATAATAATTATAACAATAATAAAATTGCTAATAAAATATTAAAATGAAGCAACCTTTATGCATAAATGACTCTAAATAAATGTCAGTAGAATGTAAAGGAAGTAATAACAATACAAAACCAACTCTAATGTGACTCAACATTGGTGTAATACAACACTAATATGACATAAGATGAATAGAAAGAATGCATTGGTAACTCTAATATGATGATAATACAACTCAAAATGACTAAAAATGTTTCCATTGTCAATTCTCTAATGACTATAGTATGATGAAAACATGGCATCATAATGACAACTAATAAGAAATATTGATACCCATATTTACACACCTAGACACTATTAGGATGCAAAAACACACACCTTAAATGCAAAATCAACACAAGAATGACTACATGGGTAATTTTTTTCCAGAAAAAAAAAATATTGAAAGATGCTAATGTGATGCTAAATAAATTTGTGATGATCTTCTTGTCGTTAAGATGATATCGTGCAAAGCACATGTTGAATTTAATGACAGAGGAATGACACAATTTTGATATAAATCTTGAAATTACTAGCTACATCATGTTTTGCATCCCCATGCTTAAATTAATTTTCTCAAAAAATGCACTAGGAGACAACACTAATTGTAATGCTACAATTCTTTATTTTTGTAGTACATGATTTTGATTTCTTATAATCCTTATTACCTCTATTATGTCCATGAGATTTTCCTAATTTCAATTACCATTAAATTATATTTCAACATCTTTTACATTCAATTATTCCTTATGGGTATATACCCCAAAGTTTGGAGTAATCTAAATCAAGATCACTATCTTTCTTTTACATAATTTTATAAAAAAATCATATAGATATTTTAGTTATGGATATATACCTCAAAGTTTGGAGTAATCTAAATTAAGATCACTATCTCTTTTTTACATAATTTTATAAAAAATCATAGAGATATTTTTGTTACGTAAATGTATAAATGTCTTCTCCTCAAATCAAATTTCTAACAACTATAAAATTTTCCAAAATAAATTATAATGCTAACTACTATATATTAACTAGACTTTTCGACCATTTTTTCTCATGGCCAGAAATAAGCATGAGGCCAATTTTTGCAATTTATAGAATAAAATATTAAATAAATAAATTAAATAAATAATAATAAATAAATAAAAATTCATCAATATTGTGCAATGAAATCATACTCCTATTTATTTACATGCCTCCCACAAATTACCAATTTCACATTTTTGTGGGATAAGATCACTTTTAGGTACAGAAGGGTACATTTTTCTACATCCCAAGGTGTCATAAAAAAAATTTCCCGAGTTAAAAGTTGTCTAGTATCCATGGAGTTTCTATCGTAATGGGATTATTTCTTCCAATTCCAATGTTTTGGAGTAGTTGCCCCCAAAATATTGTATGTTGCACTTTTTAAGGAAGAATGATTTCCTCGTGGACAATTCCTTGAGTTTTCGAAGGAATTCCTCAAAATAATTTCTAATTTTTTATCTATTACATATTTATTGCTTTTTTCTAATATTTTGAGTTATTACATTGGTCGACCCTCATAAAATATGAAATTTGGCCTTTTCTTTATATAGAAATCTAATATGAACAAGTCAAAAGTTTCAAAGTTTCATCAAGGCTTTCGTTGTTACTTATGATTTAAGTTCTATTTGATATTTGAAATTAATTTGAATTTATATGTGCAAGATATTGGAAAATAAATTTATTTTTGTATAGTTCCTAACATTTTGGTTTACTATTCAATATAATAATATGACGACTGATTTATATTATAAGCAAGTTGGTATTTAAATGATATCTACTCTTTTAACTATATAGATGATTATTTCATAGTGTAAATAATTGACAAAAAATGTATCAATTGTTTATAGAATTAAAGCGTTGATTAATTTTACATTTTTTGTGCATTGAAATCATGTTCCAATTTTTATTTTTTTTCCAAGAAGTAATAAAGTTTTTTTTTCCAATGTTAAAAATTGTTTAGTATTCTCCTATGAGGTATAGAATAGATGGTGATAGGGTGTATTTCAAGGCACTTTATGATGTGAAGGTCATTAGTTTGAAACTTTGTGGGAAAAAATCTAGCCATATTAAGGGTTGGTGTGGCCTAGGCCGTGTGTAATCCCTGAGTGATTTTGATGGCTTATATGCCCCTGCGTAATGGGATCTCAAGCTAAATGTTAAGCATGCAGTTATTTTAAGACTCACACAACTTAGCAAACAAAAACAAAAAGAAAAATTATCTAACATCCATAGAATTTCTATCCTAGAAGATTATTTCTTCCAATTCTAATATTTTGAAATGTTTACACCCAAAATATTGTATGTCGTACATTCTAAAGAATAGTGATTTTCTTCCTAGACATTTCAGATATCAAAGAAATTCTTCAAAATAATTTATAATCTTTAGATTATCTAGGAAATTTTTTAGAATAGCTTCTAAGTTGTAATCTATTACATATTTATCTCTTTCTTATAATAAATTTTTAAATTATCCAATAGATATTATGGTATACCACAATAAAATGTGGAATCTACCCTTTCCTTTGTATAGAAGTCTAATATGAAAAGTCAAAAGCCCCATCAACCTTTTTGTTGTTTATTTTGATAAAATTATTCCATTTTATATCTTAAATTAATTTCAATTTCTATGTGCAAGATATTGGAAAATGAACTTATTTTTATAATTCTAAACATTTTGTTTAATATCAATATAACAAGAGTGGTTTAGTGTAAATATAACAATTGTTGGAGGCAACGGTAATCCCTGTCGGGTAGTCAAGCCCAAACATGGAGAACAGTGGTTTTTTTAATTAGTATGAATACCAACAACTTCTTTTAATTACAATGAAAAATACCTTTCTTTTCAGTCTCTATGATATATTATATTAAACTAAACATAAGGTTGAATTAAGGTCTGTCTCAGGCCTATTCTAAAAATTTGTTAGCTTATTCTATGGTTTATTTTTTGGTTATATTTTAGGCGTACTCTAAAAATTTGTTGGCTTATTCTATGGTTTATTTTTTTGTTACACTTCTCAACAACCAATGAGTAAACAATCCTTGCAAGAATGAATCTTATTCACCAATGATTAAATCGAATAGATGATGATGATATTATGTTTCACTATATTGATGTCTAAGGCCATTGGTTACCAACAAAAATACCTTAAGGTCCTTCTCAATGATTCAATACAAATTTCTTGTATAAACAAAGAGAAACTACTTAATCTTCTATTGATAAATTTAACATTCTATGGTATAAGACATATTATGCCTCGCTAATGTGTTGGATTTGAAATATTGTTAAAATTTTAAAATCTCCACCAAATTATGTATATACACTCATCTGATTGGTAATAAGGTTAATAGAAGAACATTTTTTTGTTGAATCAAGGACAAGAAAGTGTGAGTCTCCACACATTTTAGACTTCAAAACATTCACAAATCAAACTGCAATAATCCCTTAAAACCCAATCAAATCCCATTCAGATTGCATTATGAATACCAACAAAATGAACCTTACTTCAAACTTGTCTGTCACCAGAGGTGAACCTATAATAAGCATATGGTTGAACGTTCTACAGGCGTAGGTGCACTTTCATTTACCAAGTGGAGAAAACCATCCATATGCACACAAGTCCAAGGAGACATGGTGTAGAAGTATGATGAGTCTCCAAGTGTGAATACATAAGCAAACGTCTCCATAAATTTGAAGTAGAATCCTATGAAAATCCGTTCTTCCCATAATTTAAGCCACTTTTTGCACTGTAATGGTCTATATTCCTCACTCCACATGATAATATCCAATGCCAATTTTTCTTCTAAATTCTAATAACTTATAGAAAGATATTTGATTCTTTCAATTTACTAAAGAGAAGAGTTTGTAATACCTCGATCATTTCATTGTCCCCTTAGAATCTGTGTAGCGAATTGAAATTTCAGTCACCGCAACTCCTTCAGCCATGTGTGGGTATTAGATATGCTTGGGTATGCATATAGGCATGCTTCTAAAGTGGGAAATCATTGTCTTAGAGCATTCTTCCCTTGGTATCATTTAAACATGTCTCTAATGAAATGTTAGGTGAATCTTCAGGGAAATGTAGCTGGATGGCGATTTATTTGATATCATGTCTATTGTTCTTAACATGTACTTTCACTCTTATAAGTACTACCTTTTGAATGTTGCAGGAAGGCAATTTATTAATGATTTTTTCATTGGATAGTATCACAAACTACATTTATACTAAAGTAAAATATAATGAGAGACCTATGATTCCTTCTTCTTTTTTCAAAATTTCAATTGTCAATGAATTAAATGGTAAAAATTCCACATAAAACAGGTCATCCATTGGAGAATTTCTTCAATTTTGGTATCTAGAGCCATTTATAGACCTTACATATTTACTTGAACGAGCTCAGAGCAGTTTGGTTCCTCGCTTATCTTTTTAACTACTACAACGAATTTATATAGTTCACTATCCTACCAATATTTCTATAAAAGGAATGTATTTATCCTTCAAAATTCCCGGCATCTAGTTAGAGGAAGTGTTTTACAAAATCTCCACTTCCTCTATAAGGTTCCACTGCCAATCATGACCTTTCTACTAGTTGGTTTGCATGCTTGTTTATAAAAGGCCTGTAGTAACTCCTGAAATTTCATTCATGAGAGGATGGTCCACCACCAAGGATGTTATCACATTTTTTTTTTCACTTCCCCTACTTACCATTCATCACTTGAAATCTACTTATTTTTTCTATCAGAGCAAGCTTCTTAGGACTTTAGCACATCAAGTGCAAGAAGATTTTATATTATACCTTAAAACTAGTCATCAATTTTGATTAAATTCCCATCATGAGCAAGGTGGACAAAGCCTTAGAGCAGTTATCTATATGGATCCATAGATAACAGAGGAAGCTCTATATGTGAAATTATAAATTTTTAAAGATTTATTAGACTTGCATACTATGGAGGAGTGTGTTATTCATCCAAAAACCCACCATGGGAATTTGATAACAAGCATTCTTGTGGTTTTACATGAACTTTATTGATAAAATATGATAGATTGATTCATTAATAAAAACTGGTCATCTCTACAATCGAGAGACTGAACCAAGAGAGTCTGACTTTGCAGAATACTCTACATTCTCAATACAACTCAATCATTATATAGCACACATAGATGTAGGGAAGTTAGAACCAAACCCTAAGAAATAGAAACTAATTCCTATCATAAGGTTCTGTGAACCAACTCTCACAAATTAAGGATTCTCCATTATCTTTTAACACTCCCCCTTAATGGAGAAGGGGTTCACAAATATACCTAACATCTCCCTAAACATTTCAAATTTAATTTTGCCAAGAGGCTTAGTGAAAATGTCAGTAACATTATCACAATTTTTACAATATACAACATAGATTTCCTTAGATTGAACTTTCTCCCTAACAAAGTGGAGTTGTGTATCCATGTGCTTAGTGTTATTGTGGAACACCAGATTATTTTCCAGTTTGATTGAGCTTTGGTTATCACATTTGATATTTGTTGCATCTTTATGTTCTTCCCCAACATCCTGGAGAAGTCTTCGCAACCAAACTGCCTCACATGTTGTTGTGCACATTGCTTGATACTTTGCTTCAGCCGAGGACAAGGAAACTATGTTTTCTTCTTACTGTTCCATGCAATCACCCCAGATCCAATGTTGAATGCATATCCTGTTATGGATCTCCAGTCATCTACATTTCCAGCCCAGTCGGAATCTGTAAACCCTGTCAATCTAAGTACATCAGAAAAAACAGTATAAATAATACCATAGTCTAAGGGTCCTTGTAGATACCTTAGGACACCTTTTTCTACAATCCTGACTCTCAAGTGGCTTGGACATAAATTGACTTAGCATGCTAACTGTGTAAGCCAAATCTGGTCTTGTAGTGGTTAAGTAGATTAAACTCCCAACCAATTGTCTATAGAGTGTCACATCAGCCTCTTTAGAGCCATCCTCACTCTGAAGTTTAATGTTTTTTTATAATGGTACTGCTACAGCCTTACATTGATCCATCCTGAATATTTCCTATAGAAACCTGACATACTTACCCTGAGATAGAAAATTTTGTCATGAATCTCTCTAGATATCAAGACCCAAACAGTATCTTAGTTCACCAAGGTCTTTCATTTCAAAATTTTGTGACATTTTCTCCTTGATTTCTTTGATTATATCAAGAACATCTCCTGTAATAATTAGATCATATACATACAAGGAAATCAACACTATACACCATTTTTCATCATTCACAGTATACGTATTAGGGTCGTTTTTACTTCTATTGTAACTGTGTTGCAGAAAAAATGAATCTATCTTTTCATACCATGACCTGGGTGCTTATTTTAATCCATATAAAGCTTTATTTAATTTTCAGACTAAATGTTCTTTCCCTTTTTGGACAAACCCCTCAGGTTTCTCTAAGTAAACCTCCTCTTTCAACTCCCCATTTAAAAACACAGACTTTACATCTAGTTGGTAAACCATCTAGTGATTTCTAGTAGCTAAAGGAATCATCATTCTAATAGTATTTATTTTAGCTACGGGGGCGAAGGTTTCCTCATATTCAATACCATATTTTTGTGAATACCCCTTTGCTACCAATATAGATTTTAGTTTATCTTTACTTTTTTCTGATTTAAACTTGGTTTTATACAACCATTTACAACCTATGGTTTTTTTCCCTTCAAGTAGTTTAACTAGCTCCCAAGTGTTGTTTTTTAGAATTGATTCATATTCATGTTCCATAGCTTCTTTCCTTTCACTACATTGATTGGATTATCTATAACTATAAGGTTCTACAACATTCATCATACTAGTTATAAAGGAATTTTCCCTATATATAGTAGGAAATTGAGTCTACCTACCTAATCTTCTAAGCATTGGTGTGGCTTCCAACATGTTTTCAATTTCCTTTGAAGGACTCGGCTCGATTACTATATCTGAACTTTCTACTTCTGCCTTTTTCTGCTTCTCATGGATGTCACCTACTTCTTCACTATCGTCCACCAAAAAAGGAATATCCCATTCTTCATTTCTTTTATCATATTCACCATAAACATGCTCATGGAACATGACATTTCTACTTACAAATATTTTGTGAGTAGAGGGATTAAACAATCTATAGGCTTTATATTCTGAACAATACCCTACAAAGGTGCATCTGATGGCTTTTGAATCTAATTTTTTCTATCTTCCTTAGGAATATGGGCAAAGGCTTTAGAGCCAAATACTATCAATTTTTTTACTACAGGTTTTAATCCTAACAATTATTCAGAAGGAGTTTTAAACTCGATACTTTTTGTAGGACTCCTATTTTTCAAATGAACTACAGTATTCAACGCTTCAACCCATAAACCATTTGAAATATCCTTACCTTTCAGCATGCTCCGAGCACACTCCATCAATGTTTTGTTCTTCCTTTCCACTACTATGTTCTTCTGAGGCGTATGGAGTAAATGAATTGTTGCGATATTCCACGGTCTTTACAATACTTGGTGAATTCAGCCTTCCTATATTCTCCCCCTTGATCGGAGCAGAGAATATTTATACACTTCCATGTTTGCTTTTCAATCATAGTTTTGAACTGGTTAAAATATTCAAATGTATGGCTTTTCTTACTAAGAAAGTATACCCAAGAAAACTTTGTGCAGTCATTAACAAACAGTATAAAATACAATGCACCTCCTAATGACCTTGTTTGCATAGGTCCACATAAGTCATTATGCACTAATTCAAGTATATATCTCTTTTTCTTTTCTGCTCGAACAGGGAATTCTTCTCTATGCATATTTCCTAATGCACAAGCTTCACAATCATTATGCACTTGTTTTAAAGTAGGAAGACCTCTTACCATTCCCTTTTTCTGAAGTAACAACAGATTGTTGAAGTTGATGTGACCAAGTCTTTGGTGCCATAGCTCTTCTATAGTTACACTTGATGATGTCAAATCTTGATGTGGTGTTGTCCTCACGTTTAATTTGTACAAACCTCATGTTCGAAATCCTAAAGCAATAGTCTTCATACCATCCAAAAAATATTTAATATAACAATGAGATTTAAAGAATTCTACCTTGAGCTTCTGATCTGTAATCATGGATATAGAAATCATATTCTTTGTAACTCCGGGTACATACATCACATTTTGAATATGTCTGATATTACCATCAGGAAAAATAACAGGAATGTTCCCATACACTTTGATCTGATAACCTCTATCGTTTCCAAGGTAGATTTTCGCTCCGTTGTTGGTTTCTTTGAAATCTTCGAACCATTGTTTGTTCCTTGTCATGTGTGTGGATGCTCCTGAATCAACATAGAAGATGTCTGCTTAGACATTTTCATCATAGTCATCCATGAACAATCTGAAATCCTAAACATGGTCATCATCTGTGAAATGACCTGTGTGTTCCTTATATCTCTATTTTCCTTCATCAAATTTCTTCTTTCTGCAATGCTTAGCCATATGACCAATTTTACCTCAATAGAAACATTTTAATACTGAATCATTCATATTCGGGTACATACCTTGAGATTGATTCAGTATTGTTTTTGGGTTTCCTCCGCTTTAATGTGATGAATTTCCTTTTTCTCTGAAGGATTTCTTCTTTTCCATTAACGCAATATCTGCACTCTGGGGTTTTAGAGTCGATCTTCTTTCTTCTCATTGCATTAAGATTCCCGTCAATTCTTCAAAATTTGGGGCTTTCTCCCTTGAATTTATCTCAATGATAAATGTTTGGTAATCGTTAGTCATACCAATCATGGTAATCGTGACCAAATATGTGTCTGCACTTGTTTCACTTATATCTGCCATTTTTTTCTTAAGATCCTTGATCTGAGATATGAAAGCAACAATTTTTTCATTCTCCTCCATTTTCAAGGAGAGAATCTTGTTATTAAAGAACATGAGATTATTTGTGTGGGGGATGTATATTTTTGTGTATGTTCCCCCTGTGCTTTATTTATCTTACCTAAATTAAAAATAATTATAAAAACTAGCATAAATCCATGCTAAAATCAGATATATTAATCACCAACATTGATCGAAATAGGATCTGTAAATGTGTTTTGAGTATTTTGATTCATATTAATGGTGAGTGTTGAATAGCTCTAGAGTTGACATGGATTTGTTCTATTATAAAGCCTTAAAATTTAATATATTTTGTATCCCAGTTTTCACCAATTCATGTCCACCACATTGTTGAAAAGGTTTGGATGAACTAATGGCACTTTTTTGTTAAGCCCAATTTTGCAATACTCATTTGTGGGATGACTCGGGGCTCAAAACCATTCATACAAAATTTGTGTGATCATTCATTCCTACTTACTAACAAGCTAAAATATAGGCCAAAAATCTTAGGAATAGAAATCTTCTCTCTAGATCTAGGCTTAGCATCTTCTCTCTATTGGGCGCAACCCAGCTTGCTCCATTTCTGGTAAAAGACTCCACATTTTGAGGAGCAGAGTGCATGGTATTAAGAAGTCAAATCTATCACGCGGTGTTTAGGGGATTCGGGGTGGGTCGAAGCCCCTCATTTTGTAACATGTTTCAGACTTTAGCTAGTTATTTTTTCGGAGCCCATGGTATGTGGACCATGGTTTTGTGTTTATGTAAAGATATATAAAGCGATGTAAGGATTGATGAAGCTTCACTTCATCTCCTCTGGGATTCCCCATCCCGCTACTCCCTTACCCTCCATCCCCCTCCCCATATTTCCCCTTCACCCCCTCCCCCTCCCCCTCCCCCTAACCCTCGCGAAGAAACATGTTCGATGATATCAAGCTACTTATCTTTAGAGGTCTCGGATCAGAGGATCTTGAGAAATTTTGTTTTTTAGTTGAGGTAGTATGGAAAGCAAGACAAATTACTGACAAAGATGTAAAGAAGGTGCAGATTTTCACAATGCTATAGGAAAGAGCGCTGACATGGTACATAAATTATTTTATGACTCATCAGGTTGTTTCACTAGATGATACAAAGAAAGCATTGACTTCGAAATTTAATAAGCCAAAATTTCAGTTGCAATGTATTACTGAACTGAAGGAAATCAAACAGATAAAAAATGAATCTTTTTGGGAGTTGGATTAAAGGTCAAAAATGTTGATGGGACAAGTGAGCTTTATAATTATTGAAGAGAAGCATAAGGAACGGTTTATAGCTGCGTTGCTGCCACATATCATGTTACCCTTGACGCAGCAGAAAATAGCAACTCAAGTTGAAGCTCTGGAAATTGCAATGAATTTGGAAGCTTCGTCGATGGGAGATACTCATGCAAGGTTACAACATATTCAGACTTAGCTAGCACATTTGACCTTGGAACTGCAATATCTGAAGAAATTTATGGAAGTCAAACCAGAAGTTAGAATAAAAATTTGGTGTATAAAGTGTGAAGATGAAGGCCATTTTAAGGAAAAATGCCCTATGTTCAGAGATTACTTGGCTAGTGGAGCACCTAGTCCATTAAATCCAGGATCAAGCTTGTTGTGTGAGATATGCAGAACTTCAAGACAAAACTGTCCGTAGCAATGCTATTTATTGCAGAAGTATGTGCAGACCCCTAGGCAATTGTTTTGCAACTTCTGTAATTCAGTAGGGCATGATGAGAAGAACTATCGAAGTTATGACTCTATGATGGAACACGATGTTGATGCTTATTGAATGCAAGTTGAAGGATATGTGCATGAGGATAAAGGACAACATGTTATTCAAGGAGCTTTCCAAGGAAGAGGACGAGGACGAGGAGTTGGTCGAGGGCGCAACCAGACTATCTTTTATAACTGTGGAGAGACAGGACACTATGCAAGATATTGTAAAAATCCTACTTCCACCTGTAAGTATTGCAAAGATTTGGATCACATGATAGAATAACGTATGGTCCTTGTGGAAAAGATGCAGGAGAAAAGGAACCAACAGCGCACAAAAAATATGCAAATGATGACTGCTTAACCAAGGGAGGATGAACGGTGCATTAACATCGTAACGAGGAGTGGAGTTCTGATGAGAGATGACAAAGTAGAAGGTAAGAAGCCAATGGAATATACAAAGAATGCAGAAAATCCCCTAGCATCAATATTCAGACATAAAAAGGAGCATTCATGGAGATGAAGTGAAGCTTCATCGATCCTATAGCTTCAACGTCTAACGTGCAACCAATGCAGAAGTTAATACCAAAGAAGGACAACCTAAAAAGTAACGACTCAGCTGAAAGAATTTGATCCAAGTAGTTTAAGATCGTTCTTAAAAACTTGCATGAAGATTTTGAGGAATTAGAAGGTTATCAAAGGACTTCAAGAGTTGTTAGACTCATGCACTGATAAAGAAGTGCCAAAAAGTGATTAGCGTGCACTAAACAATTTACAACAACATAAGAAAAGAACAGGGAATGAAATGAGACTAACTACATAGATCGGGGAATAAGATATGCATCAGGTAATCCTAGATTTTGGTTTTGATGCCAATGTGTTGCCTAAGCAAACTTGGGAGCGAATGGGAATTCCAAAGTTTCTATGGTCGCCGACCTATTTGAGGATGGCCAGCCAACAGAATATCATCCCTATGGGAAGATTATATGGTGTTGTAGTAAATATTGAAGGAGTGAATGATGTTGCAGATTTAGAAGTGATTGAAATTGTAGATGATAACAATCCATATATGGATTTTCTTGGATTGGATTGGGATTTCGATACTGTGGTGATAATCAATTTGAAGAAGAGACAAATGGTGTTCGAAAAGGATGATTTGAGGGTCATTATTCCTCTAGACTCATAGCATGTCCGCGATGAGTATTATGACGTAGATGTCGACAATATTTACAAGATAATAGCTAAGGAGGAATATTGGATTAATCTCACTGCAGAAGGTAAACTAAGTTGGCGACACGACATTTCCTGTACTTCATATTATGATGAAGAATTGGAAAATTGGCAAAACAGGTTGCATGAAGTGTCTACAAGACGATCTGCCAGAATGACAAGATCACTTTCCTGCATAACTTCAGAGGTATGTGATCTACCTTATTATGATGGGATAGGAGATGTAAGTCTCTTTCTTGATAAATTTGAAAGAAAAATACCAGAAGAAAATAGATTCCAAGATTTGGATGTAGCCCTTAAGCACCTATTAGATGGTGGAGTAGTCATAAAGAGAATATAGGAATTTGGGAAGAGTATAGAATGTTGATGAAGGTCGGATTTGGACTAGTATATACTAGAATCGAAGTGAAATATGATGGCAAGGTTGACCCTTGGGAGAATATTTTTTTCTTCACTTTAGTCTGGGAATAATTTCCAGAATAGCAGTGGGTACATGTGTTTTTTCACACATTGGAAAGGATACGTATGAATTGGTATCTTGATACAGAACTGCAACATGGAACTACAAACTGGAAAAATTTGGTTGAAGGGTTCATACTAACATTTAGTTTTGAAGATGACTTTCCGTGCATAGATGAAGCCCTTCAAAAAGTTAGAAAAGGGGTTTTTAAAAACACAACTTCCCTAGTATGGACGCAACCAGATTGGAACGCACAGTTGCAGCACATACTGAGATGTTATAATGTGACCACATAAGAGGATGATGAGGATCCGCACAATATTGATATCCAAAAATCAGAAGGAAATCGTAAAGTTGTTGGAACAGAACTTGAAATACTTGATATAGCGCAACCCAAAAAAACAAATAAGGTGAATATTGGACCAGAAGAAGAACCAAAATTCGTAATGATTGGATATTATGGGATGAATACATAGTTAGAAAAATTATAGAGTTGTGGAATGAGTATCAAGAACTCTTCACCATGATTTTTTCTGAATTGAAGAGAATAGTAGGGGACCTAGTAGTTATGAGGATTCCTCTGAAACCTTATGCGAAGATATTAAAGAAAAGACACTATATATTGAATCTGAAATAGAAGGAAAAATTGAAGGTGGAGTTAGATAAAATGATCAAAGCTGGGATCATTGAACCAATCGAAGATTCTGAATGGGAAATTCCCGTGGTAGTTCAAGAAAAGAAGGCAAAGGACGAGATCAGAATATGTGTGGACCTAAGAAAATTGAAAATTGAATGATGCATGTTTGCATGACCCCTTTCCCACACCATTCACAAAAAGAAATATTGGACAATGTAGGAGGACAGGAGGCTTATTCTTTCACAGATGCATTTTTGGGTTACCATCAAATCAGAATTTCACTAGAAGATAGACATAAGACAACTTTTGCTACATAATGGGGTTCTTACCAGTACACAGTGTTTCCTTTTGGTTTGAAGAATGCTCCTGCCATATTTTCTATATTTGCAGTCACATCATTCAAGGAGTATATACACAAATTTCTGGAAGTTACTTTGATGATTGGACTGTCTTTGGGTTGTTGAAAAAGCATGTTGTGAGCTTCAGGTTGACGTTGGATACAGGTAGGCGATAACAAATATCATTGAATTTGAAGAAGAGTATCTTTTGTGTACTTTTTGGTAAATTACTAGGGCATGTTGTTTGTAAGCAAGGATTCATGTTGGACCCTGCGAAGATTGCTGCTATTGTAAACTTGGATCCATCAAATACAGTGAAACAACTGTGCACAACACTTGGACACACTGGCTACTACAAAAATTTTATAAATGGGTATGTGCAGATAACTGTGCCAATGGAGAAGCTATTGAAGAAGGATGTCACTTTTCAATGGGATGAAGAATTCCAGAAGAGCCTCGACATACTAAAAGAGAATATGGTAACTGTGCCTATTCTGTTTTTTCTGGATTGGAATAAGGAATTTCATTTACATGTTGATTCATGTTGCATAGCATTGGGTATAGTACTAGCACATGTATGAGCAGCAAAAATTGATCAACCCGAAGCTTTTGCAAGTAGAAAATTGTCCAAGACAGAGAAGAACTATTCAATGACAAAAAGAGAAGGGTTAGCGATGTTCTATGCATTACATAAGTTTAGGCATTATTTGTAACACACTTCAAGATGTTCACTGATCACTCTGCGCTGAAGTATTTGGTGAAAAATCTTGTTTTAGGAGGAAAAATTTGTCGATGGTTGTTGTTTTTCAAGGAGTACAACTTCAAATTTGTAGTCAAATCAGGAAGATTGAATTTTGGGCCTAATCGTATGTCAAGGATATAGACGGGAGAAGAGCACACAAGTATTGAGGATAACTTGCATGATGCATAGTTATTCGCAATTAGGGTCGCTAATGATCACTTCGCAGATATTATTCAGTTTTTGGCCACAATAATGGCGCCTATAGTGTACACTACGCAGCAGAAGAAGGAGTTAGTAGTAAAAGCAATTGATTTCTCATTTATTACAGGACATTTTGCATAGATATGTCCATGAGCATGAAAGGCAGAATATTTTTGCAGAAGCTCGTGGAGGAGTTGTAGGAGGAAATTATGCAGGAAAGGCCATTGTGCAGAATATCTTTAGAGTTGGGTTATGGTGGCCCACAATGAATAAGGAAGCAAGGGAGTTTTTTCATGCATGTGATGCATGCTAGAGAACAGGGAAGCCATATAGAAGGGACGAAATTCCATTAAATCCCAAAGTTACATTGCAATCATTTGAAAAATGGACTATTGACTTTGTTAGACCTATTAACCCACAAGGGAATAAGAACGACGCAAGATACATAATCACTGCAACTGATTATTTGACAAGGTGGGCCAAAGCACAACTAGTGAAGGATTGCAGCGCAGATACCCTTATGAAGTTCATATTTGAATATATTTTTTCCATATTTGGGTGTCTAAAGATCTTGATGTATGACCGATGATCGCATTACTTGCCTAAGACTATTGAGGCACTGACTAAAGAATTTCAAGTACATCATCAGAAGAGTACACCCTATCATCCTTAGGCGAATGTGATAGTTTAATCTTTCAATAAGATTTTGGAGACATCACTTGCAAAGTTGTGCAACGTGAACATAAATCACTGGGATTTAATAGGACAACATGCAAGACAGGACATAAAACATTTAAGTTAGTATATGGGTAAGAAGTAGTCATGCCTATGGAGTAAATTATACCAATTTTAAGAATTTCAACATTCACAGATATGGCAGATCATGATATCATGGAAGAAAGATTCCACAATTTATTTCTCTAGAAAAAGACAATTTTATTGCAATTTTTCATCAACAAGGGAGAAAGCCTAGCATGACAGGCACATCAAGTAGAATATATTCAAGGAAGGAGATGTTTTCCTACTATACGATATTAAATCTGCGAAGTTCCCAATAAATTTTAAAACACATTAGTTGGGACCATATATCATCAAGCACATTTTTTATGGTGGCGCAGTTGAGCTCGCGAAGTTGGATGGTTAGTTGATTCCAGGACGAGTGAATGGTAGCAAATTGAAGATATATAGGGATGACTCTATGCCTGGAGTTTTGAAATGAAAGACGAAGGGAGGATATTCTTAGTGCCACATGCAGTTGAAAGTGTGCACTGGACTATAAACTACTCTGCAGAAAGGGACTTCACCAAAGAAAGGTCATTGTGCAATTGTTAGGAGTATGGCGAAGTCTGAAAAAACCACGTTGAAGGATGATCACTACGTGATATTCAGGAGTATGGGGAAGTCTGAAAATCGTGATGAAGGAAGGATTATTGTGACACAAGTGAAGGTCCATCAAAGATAGCCAAAAATATGACTGTTGGAAGAAAACAGTTGTCGTTAAAATAAAAATTGTCGTTAAAAGGAGCGGAAAATTTTCATTTATGAAGCATAGATGGTCAAATATATCATCATATCTACATTAAATGAGAAATATATAAGATATTCACAGGGTTTGAAATTCAAATTCACTATAAAATCCTTGTCCCACTCCACATTTTACACTTTGCGCTCTCGAGAATTTAACTTGTGAATTTGAGACTAAGTGAGAATTGAGCATCTGGTTGTATGTCTGAGAGGATTTTTGAATATATTGCAAGATGATTGTAAATAAATGGGTAGGAGGAATTATGGAAGCTATATTACCAAGTGTACCAGTGTTCACAAGGTGACAAAGGTTGTCACGAAGGCACGCAGCCACAGAAGAAGAGTCGAAGAAGAAACAGCAGAAGAGACCAGTTGCGGCCTCTCGAGGTAGACAATCCCCCTAGAAGAAAGTAGCCAAGGAGCACCAGATGAAGAAGCAGCAGGACAAGAAACCTGGACAGAAGGGGAAGAAACTGGTGGAGGTTGACGACAGCGAAGAATAAATTGAACTAGAACAAATGGAGACAGAGGGCACAAAGCTTCCCTCTATGCTGCCACCATACTTTCCATCCAGGAAGTCGGGTGTTAAACCGGTCAAGGATCCTGAAAATGTGAAGTTTGGGACATTCACCTCGTTGTTTCCTGATAAGGTATCGTTTGAAGGAGAAGTGTTGGGAAAAATCCCGCAGTTGAAAATAGAAGATTGGGATTTCAACAACCGAAGCAAGTACCCACAATTTGAGCCAAGCAAGTACTTACACCAAGTGTATTACCCGGAGAGTAAATTCACCATGTTGGAGTCACACCAGTGGGTTGAAGGATTGCAAAGGGCAGGATTGCTTAATATGTTGAACGTGCCACATTTTGGTAGAATTACCATCAACACATTCTGTGTTCGACAGTTTCTCGCTTTAGTGCATGATGGGTACCTCTAGTTGGGAGAGAGGATCTCGATCAGCGAGATTTTGATTAGAAGGATCACCATGCTACCATATCAGGGAAAGGACCCCGATGAATAATTTGTTGGAAAAATTCAAGAGAAGGAAGTCGCAGACGAGATGAAAAATAAGTATGGGTTAGTAAATAATTCTAGAGGCTATGATGTAAACTATATAAGCGATCAAGCAGTGTGCTTCGTCATGCACATTCTAGTAGGGAAGATAATGGGAAAATGCAGAGCTAACAAAGTTCCTACGGCTGTAGTCTCCTTAGCCACCTAGTGCAATAAAGGGTTTCAGTTCAACTAGGTTAGATACTTATGCAACAAGTTTTTGGAATATTTCCGTGAAGCATAGGAAGAAGGCAAAATGTTCCACTACATGTGGTTTCTCTTAATCATTGCCTTGCTAGCAAGGAAGAAACCATCGGAGTCATAATTTCCTATAGTTGAACCCGATGTGCACGAATATGCGTGGTATGCTTCGCTCCGGTTTTCCAAGGAGCCGATGCACATAATAGAAAATAAGACATTTTGGGTATGGATGGAGATGGAATTGCGCACGGTGGTGAATCAGTGTCCCGATTTGTCACCTACTTTGTATGAGCAGTACAGGAACATTGTCGATTTCAAGGTTGATTTTCACAAGGTATATGTTAGAGCCAAAAATGATATGATGTTGGTATGGCACCCTCTCTCATATCTGGTCACTGACGACAACCTTGTCAGCGAAATAAAGCGTTGGTCAGTGGAGTGGATGACTCCACCAGTTATCACCAAATTGATCTTGATTGACTGCTCATAAATCAACTCAATGTAACTTTTTCAAACCACTTTTAACTGAAGATTAGCCTCTTCAGTTTGATAGGGCTCTCTCAAAGGGGAATTTATGATTTTCAATAGAAATAATACTAGATGGCTAACTCTATGAATTGTGACCTGGTTTTGTATCATTGCAGGTTGAAAAATCAAGTCTTTCTACCATTGGGCTATGGAGTCAATGTCAATACTCTTAATGGCAGTCTTTCTTCACATGGAAGCTAAAGCAGATAGAGGTCTTTAATAAAGATGATTCACACACATAATATAAGGAAAACACAATAATTTCACCCCTAAAGGAAGTCGGAGCATGACAGCATGAATTCTGAGTAATTAGAGATAAAATTCACTACAAGTGATTAGACATAAAGATACATAACAACAACACATTAAACACCTCATAAGAATCTCAGGTCTAGAAGTAGAATGTCACTGTATATTATTGATGATGGAAAAAATATACAAACAACAATTTGGAGCAATATTCTCCAACCCTTTTTTCCTTCCACCTTCTATCTATAAATAGACTTAGGTATCTTTACATTGATCCTCTCAACAAATATAATCGTTCGAATACTTCTTTTGACACCTAATCTAACCATAAACTAGATATTTGGAACTAGAAACTAACACCTTCTAACTTAGGAGTTAGACTCCTAACATAACTCAACCACCTAGTTATTACATCTTTATCTTAAAGGATAATCCAACTACATCGAAAAGAAACATGTGATTTAACCACATTGATCACAATCAAACATAAATATACTCATTGTCTTCATGAAATAGTTCTTCCTATTTTTCAGGAGTTGTTGCCATGTCACATATTGAAGTACCTCCATAATGAATGATAATTTGAAGATGAGGTAGAAAACTCTGTGGACCAAACCTGTATGAATATATTCTTCTAACCATCTTTGACATCTCCATATGATCAACTGACCTTTAATTCAACATTTCAAACTGAAATTTCCTCAAAATTTAACTTGCTACCAAAACAGGGGAAAACAAGGCAGTTTCGTAACAACTTTTGGTAGAAAATTTAATTTACCCATTTCCACCACCTCTTAGCTCTCTTTTCTTTCAGGGATTTGTTTGATATATTTAAAGAGTTAATGCAAAATTTTCCCAAGCTTTAATTTCAATTTTAACTACCCTTTAAAGCAAAATATCATCTTCAGACATTTCATTGCGTTTTTCTGGCTTCAAGCCTCGAGCATGCTACGAAACTACCTAATTATGGAGAAAAATCAAAACATTCCTTTTTCTTCCAAATTTCTCCTGTAGGTCTGAAAAGTGATATAATGAACTATGATAAGAAAAACTTTCCTCTTACCCTCTTCAAACAACATTATTTTCACCTTCAGCAAGTTAATTTGCCAATAAAATGACTATTTTTTCTGGAAAAATAGGGTTCAGAGAGGAGCTCTTATCTCCCTATCCTTGATAGATATTGAAAAATTGAAGGAGTTTTTTGTAGGTCAGTATGTTCTGAAAAAAAAAAAATATCTTGATCTTTTTAAAACCATCTCCAATTATCTCTAATATGTATTAGAAAAATATGTATAAAACGAGGAAAATTCTAGATTTTAAAAATAGGTCCCAGAGATATCTTCGAATCTCCAAACTGGTAGCACCTATGAGAAAAATGAACGATGTTATTTTTAATTGTTCTGTGCTTGACAATAAACTCTCTCATAATTTCAAAATTTATCTCTGTTCATCCATAATATTTTTTTGAAATTTACAGCTCAAACAGTCCAAAAACACAACAATTTCCTTGTTAGCTCCAGCAGAAATTCAAGCAACCTGAATTGGTGAATGCTTCAGAAAAACTAGGTTCCTCAATGAATATCTTAAGGTCCATGAGCTTCTATCTAACCACGGATCCTCCTTTGTATGCCTTATCCTTCATGGCCATCTCCCTTTATAACCAAGCTGCCCTTTTAAAAATATGACACTTGTAAAGACAAATTGGACACCAAGCTACTTGCCACAAATCTAAACTCTTCAAGGATGATACTATAATACTACACATGCAAGGATTAATTACTAAATGACAAAGAGTGGCTTGGGGTGAAGTCTTAAACAGTTATTTGACAATCCAGATTTTGATAATGGCATATGACCATAAAAGGAAAAAGAACCATTCATAATGAATTCAAATGACCTCACCCTTCACCTATCTAATCAAAAAGTGACACCTCACACCATTTTGGCCCTTTCTGCAGAAAAACACAGTTTCATAGCGAAAATGGTCTAACACCTGACAGATTCTCTACAAAACTATTAGGCAATTTCGTAGCGAAATCTCCTGATTTGCTTTGTAAAATGCTACAAAACTGTGAAAAACTAATAGGTGAAGTGTTTTGTGATTTAAATGCATGGGTATGAAAACTAGATGACATGAGGCTTGACATGACTGAAATGACATGATCAGAAGGGAATATTAAACCTTAAGGTAGACACCAACAAATTCAATTTAGTCAGAGATTTCATGAAAATATTTTATGAGAATCCATCAACCTAGGTGAAAAAATGCATGACCCAACATGATATAACATGAACCCTATGGTGATCTTATCAAATCAAATTTTGAAAATTTTGAGTGTGATAACAGTGGATCCAGTGGGGATGGTGTGCCCTGTGGTACAACAAATATCTTGTAGTTCCAATCCCTCTCTCTTGAAAAATTGAAATTTTTTTGAAATTGATGAAGTGTTCGCCAAGGTCTTATGGCCTTCTCCTCGAGCTCAAGCTTGATTATTACTACTGAAAAAACCAAATATGTGCATACTAAAAATATGCTCAGTCTACTTGAGCTTATTCACACACACTCCTACCTACCCTAACAGCTGCAATCTTCATGTTTGATTCAAGCAACATGAAACCTCCAATAAAGCCCGTCAATGAGTTGATCTGATACTTGTACTCCTTGATTGTGCTTAATTGAAATGTAAACTGGATGTTGAAATGACCAAGGAAACAATAAATGGGTCTGATTTTCACAATGAAAACATAATTGGAAATTTGGATTGTATAACTCTTCCATGTAATCAACTATAGGATCATAGAAGACATAGTTTGTTTGATAATTCTCAAGACATTCTGCAGTTTTAGACAGCTCATATATGCTTTCTTTAGCAACATAAGATTTCAATTGTGTGCTATCAAATTGACTTTCAAGAACAAGGAATTCCTCCTCAATCTCAAAAGAAAAAGGTAGCACCACCTTCTCTTTGTATTTTGGCATGAAAAACTTTTGAAAATACAGATCTTGACCATTGAGACTATAGGATTGAATTTCATCTTCTGAAACTTCCATGTCTTTCTCAATGTTCTTAGAAAATTCATCCAAAAATTGAATCATATCTTCTGACTTTCACTTAAATGACTTTAAATAAGAATACAAGGTCGAAGAAAAATTTTCATCCACTTCCTCATTAGTGTGATCATCATTTCATTGTTTAAAACCTTGAATGAAAGGAGAGTCTGACACCAAATTTTCTCTTTCGATCCATGTTTCCAAAAAAATAAGCCAAAAATCTGCAAATGACTTAATAGATTTGATAGGAAAACTTTCTATGCATTGTTTACATTTCCCTTGAAATTAATCATAGAACAATATGATCAAAATATCTTCATGTCTGACTCTAAGAAGCTCAGTAAAGTCACGGAAATCTAATATATGCTTCAAGGTAAAAATCAAATCTTCTCCATTAAATTTTGGACCATTCCTTAAAAAATATGTGTCCTTGGGAAAAGGATTTGGGAAACTGTAAATTTCTAAAAAATATACACATGCATACCTCGAAACAAGAATGGCAACATCTGATTTCTTCATAATTCTAATGGAATCACCATGAAGCTATGAATTTTTGAATCCTTCAACAATGGATTCACCAAGGTAGTTCTGCAGCCTCGAAAATTCTGAGCTCCTGCTACCTCCAAGAGTTCAGCCTCACTGTTTGCACAAAAAATTTAGGAAATGTGTCTTCAGACTCCTAACAAACGCACCAAAATTTTATAACCAAATTGATATTTATTGGTTTCTCATCAATCAACTCAATTAAACCCTTTCAAACCAATTCTAACTGAATATTAGCCTCTTCAGTTTGAGAGGGCTCTCTCAAAGGGGAATTTATGATTTTCAATAGAAATAATACTAGATGGGTAACTCTATGAATTGTGACTTGGTTTTGTATCATTGCAGGTTCAAAACTAAAGGCTTGCTACCATTGGGTTATGGAGTCAACATTAGTACTCTTAATGACAGTCTTTCTTCACATGGAAGCTGAGGCAGATAGAGGTCTTTAATAAAGATGATTCACACACATAATATAAGGAAAACACAGTAATTTCACCCCTAAAGGAAGTCAGAGCATGACAGCATGAATTCTAAGTAATTAGAGATAAAATTCATTGCAAGTGATTAGACATAAAGATACATAACAACAACACATTAAACACCTCATAAGAATATTAGGTCTGGAAGTAGAATGTCACTCTATATTACTGATAATGGAAAAAACATACAAGCAGCAATTTGGTGCAATATTCTCCAACCCGTTTTTTCCTTCCACCTTCTGTCTATAAATAGACTTAGGTATCTTTACATTGATCCTCTCAACAAATCTGAGCCTTCGAATACTTCTCTTGACACCTAATCTAACCATAAACTAGATATTTGGAACTAGAAACTGACACCTACTAACTTAGGAATTAGAGTCCTGACATAAATCAACCACCTTGTTATTACATCTTTATCTTAAAGGATAATCCAACTAAATAAAAAAAAAAACATGTGCTTTAACCACACTGATCACAATCAAACATAAATATCCTCGTTGTCTTCATGAAACTTTTCTTCCTATTTTTCAGGAGTTGTTGCCATCTCACATATTGAAGTACCTCCATAATGAATGATAATTAGATGAGGTGGACAACTCTGTGGACCAAACCTGTATGAAAATATTCTTCTAACCATATTTGACCTCTCCATGTGATCAACTGACCTTTAATGCAACCTTTCAAATTGGAATTTCTTTAAAATTTAACTTGTTTCCAAAATAGGGGAAAACAAGGCAGTTTCGTAGCAACTTTTGGTAGCAAATTTAATTTACCCATTTCCATCACCTCTTAGCTCTCTTTTCTTTCAGGTATCTGTTTGATATGTTTAAAGAGTTAATACAAAATTTTCCCAAGCTTTAATTTCAATTTTAACTACCCTTTAAAGAAAAATAGCATCTTCAGAAATTTCATAGCGTTTTTCTAGCTTCAAAACTGGAGCATGCTACGAAACTACCTAATTATGGAGAAAATTCAAAATCTTCATTTTTCTTCCAAATTTCTCCTGTAGGTTTGAAAAGTGATATACTAAACTATGATAAGACAAACTTTCCTCTTACCCTCTTCAAACAACATTATTTTCACCTTTAGCAAGTTAATTTGCCAATAAAATGACACTTCTTTTTCTTAAAAAAATGAGTTCAGAGAGGAGCTCTTATGTCCCTATCCTTGATAGTTGTTTCAAAACTAAAGGAGGTTTTTGTAGGTCGTTATATTCTGAAGAAAAACCTCTCTTGGATTTTTTAAAACCATCTCCAGCTATCCCAAATCTGCATTAGGAAAATATGTATAAAACAGGAAAATTCTCGATTTTAAAAATAGGTCCCAGAGACATCTTCGAATCTCCAAACTGTTAGCACCTATGAGAAAACTGAAGGATGTTATTCTTACTTTTTTTGTGCTTCAAAATAAACTCTCTCATAATTTCTGAATTTATCTCTGTTCATCCATAATATTCTGTTGAAATTTACTGCTCAAACAGTCCAAAAACACAACAATTTCCTTGTTAGCTCCAGTAGAAATTCAAGCAACCTGAATTGGTGAATGCTTCAAAAAAACTAGGTTCCTCAATGAATACCTTAAGGTCCATGAGCTCCTATCTAACCACAGATCCTCCTTTGTATGCCTTCTCCTTCATGGCCATCTCCCTTTATAACCAAGCTGCCTTTTTAAAAATATGACACCTTTAAAGACAAATTGGACAGCAAGCTACTTGCCACAAAGATAAAGTCTTCAAGGATGACACTGGAAGACTACACATGTAAGGATTAATTACTAAATGACAAATATTAGCTTGGGGTGAAGTCTTAAATAGTTATTTGACAACTCCGACTTTGCATATGACCACAAAAGGCAATAGAACCATTCCTAATGAATTCAAATGACCTCACCCTTCACCTATCTAATCAAAAAGTGACACCTCACACCATTTTGGCCCTTTCTGCAGAAAAATATAGTTTCGTAGCAAAAATGGTCTGACAACTGACAGAATGGCTACGAAACGTTTAGGCAGATTCGTAGTGAAATCTCTTGATTTTCTTTGTAAAACGTTACGAAACTGTGAAAAACTGGTAGGTGGACTGTTTTATGATTTAAATGCATGGGTATGAAAACTAGATGATATGAGGCTTGACTTGACTAAAATGACATGATCAGAAGGGGATATTAAACCTTAAGGTAGACACCAACAAATGCAATTTATTCAGAGATTTCATGAAAATGTTTTATGAGACTCCATCAACCTAGGTGAAAAAATGCATGACCCAACATGATATAACATGAACCCTATGGTGACCTTATCAAAAAAAAAATTGAAAATTTTGAGTGTGATAATAGTGGCTCCAGTGGGGATGGTGTTCCCCTATGGTACATCAAAAAACCAAGCTCTTATGGCCTTCTCCTTGAGCTGAAGCTTGATGATTACTGCTAAAAAAACCAAATCTGTGCATATTGAAAAGATGCTCAGTCTCCTTGAGATTACTCACACACACACCTACCTACCCTAACAGCTGCAATCTTCATGTTTGATTCAATCAACATGAAACCTCCAATAAATTCAGCCAATTAGCTGATCTGATACCTGTACTCTTTGACTATGTTTAATCAAAATGTAAACTAGATACTAAAATGACCAAGGCAACAATAAATGGGCTTGATTTTCACAATGAAAACATAATTGGAAATTTGGACTGTAAAACTCTTCCATGTAGTCAACTATAGGATCATAGAAGACATAGTTTGTTTGATAATTCTCAAGACATTCTAAAGTTTTAGACAACTCATATATGCTCTCTTTAGCAACATTAGATTCCAATTGTGTGCTATCAAACTAATTTTCAAGAACAAGACATTCCTCTTCAATCCCAAAATAAAAAGGTAGCACCCCCTTCTCTTTGCATTTTGGCATGAAAAACTTTTGAAAATACTGATCTTGACCACTGAGACTATAGGATTGAATAAAACTTCCATGTCTTTCTCAGTGTACTTAGCAAATTCATCCAAAAATTGAATCTTATCTTCTGACTTGCACTTAAATGACTTTAAATAAGAAGACAAGGTAGAAGGAAAATTTTCATCCACTTCCTCATTAGTGTGATCATCATTCCATTGTTTAAAACCTTGAATGGAAGGAGAGTCTGACACAAAATCTGTTCTTTCCATCCATGTTTCCAAAAAAATAAGACAAAAATCTGCAAATGACTTAATAGATCTAACAGGAAAACTTTCAATCCATTATTTACATTTCCCTTGAAATTAATCATAGAACAATATGATGAAAATATCTTCATGCTTGACTCTAAGAAGCTCAGTAAAGTCACGGAAATTTGATATGTGCTTCAAGATAAAACTCAAATCTTCTCCATTAAATTTTGGACCATTCCTTAAAAAATATGCATCCTTGGGAAAAGGATTTGGGAAACCATAAATTTATGAAAAATATACACATGCATACCTCGAAACAAGAATGGAAGCATCTGAGTTCTTCATAAGTCCAGTGGAATCACCATGAAGCTATGAATTTTTGAATCCTTCAACAATGGAGTCGCCAAGGTAGTTCTGCAGCCTCAAAAAATTCTGAGCTCCTGCTACCTCCAAGAGTTTAGCCTCACTGTTTGCACAAAAACTTCAAGAAATATGTCTTTAGACTCCCGGCAGACTCACCAAAATGTTATCACCAAATTGATCTTGATTAGTTTCTCATCAATCAACTCAATGTAACTCTTTCAAACCACTTCTAACTGAACATTAGCCTCTTCAGTTTGAGAGGGCTCTCTCAAAGGGAAATTTATGATTTTCAATAGAAATAATACTAGATGGCTAAGTCTATGAATTGTGACTTGCTTTTTTATGAATTCAGGTTGAAAAATGAAGGCTTGCTACAATTGGGCTATGGATTCAACATTAGTACTCTTAATGACAACCTTTCTTCACATGGAAGCTGAGGCAGATAGAGGTCTTTAATAAAGATTATTTTCACACATAATATAAGGAAAACACAGTAATTTCACCCCTAAAGGAAGTCAGAGCATGACAACATGAATTCTGAGTAATTAGAGATAAAATTCACTGCAATTAATTAGAAATAAAGATACATAAAAACAACACATTAAACACCACATAATAATCTCAGGTCTGGAAGTAGAATGTCACTCTATATTACTGATAATGGACAAAACATACAAGAAGCAATTTGGTGCAATATTCTCCAATCCTTTTTTCCTTCCACCTTCTGTGTATAAATAGACTTAGGTATCTTTACATTGATCCTCTCAACAAAGTTAAGCCTTCAAATACTTCTTTTGACACTTAATCTAACCATAAACTAGATATTTGCAACTAGAAACTGACACCTACTAACTTAGGAGTTAGAGTCCTAACATAACTCAACCACCTAGTTATTACATCTTTATTGTAAAGGATAATCCAACTACATCGAAAAGAAACATGTGCTTTAACCACATTGATCACAATCAAACATAAATATCCTCATTGTCTTCATGAAACTGGTCTTCCTATTTTTCAGGAGTTGTTGTCATCTCACATATTGAAGTACCTCCAAAATGATTGATAGTTTGAAGATGACGTGGACAACTCCGTGGACCAAACCTGTATGAAAATATTCTTCTGACCATATTTGACCTCTTCATATGATCAACTAACCTTTAGTGCAAACTTTAAAATTGAAATTTCTTCAAAATTTAACTTGTTGCCAAAACGGGGGAAAACAAGGCAGTTCCATAGCAACTTTTGGTAGCAAATTTAATTTACCCATTTCCACCACTTCTTAGCTCTCTTTTCTTTCAGGGATATGTTTGATATGTTTAAAGAGCTAATACAAAATTTTCCCAAGCTTTAATTTCAATTTTAACTACCCTTTAAAGCAAAATAGCCTCTTCAGAAATTTCTTAGCGTTTTTCTGGCTTCAAGCCTGGAGCACGCTACGAAACTACCTAATTATGGAGAAAATTCAAAATCTTCCTTTTTCTTCCAAATTTCTCCTGTAGGTCTGAAAAATGATATAATGAATTATGATAAGACAAACTTGCCTCTTACCCAAACAACATTATTTTCACCTTTAGCAAGTTAATTTGCCAATAAAATGACTCTTTTTTCGTGAAAAAATAAGGTTAAAAGAGGAGCTCTTATCTCCCTATCCTTGATAGCTATTGCAAAATTGAAGGAGGTTTTTGTAGGTCATTATGTTCTGAAGAAAAAATCTCATGGATTTTTGAAAACTATCTTCAGCTATCCCGAATCTGCATTAGAAAAAAATATATAGAACAGGAAAATTCTGGATTCTGAAAATAGGTCCTAGAGACATCTTTGAATCTCCAAAATGGTAGCATCTGTGAGAAAATTTAAGGAGGTTATTTTTCCTTGTTCTGTGCTTGAAAATAACCTCTTTCATAATTTCTTAATTTATCTATGTTCATCCATAATCTTCTGTTGAAATTTACTGCTCAAACAGTCCAAAAACACAACAATTTCCTTGTTAGCTCCAACAAAAATTAAAGCAACCTGAATTGGTGAATGCTTCAGTAAAACTAGGTTCCTACATGCATAGCTTAAGGTACATGAGCTCCTATCTAACCATAGAGCCTCCTTTTTATGCCTTATCCTTCATAGCCATCTCCCTTTATAACCAAGCTGCCCTTTTAAAAATATGACACCTGTAAAGACAAATTGGACAGAAAGCTACTTGCCACAAAGCTAAACTCTTTAAGGATGACACTGGAAGACTACACACACAAGGATTAATTACTGAATGAAAAAGAGTAGCTTGGGGTGAAGTCTTAAACAGTTATTTGACAACTCGGATTTTGATAATGGCATATGACCATAAAAGGCAAAAGAATCATTCATAATGAATTCAAATGACCTCACCCTTCACCTATCTAATCAAAAAGTGACACCTCACACCATTTTGGCCCTTTCTGCAGAAAAACACAGTTTCATATCAAAAATGGTCTGACAGCTGAAATATTTGCTATGAAATTGTTAGGCAGTTTCGTAGCGAAATCTCATGATTTGCTTTGCAAAACGCTACGAAACTGTGAAAAACTGATAGGTGGAGTGTTTTATGATTTAAATGCATGAGTATGAAAACTAGATGATATGAGGCTTGACTTGACTGAAATGACATGATCAGAAGGGGATATTAAACCTTAAGGTAGACACCAACAAATGCAATTTAGTCAGAGATTTCATGAAAATGTTTTATGAGACTCCATCAACCTAGGTGAAAAAATGCATGACCCAACATGATATAACATGAAACTTATGGTGACCTTATCAAAACAAATTTTGAAAATTTTGAGTGTGAACACCACCCATAGGAGGTAGTGTAGTAGAATAAGACACTGTGCAGCACGCGGCTACCAGTGGTAAAAATACCGGAGGGGAAATCGAGGAAGAGATAGAGAAATACGTAGAAGGAGAGACGAAAGGGACAGAACCAGAGCACAACTAGGGTGGAAAAAACCCTCCCAGGGACATAGAGATAGAGAATTCACCAGTCATCGTCTAGAAGAGAGTACCAACAGTGACTACACTGAGCCCAAGGAAGAAGCGGAAAGCAACCAAATCTTGAGGAGCAACACCACTTTTCCTCATTGAGGGGGACATCGCCAAGACTAGGGATAAAATGAAAGGAGTAATAGTGGATCCATGGAACAAGATCGAGGATCACTACACCATGCTCCTAACTGGCGTCAAAGAGCGAATGGAAAAATTAAAGGTATTGGTGCAAACATCCAAACAACTGTAATAGGCAGCTAGACCAGAGGAACAAATGAGTCAACTAGTGCAACCAGAGTGTCGCATCAAGACAACATTTGGTTTGGTTGCAGGTACCAGAAGGAGCACTACAGTTTAAAGCTGCAGAAGATAGATAGTGCGTGAAGGGATGGGAAAATTTCAGCATGAACATCGTTGTGCTACTAACACAAACTTTTCATGAGTTCCACCAAGGCATAATAGAATAGTTAAAAGGGCGAGAACAACGTACTTTGCAGTAAAAAATACAGGTGCATCAGGAACGAATTGCAATGACGAAGGAGATCGATCAGATGATCGACGAATGAAATAAGGTGTGCCAGTAACCATAGGAACTATAACAATCCATTAGGAGGACTTGCAGTGAATGCCCAGATGTCTAGGTCCGCACAGAAGAGGCACCGAGAGAAAAGGTTGTGAAGCTCACCCTCGTGATTGGATATTTAAAGGACAAGATTGAGAAGTTGAAGTTTGAGTATGAAGTCCAGATTACTGAGCTGCAACTGAGACTGCAGCCAATCATGTCACCTGAGGTGTGTGAGCAGAGGGATGCGGATCTCAAAACCGCACTGAAATGTATCATTGACATAATGGCGAAGTGTGGAATATTATTGGATGATACTATGGATATTTGGACCTCACTATAGGAGGATCCAAACATTTAGAGAATTGAAGAATAAATTCAGACGAATCAGAAGAAGTTGGATGAAATCTGGGCAACTGCGAGGACCTTAACAATATCGCAAAGGCTCATGAGGATCACATAAGGAAACAATATTCAGAGTCTTATCGAAGATATTCGGTGGAAAGATAAACATATAACAACAAGGTCTCAGCTATGGTAGAATGAGGCCATTCAGCTCTCATAGACAATAGATGGAAAGCTCAAGGAGATGCAACATAGGCAGAAAGACGTGCTACATAAGATAGCTAGACTGACAACAAAGAAGTCACTCAAAGAAGTGCACTAGGAAGAAAAGTAGATTGCCGAGATGCTTCAACACTGCAATAATTCCTACGACAGCATAGCAGCGAAGATTCAAGGCGAACCAGCTGAGTGACTCAAGACGACTCACAATTAAGTGTTGGGGTCTTGTTGGGCATAGCCCAACTTGGTTCATTTTTGGTCAAAGACTCTACATTTTGAGGAGCAGAGTGCATAGTACCGTGAAGTCAAATCTAGCGTTCGTTGTTTAGGGGTTTCGGTGTGGATCGAAGCCCCTCATTTTGTAACGTGTTTCGAGCTTTAGCAAGTTGTTTTTTCAGAGCCCATGGTAGGGGAACGCTCCCCAGTTGAGTTCACAGAGACCTTGGAAGAGTATGCAGCTTAGTGTGCAGACCACCTTCAGTTGTGTGCGCAGGTCAGAAAAGTTGCATGCATTGAATATATCCATATTAATAAAGAAGAAGAAGTTTTGAGCATATTATGTTTTTACATGTGTTGTGTTTTCTTTCTATATGTTTGTGCGAAGTAATGATAGCGTATTTTATCTTATTATGTAATTTTTTATGTTTATCTTAATGATGCGAATTAAATGGTTCAGTTTAAACCACGCAGTAGTAATATACTTCTTATAATATTTATTAAACCTAGGAAAGCGATGTAAAGCCTCCTTGCGTAGTCCCTCAAGGCTACAAAAACCTGGTTCTGCAACCACCCATAGCCACCTCAAGTGAGGTTGCGATCTGCTTGCAAGTCTTTGCCGAAAGGGTCGGTGTCTAAGGGTTTTGTTGGTGCGAAGTACAAGTCGAACCTAGGTCAAGCCCAAACAAGCGAACACTCTCTGTACCCAAAGATTGGCTGGCGTAGCATGTTTGAGGAATCCAATATATGTATGACAAATCATGGTTGTACCCCATGTTGTGGTTTAGAATTATTTCTAAAACGTATTTAACAAGAAAATACTCACTCATAAAATGAGAAACAAGTGCGTCAATCTAGAACTAAGGGAGCTGTGTAGACCTAGAAAGCAACAGGGAAATGAGAATTTATGTGCTTATCCCATAGTAAGGGTAATATAACCCATAGTATTACTACTGTAGCAAGGTCAGGAGCTACCAAGCCAAGCCATAAAGAGCAGTTCAAGCCAACTTATATACCACCAGCAAAGCTAGCTGCAGCAAGTGAAATTCAGATGAGGGAAGCAAAAAGAAAAAATTCCTAAGAGAATATAGTCTAAAATGTAAGGAAGAAGTAAGTCAGAGTGATAAATTTCTTTCTTTAAATAAACCTCTCAGTGTTATGTGTTAACCATTCTTGGTAGTTCAAGAGATGTTGCCTCTAGATATTTTTTCTCCAATGATGTCGGGTACCACAAATCCATTGAACGAAGATATTCAATTAAGCCACTACTTCAGTGGACCGGAATTAAGAATTTCACCTAGCGTATGACTGAGGGGGTCACATGAAGAATTTGGTGGATTTATTTAGCTTGGTCAGGTAGTTTTTTGTTGTTTCATCTAGAAAAAAAAAATTAATGGCCTTTTAGATACCATATTTCCTTCAATTATTCATGAATTCTAAACATTTAAATGTAAGATGTAAAAATATTCATTTGGAAAACTCAAACTACAACGACTTTGTGAACTTGTAAAATTATTAGAGCACAGATAAAAATCTAGCTAAAGAATAATTGCACAAACTTGCAAGAATTGAAAAGGTAAATTGGAACAAAGAATGAGTTTGATTACTGAATATTGATTTGAGAATCATTACATAACGCAACTAAGTTAAGCTTAGTTGTACATGCAATAACTAAGGTTAATTAAAGCTATCTAAAGCTAAGTGTGTTTTATGTTATAATGTGCACATGCACCACATGCAAGCACTAGAATTAACTAACTAAATCTAAGTGCACACCAATGTAAGCTCTAGATTTAACTAACGCTAACTAAGTGCACATCACATGCGAGCACTAGAGTTAATTGAAGCCAATTAAGGCTAACTAAGTGCATGTACACCAACACTACCCCTTAAGCATATCTTAGGTGAGTATGATGTAAAATGAATGAGTCTCGACAACAAGGCTATTTTAGGTACCCATGTACAATGCATAAAAAGAGGAAACATGGAAATCCCAGTGGGAATATAACCCAACTCAAAATACAATGCAAAAAGTAGAGAACAAACAACGACTAGGAAATCATGTCCTTCACCCCGAGACAATCTCACAGAAATTTAAACTTTTGCCTAGAGAATTTCTTGGTGAAGATGTCGAAAGTCTACTTAGAATTGGGACAATACTATAGATTTATGATTCCATCATGAATCAATTCTCTAATGAAGTGCATGTGGATCTTGATATGTTTGGTATGTATTTTTGCACTAGATCTCTGTTAAACTTTAGTGTACTTTTATTATTACATCATATGACTGTCAAACAATGGACACTTATACCAAGCTCATAAAGGAAATTTTGTAGACAAATGGATTGAATAGTGGCATTGACTACTCCTATGTACTTAGCCTCTATTGATGACAAAGAAAGGGAAACCTACTTCTTGCTTGACCAAGAAATTGGGTCAAATATTACCAAACTAAGTACATAAATAGAGGTGGACTTGCGATCAAGGTTGTTGCTAGCCCAATCTGAATTTATGAACCCAATGAGATCCAAATAATAATTTTCTGAATAATTAATCCCATAGGTGATTTTCCCCTTAACATATCGAAGGATGCACTTTGCAATTTTCCAATGTAAGTCATGTGGAACCTGCATGTATCTGGAAACTTTTCCTATAGCATGTGACAGATCAGGATGGGAGTGAGTGAGATAAATAAGACTCCCCACACGCTAATGGTATAATGTGAAATCAACTAATGGTGTGTCTTTTCTATTCTCAATATTTATCCCTGATAGGAAAGGTGTGTTTTTTGGCTTGCAGTCACTCAAGTGAAATTGTGCCAAAATATCTCTAGCATACTTTGGTTGAGAAATGGTAATCATAGAACCATTCTGATTGATCTCTATTCCAAGGAATATATTTAGCAATTCCATATCCGTCATAGAAAACTTCTTATGCAATGCAGTTTTAATTTTAGCAATAGCAGAAGTTGAACTATTGTTATCAAAAAATCATCTACGTATAGTACTATGATCAATGAGTAAATTTTCTTCAACAAATAAACATTGGAATAAGATTTGCAGCGTACAAATTTTGAAATAAAATATAGGAACCCATTTTTTCATACCATGCTCTAGGATCCTGCTTGAGGCCATAGAGAAATTTCTTTAGTTTGCATACCAAATATGAATTTTTCATGTATCCCTATGGCTTCTCCATGTAGATTTCCTCCTCAATATCACTGGGAAGAAAGGCATTCTTCACATCCATATGATGCACCTCCAACCATTTTTTTGTTGTAATGGATAGAGATAGCTTAATGGAATTTATTTTTTCCATTGGAGAAAAAGTCTCATCGTAGTCAACGCCATGTACCTGTTGAAAACCTTTCACCACCAACCATGCTTTATATTGACTATTTTGGTCATCTGTTGCTTTCTTCATTTGGTAAACCCATTTGCACCTGACAAGTTTACATTTGGAAGGTAGAAAAACGAGGTCCCAAGTCTGCTTCTCGATGAGAGATTCATATTCCTCATCCATAGCTTGTTATTCAACAAAATCACAAAATAGAATAAAATATAGATCAATGTCTTGAGAAATAGCCTCTTCGATGGCGAAACCTCATTTACATCACATAAATGAACAATTATAGGATGATACAAATGATAATACCTCATTGGTATGGATAGGAGTATAAGGGGTCACAATATAATCATATTCTACATAACAATAATAATGTAAGGGCACAACAATAACAATATTTGACTTCTATGGGGCACAACAATGACAATATCGGGGTTACATGGGTACAAAAATAAAAGTAGGGGCTACGCTAACAATAACAATAATAGGGACCTAACATGCCCCTCTCCTTCAAAAAATTGTTTTCCTCAATGCTTGAGTAGTTCCAGATGCTTATATATAAAATTATCATCTTCCCATGTGGAATTTTCAACGAGTAAGCTCTCAACTTAATGATATACTCTAAAATTAATCAATTTCGTACCTATCCGGATTTTTTTTTCAAGATTTCTTTAGGCTCAAATATGCTTTTTCCTTCTTCATCAAGTTCTAGCAACATTGTTTGAACTGGGAGTTTGTCACCGATAACCTTCTTTAAGCATGAAACATGGAAAAATGGGTGTACTCGGGAAGATGTAGGAAGCTCCTATTTGTATGCCATAGTACCAATATTTTGCAACACCTTGTAAGGACCATAGTACTTGGGTGATAATTTATTATTCTTCTTAAGTTGATTGAGGGACATTTTTTTGTATGGTTGTAGCCATAACAATACCAAGTTGCCTACATCAAAACTTCCTTCATTGTGATGTTGATTTATCTGTTGTTTCATTCGATTCTGCGCCAAAGTGAGGTTATCCTTTAAGATTTGGAGAACTTGTTTTTGATGCTCAACTTGATATTCTACCACTTTAACCTTAGAATTTTCTCTTAAATATGATGTGATGGATGGTGGATAATATCCATAAAGTGCCATAAATGGGTTCATTTTTGCTACAGAATGGAAGGAAGTGTTATACCACCATTCAACTAGAGGTCGCCACTTGACCCATTGTGTTTTCGTATAAAATACAAAGCAACAAAGATATTCTTCCAAACTTTTTTTCACTATCTTAGTTTTTTTGTCAGATTGAGGACGATAAGATGAGTTATGAGCTTATTGAGTACCAAGACAAGACAATAATTTTGTCCAAAAAATTTCCAGTGAAAATGGGATCTCTATCATTTACAATAATCTTTAAAAGGATGAGATAATTCACAAAAGTGTGCATACTTGGTAAGTCTATAAAGTACCACCATGATGAAACTTTGTCCTTCAAACTTGGGTAAAATTATGGTAAAATCCATTGAGACCTCCTCCCAACGCTGACTTGGAATGGCTAAAGGTTGTAACAGACGTGGGGTCTTCATTTTCTCAGCTTTATTTTGTTGGAAAACCAAAAATTCTGCCACAAACTTCTGAATATCATATTTAAGGCCATCCCAAAAAAAATTATTCTTCACCTTGTGGTAAGTTTTTAAAAATACTAATTTCCCTCCTAAGGGGGAGGTGTGCAATTACAAAATAATATTTTGATTGAATTGGGAATTCTTACAAAGATATAACCAATCTTTAAACCATAATGAATCTTTTTTCAAGCTAAATGTATCATATGTATTGGTATCTTGCTACAACTATTGAATTAGTGTCCACACCTCTTCGTCATTCTTTCATTCATCCCTTGCTTCAGTTATTCAATCCAGTTGGATAATAGAAATGGCACAAAGTAATGTTTCCACATCCACATCCTTTCTTGAGAGTGCATCTGCAACAACATTTTTCTTCCCTTTTTTGTATATGATCTCAAATTCATAACCCAACATCTTTGTCACTCATTTTTGTTGCTTTTCTGAAGATAATATTTGTTCCAAAAAGTATTTAAGACTATCATGATATTTTTTTACCTTGAAGTGTCTTCCTATTAGGTAAGGTCATCCTTTCTTTAGTTCATGTAGTATCGCCATCATTTTCTTCTCATAAATAGGTTTGTGTAAATATTTTCCTTTGATTGGATGACTTTAAAAAACAATGGGTCTTCCTTCTTGCATTAAAATAACACCAATTCCATTTCGTGAGACATTAAATTCCATAATAAAGGCTTTTGTGAAGTTTTAAGTAGCTAAAATTTGTGCTTGGCACATTGTCTCTTTAAGATGTTCAAAGGCCTTAGTTGCTTCTGGAGTCCAAGAAAATGCATCTTTATTCAGTAATGTTGTTATAGGTGCTCCTATTCTCTCATAATTCTTAAAAAAATTGCGATAATACCCTTTCAACCCGAGAAATAATTGAAGATTCTTTATGGTTGTGGGGATTTTCCATTCCTTAATGGTTTTAATTTTATTAGGATCTACCTTAACACCCTCATGAGACACAATATCACATAAATATTCCACCTCTTGTAATCCAAAGAAATGGTTGGAGATTTTTTCATATAAATTTTCCTCCTCCAATAGTTTGAGTACCCTGTCAACATGTTGAACATGATCCTTCTAAGACTTTTTATATATTAGTATATCATCAAAAAATACTAACAAATATTTTCTAAGCAAGGGTTTAAAAAAAGAATTCATCAAACCTTGAAATGTGGAAGGTGCATTGGTAAGGCCAAAATGCATGACCAAAAATTCATAATGGCCCTCTTGAGTTCTAGATGTTGTTTTCATAATTTCTTCAGTCTTATTTCAAATTTGATGAATATCCTGAACGAAGATCCAACTTGGTGAAGTAAATTTCTCCATGTAATTCATCAAACAATTCCTCAATAAAACAAATGGGAAATTTATCTTTAATAGTGAGCTTGTTGAGCTCCCTATAATCTGGACACATGTGCCATGATCCATCCTTCTTTTGCACCAATACTACTGGATCAAATAAAGAACTTTGACTAGGTTGAATTACACTGACCTCTAGCATTTTTGTAGCCATACGTTCAATTTCACTCTTTTGGGCATAGGGATAATTGTAAGGCCTGATGTTTGGAGGTACACTTCTTGGAATCAAATCAATAGCGTGAGCACGATCACAAATAGGTGGGAGGACTTTGGGAGTATCAAATACCTTGGACTGATTGTCCAAGACTTTTGGAGATATGGAGAAATAGATGATTTCGATGTTTGAACCTCTAGTGAGAATAATTGTATAATTACGCCTCGTTGTTCTTTCTTTGGAATATTTTTCATGCCATTAGATTTGATTATCTTTCCTAGTCTCCATATGATACCCCTTAATTCAACTTCCTTTCCTTCCCAAAAAAAATTCAAGAAAAGTTCTTGAAAATTAAAAGTTATCGTCCCCAAATATTGTAACCATTGGACTCCTAGTACAACATTAGCACCACCCATTGGAATGGAAATCATTGGACTATTAAATACATATTTCCCCATGGTTAGCTTGATATAATGGCACTTTCCATAGAAATTCATATTTCTTCCATTTTCAACCATCACTTGACACTCTAGTGCTGGATATAGGAAGCAATTCAATTCCTTGGCTCTCTCAAAATGAATAAAATTATGGGTACTACCCAAATCAATCAGCATTATTACCTTTTTCTTCTTGATATATCCTTCTATATTGAGAGTTTGAGGAGTGGTAATTCCTTCCAATTCATTACAAGATATGGTTAGATTCAATTCTTCTTTATTGGGGGTTGGTTCCTGTGTATATCCTCCTCTTTTGATGTTTCTTGTTCCTTTTCTTCCTCCTCTTCACAATCTATGTAAAATAATTTCTTCTCAACACACTTTTGACCTTTAGTGTATTTTCTATCACAATTTTAACAAAGCCCTTTTTCTATTTTTTCCTCAAATTATTGTGGTGTCAACCTTTTATGTTTTTGAAGGCTAGGAGCAGCAACACTTCCATCTTTATAGTTGTGAGTGGTAGACTTCCTTGTTTCCATAATTTTTCTTTCAACTTTTTTTGCCACCCTGAATACCTTATCCAATGAATCAGGTTCCCAAAGGTGAACCTCATGTTGGATGTTATCCTTTAAAGTCCCTATGAAGACATCAATCCTATGCTCCTATGGAATATTAGTTACCCTGATATTCAATTTTTGGAAGTCCTCAATGTGCTCCGCCATTGAACCCTTTTATTTGAGATTTATCAATTGGCTAAAAAAGGTGTTTCTCTTTGTATCCTCATAATGTTCTACCATTTCCTCTGTAAAAAATGACCAAGTGACAAGTGGTTTACGAGAAAGAAATCATTGATGCCATAGAAATTGATTGTGTTCTCAATATAAAGATGCAATGCGTACCTTTTGTGTGTGTTGCAGATCATGGAGATAAAAATATTGCTCCATCTGTAATATACACGTTATTGGATCATTGCCATCAAACTTCCTCATATTGATCTTTGGAATGTGGTTGTTCTTCAATCCAAAGTTAGAGTCTCTAAAATCAGAATTAACATTCCTTTTTTTGTCATCATGAGTTTTGGAGAACACCTTTTCTCCATTCAGAAGCATTTCTTGTAGCAATTTTGTAAAACATTTCTTCAAACCTTACATGTCTCCTTTTAAAACATTCTTCAAACCATCCATATTAGCTTCCATGTCTACCTTTAATACCTCCTCCAAAAAATTTGTTGTCACCTATCATGCCATCTTGCATTCATGTCGAATGTTCATATTTTTCATCCTTGGTACAGAGGAAGATGGGTGCAATATTGGTTAATTAAAGGGAGAACCAAAATTTCTGGAGCCGAAATGAAAAGTGAGAGCTGAAGTTTCACGATCCGATCATCAAAAACCGATATTGGAAGGGGAATATCGGATCAGGCGACATATTAGAACCCTATATCGGAAGGGGAATATTGGATCAAGCAACATATTAGAACCTGATATCAAAATATTGGTCATATTGAAACCCATAACTTTCGTAAATACTTATGAATGAGTTATTTTTAAAAAGCACCTAAGTTATGAGGAGAAGGATTTACAAAGAAATTCGTTCAAAAAACAAAGGACCAAGAGACCCTTTCTCTCTCTTCCGTAGGACACATGGTAGCAGATGTTTAGTCCTGAGAAGCTGACGAAGCATATGATGTCAACATGATGTGGCAGTACGAAGGACACATGTTAGTAAATTTTGGCACTTTTGGGTGACCTAAGGGGGAAAATTAGTGTGACATGTGTCACCACTAAGGAGGCGCCATGTGTAGACAATGACATCATCATGACGTCATCTCAAACGTTGGAATTTTGGAGGTTGGAGTTTTCGTAACTCATTTCTAATTGTTTTATGGGAAAGTTTTGATCTTGTGTTTGGAGCTCCGAATTGGCTGGTGCTTGGTCGTGGGGAACCAAAGAACCAAGGGAATATAGCAGGCCTTAGCACCTAGTACTGTGAAGACTCCATGTGGAAAGTATTTCGGAGGTCGGTATTTCGGAGGAAGGAGACATCATAGCTATGTTATAATTGTAAATTGAAAAGGTTACAATAAAAGTGCCTTCCAATATGGATTGGCACTTGGTCGTGGAGTTTAGAGAGCCAAAGGAGCAGAGTGGGGCTGAGTACCTAGAGTTTTATGGAGCTTAACATAGTTTGAAGTTCATGTAACTCCGTTGTGAATGTATCTTGGAACAATTACAAAGTATGGTGATGCTTCCAATGTCAAGTGAAATTGGTCATAGAATTTAAAAGGACCAAGGGGCGAGAGAAAATAAACTAATAGATAGGCTCTCGGTGAGATTCTAAAGGCCCTAACACCTAAGCGCTAAGTCGTCATTCACATCTACCAGTCCCGTGGAGGAAATGAGATAAGGGGCTAAGAAAAAGGAGACAAAGGTCGGGGAATTTGTAATTTCGTAGGCTCATGTAAATAAAAGTTATGAAATGTAGGGCTCTGAGATCTCCAATAAATTTGTGTATGAATCCATCGGTCACAACACATGGTGCTATAATAGATTAAAAAAAATGAGGCTAAGCAGAAAGGGGTTGAAGGCACCAGAGTCTTTCTCTTTTGTAGCATTTTTTTTAGTAAAAGTTACGAAGTATAAAAGCTCTACTATGGAAATACAAAGTGTATTAAGATGGATCAGTTGGAAGCTAAGTTGCAATGCACCTCCAACGCCACCACATCAAACCACGACCAACTCCAAAATGGACAATCCAAGTAGTTAGAGGGAGAAAATAATAGGTGAACTATAATGTAACCATGGGAGGAATATAATGACATAGGTGTGGCTAGATCATAAACCCACTACGAACTCAGATAATAAAGCCTTATTCCACTTTGGGAAATCAGAGGAATCAAGATGGAGATATTTTGTTGTGTCAATCATGACACCTCCTATTTTTCATGTTTTGTAAATATTTCATTTTCAAGAAAAGAATCAAGTATGTTAGGTAATCATTAGGACAATTAGGCCATTCACATGCTCACTCATCTGGGCAATTCAGACGGCTATATAATTCTAAGATATTTTTTAAGTATTTTTTATTTTGGCTCTCCTTATAAAAAGGGAGAAGAAACTCAAAAGAAGGGTTCTAAATTATGTTTTTCAAAGAGAGGTTCCAAGTTTTGGTTCTATTTTATGTTTCAAAGCTTGTATTTGTTTTGTATATTTCGCAAGTTTAGGCTTGTTTCCTGTATTTCATTATTGAATATTAATGAAGAATTTTATGGTGATTTCAAGCATTAGAATATGTAGTATGTGTTCTCCCTTTGTATGTCACTTCATATGTGTTTTTCATCTTTCGAAATTGTGCAATTGTAGTTGCTAGATTCACATATTTACTTATGTTATGTAATAAGATTGTACCTGCGAGATTGTAGATTTATTTATGTTATGTAATAGCAAATGGTACCTATGAGAGTGCAGATTTACCTATTTTATGATATAGCAACAAGTACCTGTGAAATATTGAGTTGAAAGCCTTAAAATGTGCTCCATAATTTTTGCACTTCAATTCCTTGATATTTTCATATTTCTATTGGGATTTGTTGCATAAGATTTTTTGTCTGTCCAAACCTTTGCACTAGATCCCTTCCTTATATTTATCAATTCTATCTTTACTGCAATGAAAAATCAAGCTACATTCTCTGTGTGTAGGCCACCAGACCTTAACATTTATTCTTGTGAATGACATATTATTTATGTGTATTTTAGAAGGGTAATTGAACCAGATTTAAATCATTTTACATTTATCTCTTGAGCAGCATTGACTCATCTTCATGAGAGACTAATAGTTCCTAGGCACTGACCTCTCCTCAACATAGGGGTTGTATCTAGGAGCTACAACATCTTTTGGCATTGTTTTCGTGGATGAATTAGAATATTTTCTGTGGGTACGACACTTGTACACCCTTTGGTTAGGTGAGAAAAAGGGGGTGTGGGTTGAAGATCTCTCACCTTGCAGACTCCATTATTTAAATATTTGTTTGATCATCCTGGCTTTCAAAATTCCTCGTACTCATTCTGACACTTCTCAGCAGAAAACTCACCCCTGTATTTGACCCCGAAAAAATCATATCCAGAACGGTTTGGAAAGAGAGGACCCCTATTACTCCAGAACCTATAATCTCATTTCCTGAAGTGTCAACTTCAAACTCTTAGAAGGTTGAGATAAACTACTATGAGTCCTCTTTCAAAGCCTTGGAATATTCATAAGAATTTTGCCAACTGTTTAGCTCATTTTCCTTGAGAGTTAAATATAAAGAAGCTTTTCTTAGTTCACTTCATCTCACATTCCCTACCTTCTTATAATCTGAATAATTCAAAGATATCCTCATAAACAGTCCGACTCATAACACTGCTAGCACCCTATATTAGCTCCATAGAGCCACAATCCATACAATTCCTCAATCAAGCCCGGTGGTAAATCTTCGACCACCTCCATTGCAAAACATGGTTTTCCCGAGTTTTATAATTAATAAATATGCTCCACTCAACTTACCACAACCTCTAAATGGGATGCCACAATACTACCTTAAAAATATTCCAAGGTTCACCGGAGGGGATGACATTTCAGCTCAAAGACACATAGACATTTGTTGAGAATTCGAATGTGGAACACCTGGATGTAGTCTTAAGACCCTTTATTGAGTCTCTAGATGGGGAGGCTAGGAAATCATTCAATATTCTACCAAACGATTCAATTAATACTTGGGAGGAGATGGAGAACTCTTTCATGAAGTAATGGTGGGAGGAGGGTGACCATGGATATATTTTGACATAATTTAATGCAATGAAGAAAAAACACAATGAAGATGTTTCAAAAATTATAAAGAGGTTTAATAAGTTATATAATAGTCTTCCAGTTGAAAATAAACCTCCACAGGCTGCTACCAAAGTGGTTTTTGTTGGAACCTTTGAACCAAATTTTGGGTTTACCCTTAGAGAAATAAACTCTTTTACTATGTACCAAATCCAAACAGATGCCTTGAAAGTTGAATCAAACTTTACCTCCACTAGAAAGTGGAAATAAAAAGTTGAATATGGTGACAGGAGGGGGGGAAAGGAATGAGCCAGTTCTTCAGGCCATGTAAAGAAAACTCAAGAACATAAGTTAAAAGAGATGAGTAAAGTTGATAAGGAACTTATCTAACAAACTTGTAAAACTGGAATTGGAGTAAAAAATCCTCCTTGAAAAATTCAACAAATTCCTAATATAAATTTTAACCCCCAATATAGGAGGTCACCCTTGAAAAGGGAATGAAAAGATCAGCAGGATCATAAACCTCCTTTGTATTTAGAATATGATCCTCAGGAGATGGTTGAAGAAACTATAGAAGTTGAAGAAAATCAATTATCTTCTCTCTCAGAGGGAGAAAATGAAATAGAATCGCATGAAGGAGAGGGGGGTGATCTATATGCCCCATTGGATGATGATGAGAGAGATAGTTATTGCAAACAATTTTTTATTTCATGCAAGCCTAGTTGCACAAGAAACATTATCTCTAGGGGAAAGATGAGAATGAAGAAACTCTTCATCCAAGTCCCCCTAAGCCAATAGATAAAGGGAAGAAACCACTCAACCTTGTTTCACCAACCAAGAAAGAACCCTCCAATCATATTCCTAATGAGTCTGGAGCCTCCAAAATAGAGAAATTTCCCCCACAAATAAAGCCAATATGCAATGAGAACAAAGAACCTGTCGAGACTACTAAAATTGATAAGAATACCTCTCCCTTTAGTATTCAAAAATATTTGGAGAAAGTCAATATAATTTTCCCTTCAACTAAATTATTAAAACAACCCAATTATAAAGCTCAAGTGTCTCAGTATATGATTTCACCCACCAATACCTTCCTACAAGAGAGTCTTAACCTTTAAGAATTTAGGCCCATGGTTGTGTTTGGACCCCATGTGGAGGAGCAAGACTCTTCCACTGCCCCATTATATGTCACCTTGGTGATTCATGACATGCTACTGCATAAATGTATGCTTGACTCAGGAGAATCTCATAACTTAATGCCATTATTTGTGATGGAATAGTTTGGATTACAGATAACAAAACGATACAAAGATATGTAATCATTTGATTCAAAAGGAGTAAAGTGCATGGATATGATCAATGACCTAGTGGTCAATTTGGCTCAAATCCTAGTAAAGAGTGTAGTATCCTTATACGATTTGGTATGATTTTTTCCAAGTCATGGGGAATGAGAATTGTGGGGTCCTTTAAATTGGATTTAACATATGCTACCATTCCTATGTTCGGTGGAGAGGGGCATTGATTATATAGGGAATATAAATTTGTGAAGACAATTACAAAGGAGAATTGTTCAAACAATGCTCACATGTATGGTAAACATAAGGATTTTTCTTATCTTATATTAGAAGAAGATGTTCAAATAATGGGAGACACCCAGTTGGAATGTTCACCTCATCTAGGTAAACAATCATTGTAGCATGACAAGGTATGGAAATTGTATTTTGATGGTGTTTATTTTAGGGAAGGAAATGGGGAAGGTGTGTTATTTGTATCTCCATAAGGTAATTTGATCCCTTTCTCTTTCAAGTTGGAGTTTGAGGCCACTAACAATGTTGTTGAATATGAATCTTTGTTGTTGTGGCTACAAGCTGCTAAAAACCTTAAAATGGGGGGCTTGACTATGTTCTTGGATTCAGAGCTGAAGGTGAAGCAAATAAAAAAGCAATGTCAAATTAAGCATCCAAGATTGAAGTCCTACAAGAAAGAAGTATGGGAATTGATTGAAAACTTTTTCTTATCCTTCAATAATCATTTCCTACCCAGAGAGTGAAATAGGATGGCTGACTCTTTGGCGATGGATACTAGAAATTTCAAGCCTCCCAAAAACACCTTTCTCAGTATGAAGTCAAGGTCAGGTACATGCCTTTAGTACCAGATAATATGAAGTACTAGTAGGTGTTTGGATGAATAACAGATCAAGGGATTCATGGAGGTTATTAGGGAATTCTCAAACTCGGTGGTTGATCAGGAGGATGAAAATATAATAGAATAATGACAAAACGATTAGGGGAAATCCATTATGGGTCGCAAGATATTACAGCTAAAGGTAAATACCATCCCCATAGGGTTGGTTCCATTGGAAATGCTTTTCAACTCAAATGATGTGGCTACTAATCCAATCGAACAAGAGCTTGAGGAAGAGGTGGAGGATTGTAATATTGGCATAGAATAAGACCATAGATTCATCAAGCTAGCTAAAGGAGTTCCAAGGGAATACAAACAAAAATATCTTGACCTTTTCAAGGAGTACATGGATGTGTTTTCTTGGACATATGATGATTTGAATACTTTTTACACCAGTGTCATACAACACAAAATTCCTTTAAAATTGGAGTGAAGCCATATAATAAAATGTTGTGAAAGACATTCTCGTGCAGGGTGACAGTGAAGGTAAGAGAGGCAAGTGGATTGCAAAGATTCAGGAATATGATACAGATATAAAACCCACAAGTTTATCAAGGGGAATGGATTAGCTAAACTATTTTCTGAGGCTAACTTCCAGGCCTTGGGCATAAATCTATTGGAAAATAACGACGTAGAAGAGGACTAGGACAATATCAATATTTCAACACAAAAAATCCATATGAAATACCTAGTCTCACAGTGGTATAAGTATCTTGTCCATTATTTAATTTTTCTAAAATTCCCCTTGAATTTTGAAAAAGTTAAATACAGGGCCTTGAGGCTGCAAGCCCAGAAGTTTATTATCTCAAATGGACATTTGTACTAGAAGCACGCAGTGGGGATTTTTCTTGTATGTATGGTAGAAGATGAGTTTCCCAAGGTTATTGATGAATTCAATAACTATGTCTGTGGGGGATGTTAGAAAATTATATATTATGGAGCAATGAAACACATAAAATATGCGGAAAACACAAGCACACAAAACACATAAAACCAGAGAGGCACAGATATACGTGGTTCACCCAGTTTTGGCTACATCCACCCCAAACAACCAGTCCTTCCTTTCTATTATCCAGCAAAATGAAGAGACACAACCTACAACAGATCCGCTGTAATATCCTTTGTTCTCTCTCACAGTCTCCCTCTATGCTTCTCACTCTGAGAATACACATACCATACACATCCGTAATATAATACCCTCATATATACAAGGGGGTTGCCTTATAGGGCAAAAAACCCTAAAATAAACATAACTTCTACCATCAGATCATCCGCCTATGAATGGCCCAGATTGACTAGAAATTACTATACTTTTACAAGGAAATTTTACATCTGATTTTAGCTTCGGGGGCGCTGCCCCCGAAACCCCCCGCCAGGGGGGGGCTCCGAAAAGCGCTGTCAGCCCCCCCCTGGACCCCCCACGGTAGCGATTAATTACGGGAAGCATTGCCGCCCCTTTTAAGGTACAGGGGTCTAATGCTATGATACAAAGTAAACAAGATAATCAGGCTCCACACCCAACAGGGGACATTACAACTAGAGAGCCACATCACATAAGATCCTCAAAGAAGGTTTCTACTAGCCCAAGTTATTTAGTGTTCATAAATTTTTGAAAAATGTTAAATTTTTGTTGAGAACCAAAATTTATCACCCCTCTCCCTAATTCATGTTTTTTTTGGAAGATCCCTTCAGGTAATGGGGACTCTACTTCATAGGAGAAATACATCCACCATCCAACGGTCAATACAAATGGATACTTACTACCAGTGATTATTTCACAAAATGGGTGGAAGCCATAACAACCATAAATGTAGCCAATGTAGTGGTGATTATGTTTATGGAGGATAATATCCTTGGTATATTTGGTTGTCCAAGGAAGATTATCACTGACAGTGCTCAGGTATTTAAGTCAACCAAATTTCTTAGCTTCTTCCAAAATTACAGCATCATTGTGGGAAACTCCACAACCTACTATCAGCAAGGCAATGGACTGGTTGAATCTTCAAAAAAAAACTTTGGTGAGGATTTTGAAAAATACCATATCAGAAAATCAGACTCACAACTAAAATTTTATTTATGGGCCAATAGAGTTACTACCAAGAGGTCAACTGGGAAGTCTCCTTTTTAGTTGGTATATGGAAAGGCTACAATTTTCCCCGTCCATATAGCCATGTTAGTGGCTAAAATTCTATAGGATATTGAGAAGGAGCCCAATTCTCTAATCATGAGAATAAATCAGCTGGTATAACTGCAAGAAACCAGGGGGAAGGTTGTAAGGAGAATCCAATATCCTAACATCCTCTATCCTAACATCCAATATGAGTACCAAATCTCTTGGTTGTAAGGATCTGTCCCTTGCTTTTTTTGTTAAAAAGAGCCTTTGAACTTTCCCAAATATCTGAAGCAAAAGGAAACAACACCTTCTTACTGGAAAAATTGGATGGTGAGGTGCTTGAACTTCCTATGAATGTGCAGTTTCTCAAGCTCTATTTTCAACATTGAAGAGGTCCATTTTCACCCATACCGAAGAGCCATTGCACACATCAGTAATTTTTTAAGTCCTTACCGCTTTTTTTTTCTTTTTATGCACTTGAATAAAATTACTCCATGCCCAATAGATAGAGGAACTAATATGCAGGTTCTCAATGCATTACTTACAATACATTGTCCCCAATAGGAGTCTATGTTGTCACTTGTCATACCATCTTGCATTCATGTCAAATGGTCCTATTTTTCATCCCTGGTAGAGAGGAACATGGGTGAAATATTGGTATATTAAAGGGAGAAACGAAATTCGTAAGCCGAAATGAAAAGGGAGAACCGAAATTTTGAGAGCCGAAATGAAAAGGGAACCCGATATTAGAAGGGTAATATCGGAGCAAGTGTTATATCAGAACCTGATATCAGAAGATTGGTCATATCGAAACCTTAGATTTTTGTAAAACCTTATGAATGAGTTCTTTTATAAAATGCTGAAGTTGCAAGGAGAAGGATTTACAAAGAAATTCTTTGAAAAAACAAAGGACCGAGGGACCCTTTCTCTCTCTTCTGATAGGACGCATGGTAGCAGATGATTGGTACTCAGAATCTGACGAAGAAAATGACATCAACATGATGTGGCAATACAAAGGACATGTGGCAATTAGTTTCGTCACTTTTGGGTGACCTAATGGGGAAAATCAGTGTGACATATGTCACCACTAAGGAGGCACCACGTGGAGATGATGACATTGGCATGATGTCATCTCGAAGGTCGGAATTTCATTGATTGGAGTGTTTGTAACTCCTATATAATTTTTTTATGGGAAATTTTTTATCTAATGTGTGGAACTATGATGTGGTTGGTGCTTGGTCATGGGGACCCAAAGGACCAAGGGCATAGAGCAGGCCTTAAAACCTAGTGTTGTGAATACGCCACGTGGAAATTATTTCACAAACGTTTGTATTTCAGAGGAAGGATACATCGTAGCTATGTTCTAATTGAAAATTGAAAAGATTGCGATACAGGGGTTTCCGATATGCATTGGAATTTGGTCATGGAGTTCAGAGAACCAAGGGTGTATAGCGGGCTCGAACATCTAGAGTGTTATGGAGCTTATTGGATATTGAGGTTCTTGTAACGTCGTTGTGATTGTATTTTGGAAAAATTACGATATATGGTGCTTTCGATGTCAAATGTTGTTTGGTTGTGGAATCCCAAAGGACTAAGGGGTGAGATCAAAGACACTAATAGATACGCTCTAAAGGCCCTAGCACCTAAACGTTAAGTTTTCAGTCACAACTCCCAATCTCGTGGAGGAAATGCGATAAGGGGATAATAAAAGGGGGCCAAATGTCGATCGGGACTTCATAATATCATAAGTTCATGTAAATAAAAGTTACGAAACACAAGGCTCCAAGATCTCCAATAAAGTGGTGTGCGAAGACATCGGTCATAGTACATGGTCCTATGATAGATAAAAAAAGACAGGTTAAGCAAAAACGGGTTGAAGGCGTCAGAATATTTCTCTTTTGTAGCATTTGTTTTAGTAAAATTTATGAAGTGTAAAAGCTTTGATATGGCAATACATAGTGTATGTATATGGATAAGTCGACAGCTAAGTTGGAGGGAACCTCCAATGCCACCACAACCAGCTCCAAAAGGGATAATCCAAGCAGTTAGAGGGAGAAAATGACAGGAGAACTTTCAAGTAACTGTGGGAGGAATATAATGACAGAGGCATGGCTAGATCATCAACCTGCTACAAAACTGGATAATAGAGCCTTAGTCCACTTTGTGAAATTAGAGGAATTGACATGGAGATATTTTTTTGTGTCAATCATGATACCTACTTTTCATGTTTTGTAAATATTTCATTTTCAAGAATAGAATCAAGTTGTTAGGTAATCATTAGGAAAAATAGGCCATTCTCATGCTCAAATAGCTGGGCAGTTTATATAGTTGTAGCATTCTAAGATATTTTGTAAATTGTCCTTATTTTGGTTCTCCATATAAAAAGGGAGAAGAAACTCAATGTATATTTTAACTGTGTACATAAATTATCCACAAACAAACTCTTAAAACCTAAAATAAAACAAAAGCGAGAGCATAAAACATAAAACATATATACACATAGATTTTCCCCTGGATCCCAAAATCAGGACTACCAGCTTGATTTTTCATTATGTTCTTTTCAATGTTAAAAAATATATATATCCATGTCGAAGCATTCATAAACCCCAATCAGTCAACCCTGGATTAGAACATAACCATAGTTCCCTTGACCGGATCTACAAAATAACATGAGCAGAAAACCATCATGCCCAAAACCATTTTCAAACCCATGCACAAAACCATAAGTGGGTCTGCCCACCTAATATAGGGTCCAAAACAATTTTCCCAGGGCATTGCCCCAGACCCTATGCAGGGGGGCTACTCCCCCCCTATTGTGTCTAGCGCAAGCGTAGGGGGGCTAACTCCCCCCTCTTACGCCCCACTTCACACCTGCTTCTATTCATGGAAATAATATAACATGCCCAACACTTAAAATAAGGGTTCCAAATTATATTTTTCAGAGAGAGGTTCCAAGTTTTGGTTATATTTTATGTTCTAGAGGTTGTATTTGTTTTGAAAAATTCACAAGTTTTGGGCATGTTTCCTGTATTTCATTCTTGAAGATTATTGAAGAATTTTCTAGTGATTCCAAGTATTGGAATATGTGGTATGTGTTCTCCCTTTGTATGTCACTTCATGTGCGTTTTTCTTCTTCAAAAATTGTCAAATTGTAGCTGCTAGATTCACTCTTAAGTCACATATTTACTTATGTCATGTAATAGCATATGGTACCTATGAGATTTTGGATTTATCTATGTTATGTAATAGCATATGGTACTTGTGAGATTGCAACTTTACCTATTTTATTATATAGCAACAAGTACCTGTGAGATATTGAGTTGAAATCCTTAAAATGTGCTCCATAATTATCGCACTTCAATTCCTTTATATTTTCATGTTTCTACTGGGATTGCATAGGATTTTGTGTATGTCCGACCCTTTTCTCTAGATTCCTTCCTTATATTTATCCTTTCTATATTTATTACAACGAAAAATCAAGTTGCATTCTTTGTGTGTAGGCCACCAAACCTGAACATTTATTCTTGGCAATGACATATTGTTCATGTGTATATTGAATATGCCTCTCACAAGGATAATTAAACCAGATTTAAATCATTTTACATTTATCTCTTGAGAAACACTGACTCATATTCAAGAGAGACTAAGAAGTCCTAGGCATTGACCTCTTCTCAACCTGGGGGTGTTCTCTAGGAACTACAACACCTTCCATGTATGCTTTTAGTTCATCTTTGGTTTCTCTTTATGAGAGAAAAATGTATTGCACTTGGTCCCGTAATTTTGAAATATCATGTTGCAATTATTCCTCTTCATGTGGCATAGTAGAGCTCTCAAAAATTAGTTACCCTGTGAAGTCCTTAAGTTCCCTAAAATATTTTAATATTTCCTTTGTATGCATATTTCTATACCATCTGAAACAATATATGAAAAGTATTGTATTCAAAATATATTACATCATGTATAGTTTATGCATAACTAGGAAAAAAAAAAAAAATTTGACAACTTAAAACTGAGAAGAATCATCATCCCTTGAAATCCTCGAACGCTGATCTTTTCCAAAGAATCTCAATTTATCATTGACACCTATTCTTTGAAAAACTTCAATTGTTGATTATTTTCTTAAAAGATTTGGGATACTCTGTCATCCATCATTTAATGTTCGACTGTTCAACATGTTGTCTAAAATTTTAGAACCTTTTCAATATTCTTCTATCAAATGTGAATTATGATTTACAATTCCTGAAGAATAGTGATTGATATCTTTGCATATGTTGGTAGTGAAATGAACTAAAATTTGTACCTTCACTCTTTTCATAGAAAAATTCTTTTAAACATGCTACCTTCTCATATTTTCCCACTCTACCATATATAGAGATTAGAGTAGAATAGGTTATAGTATTTGGTTCTATACATCTTTCCTGCATTCCGGAACAAATGAATGGATTCTCAAAGGTTACATCTCCTTGCCCTTAAGATATTTCGTAAAACTATATGTAGGCAAAGACAAATGGCCTGTAACCCCCCTTCTGTAATGCAAGTGCCTGCTACCAATCTCTTGATATATAGCTTTTGAGGGTTTCTCATTATCTAAATAACTGTGTGACTGCACCACAGGCATAATGGTTGGTAATTGTATAGCCAGTTGCTGTCACATACCTCACCCTCAAAACTTCTTTTTTTCTATATTAAAATGCTCAATTTCCATTTGTAGCTTAACCATGTCGAACTTAAGGTTTATTCCCACATATACACCTTTTTAATTTCCATGCTACATATAGTTTTTAATTATCATGTCACATTAAGCCACCCAACCTTGGTTATAACCATATCTATATGTAATAATTCTCATACCCAATGACTCTTATTAAATGTCATTCTACACTTTCAAATCTTGTGCAACATAACCTAAATCCTCACGAATTTCATTTTGTAAACTACATTGGTTTAAAACTTTTTTCCTTCTTATATTAAACCATACACTTCGATTTAAAATCAATTCGTAGATGTTATATATATGTCATTACAATTATGGTTCCCCTACCCATCGTACGATGGTAGGTTTTCATTTTATAAAAGGGAATCGTTTTAAATATTGATGCACCAGCAGATGGCATCGATTTTCGTTGAATTAATGAAATCCCTTAGCGTGAATATGCCATGGTCCTTATTGTACTTCACCGTATTGAGTTCGTGATATTTTCGTGGTTAAATCGATTTTGGTAGCTAACACGTCCGATATGTATGAATGTTATATCCTTACGCACATACCTTGATAGACAAGCCTTTACTCCAAGTGACATCCCGAGCCGGTGAAGTTGATAGATTATATAGTTTTATATACGTTAAATTGACGGTTCTGACATCGTTTTAAATGCGTCTATCTACCTTTGTATGCTTGGTCTACAATTTTATTAAATTGATGTCTTTTTATTGAGAATTTCATCAATCCATGGAAGAACCATCGGATCGCTGCCATCTGGACGATACGATTTCATTAGGGTTTATGGGTTTTGTGAACTATATCTATTGACGTCCTTCCCTTTCGTTCATTTCCTCGGTCTTCTTTCCTTCTGCGAAATTCGCTCTCTAGTTCTGTTTCACGACAAACTCTCTTGACTTCTAGCATACCATGGAAACGTATGGCTTCTGAATATGTTCCTCCCATGGCGCGACTAGGTAGCTTACCTTGACTTTGGTTTTGATATTTAAATCGTATAAATTTTGCTGTGTGATTTCAGAGTTTGTTTTTCCCTATTCACCATTGATTTCAGCGTCCCTTCTCAATAGTTTATCTAAGTCACTTTGAATTTTTTTTTTTTCTTGTGTGGCCTATAAGGCCCCATCCAAGGATCATGCCTGGAACATGGCTTACGTTGGATTTAGAGGCAGAAAATTCTAACGTCTGCCATGAATTCGGTTAGGGTTTCCTGAGAAACTCTCTGTCAATCCAAGTACAATTTTTTTTTCAACTCGTTTTATGTCCTGTTTGGTTTATTAACCTACGCACTTCGTTTTGTTGCTATTCTCCAATATCGTCCATCTTGGCGATAACAATATGATGCTCTATTTTAACCTAATTGTCTCAATGGTGTTCCTCTGGTCTGAAGCAGATGAAGTTATTAGGGTTTGTAGACCAATTTTACTTTGGCTATGTTAAACGATGCGTGCCTCCTCCTTATAGCATCGACGATCGAACTCTTTTCACAATAACCCACTGGTGCGTGGTTACTACTGTTATTAATTCACGGTAATTTATTATGGTTGTTATAAGTTTTCCCAGTGCTTATCACGTCGCTATTGTTTTTGTCTCAGAGTTGTCCGAGCCTTCACCATCGTCCGGCAAGGTACGCGTTCTCTCCCCAATAGCAAACTCTGTGCAGTTGTTTGGCAAAGCCTGATTTTAAATTCGGCTTTTGATTTCCGCCCTATGTTTATACACGGGTCGATTCATTTCTACGAGTTGGCAGTAAAATCCCCTTTGGGGTTATTTCTTTCATGCCAAAATTTATTTAGGGTTTTACCCCTAATTTGTTCAGACCTCTTTTATAATACTGTTGATATGTGTATAAGATGGAAGCTCCGAGAATTTTTGGCTCGCACCGTAACTATTTTTGGTTTAATAAGTGTATCGCACAGATTCATATAAGTATTTGTTAACCATCACCAATTTCCATATTTAGTTTAAGTATTAAATTTATCTATGTGGTAGGGAGGTCGACAGTCTCCCCTAATGCTTCTTATTTTATCTATCATTCCACTAAAATGGTGGAACGGTTTATTTAGGGATTTTATTTCCCACGCCTAACGATAGAACTTTCTATTATGTTCGCTCTATGCTTCATTCGCATTCTGCTATATCAGTCATTGGATTTACTTTGCCAGTTAGTATAATTCTGAGTTTGTAATGGTAACCAGAAATTTGAACTAATACTTAAACTCAAAAGTTTGTATTTATTTTTACTCAGTTATTTATTGCTTCTGTTCTAAGGACTTATATAAAAAGTTTATATATATATTTACATCAGTATTGAAATCAAGCATAGTATTTCTGTATGATTCAATACTTGTCGTGATTTTTCTTCTGAGTATTATAATAACTGAACTAGTTTTGTTTTTCTGGCTTTATAACCTCACTGAGAAAATTTCATTAAAGATTTCCATATAAAATTTTCACCATATTTGAATTGTACAGTGTAATATTCTTTCTAGATTTCTATATTGGTTATACCGAACTCAAATCTTTGTGGAATGACATTTATAACTCTTAATAACCAAAACAACCATTTTCTAATAGTTGAGATATAAATTTGTTTTTCCATAAGTATACAGAGTTAATTCTACATGTCAGCTTACAGAGTTTCATCCTCATGTACTTATACAATTTAATTACATTATTCTTGTTGTTTAGTAAATCTATTGTACTGTAGTCATCTATGCTTGCACTTGTAATTTATTTTCTTTTCACTGTACATGAACTTATGAGATTCTATCATTGCCTCAATGAGTAGATTTAAATTAAGTCTATTTTTAATTATATTTGCTTCTGCTTGAATTGAGTATTCTACACTTAACTAGTAGTATGACCGCATACAACTAAGTGCAAATAGCTCACACATAAATTAATAATTTCGGTTCCCTCTATTCAACTCTCAGGGTTTTGCAACTTAGTATAGGAATGTATATATTTCCAAAGCAAATTAAAGTTACACATTACTTGTTCTAAAGAATCGGTTTAATATCTAAGGAATTATTTAATATCTTCAGATTTAGATCAACCCATGATCTAGAGATTCTGGTTGATAGTATTCCTTAGACTGTACTCCTACTACATTACAGAAATCTGGAAGAGTTTTTTTTTTTCTTCTATGGAATTCTGTTAAAAGTAAGGACCAGAATTTTTTTTAACTTAAGTAAAATATTAGCTACAGCATGTTACAGTACAATATTCCAACAACTCTTTTAACCATTCATAAAAATCTTATGAGCATACCAATTATGCAGATGACCAATCCTCCCAACCTTAGAGTTCCTTTGTCTCCAAAACTCACCCTCGATTTGATATCTCCTCCAAGAACAGACCAACCCCAATCTGTTTTGGAGTAGCTTATTTAAGCTTATGCTCCCCAAAGCCTGTTTCTAATTCTGCGTCCAGAATTGTAGGATGTTTTTCTTCTTGTTTGCCTAGGCTTCCCTTATTTAGGGACTTTTAAAGCTGCTTTCTGCTTTTCCCAGCTTTTTACCTCTTCCCAACTACTCTCCACCTCATTGGGGAAAACTAAATTTTTCCTCAAAAATCTAATTTAGAAATTCTTTCAAGGATTTTTGAAAGATTTTTGGGGAAAGTCTTCGCCTCTTTCCATACCTCATGGATTTGGCAAGTGATCTCATAATTCTCATTTGGTCAATATGCACAGAATTATTTTATTTATTTTCCACAATTAAAAATTAATTACATCCACACCATACTTATCCATTGGGGTCCACTCCCATTTGGATTAAAGTTCAAATGTCTAGCTTGAAAGAAAAACATAAACTAGGGGTGTTACAGTTGTATACCTTGGCAATGAAGATATTCTATCAGTGATCAAACCAAACTTTGGTATAGAGGAACATCTAGACTTTGGATTATCAAGATTGAAATTCCCATCCTTAGCTTTGCACTAATTTCTTTGTTATTCTTATTCTCTTGGCGACAGTGTTTTCCAAAAAACAACACTGAACATATGCCTTACAGAGAACTGGAAAAATCTATCTATTGGCTCACAATTTTCACAAACAAAAATCACGCTTAAATAAATTAGGTCCATCCTGCAAAAACGCATGTTCCGGATTTTTCAATTTCGACTTAAATTGCCCAGAAATGGAACCCGAAAATAAATTGCTGAAAATAATGCGTTTTTGGTTTTTATGGACCATCTGCTCCATCATTTTTTCTATGGAAAGCCAATCCCCCATCATAGTGGATGACCAAGTAGATGACTAATATGCAGGATGTCACTCCAAACAACTGGGCTATTAAGATAATGGACATAATTCTGATACCAAACCCATAACCATTCTTCAAATCCATTTTGCAAAGGCTTGATTAATCAGATTCCATAGGCCCTCTTTGATCTGATAGTCTTTTTGTTAAAATTGCTACTTAACCCTCCTTATTCTATTCTAAAATATGAATGCTAAAAGTTTTGAAATCCACTGGACACCGAAAAAAACAAAGGTGATCATACCTAACCAGGAATGCAAGCTGTACATATCAGGAATATCAGTCTCTTTATAGAAGTTGAAGACTGCATATGTAATAATTCTCAATGCAGATGTAGCAGCTCTTGATGCTACCAATACCGTTGAGAAAGACTGAATAAAGCCAATATTCATGTATAATAAATCTCCAAACATTCCTCCCTGAACAAAAACATCGACAACACCTAAAAATGCACTTATTATACATACGCTAATGAAATATTGGTATGGATAACCAGTTGGTAGTTCCATATGAACCTTCGATAGTTCAACCATAAATTCTTTCTCGGACTTCGAATAAACAATGAATCACCTACCTTTGTTCCTAACTAACAGCAATCCCATTATTCAAACTCACAAAAATTCAATGCAGTCTTTGGCCGGCAACCCCTTGGCTTCCTGGACATATATAGCTTCATCTCTCGACCCTTAATTTCGAATCCTTTTCTTCTTTTTGGGAAAAAGTCATACAGATCAAACCTGATGCTTCTGGAGGTAGATGAATCTTATCATGGATCATGAATCTCGATGGAAAACCATGAACCTACTGATGCCATATCGAGCTACAGTGCAAGTTGGATGTCTTTGAGACTTTGTTTTTCTCCAAGCAGTCATGAATCCTAGATTATATTATACAAACAACGAATTCCCAAATTGATATACTGCCCAAAGATATGAAAACAACTCCAGAAGTTAAGGCCGTCAGAAAATAACAGTAATTTGAAAAACAAAATTGCAGAACACTACAACATTTGGTCAAACAGAAACAAAGGCTCAAAAGAGGGCGCATGCGTTCAGTAGTATGAACAAAGTAGAGGTATGGATCTGAATTCGATCTAAGGCGAGATGTTTTGAAACGTATATTTTGTCTTACTACTAAGCATTCGGTCATTGCTTCGTTCTCCCTTGCTCTATGCTGTCATGAAAACCACGAACATAAGTTCGGAGGGGGTCCAGAGTGGTATGTGGTTTTTCTGCCTGGGGTCCGAAGTCTTGTGGAGTTTCCACGTGTGCAGTGAGGGTAGCCATAAAAATAGATTTTTGGACCCCCCTAAATTTGATGTCAAAAATCCCGAGGGGGTCCGAAGTCTTGTGGAGCTGCCACGTGCTTCATAAATTGAAATGTTCAATATAACTTTAATAAAACTTTAGGCTTTAGAATTTAATTAATTTTATAATATAATTTAAATTTAAAACATATATTTTCAAAAAAATTATAATTTTTATAAAAATAATATATTTTAAATAAAAAATTAATATATAAAAGAAAATTAATTTTTTTTAAATCATAATATATCTCATCACATTTTAATGAAAAGTTGGCAATTTTTCGCCGAAATTAAAAATTTTGGGTGTGCCAAAATATATTACAACATCGGCTCCAATGTGGACTACTTCCCTTTGTAGGATGTAGAGAACAAGCAGATCAGTGGCCTTTAGTGTTGGGCATGGATTCATACTGTAAACCTGATCATCAACCATCATCTACCATAACCAACTCGTCTAGATCATCCCTGTCTTTTGAATAGCCTTCTAGTGCAAACTGCAACTTGCAAATGTGAAATGCAACCATATCCAACACTATTCCTGATACTCTTTCATACTGAAAATTGAAAACTGTAAAATTCTAGACTGAAAATATAAGTTGATTTATCACACCAAAAATAAACACGTTGATCTACTACAAACTGAAACTCTGAATATCCATTCAATCCCCAGACATTAGTCTAGTTGAACTGGAAAATTTTACAGTGTTAGGTGAAATTTTCTTTCCAATGTAACCAAGTGCGGAGTGGATTTATTGACAAATACCATTGCCAATGGCTGAAAATATGAAGAATATATACAATATGAACATAGACTCACATGGAAAACTTATACTCACATGTATCCTTTAAAAATTGCTTCCTCTGCTGACATGCAAAATTTCTGATCATGGCTGAGAGGAGAAAACATATATTGTTGATTGCAAGTATCAACAATCCTTGCATAGCAGTAAAGGCAGCTGAAATTTCAAAACAATGGGATTGGTTTCCTAGTGGAATCACAATCTGACAAAGTGGAGTCGCCGAGTGAAAATAATGCAACCAATATCAATGCCTACTTCCTGTTCACCAGCAAGAAATAGATCTAAACTTTATGGTGATCTAGGGAAAAATTTCTTAGTTACTTGGATCCCTGGCAACGGTGCCAAATGTTGTACCTATTTCCCGTAGGCAGTCCTTGGCTGCAAAAACTACGCAAGGAAACCAACTCAACCAGCTTTAGGTTCAAGTTGGCCCCTGAACCAAAGGGGCCTCCCTCAATAATTATGAGGCCTTGTTTAACATTGTTCACTGTCACTGGACAATAGCCTATGAAGCACAGTGGTCAGATTTATGGTTTTTAATTGGGGGTGGTTGGCTATCGATGACAATCCCTATTCATGAATAAATCCCTCATTCACAGAGTTCGTTCTCAAAGTGTCAACTTCCAGCCTGACAAAATGACTTAGCTTTTTAAGGATTATGATAGAAGAATGTAAGAAGATTCCTAATAATTAAGCAATCAAACATAATACTTAATAAAGCAGGAAAATTGGATGCATGTAGAAAGTTTCTACAACCAAACAAAGCAAATCCAGGAGAAGATAGAAGTGGCAAATGATAACCAATTCAAACAGGAGCTCACTCAAACAAAAGTCTAATACACTAATCTCCTTAAGAAATTATAAATTTACAGGGGATTCTAGAAAGATTGAAACTCAATTTAATCTAGCCTAGCTCTTCTATGTAACTTTGGATATGTACAGAAATATATTATAGAAATACTTGAAAAACATGCAAGAGAGACAATTTTTGTCGAGACCAGAGCTGAAATACTTCAATTAAAATTTCTGGAGAAAATTTTTACATAGCTAAAGCGGTCTTGGCCTCAAAAGCCCACACCAAATATTATAATATGAAATAATATATATAGCCAAACTCTCTACTAAATTGTTACAATAATAATGGAATAAAACCCTGATATAGCACACTAAAAATAGGAGAATATCCTAATAGCTGCAAGAAGCTGAAGTGTTTACAGATCCCCTGCCTCTTTATCTGGAAATCTGATTTTGCAAGGTGTCCTCCTAGCTAATTTCAAGCATTCAAAATCTCAACTTCTGCCCCTTTATTTGGTTACTGTTTGACCTGCTCAAAAATTAGTTACCCAGTGAAGTCCTTAAGTTCCCTAGAATCTTTGAATATTTTCTGTGTATGCATATTTTTATACCATCTAAAATAATATATGAAAGGTATTGTATTCAAAATATATTACATTATGTCTAGTTTCTACATAACTAGGAGAAAAAACAAAATTTTGACAACTTAAAACTGAGAAGAATCTTCATCCCTTGAAATCTTCGAACGCTGATCTTTTCCAAAGAATCTCAATTTGTCATTGACACCTATTTTTTGAAAAACATCAATTGTTGATTATTCTCTTAAAATATTTGGGATGCTCTTCCATCCATCCTTTGATGTTCCACTGTTCCAAATTCTCTTTAAAATTTTAGAAATTTTTCAATATTATTCTATCAAATGTGAATTATGATTTGCAATTCCTAAAGAATAGCGATTGATATCTTTGCATATGTTGGTAGTGAAATGAACTAAAATTTGTACCTTCAATCTTTTCACAAAAAAAATATTTTAAACATGCTTTTTCCAGCAGAAAGAAAGAAAAAAAAAAAAAAACTTCTGGTTTATATAAAGTACCAGATCAAAAGTTATAACCTTTTTCCAAAAAAAAACCTTACAATTCAATGTTTCTCAAGCGTTTCTTAATGATCTAAATCAAGAGATAAACTTTGATAACTTTCAGTTCTGCATGAAGGATATCCATGCTCTTACATCATAATACCACCAACATCGACAGTTATACAATGACTTCAATGATCAAAACAACAAAAATAAACCAGTGTTACCATTTCAGGCCCCCTGGACAGGAGTCCTGGAAAGATCATTTCCCTTGAATCTTCTTCAAACCACCTTACCTAATCAAAAAACAAATACACTATAGTCTTACCATTTGAAAAGCAAAACCCATCCTAGTGCATCCATGTACCATTACTCTTGATCTAGAAAAAAGCAGTTGTCACCTAGTCTCCTGCTCAATTTAAGTTTACCATCCCTATTGCACCCAGTCCACTTGAATCGTAAACCACATAATGCATCTCCCCGAAGACTCATTGCAAACCTTTCATAGATAAATTGTCCGCCTGACAATGTTTCTCTTGATATATATGATTTAATTGAATAAAAGAGAAATATTTTCTTAAATTTTTAATTCTATCTAGCCATGACATCAGGGTTCCAGAGTTCAGAACAGTGCCCTCATTAAGATAATCAATAAGGACTTTCGAATCGCTATAAACCCATAAATTTTCAATACGTAGATGTGTGGTAAACCACATTAAACCCCACAGCGCCAAAACTTCAGCCCTCATGTTGGTTTCAATGCCTCCATACCAGAAAATCTTATAGTGACAAAAAGGTGAAATCAACATCCAAGCACCACACCCGCACTATGATTGTTGTAAGGCACCATCAAAGAACCCTGTCATATATTGGATGTCAAATGGTCTCAATCTTTTTGATAGGTCCTCAGGAGGTTTCATTGTCGCCTTTGAGCATTCCCAATAATTTATGATTTTGCAGGCAATCATATCAGGGCTACTAACCATGTCCTTGAAGATCCATTTGTTCCTCCCACACCAAACAAACCAATGATATATCGTCGGAATGCTCCATAAATATCAGTTTTTCCTGTTCCACCATGAGATAAAAAGATTCGTGTTTGACAAAAACGATACCTTGAGTTTGAAGAAACAACCAAGAATTTCCATAACTCTCCTGGCAAAGACATAGTCATAGAATAAATGATAGTTGCTTTCCACCCATGCCAAGCACAATCTGCAGAAACCCGGTCCACTCCATCCTTTCTTTTGCAAATTGTCCCATGTTACATTATTATTCATAAAGACTAGCCACATTAAAATCTGCATCTTCAGTTGAGCATTATTTCCCCAAATTTTTCGATAAACACTTATCTCTTCAGGAGTGGCTTTATAACTTATAAAATTATTATAGGTATCCCTCACAACTTTATAACTTTAAAACATGTTGCCTTCTCATATTTTCCTGCTCTGCCATATATAGAGATTAGAGTAGAATAGGTTATAGTGTTTGGTTTTATACCTCTTTCTTGCATTTCAGAACAAATGAATGGCTTCTCCAAGATTCCATATTCTTGCTCTCAAGATATTCCATAAAACTATATGTAGGAAAATACAAATGGTCTGTATCTCCCCTCCTATAATGCAAGTGCTCACTACCAATATCTTGATATATAGCTTCTGAGGGTCTCTCATTATCTAAATAATTGTTTGACTGCACCGGAGGCATAACTATCGCTAATTGTATAGCCAATTGCAGACCTTGGAAATGAAGATATTATATCAGTGATCAAACCAAAATTTGGTTCAAAGGAACATCTGGACTTTGGATTATCAAGATTGAGATTCCCATCCTTAGCTTCCCACTAATTTCTTTGTTATTGTTATTCTCTTGAGATTCCCATCCTTAACTTCCCACTAATTTCTTTGTTATTCTTATTCTCTTGGGGACGGTGTTTTCTAGAAAATGGTACTGAAACATATGCCTTACAGAAAACTGGAAAATATATATTTGTTCGCTCACAATTTTCACAAAAAACTTCGCGCTTCAATAAATTGGGGCCATCCTGCACAAAACCCATGTTCTAGATTTTTCAATTTCGACTTAAATTTCCCAAAAATGGAACCCAAAAATCAACTACTGAAAATATTGCGTTTTTGGTTTTTATGGACCATCTACTCCATCATTTTTTCTCTGGAAGGCCAATCCCCCATCATAGTGGATGACCAAGTAGATGACTAATATGCAGGATGTCACTCCAAACAGCTGGGCTATTAAGATAATGGGCATACTTCTAATACCAAACCTGTTGACACCTAATCCTATGGGATGGGTGTGGATATGTAATTTTGTATAATAAATAATATTAGGAAATAAGGAAGGCCAAGAGTCATTCGGAAATGAATCCCAATAGCCTCACCTCCATGTATAAATGCATGTACATTCTTCAGCTAATACACATTCTGATTTGAGGAGTTACCTCCTGGTTTGACATGGTATCAGAGCCAGTCCCACTATTGGCATTTTTGCCTATGGTGTAACTCCCTAGTTCCTTTGCTCAGTCAGTTTTTATGATAGTTTTTGCTGCTCCTATTAAATTTCTATACTGTAATTCTGCATTTTTTTAATCTATCTCTGAAATTTTTTGCCCAGTTCTATTTGTGCAGCCTCTGGAGATTCTGCAATTTTGCAATCCCTGAAATTATGCAATTTGTAGTTTCAGGAGATACCTGCCATTCTGCAATTCCAGTTGTCCTGCAACTCTGCCATTCCAGATTTTTTGTAACAGGCCTCTCGGCCTCCCTCTCTCCACACTCCCCACGCCCCCTCACACTTCCCTCACGCCATCCCCTCCATCCCCTTCATTGATACAGCGCTCTTTGTCGTGGTATACAATATGATGTCTTCTTAATATTACAATATGCCCTCCACGCTGTCACGCCCTCCACGCAGTTCGTAATACCTCCCTCCCACCATTCGTGCTTTGTCAACGGTTTTAATACAACGCTTTTAATACCCCATGGCTTGTCCCACAGACCTTCCACCTGCGCTCAATACACTCCACCCTCACTGCATTCAATACACTCCGCCCTCCAATACCACTGTTAATATCACCGCCCCTCCCACCATAATATCGCCCCTCTCCACGCTATCATATACCGCCCCTCTCCACCTACGTTTAACACATATATAACACCGCTCCACTGCGCTCCCTCCTTTCCATTACAGTGAACAATACGCTCGAACGCCTCACTCCAATACGCTCAAACACTGGTTCAACTCCATTATTACCGCCTTCTATACATCTCTTCCAGCGCTGTCATACCCATTGCAACGCTTCTCTCCCATCTCCTATACGCCCTCCCACCATATATTACTGCCCTCCCACCACATATTACCACCCTTCCATACATCGATTATTAATACAGCCCTTCATAATATTCAATACTGCCCATTTTTTTAATACGCCCTTCCCATCTTTTAATACCACTCCCACCATATTACCACTCTCTATAATACCATTCACATTCATAAAACCGCCTTTCTTCCACACTTTCAATATAGATTCCCATATAAATTTTTTTTCCAAACAAAAAAAAAACAAAAAATATACATATATTTTTTTGTGCAGAATTCAGTATTTGCAGCAAAGATTTTTTGTCCTTTTAAATTCAGTATATTTTCCAGCAAAGAGATTTTGTCCCCTTTAATTGAGCAAATTTCCAGAGTTGAAAGTTTTCTAGCAGAAATTTTTTTTTTCCTCTTCAAAAAAATTTTTTCCAGCAAACTAATGCATTCTCTCATCTCTATTATTGGGGTGGTTCTCTCCGGCAAAGAGAACTATCTTGAATGGTCTCGGAAGATTAAACACACACTCATTTTTAATGAGTTGTGGAGAGGAATCTGTGAAGGACAAGAAGGAAATCCACCAGCAAAGCCCACTTCAGACAAAGAGCTCGCCATTTGGGAAAACAAGAACTACAAGGCCTATGCCTTGATTGCAGCTTCCGTAAATGAAAAGGTGAGCCGCCACATTTCATCTTTCTCAAATGCCTATGATGCCTTGAGCAAGCTAAAAGAACTCTATGACTCACATTCAGAATTAGAAAATGTCCAATTGATGATTAAGCTGTTCAGTCTTGAAATGAAGAATGATGATCCCCTTGCCTTAGCTTCAGAAGTTAGATCTATCATGCATGATATTGAAATCAATGGTGTAAAAATGGACATACCTCTCATAGCATATGTTAAGGCATTATATCCGACTTACTCACATTATCTTGAGTCTTTGCAAGCAAGTGGGAACCTTGAGCATATCACCTTTGATACACTTGAGAAAAAGTTTGCAGAAAGAGAGAAAGCTTTCGGGAAGATGACAGTCCCTTCGTCTTTCGAAGAGGCTGCATACTTGGCACATAGAGAAAAGAGTCATGCTCCAGATTCATCCAGAGGAAGAGGTGGCAGAAGAGGAAGAGGAAGAAGAAACTTCACAGAAAGGGGGGGCAGACAATCTGACAAATCCAATCTTCATTGCACATGGTGCAATAAAGATGGACATGATGCATCCAAATGCAGAACACCTTGGGAGAAAATTGAGCAGCAAAGAAATCAAGACAAAGGTAAAAATAATGACAAAGACAAAGGTAAAGCACCTGAATCCGCTCATTATGTCCTAGCACATTGTAACAATGGAGTAACTGAAAACCTGTTCGATGTTTCATTTACTTCATGGAGAGATGATTGGTTGCTAGATTCGGGAGCAACATGTCACATGACATTTAGAAAAGATTTTTTTGATCAATTCACTAACAAAGTTGATGGAGCAGTATATTTCGCAGATAAATCCAAACTCAAGCCATCAGGGCTTGGCACAGTCAGGCTTAAGTTGCCTGGTCTTCCAAATCATATTCTACATGAGGTTTTATACCTCCCTGAGTTGAGGAGAAACTTGCTGTCCTTGGTCCAAATCCGCCAGCAAGGACACTCCATTCACTTGTTTGATGGCAAGGCAGAGGTCAGAAAAGCATCAGATCACTCACTTGTCATGGAGGGAATAGAAGAAGGGAGACTCTTGAAGCTGAAAGGTTCATCTGCTCATGCTCAAAACTTTGCATTCGGTTCACATCATGATGAAGGTACATTCCCATCAAGTCTTTTATGGCATGCTAGATTTGGACACTTAAACTATGAAAGCCTTCGTTTGTTGAAGAAAAATGGTGTTAATGGACTGCCTACAATTCCTAGAAAACCTGAGGAATGTGATGCTTGTATTCTAGGAAAGCATAGCAAACAACCATTTCATGATTCACACTCCAGAGCACATAGAAAACTTGAGCTTGTTCATTTAGATTTATGTGGCCCTATGCCTATTGCTTCTGCAAATGGAAATAAATACATGATGACATTTATTGATGACTACACCAGAATGTGTTGGATTTACTTATTGAAGAACAAGTCTGATGCTTTTCAAACATTCAAGAATTTTCATGCATGGATTGAAAATGATGCACAAACACATATTGGCTTTCTACGTACTGATAATGGAAAAGAATACACTTCAAACGAATTTGAAAATTATCTTCGTCAACATGGAATCAAACATCAAACCACTATGCCATATAATCCACAACAGAACGGTGTAGCTGAAAGAATGAACAGAACCATTTTAAATATGGTCCGCTCCATGTTATTTTTCAAGAATGTAAAATTGATGTTTTGGTCTGATGCAGTTCTATGTGCTGTTTACATAAAGAATAGGTGTCCTTCAAGTTCAATTAGAAACAAAACTCCTTTTGAAATGTGGCATGGCCACATTCCTTCGGTAAAGCATTTCAGGGTCTTTGGGTCCACCTGTTATGCATTGATACCCAAGGGTCAAAGGAACAAACTTGGTGCTAGAAGTAGAAAATGTATCTTCTTGGGGTACTCCAATACCTCCAAAGGATATCGTCTCTATGATGAAGCAAATTAGAAGTTTGTGATAGCAAGAGATGTCATATTCCTTGAATCTTCCAAGAGTGACAAGGTTGTTGAGCGGCAACTTGATCGCCTGGATAGATTCACACATGCAAAGTCTTTCCAAGAATTTGATAATAAGATTCCACATCTTGAAGGGGGGATTCCGATATTGAATCAAACTGTGGAATCTTGTCCTGAAGCACTCTCTCCCCCACATGAAGAAACAACCATGGATGACACATTGAATGATGTGATTGACAGAATTGGGAGATTGAATCTTGAATCAATCCCAACTCAGTCAAGTGACCAGCCAGGGCCATCTCAGAAAGGTCCCCCCAAATGGCTGACAAAGACACTGGAGGATGTTCATCCTGATGAGGTTGGAAAAACGGGAACAAGAAGTTCCACTCAAGAAATCGAAGGTGATGTAGATAATTCTGATTCCCCTGTTGATATGGATATTGCTTATAACTGTGAATTGAGTTTGTCTACAGATCATGAACCAACTTCCTTCAAAGAAGCCGCTTCTCATGATGAATGGAAAGAAGCGATGCAGAAGGAGTATGATGCCTTGATAAAGAATGGCACTTGGAAGCTGGTTGATCCGCCTTTGGGAACAAAACCAAGGCCAAAGCAGACGGCTCACTTGACAAGCACAAGGCCAGGCTTGTGGCAAAAGGTTTTGCACAAAAAGAAGGAATCGATTATGAAGAAAATTTTGCTCCCACAGCAAAATGGACTACCATCCGGACTCTCTTTGCCTTAGCAGCTCAGAATGGATGGAAAATCCATCAGATGGATGTAAAAACAGCTTTTTTGAATGGAGATCTAAAGGAGAAAGTTTATATGTCCCAACCAGAAGGATTTGTTGTAAAGGGTCAAGAACACAAAGTTTGCAAGCTTATAAAATCCTTGTATGGCCTCAAGCAAGCACCACGAGCCTAGTATGAGAAATTAACCGAGCATCTTCTGAAACTTGACTTCAAACATTTTGATCTTGATGATGCAACTTTGTTTGTTAAGAAAGTTGGAAAAATAGTTGTATATCTTATGGTATATGTAGATGATCTTTTGATAACATGAAACAATGAGAGCTATATTGCATCCATGAAGAAAGAGTTGAAGAAAGGTTTTGAAATGATTGATTTGGGTCATGTTCATTACTATTTGGGTATTGAAGTAATTCAACATCCTAAATTCATATTTCTTTCTCAAAAGAAGTACATTGGAGATCTCTTGAACAAGTTTGACATGGATGAATGTAATCCCTTAACCACTCCAATGGAACAAAACTTGAAGCTCACATCTATTGAAGGGAAGGAATTTGAGGATGCAACTAAGTATAGACAACTTGTAGGAAGTCTTATCTACCTGACCACCACCAGACCTGACATTTCATTTGCTGTTGGAATCCTCTCAAGGTTCATGCAAAAACCTTGTGAATGACATTGGTCTGCTGCAAAAAGAGTGTTAAGGTACTAGAAGAGAACTCAAGACTTTGGACTCAAATACACACAGGTAGGCGACTTCAACTTGATCGGATACTCTGATTCAGACTTTGATGGCGATAAAAAAACAGGGGTGTCTACTACAAGTTACACCATGAGTCTTGGATCAGGAGCTGTCTCATGGAGATCACGCAAACAGTCAGTTCCAGCAGATTCCACGACCGAGGCAGAATATGTGGCAGCAGCTGAAGCAACAAAAGAAATTGTGTGGCTCCGGAAAATCCTGGAAGATTTGCAGATGAAACAGATGTATTCCACTCCACTCATGATCGACAACACTTCTGCAATAAAGTTGGCCAAGAACCCAAAGTTCCATGATAGAACAAAGCACATCAATACAAAGTACCATCTAATTCGACATCATGTTCAGGCCAAAACCATCCATCTACATCATTGTTCCACAAATGAGCAAACTGCTGATATCTTCACCAAAGCACTTGGAAGAGAAAAGTTTGAAAAGTTCAGGTCGATGCTTGGGCTCACCAACATCCCTTCGGATTAAAGGGAGGAATGTTAACACCTAATCCTATGGGATGGGTGTGGATATGTAATTTTGTATAATAAATAATATTAGGAAATAAGAAAGGCCAAGAGTCATTGGGAGATGAATCCCAATAGCCTCACCTCCATGTATAAATGCATGTACATTCTTCAGCTAATACACATTCTGATTTGAGGAGTTACCTCCTAGTTTGACAAAACCCATAACCATTCTTCAAATCCATTTTGCAAAGGCTTGATTAATCAGATTCCACAGGCCCTCTTTGATCTGACAGTCTTTGTGTGAAAATTTCTACTTAACCCTCCTTATTCTGTTCTAAAATACGAATGCTAAAAGTGTCGAAATCCACTGGACAGTGAACACCGAACAAAACAAAGGCGATCATACCCAACCAGGAATGCAAGCTGTACATATTAGGAATGTCGGTCTCTTTATGGAAGTTGAAGACTGCATATGTAATAATTCTCAATGCAGATGTAGCAGCTCCTGATGCTACCAATACCGCTAAGAAAGACTGAATAAAGCCAGTATGCATGTATAATAAATCTCTAAATATTCCTCCCTGAACAAAAACATCGGCAACACCTAAAAAATGCACTTATTATACATACGCTAATGAAATATTGGTATGGATAACCAGTTGGTTGTTCCATATGAACCTTCCACAATTCAACCATAAATTCCTTCTCGAACTTCGAATAAACAATGAAGCACCTACCTTTGTTCCTAACTGACAGCACAGCAATCCCATTATTCGAACTCACAAAAATTCAATGCAGTCTTTGGTCGGCAACCCCTTGGCTTCCTAAACATATATAGCATCATCTCTCGATCCTTAAATGTGAATCCTTTTCTTCTATTTGGGTAAAAGTCATATAGATCAAACCTGATGCTTCTGGAGCTAGATGAATATTATCATGGATCATGAATCTCGATGGAAAACCATGAACCTATTGATGCCCAAATCGAGCTACAGTGCAAGTTGGATGTCTTTGAGACTTTGTTTTTCTCCAAGCAGTCATGAATCCTGGATATGAAAACAAATTCCCAAATTGATATACTGCCCAAAGATATGAAAACAACTCCAGACGATAAGGGCGTCAGAAAATAACAGTAATTTGAAAAAAAATTGCAAAACACTACACCATTTGTTCAATCAGAAACAAAGGCTCAAAAGAGGGCGCATGCGTTTAGTAGTATGAACAAAGTAGAGGTATGGATCTGAAGTCGATCTAAGGTGAGACATTTTGAAACGTATATTTTGTCTTACTGCTAAGCATTCAGTCTTTGCTCCGTTCTCCCTTACTCTGCGTTGTCATGAAAACCACGCACATAAGTTCGGAGGGGGTCCAGAGTGGTATGTTGTTTTGCTTCCTGGGCTCCGAAGTCTTGTGGAGCTGCCACGTGTGCAGTGAGGGAAAACAGATTTTCGGAACCCCCTAAATTTGATGTCAAAAAGCCCAAGGGGGTCCGCAGTCTTGTGGAGCTGCCACGGGCTTCATAAATTGAAATGTTCAATATAACTTTAATAAAACTTTAGGCTTTAGAATTTAATTAATTTTATAATATAATTTAAATTTAAAACATATATTTTCAAAAAAAATATAATTTTTATAAATATAATATATTTTAAATAAAAAAAATTAATATATAAAAGAAAATTAAATTTTTTTAAATCATAATATATCTCATAAAAATTTACTGAAATTAAAAATTTTGGGTGTGCCAAAATATGTTACAACATCGGCTCCAATGGGGACTGCTTCTCCCTATGAGATGCAAAGAACAACTAGATTAGTGGCCCTTACCATTGGGCATGGAGTCAAACTGTAAACCTGATCATCAACCATCATCTGCCATAACCAAATCATCTAGATCATCCCTGTCTTTTGAATAGCCTTCTAGTGCAAACTGCAACATGCAAATGTGAAATGCAACCATATCCAACACTAATCCTGACACTCTTTCATACTGAAAACTGAAAACTGTAAAATTCTAGACTGAAAATATAAGCTGATTTATCACACCAAAAATAAACATGTTGATCTACTACATATTGAAACTCTGAATATCCATTCAATCCTCACACTTTTGTCTAGCTGAACTGGAAAATTTTACTCTGTTAGGTGAAATCTGTTTTCCAATGTAACCAAGTACGGAGTGGATTTATTAACAAATCCCATTGCCAGCGGCTGAAAATATGAAGAATATATACAATATGTACATAGACTCACATGGAAAACTTATACTCACATGTATCCTTTAAAAATTGCTTCCTCTGCTGACATGCAAAATTTTTTATCATGGTTGAGAGGAGAAAACATATACTGTTGATTGCAAGTATCAACAAACCTTGCATAGCAGTAAAGGCAGCTGAAATTTCAAAACAATGGGATTGGTTTCCTAGTCGAATCACCATCTGACAAAGTGGAGTCACCGAGTGAAAATAATGCAACCAATATCAATGCCTACTTCTTGTTCACCAACAAGAAATAAATCTAAACTTTATTGTGATCCAGGGAAAAATTTCTTAGTTACTTGGATCCCTGGCAACGGTGCCAAATGTTGTACCTGTTTCCCGTAGGTAGTCCTTGGCTACAAAAACTACGCCAAGAAACCAACTCAACCAGCTTTAGGTTCAAGTTGGACCCTAAACCAAAGGGGGCTCCCTCAATAATTGTGAGGCCTTGTTTAACGTTGTTCACTGTCACTAGACAGCAACCTATGAAGCACAGTGATCAGATTTATGGTTTTTAATTGGGGGTGGTTGGCTATCGATGACAATCCCTATTCATGAATAAATCCCTCCTTCACAGAGTTCGTTTTCAAAATGTCAGCTTCCATCCTGACAGAATGGCTTAGATTTTTAAGGATTATGATAGAAGAATGTAAGAAGATTCCTAATAATTAAGTGATCAAACATAATACTTAATAAATCAGGAAAAAAAATTTAATGCGTGTAGAAAGTTTCTATAACCAAACAAAGCAAATACAGGAGAAGATAGAAGTGATAAACGATAACCAGTGCAAAGAGGAGTTCACTCAAACAAAAGTCCGATACACTAATCTCCTTAATCAATTATAAATTTGCAGGGGCTTCCAGAAATATTGAAACTCAATATAATCTGACCCATCTCTTCTATGTAACTCTGGATATGTACAGAAATAAATTATGGACATACTTGAAAAACATACAAGAGAGACAAATTTTGTCAAAACCAGAGCTGAAATACTTCAATTAAAATTTCTGGAGAAAATTTTTACATAGCTGAAGCAGTCTTGGACTCAAAAGCCCACACCAAATATTACAATATGAAATAATATATATAGCCAAACTCTCTACTAAACTATTACAATAATAATGGAATAAAACCCTGAAATAGCACACTAAAAATAGGAGAATCTCCTAATAGCTGCAAGAATATGAACTGCTTACAAATCCCCTGCCTCTTTATCTGGAAACCTGATTTTGCAAGGCGTCCTCATAGCTAATTTCAAGCATTCAAAATCTCAACTTCTGCCCCTTTATTTGGTTATTGTTTGACCTGCTCAAAAATTAGTTACCCAGTGAAGTCTTTAAGTTTCCCTAGAATCTTTGAATATTTTCTGTGTATGCATATTTTTATACCATCTGAAATAATATATGAAAAGTATTGTATTCAAAATATATTACATCGTGTCTATTTTCTGCATAACTGAGAAAAAAAACAAAATTTTGACAACTTAAAACTGAGAAGAATCATCATCCCTTGAAATCCTCGAACGCTGATCTTTTCCAAAGAATGTCAATTTATCATTGACACCTATTCATTGAAAAACATCAATTGTTGATTATGCTCTTAAAATATTTGGGATGCTTTCCCATCCATCCTTTGATGTTCGACTGTTCAACATGCTCTCTAAACTTTTAGAACTTTTTCAATATTATTCTATCAAATGTGAATTATGATTTGCAATTCCTGAAGAATAACGATTGATATCTTTGCATATGTTGGTAGTGCAATGAACTAAAATTTGTACATTTAGTCTTTTCACAAAAAAAAAATCTTTTAAACATGCTTTTTCCAGCAAAAAAAACTTCTGGTTTATATAAAGTACCAGATCAAAAGTTATAATCTTTTTCCAAAAAAAAACCCTTACAATTCAACGTTTCTTAAACTTTGATGACTTTCAGCTCTGCATGAAGGATATCCATGCTCTTACATCATAATACCACCGGCATCGACAGTTATACAATGACTTCAATGACCAAAACAACAAAAATAAACTAGTGTTACCATTTCAGGCCCCCTGGGCAGGAATCCTGGAAAGATCATTTCCCTTGAATCTTCTTCAAACTACCTTACCTATCAAAAAACGAAAGTCTTACCATTTGAAAAGCAAAACCCATCCCGGTGCATCCATGTACCATTACTCTTGATCCAGAATAAAGTAGCGGTCACCTAGTCTCCTGCTCAATTGAAGTTTACCATCCCTGTTGCACCCAGTCCACTTGAATCGTAAAGCACATAATGCATTTCCCCGAAGACTCCCTGCAAACCTTTCTTAGATAAACTGTCTGCCTAACAGTTTTTCTCTCGATAAATATGATTGAACTGAATAAAAGAGACATATTTTCTTAAATTTTTAATTCTATCCAGCCATGACATCATGGTTCCAGAGTTCAAAATAGTGCCCTTATTAAGATAATCAATAAGGACTTTCGAATCGCCATAAACCCAAAAATTTCAACTACATAGATGTGTGACAAACCACATTAAACTCCACAGCACCAAAACTTCAACCCCCATGTTGGTTCCAATGCCTCCATAATAGAAAATCTTATAGGTGAAATCAACATCCAAGCACCACACCCGCACTGTGATTGTTCTGAGGCGCCATCAAAAAACCCTGCCAGATATTGGATCTCGAATGGTCTCAATCTTTTTGACAGGTCCTCAGGAGGTCTCATTGTCACCTTTGAGCATTCCCAATAATTTATGATTTTGCAGGCAATCATACCAGGGCTACTAACCATGTCCTCGAAGATCCATTTGTTCCTCCCACACCAAACAAACCAGTGATATATCGTCGGAATGCTCCGTAAAGATGTGTTTTTCCTGTTCCACCATGAGATAAAAAGAGTTGTGTTTGACAGAAACGGTACCTTGAGTTTTAAGAAACAACCCAGAATTTCCAGAACTCTCCTGACAAAGACACAGTCATAGAATAAATGATAGTTGCTTTCCACCCCTGCCAAGCACAATCTGTAGAAACCCGGCCCACTCCATCCTTTCTTCTGCAAATTGTCCCATGTTAAATTTTTATTCATAAAGACCAGCCACAATAAAATCTACATCTTCAGTTGAGCATTATTTCCCCAAATTTTTCGATAAACACTTATCTCTTCAGAAGTGGCTTTATAACTTACAAAATTAATATAAGTATCCCTCATAAATTTATAACTTTTAAACATGTTGTCTTCTCATATTTTCATATTTTCCTGCTCTGCCATATATAGAGATTAGAGTAGTATAAGTTATAGTATTTGGTTCTATAACTCTGTCCTGCATTTCGGAACAAATGAATGGCTTCTCCAAAATTCCATATTCTTGCTCTCAAGATATTCCGTAAAACTATATGTAGGAAAAGACAAATGGTCTGTATCCCCCCTTCTGTAATGCAAGTGCTCGCTACCAATCTCTTGATATATAGCTTCTAAGGGCTTCTCATTATCTAAATAACTGTGTGACTGCACCGAAGGCAAAACTGTTGGTAATTGTATAGCCAATTGCAGACCTTGGAAATGAAGATATTCTATGAGTGATCAAACCAAAATTTGGTACAGAAGAACATTTGGACTTTGGATTATCAAGATTGAGATTCCCATCCTTAGCTTCCCACTAATTTCTTTGTTATTCTTATTCTCTTGGCTACGGTGTTTTCCAGAAAACGGCACTGAACATATGCCTTATGGAAAACTGGTAAATATATCTATTGGCTCACAATTTTCACAAAAACTTCGCGCTTGAATAAATTGGGGTCATCCTGCACAAAACCCATGTTCCAGATTTTTCAATTTCGACTTAAATTTCCCGGAAATGGAACCCGAAAATCAACTGCCGAAAATATTGCGTTTTTTGTTTTTATGGGCCATCTGCTCCGTCATTTTTTCCGTGAAAACCCAATCCCCCAAGGAGATGACTAATATGCAGGATGTCACTTCACACAGCTCGGCTATTAAGATAATGGACATAATTCTGATACCAAACCCATAACCATTCTTCAAATCCATTTTGAAAAGGCTTCATTAATCAGATTCCACAGGCCCTCTTTGATCTGACAGTCTTTGTGTTAAAATTGCTACTTAACCCTCCTTATTCTATTCTAAAATACGAATGCTAAAAGTTCTGAAATCCACTGGACACTGAACAAAACAAAGGCGATCATACCCAACCAAGAATGCAAGCTGTACATATCAGGAATGTCGGTCTCTTCATAGAAGTTGAAGACTGCATATGTAGTAATTCTCTGATGCTACCAATACCGCTGAGAAAGACTGAATAAAGCCCATATGCATGTATAATAAATCTCCAAACAGTCCTCCCTGAACAAAAACATCGGCAACACCTAAAAAATGCACTTATTATACATATGCTAATGAAATATTGGTATGGATAACTAGTTGGTAGTTCCATATGAACCTTCTCGGACTTCGAATAAACAATGAAGCACCTACCTTTGTTCCTAACTGATAGCAATCCCATAATTCGAACTCACAAAAATTCAATGCAGTATTTGCCCGGCAACCTCTTGGCTTCCTGGACATATATAGCTTCATCTCTTGATCCTTAAATGAGAATCATTTTCTTCTATTTGGAAAAAGTCATACAGATCAAACCTGATGCTTCTGGAGGTAGATGAATCTTATCATAGATCTTGAATCTCGATGGACAACCATGAACCTACTGATGCCCAAATCGAGCTACATTGCAAGTTGGATGTCTTTGAGACTCTGTTTTTCTCCAAGCAGTCATGAACCTTAGATTATATCATACAAACAACGAATTCCCAAATTGATATACTACCCAAAGATACGAAAACAACTCCAGACGATAAGGCCGTCAGAAAATAACAGTAATTTGAAAAACAAAATTGCATAACACTGCAACATTTGTTCAATCAGAAACAAAGGCTCAAAAGAGGGGGCATGAGTTCAGTAGTATGAACAAAGCAGAGGTATGGATCTGAAGTCGATCTGAGGCGAGACATTTTGAAACGTATATTTTGTCTTACTGCTAAGCATTCAGTCCTTGCTCCGTTCTCCCTTCCTCTGTGCTGTCATGAAAACCACGAACGTAAGTTCGGAGGCGGTCCAGAGTGGTATGTGGTTTTGCTCCCTGGGGTCCGAAGTCTTGTGGAGCTGCCACGTGTGCAGTGAGGGTAGCCATTAAAACATATTTTCAGACCCCCCTAAATTTGATGTCAAGAAGCCCGAGGGGGTCCGAAATCTTGTGGAGCTGCCACGTGTTTCATAATTGAAATGTTCAATATAACTTTAGAATTTAATTAATTTTATAATATAATTTAAATTTAAAACATATATTTAAAAAAATATATAATTTTTATCAAAACAATATATTTTAAATAAAAAAATTAATATATAAAAGAAAATTAAATTTTTTAAAAGCATAATATATCTCATCGCATTTTAATGAAAAATTGGCAATTTTTCACTGAAATTAAAAATTGTGGGTGTGCCAAAATATGTTACAACAGAATGTAAGGAACTATATGTTGCAATTGTATGTGTACTTCATTACAAAGATTCTAGATATATTTGTTGACATATTCCTTCTCATTGTCTGTGTGGAGGACCTTGATGTGTTTTCCAGACTGGTTTTCCACATGTGCTTTAAAATTATTTAGATGCTGAAAAACTTCAGACTTGAGTTTTAGGAAGTAAAGTCAATTGAATCTCATGTAATGATCTATAAATAAAAACACATATCTTGCTTTTCTCAATGAGGGTACTGGAAATGGACCCACGATATCATCATGTACAAGTTCCAAAGGTGAAAATGCTATTTATGCATGCCCCTTCTCGAGCTTGTCTTATGAATGCTTTCCAAGGGCACATCCATTACAAACACCGTTTGAAAATTCAATGGCAGGTAGTCCTTTAACCATCCCTTGCTTGCTAATTTGTTGCATATATATGAAATTCAAGTGTCCAAATATTTCATGCCAAATCTGACTTTCTTCATTTGCATGCGTAAGTAGAAAAATAGAATCTGACTGAGGAAAAAAATCAGAAAATGTATAAAGATGAGATTGAGCATTTACCTTTCCAATAGTGATGTTCGAGTTGTCTTGCATATCATAAATTCTCTCGGAATCTGGGGTAAATTCCACTTTCATTTCGATGTCAGTGTGTCATTTGATATATTGAAATAATATTTACAGAAAGCCTTTGAATATGTAAGACATTCTAAAAACTACCATCTTCGAATGCACTCTTCCATGTCCAATTGCTTCAACTGCAGAATTATCCCCCATGATAATAGGAGGTCCGAAGTATGCATGTAGAGAAGAAAAAGATTCCTTTGAAGAAACCATATGATTTGAAACTCCTGAATTGATGATCCATTCTTGCGGTATAGAATGAAGGGAAATCAAAGCATGACCATTACCCCTTGTTTTTTATGGTTTTTCCTTTGTCTTCTTCTTGGAACTTTCTGTAATGTGATAACTAAGATTATTTTGTTGAATAGTATTTTACATCAGATCAATAGTATTCTGCATGCAAGAGGATTTAGTATGATAGCTTCTATTACAATAAGGAAACTTGGAGTTTTCTTTCTTTCCCTTCTTACCCTTGGACCTAGAAGATTCATCTGGAGGTTTTGGATTTCCTCCCTTTCTTGGATCTGGATCTCTTGCCTTTCCTTTTCCTTTGGTTTCGAGTTGGACTTTCCTTTTTCATGCATGGAAAGTGCATGTGAATTTGAAGAATTTAATTAACCCATAATGATGAGCTTATCCAGTTCATGAATGAGAGACTCAATAAATGCATCAAGTTTGGGCATTTTCCATTTATCTCCAGTTGCAATTCTAACTGTATGAAATGTGGAAACAAAATAGCGTATTCAGGACCTAATTTAGACAAAATAGAAAGGATCAATTGACCACCTTTTTTTTTATCGATTCTGCAATCCTGTAATTGAAGAAGAAATGATTTGAATTTCATAAAGAAATCTTACATGTTTTCAAAGTTGTTTGGATCTGAGGAATTTAGCTCATTTTTTAGAATATGAGCCCACATTTCATCCTGCTTTGCAAATAAATTCTCCAAGGTTGTCCATACTTGATTTGGAGTGGTGCATGTGTGCACATGGAAACACAATGTTGGAGATACAACCAACCATAGAAGACCAAAAGTCGTGTCCATCCTATTGAAGTATTTGGATTTTTCAATGGAGGAATTGGGTCAGCTTCTGTATCCATAAATATTTGATATCAGCCTTTTCCTTTGAGATGAAGAAAAATATTTGGCTTCCACTGGAAGTAGTTATAGAGAGTGAGAATAGTTGAAGATGGGAACTCCATTCTTTCACCTTGCGTTTGTAGTAGCAATTGCAACAATTCTCTAATATTATGATCCGCAAATAAATTATCCCAATGATTTCCAATTCTTTGAGCTTTAATCCTACAAAATATTTTTCATGCGCCTTCTCGAGACCTCTGTAGCTTTGATACCATGTAAAATTATTAGAGAACAAGTAAAAATCTAGCTGAAGAATAATTGCACAAACTTCCAAGAATTGAAAGGGAAAATTGGAATAGAGAATTAATTCAATTATTGAATATTGATTTGATAATCATTACATAAAGAGACTAAGTTAAGCTTAGTTGTACATGCAATAACTAAGGATAATTAAAGATAACTAAAGTTAAGTGTGCTTTATGTTATGTTAATGTGCATATGCAGTGACATGCAAGCACTAGAGTTAACTAACTAGAGCTAAGTGCACACCACATGTAAGCTCTAGATTTAACTAACGCTAACTAAGTGCACACCACATGTAAGCTCTAGATTTAACTAATGCTAACTAAGTGCACATCACATGCAAGAACTAGAGTTAACTGGAGCTAATCAAGGCTAACTAAGTGCATGTACACCAACATAACTAACTATATATTCAGAAAGAAGAAAGGGCATCAATGGAAATACAACACCTTTGTGAACTATTTAATCAGAAGGAAGAAATGGCAGCAATGGAAATTTATTCTTATTCCATTCCGACAGTGAGGAAGAAATCTTCAAGACGGTGGGATGAGACCACGAGGTAGTTGTTCAAGTGTGAAAGTATGTGGCTACACCTGAAAACTTTGTCTATGTGTAGCTACACTTGATATCTAATTGGCAGAGGTGTGAAAAAGAAAGAATGTTTACTTTGTATATGAAAAACCACTACTACAGTGCATGGAAAACTTTGGATATAAAAAAAATAAAAATTAAAAATTAAAAATAATAATAATAATAATAATAAAATATCAGATCTAAAATGCACTATGTTAGTGTTTGTCAATCACTAATGATCAAATGTACTCTTTCAAGGTTAGTTGATAGGGTCCTAGGTCAAATTTTATAGTTTCAAATAAAATTTGATCATTGGTTGTTTTCTAGGTCAGCGTTGCTCACTCTATTCACTCATGGTCATCATGTTGATATTCAATAAGAAGATTCAACACCCACGCCTAGTGCATTAAGCACCTGGTTGCATTTAGCACATGGTTGTGTTAAGCACCCAAAATAGGGTGAGGCCCACAGTGCTATTTTTGGGTGCATGTCTATTTTTATTATCCCTTAATTTAGATGGACATTAAACTATAATATATTCTCAATGTGGACTTGAATGAGTTAACTGAAAGTGGAAAATTCAGTTAGCTAGTGGATTTCGAGTTAGAGGTTGGTTGGTGGGACATGCAAAGTAATTCTAGTTGTAACAGAGTTCAAAGTGCAGTGGTGCATTAGTTAATGCAAGTTGTAAATAGTTTAACTCAGTTCAGTGAGTAAAACTCAGTTGTGCTAGTTGTAACTGAAGATATAAGTAGTGAGAGATCAAGTGAATTAAATATTAATTAATTCACATGCAGTGATCTCACATGTAACTGAGGATTTACTATTATTAGTTGCATGCATGTGAGATCTAGTGGAAACCCAATTGAGTTCTAGGTGAAAGGGAAGTTGACTATCAGTTGTGATATTATTGGCTTGCACACATGCATCCAACCACCAATTGGAGAGCCCGTGATACTTGCGCAGTCAAGGCAGGCAATAATTCCTATCTTTTAGGGATCTTGACCATCAGGGATTGCACAAGAAAGGCAGGCTATCAGAGGGCTAGAAATTGACTAAGTATTGGTCAGTTTTATGTGAGGACAATGTGAGATAGATAGCTGAATGTTGGAGGCTCATGTGAGAAGAGAAAGACATTGTATTTGTTTCATGATCCATGCTTAAATTACAATAGAAGACAATGGGGTTTTTAGTTGTAAGCTTTCCCTGGGAAATTTTCTGTGTTGTGTGTGATTGATCTTTCTTCATGTTCATGTGATTAGCCTTTGTGTTTTTAATTCCGCAAAATATTTGTAGAAGTGATTCAGTATTTAACTTTAGTACATTGTTAGAGCGGGTGAATCTAAGATATACATGTGTGTTGTATAATTTTTACACCCCATCACTTATCTCGTCAAGTATTCAATTAAGTGTTTATGGTCATGAATCAGTTAATATACCATCATATAGGTCATGGTATAAGATCACATTTTAGGTGTCATCATTTTTTCATGTCATCAAAAGCTACATGGGAGTCATGTCATCACCATTGTCACCATCATGGGAATTAGAAAATTAGAAAATAGACCCAAAAGAGCAACAAGAAGATTCAACTCAGCATTTCACAAGTTTCAAAGGCTTCCAAGTCAGTAAGTGATCATCCCTCACCTTTTATTCAGCCCAATTTCTTCAGCAAATGGTGAAATCCCTCTCCTAGGGTTTTCACTGCGTTTTTGGCTTTCTTTGGTGTTTGGTTTGTTTCAATGAGAAAACTCCTAGTTTTTAGACCCTATCACCTTCCTACACACCTCATACACCTCCCCAAACCATCTCCCACATTCATCTCCCTCATTTCTTTCATTTTCCCCTAAAACCCTAGCCCACACTGTGTTTTTGTAGAGATTCTGGGTTAGGACTGTGTTTTAGCCTCTTTCCCCTTATCAATTTCAAGGAATTCCACTTGCACTGTGTTCCTAAAACACTCCCCTAATTTTTTTTTAGATTTTTCCCTAACTCCTATCCCCTCAATTTCCCTCCCTAAACTTGATGCCCCATTTTCCCCTGTTTTCCTAAATTCCACCCTTTCCTTTCTTCCCATCAAGCTAGGGTTTCTATCATACAAACAAACACCATGGATAATGAGAAGAAAAAGTACAAGAAAGGAGGGAAAGTTTCCAGGTTTGAGTCAACTCAGACCCATGGCATCATTTTCAGAGTTTTTTGATCATTTGCTATGGTTTACAGTGCACACAAGGACAGTTTTGCTTCAAAATCAGTTTATGAAGTCACGGAGATGAATTTTACAAAAGTGAAAGAAATTTTTTCACTAATAGGCCGAAGAACAAAAAAATCCTTCAGTTTATGCACGGGTGTTATCACTTGAGAGAAATGCCAAAAATACAGTTTCTCTAGATCATTTTCTGCACTTTTGACCAGGTTGTCTTCAAGTTAATTTTTCAAGGGTTTGGAGCAGGGTTTTGCAGTGCTTAATGACTACATTTTGTAGCATACATTCTAATATTTCCATCCATAACACTTGGATCCCACAACTCCTCTGGGAAGGCCTCCAAAATCCCTCTCAAATTGGCGCGATGCTTTTGCTAAAGTGGTGCGATACTTCTGCTAAAGTGGCGCAATGCTTCTGCAAATTTTTAGTGATCAAATACAAACTTGGATTCTGAGCAAATGGAAAAGTATTTTGGAACACTTGAGGACATTTTGTTTATAACTTGCCAAAGAACAAAAACCTCTCTCATTTAAAAAGAAAAATTAAGTTTTGAGAGATATTGAACCATATTTAATCCTATTTATGCAGAAAAAGTTTGGAAATTGTGGAAAATTGGGTCATTATAGAAGCATCACGCAGCGGCGCGACACTTTCTCTCAAAGCACTCAAATATTGAAGAATGGCTTACATGTTTGGATGTCATTTCACCTTAACATTTCAGATCATGTCTTGGTTTATCATGACACCCCTTGGTTGTGAATAAAAAGCCAAACAATAGCCTCATTTTCGTGCTTCTACCAGTGTTTTTGACCAGGCACGACGCTTCTGGAGTGAGGTTGGGAAAATCAACTTTTAGAGGTCTTCATTTCGGTGTTTTCTCAAAATTCAAGGTGCATTGGAAATTAGACTCATAGTTCTACCCAACACAACCTTCAAACTTTAATTTGGATGCTTTTAAGTTGGTCAAAATTACCCTTGAACGGGTGCGACGTTTCTTCCAGACAAGCGCAACGCTTCTGCTAAAGGCGCTGCATTTATGCATTGGATTCCTTTCAGATAATTTTCATGCCAGGAAAACTCTAGAATTAAATGCTAGTTGTCCCATGAGGTGTCATTTTATGTATTTGAGTTTTTATTTTCCTCTATGATGAGGAAACATGTAATTTAATGAAGGGGACACACACTCCTAGTCTTCAGCTAAATTTCAGGGATTAGTTTCTAACTTCCCTAGATTATAGGAAGCGACTCATATGATGTAATTAGGATGCTTTTGGGATAGGATTTCGACCCTATGATGTGTCATGAACTCTATTTCCTATAAGTAGTCCACCTCAAGTCTTTTTATAGGTTGGATATTTGTTATTTGCATTGGAGATATTGTACAAGATTTTGCTAATGAAATCAAGGACGGTGTTGAGACTCTTGTGGTATTCCTTTAAGCATTTGTTTTTCTCTGTAAGCTCATGATTTTGAATGTTATGTTACTCATATTTCATGTATATGCTTCTTTATGCTAAGTCTTATCGGTTTATTGACTGAAATCATGCCTTCCATGCTCTGTTTTCTATAAGATTTTCATGAAATTTTCTTTGTTCTTCTGATGAATGAATTCAGTTTATTTCTCATTATGACTCCCTCTCAGTTCACTCTATACACAATGACACATTAAGCATGCTTCTTGGCTTACCTACCTGGCCTCACCCTTACCTATGAAGTAACGAAGATGAATTTTACAATAGTGAAAGAGGTTTTTGTCAATAAAAGGCGAAAGAACAAAACCCTCCTTCAGTTTATGAACTGGTGTTATTTTTTGAGAGAAATTCCAAAAATATTGTTTCTCCATGTCATTTTCTGCACTTTTGAACAGGTTGTCTTCAAGTCAATTTTGCAGGGGCTTGGAGCAGGGTTTTTCAATTCTTAATGACTCCATTTTGTAGCTGAGATCATAATATTTCCAACCATACCACTTAAATCCCAAAAATACTCTAGGAAGGCCTCCAAACTCCCTCTAAAATTCGTGTGACGCTTCTGCTAAAGTGAAGCGACGCTTCTACAAATTTTTAGTGATCCACTTCAAACTTGTATTATGAGCAACTGGAAACGTATTTTGGAAAAATGGATGAGGGTTTTGTTCACAACACTCCAAATAAATAAAAAAATTCTCTCATTTTTTCAAAACACGTTATGGTGTGAGAGATATTGATCCATATTTGAGCCCTATTACTGCATAAAATTTTTGGAAAATCTAGAAAATTGAGTCATTACAAAAGCAACGTTGTGCTTTCTCTCATAGCACTCAAATGAAGAATACATTACATGGTTGGATTCCATTTCATCTACAAATTTCATATCAGGTCTTGGTTTATCATGACACCCCTTTTTTGTGAAGAAAACCCCAAAAAACTGCCTCATTTTCATGCTTCTGCTAGTGTTTTTGACCATGTGCGGCGCTTCTGGAGTGATGTTGGGAGAATCAACTTTTAGAGGTCTTCCTACAGGTTTTTTCTCAAACTTAAAGGTGCATTGGAAATTAGACTCATAGGGCTTCTCAACCCAACCTTCATACTTTAATTTTCATGCTTTTAAGTTAGTAAAAAACACCATTGAATAGGCGTGACATTTCTGCCAGACAGGCGCGAGGCTTCTGCTAAAGTCACTACGTTTCTACATTGGATTCCTTTTAGGCAACTATCATGCCAGGAAAACTCCAGAATTTGATTCTAGTTGTCCCATGAGGTGTCATTTGATGTATTTGAGTTTTTTTTGCCTCTGTGATGAGGAAACATGTAATTTAATGAAGGGGACACACACTCCTAATCTTTAGCTAAATTTCAAGGATTAGTTTATAACTTCCCAAGATTCTAGGAATTGACTCACTTGATGTAATTATGATGCTTTTGGGATAGAATTTCGACCTTATGAGGTTTCATGAACTATATTTTCTATAATTAGTCCACCTGAAGTCTTTTTAGAGGTTGGATAGTTGTTATTTGCAATGGAGCTATTGTACAAGCCTTTACTAATGAAATCAAGGACATTATTGCAGACATAGTGTTGAGACTCTTGTGGTATGCCTTTGAGCATTTTTTTCTCTGTAAACTCATGATGTTGAATGTTATGTTACTCATATTTTATTTATATGCTTCTTTATGCTAAGTCTTATCAATTTATTGACATAAATCATGCTTTCCATGCTCTGTTTTCTATAATATTTTCATGAAATTGTCTCTGTTCTTATGATGAATGAATGTAGTTTATTGATCATTTTGACCCCCTCTCATTTCACTCTATACACAATGAAAAATTAAGCATTCTTCTTAGCTTAGCTACCTGGCCTCACCCTTATCTCTGCAACTAAACCTTTGAATTCAAACCAAAACCCTAGACCTAGTTTCTTAACTGTCATTTATATCCAACAAAACTCCAAACAAACAAAAACCCTAATCTATTGATCATCATAACTAGACTAAAACATTATATCCATCCATCCCTTCAGATTAAAAGTGACATTGAGAGAGCCCTCTTTGGTCTTGGTAAGGCTAGCTACCTGACCTAAAGGTTGGTCAGTGGTTACCTTCCTTCAGCTCCATTCTTAGCCTTGGGAAGCAGGGGAGAGTGATAACACAATGAAGCATAAAAAAATGGATATAAATAAATCTTCGGATATAAAATGTAGTGCAACATAAAAAAATTATATATAAATAAATATTTGGCAAAACTTTGGATTTAAAAAGCAGTGTACAAAAAAACTTTGCATATACAAATTTGCCCCAATATTCCTACATCGGGCCACGAGACGTTTGTAATAAGAGATCGAATGCATTCCCACCCAAAAAAAGGGTTAAAATTCCAGTGAATGAAATTGCAACCATTAAACTTTGGCTAAAATGTGAGAAAGTGAAAAAAAAAATTGTCAAAGAATGAACTAATGGGCGGTCAATGATCTAGCTATGGCTATAGTCCTATTGAAGGCAAGGACTAATAATATAATGCTTCACTTATATTATAAAAAAAGTGGAATAATAATACAATGATTCACTTATATTATAAACAAAGTTGCATTTAAAACCCTTTTAACTACATAGAGTGATTATCTCATGGTGAAAGTTCTAATTTTTTTATCCTCCATGATCATTCTATTTTCTTTTCAAGATGGAAAGTTTCTTTCTCTTTAGTTGAAATGAGTTGATTTTAATTTAGGAGTGTATTTATCTTTATGAAAATTTATAAATTTAAAATGGTTTGGTTCGCATAACTTAATATCATAAGAATCTTGGTTTTAAATGAAGAGTTTATAAGAAAATGAAAACAAAATTTCGATTAATTATTTCCATAAACATTTATAAATTTCTAAATATAGATAGTGGATATTACTTTTAAATTAAATTATGAAGTAACGAGAATAATAATTTGTTTATTTATTTTCTTGTTGTTAGCTTATATATTAACTCAATCATTCCATAGTTACACTAAACCTTTCACAAAAATATACAACGTATTTCTCATAAAGAATCTTGTTTTATTATAATTAATACTCACAATTCACTTTACCATTACATTGCATGATCTCTTACTACATCAAGAAAACCCTAGTTACAAGGCCTCTTCCAACATAAATAAAACTTGCACAACAAAGTACAATTTTAAGTAAAACCCAAATTAGGCATATGATTGATTCCCCATAACTCTTCAGTAGCATGTTAGTGGCCATTAATTTGGAAAAAGACTAAATCACTTTGACAAATGTCAAGAATGAATAAATTGTGATCAAGACATAATCTCTTATGTTGTTAGTTAGTTGATGTATGTAGATTACCCTATAGAGTAGTTCGTACCTCTAATCCTTAAGAGTAATGACTATCATAACTAAACTAAGAACAAGGGCCTTGCAACCATTTAGAGAGAAACGATATATGCATAAGTCTAAGAACATGAACATAATTGTAATTCCAAAATGTATTTGTGTTGATGGAGCAAGTGGACCCTAAGTCCCTCATTTGTAGATCATTATTGCATAAATAAATTACTATAATCGTGATCCATGGTGTTTTCAAGGATTCAAATATTATACTTAGTGTAGTATTCTGGGCGATTATTTTAAACTGAACTGAATAAAAAAAAAAGAAAAAAAGAGCATATATATATATATATATATATATATATATCAAAGTGAATATTCAATAGAAAAGGTACAATTTACTATTAAAATTTATAAATTTATACTAATATCATTAATGCAAGCCTATTTTATGTAAAAAAAAAAAGCAAATTAAGGAAAAATGGACAATTGGTGATTTTTTTTAGGAAAAGGGTAAAATAATAGTGAATTTGTGACCATTCACCCCCAAAAAGTTACCATGTTGTGAACCCACTAATGAAAGTTTAAAGTATGACTTGATGGTGGAAAATTTTGATTTAGCTATATATCGGTGGCCACCCACCTATTCCACTGGCTCATCACACAATTTTCCTATTTTGGCAATTTTCTATTTTTTGCAGCTTTTAGGTCATAAACTTCTTGAGCCGTTTTGAGGCCCTAAACGACGTTTTTTGGGAAACACACCAACAATAACCTTCCACTATCGCTGGAAGTCGAAAAAATTACTTCTCAAATAGACCTTTCCAACAAGCTATCGTGCGTGCCAAATGGTGATCGTATACTAAAGTTACACCTTCAGGAAGTTGATGTTCTAACTTACCCCATCGGGGCCCAAAAGCCTTTGGTACTTCATCTCGTAGGGTAAGGTTTTTGGATTTTTAGGGTTTATCATTACTTATTTATGGTAAAAAAAAATCCTATGAGCCTCATTGTAACACAATTTAGTGAAGTTGTGTAATTGTTACACCTCTTCTCATAGATAAGCTACCACCATTCGAGCTAGTTTGTTTTCAATCTGCATAATATAGTTTCAACATTTTCCATTTATTAATTTAATTCAACTTTCACTATATCTCTATGTTTTGGTTTTAAATCTATATATCATTTTTTTCTCTTCATAAATTTGGATCCATGGTATCAGAGCGATATGCTCTTTATCTATTTTTATGTGCATGTACCCAACAAGGTTTGGGTATAAGGAGTTGGGACTCGAACTACTTGAGCCCTTGTAGGACCATCCTCATCGACCCTAATATCCATTAGAGAAATTTTGAAGTCTAAAATGTATAAATTTTATAGGATTGCAACTGCTCAAGAAATTTAATCTAAAATCAAAAGACTCAATTCTACTCTATTGATTTGTGGAATGAAATTCACAATTTAGAACAACATGCACAGACATGCAATGAGAAAAACCAAAAATACACAATGGTTTCTAGGGGAACCCAACTAGGAAAAACCCCTCAAGTCTATTTGCATTAATCAAATAAATAGAGAAACTATACAATTGTCTGCTCCAGCTCATAGCTCAACTTGCAAAAGAATATTTTTTCTCTCTGCTCAATGACAGACTTTGGCCAACACTTAGCCAAATATTAGCTCACCTAGCCTCCTATTTCCTTGTGTAATTCCTGAGGAAATTAGCCCCTATTCTTTAGGGATTTCCTCCAAATTTATTGTGCAATTCCCAATGATTGATCATTTGATCTCATGCAACACTTGTACACTCAAACTAGTTTACAACTACTTGTACACTACCTTATCATCTCCACTTCAACTTACGAACTTGAATTTCTTGCATAAAATATCTATTTTTGGTTGATTGATCAATTAACTAACAGTTATTTGAGTTAGACTGTTGTCCCACTGCACCAACCTTTAACTAACTCCAACAATAGTTATAGGCCATTTAACTGAACACAATTGAAAATAACTTAAACAAATTGCTAAATTTTAGCAAACACACATGCATAATTGAACTCCAAGTCCTCTAACTTGAATTTACTAAGTTATTTGAGTGACAAGAGCCATGTCACACAATTTAATTGCCTCCAAGTTGTCTTGTTGATGTGGACATTCGATTTACTCAATTTGACTAAGGCTAAAGTCAAATTGAACCTTTCTTGCTACATTTTTTTCAACACTCCCTCTTAGCAAGAAAGGGATTTTCAACCACCCCTATCCTACACCTATGGAATTCCAATTTTCCTCTTGAAAATTCCTTTGTCAATATGTCAACATCTTGCTCCTTAGTTGGAATGTACTGTAGCAATATAATTCTCCTTTGCACATAGCCCTACAAATGATGATATCAGATATAAATGTGCTTGGACCTGTCATGAAATATTGGATTCTCAGAGAGCTTATGACAACTCTTATTCTCACAATATATCATTGTCAAATCCATCTCCTGACTGAATAGCCCCATAAGTATTTTACTCATCCATATTTTTTCACATGTTTCTTTACTTGCAACCATGTATTCATCCTCTGCTGAGTTGAGCACCACATACCTCTACTTCCTGTTGTACTAGGAAATATATATGGATCCAACACTAAATATAACACCTGAGGTACTTTTCATGTCGGATGGACTCCCTACCAAATCTTCATTAGTGAAGCCTTGTAGCTTCACTCCCTTTATCCATTTGTACTATAATTCATACTGGGTAGTACCTCTAAGGTATCGTAACACATGCTTTTCTACCTTCCAATATAATTTGGTAGGCCTCACCATAGCTTGGCTAAGCTGGTTTTATCCATAGCACATGTTGGGTCGTGTGTTCACAAGATACATCAATGAATCCACAAGTTGCCTATAAATGGTAGCATCAACTTCCTCACTTGAAGAAGCATACTCCTTCCTCCAGTTTGTAGCTAGAGGTGTGTCCATGGGCTTAAAAAAATCCAAGTGAAATATCTGAAGTATATTGGTATCATACTTGCCTTCAAACACAAACAATTCCCCATCACCCTTCCATTCTTCCAGGACAAGGAAGTAATGCATGAGGCCCATGTCTTTCATCTCAATTTCCCTTGCAATATATTATTTACAAGAGCAGATAAGTCGCTCATCACCCGTCAATATTAAATCATAAACATATAAAAAATATAATAATCAAATTACCATCTACCACAATGTGATAGAGGTTTACATCTTCTTCACTTTTGGTGAAGCCCAATCCAATGAGATAACTGTCAATCAAAGTGTACCATGCTCTGGGCACCTATTTGAGACCATACAATGCTCTCTTGAATTTGCACACATTTGACTCTCTATATTAGGTCTCAAATCCTTTTGGTTGCTTTATGTCAATTTCCTCCTTAAAAACACCATTGAGAAAGGCGGTCTTCACATCCATCTGGTGGATTTTCCACCCCATCTACACAACTAATGCAAGAATGGATTTTATCAAGGAACATCTTGCAGCTGGTGCAAAAACTTCCTCATAGTCCACTCCCACTACCTAAGAGAATCCTTATACCTCTCGATGCTCTTGTTTGTTGCATGCTTCACTTTTAGATCCATCTCGAACCAACCATTGATTTCCCTTCTGGTCTTGGCACCACTTCCCATACATTGTTCTTCATGATGGATTCATATTCGCCCACCATGGCATCAACCCAAACAGGTTGAGGAATTTCTTCCTAAAATGAAGAAGGCTTTGTCTCAATGAGCTCTGTCATGAGAGCCATGTAATAGTGTACCTATGATTTGTAAACTATTTTTCATATTCCAGTGGACAATTCGTCATAACAAATATAATAATATTGTATTAAAACCCTGAAAATTCTACACTATTACAGTTTATTAAACTTTAAGATCTATGGATTTAACTGTAATTAGTGCATGAATGCGAATGTAAATTATGCAGAAAAATAGAGAATGAAAAAATAAGCACACACACGCACAAGACACAAGATATTCTCTTTGGGAAACCCTTTTTGGAGAAAACCCAGTTGGAAGGTGAGGCTGCTTCAATCTCTTTCTCTGTCTGGAAATATGGTTGCAGGTAAAAAGAAGTAATGCATGTGGCTCCTGGTCTGTTACAGTACACATATCATCTTTGTGTGCTTTACCTCCTATCTCTCTTGGATGTATCTTCTCGGCTATGGAACAAAATGCTCTTGAAAGAATGGAATGTCTCTTCCTCCTAGTGGCCCGGTTATAACACAGCTCAATAGCCTACTAGTGGTTAATTTTGAATATATCAGCTCTTAACTAGAGTTAAAATATAGACTCTTATATTGTATTTTACATCAAAAACACGTGGCTAGACCTTTTTCCATGAATAATGGGGGTTGACGCGGAATCCTCCCAAACTATAGGTGTGAAAACAGGAAGGTCAACTTCTGAGTGGCATAACTTTTGCATATGGACTCTAATTGGCATGCTTCTCGCATTGTTGGAAATATCTCTATGTGTATAATATCATGAGAATATTCATGCTAAATTAGAAAACTTTTACCCCCCAAAAAATTTCGTTTGATTCCTCAAAATGCTCCCAAAAGGTTTCAGACCTCGTTTCACCAAACTGGGTTTCGTGGGTAAAATGGTCTCGTGAGCCTATCCCTCCACTTTTTCCACTCTGAATGCATCGTTATGGATGAAAATAATATAATTATACAATCTGAATCACACTTCCCCATTTTTGGAGGCTTTTGGTCCCCAAAATATTTTACTGAATGCGGTGAGGAAATTTTTCCTCCACCTTCTCCCTAGTGTACCATTTAACTTTTCCTAGAATTTGTCCCTTCAACCCAATCTGCCAAAGGTCATGTTTCCCCTGCCTTGTAGTTCTAGACCTCTTCTACAAAAATATATCATCTATCAACTCTTCCTGAGCATCTGGTGCCAAATCCTCCACAAAAGGTAGGACTTGTTCCTCTACCTGATCTAGCATGGAAGGCTCATAGAGTTTCAAATTTTCTACATTTGCAACTGGTAAATGTGCATATACGGTGGTAAAATTAGTCGATAGGAATTATCACCCACCTTTTCTAGTATCTCAAAGGGACCATACCTCAAAGCCTTTATTTTCTTACTGGGCCCCTGCAACCTCTCCTTTTTCAACTGTAACCATACTCTGTCTCCCACCTTGAATGATTTCTTTGTTTTGTGTTGATCATGCCTGGCCTTATACTTCTCCCACAACTTTTGCAGTGTTTCATGTACCTGTAGATGGATATTCTTGATCTTCTCTATAAAATTTTCAACCCTCTAAGCATCTCCTATAAGATCTTCCCTCACTCCTCCTCGCTACCCATATGCAATGTTCAAAGGTGAAGGTGGAAAATATCCAAAAAAAGTCTCAAATGGGGACTTTCATGTAGAAGTGTGGACTGCTCTGTTATAATAATGTTGTATATATACCATATTATCATCTCAGGTCTTCGGATGCTTCTGGTTGTATCCCATTCGAAGATGCACCAAAGTCCTATTGACTAATTTTGTCTATCCATCTGTCTGTAGATGGAATGTTGTATACCTATTCAACCTCGTGTCCATATTCAAAGTCCTATTGATTAATTTTTTCTATCCATCTGTCTGTGGATGGAATTTTGTAGACCCATTCAACCTCATGTCCATCTTCTCCCATAATGTAGTCCAAAATTCACTGAGAAATCTTGTATCCCTATCTGAAATGATACTCCTTGGCATCCTAAAGTGCACCCAAACCTGTCCAAAGAACAAGTTTGTTGCTTCTTTCCTATTGATGGTCTTTTTACGGGGCATCAGAACACACATCTTATTGAACCTGTCAACTACCACAAATAAGTAGTCATGCCCCTTCCTGGTTGTCAGTAAACCTCCCACAAAGTCCATGGAAATGTTTTCCCAAGGATGAGTAGGTATGCGTAAGAGATGATTTAGACCTTTTTTCCTCATATTAGGCTTGTTGGTACAACAAATCATGCATCCTCTTATGGACCTAGCTACCTGCTCTTGCATCTTGGTCCAATACACATACATCAACAAGTTAGCCATAGTGTTCCCTACAATAAAGTGCCCTGCAACCTTGGAGGTGTGAGCCTATCTAATCAGCTACAAATTCTCACCTTAGGAACACATAACTTATCCAGCCTGTAGAGTAACCCATCTTGGAGATGGTAGTAAATGGTGTTGTCGCCATTATGCACATGACTCTAACTTTGCAACTGTTGATACACCCTTGAAGTCCTCATCCTTTGAATGTGCCTCTCTGTATGCATCATCGATGAATGGATCCATCTGAATAAGAGTACCCAAGGTTCTAATCTTTGATGTGTATGGCCTTGACAGCATGTCGACCAACTTGTTCATGTTGCCATTCATATACTTGATCACCAAATGAAACTGTTGTAAAAACCCCATCCACTTGTAATCTTTGGTCTATTATAACTTACTATGGGTCTGCAAGTACTGTAACATTTGGTGATCTATGTGGATTACTGTATAATTTCAAATCAGATAGTGCTTCCACTTCTTCATGGCTAGCACCATGGCATAGAGCTCCTTATATTAGGTAGGGTAGTTAAGAACTTCCCCATTTATAATGGTAACATACAAGCCTTACTCCCCGCATCAAGATAACTCCCATAGCATATCCACTCACTTTTGTTTCCATTTCAAAGGGTCATTGCAGAGTTTGGTAATTCTAGAACTGGTGCTTGAATGATCTTCTTCTTTAGCTCCTCGAAATCCTTCTCGTGACCTTTTCCCCACTAGAAACTCTTGACACTTTTTTTTTATGGCATGGAGCAGTGCTACTACCACTAAAAACGAAGATATGAACTTCCATAGGTATTGAGATTCTCCAATGAAACTGATCTTGACCTCAGAAACATTAGTAGGCACCGGTCATTTCATGATGGCCTCCATCTTGGAAGGATCTATCTTTAGTTCTCCTCCATCGACCACATACCCTAAATACACCAAGGACAGTTGTGTAAATTCACACTTCTTGAGATTTTCTAGTAGCTGGTGCTTCTTCATTGTTTCCAACACCTGCATCAAATGTGAAACATGCTCCTCTCAGGTATCACTATATACTAGTATATCATCCAAATAAACAATAACAAATGAATCTATAAAAGGGAGTGGTACATCATTCATTAATCTCATAAATGTAGTTGGTGCATTACATAGGAAAAATGGCATAACTAACCACTCGTATAAACCTTTACTGGTTTTGAAGGCATTCTTCCATGTATCTTCTTCTTTGACTCGAACTGGTGATATCTAGACTTTAAGTCCAGCTTTGTGAAGTAATTTTCTTGATGCAATTGGTCTAGTAGGTTTTCTATCCTGGGTAGGGGGTATTTGTTCTTGAGCGTGATTTTATTCAATGAACTATAATCTATACACATCCTCCAAGTCCCATCGTTATTTGGCACAATGATGATGGGTGACCCACATGGTGATGTACTCGGTCGAATGACACCTTGTTCCAGAAAATGCTGCAACTATTTCTTCACCTCACTTCTTCTATAACAGACTTCTTGTACAACCCAATATTTGGAAATGGGGAGTCTGTAAAGAGATGGATCTCATGCTCCACTTCTCTCTTACGTGGTAACCCTTTAGGCTCTTGGAACACATCCTTGTATGCATGTAACAAATCCTCCAATTGTTTTTTCTATTTCTTAGTACACATCTCCAGGGATGGCTTTCCTCTTATTGGCTCCTCTTCATACTGACTTTCTCTTAAAAACAACAAAACATACTTCTTGCTGGAACTGATCAATTTCTTGGCTTGGTTGGCACTTACCTGTGAAATTTTTTACTTTCCTATGTGCACATTAATGATAAATGATTTTCAATCCTTGATGAGACTGTACTGGTTGGATCTCCTCATGAATATTGCATCACGCATATAAATGTATGGACTCCCAAACACAACTCCACATATAACAAGGGGAACCACATCTAGTTCTATTTCATCAATAAAATGAACACTGATAGAAAATCTGTTTTTGCAATGCTTAGTTACCTTCAGCGTTGCATCCTTATTTAACCATCCCGGTGGAAATTGGTTTGGATGGTCACAAACTTTTAGCCCTAACTTCTTGACCAGCTCTTCTAAAATGAGATTCGCTTGTGATCCTGAGTCAAACATAGGATCAATATTTGTCTTCTTGACCTGTATCTTTATATGGAAGAGTTTGGTCATTTATTTCTCTTCCTGTCATTGAAGGCTACTCAGATTCACCTCCTTTCGCATTGATGTAAAAATGATCTTCTTATCCATGTCTGAGTTTCTTTCAACTTGGTTGCTCAAATTAGTGGCCATCAGATTCTTCTTCTTGTTCTTTGGGTTTAGCTCTGGATGCAACTTCCGTCACTTCTCCTCTATATGGCCATCAATTTTGCAGTGGTTGTTGGGATATTTATATTGGTGCATTGTCGTTGTCGTATTTTTATCTTTTCCCCTTTTCTCTTCTTCTTCCCTTCCTTAGAAGATTCTTTTTTCTCCTTCTACTTTGATCCATTTGATTGCGCTCTTTTCAAGCCTATGTTCTCCATATATTGTGCTTGTACACAAGCTTCATCCACAAATTTGGGCTTGAACAACATTACTTGATTGCAAAGATACGGTGAAACCTCCAAAATACTTGAGATACATCTGGGTTCTTTTGAGAGATACCCAACATTATAGCCACCTTTCTGAATTTTGTGGTGTAATCCTGCACGCTTTAGCCCGAATTTTGCCTGAAGTAATGCCACCGGTTCCAGTGGTCATCCACGTACCCATTGGGATAAAACTATGAATTAATGAGGTTTTTGAAATATTCCCACTTAGTCACTAGAGGTTCTCCCTCCAACCTCAGGATTTCTGTGTGGATTTCCCACCAAGACAATGCATGGCCCTCTAATTTTAGCTGCGCGAATGAGACCTTTTACCCTTCCTCGATCTGATGGACACTAAAATAAACTTATAGTTGCTGCAACCGGTGGTTCAACTTCAGAGCATCGATCTCGCCATGGTACGACTTGATATCTACTTTTGCATCCATTTTAAACAAGGACTAATTCACAACAGTCGAACTGGATTGATCTTTTATGTGTTCTTTCTTTGGTCGGTTCTCCCTTCTGATTTTTCCTTTGCATTTGAACCCCCATCTTCTCCAAATATCCCCAGATTATTGCTTAGGCCACCATGAGGAGTTTTACATTGCGGTTTATATACAGTACTTATTGTTCGAGCCATGAAAAACTCACCTCTATAGGATCATGAGGTTCGTTTATACATTCGTTGACCATGATTAAGGTTTTACAATTTTCAGACCCACCGATTTAGATCCCTGAAATCTCCAAAAAATACACAAATAAACCTACTCTGATACCAAATGATCCATAAACTACCATGGATATTCCACTGGATAGTTCGTCACAATAAATCTAATAATATTATATTAAAAATATGAAAATTATACACTATTACAGTTTATTAAACTTTAAGATCTGTGGATTTAACTGTAATTGGTGAATGTGTGCAAATGGAAATTATGTATAAATATATAGAATGAAAAAATAAGCACACACACACAGAAGACATAAGATACTCTCTAAGAAACCCTTTCGGGAGAAAACCCAGCTCGAAGATGAGGTCGCTTCACTCTCTTTCTCTATCTGGAAATATGGTTGTAGGTACAAATAAGTAATGTTTGTGGCCCATAGGCTGCTAAAATGAAAAAATCCTATCTATCTGCTTTAACTCCTATCTCTCCTGCCTATCTTTGCTCAAATATGGAACAAAATTCTCTTGAAAGAATGGAATGCATCTTCCTCCTAGTGGCCCAGTTATAACACATCTTGATAGCTTACTAGTGGTTAATTTGGACTACATCAACTCTTAACTAGAGTTATAATATAGACTCTTATATATTCTTTTACGTCAAAAACATGTGGCTAACCCTTTTCCATGAATAATGGGGGTTGATGTGGCATCCTCTTGAACTATAGGTGTGAAAACATGAAGGTCAACTTTTGAGTGGCATAAATTCTACTTACGGACTTTGATTGATGCGCCTCTTGCGTCGTTGGAAAGATATTTGTGTGTAGAATAGCATGAAAAGGTGCCACTCTAAAGAAGAAATTTTTTACTCCCCAAAAAAATCATTTGATGCCTCTCGGAAGGTTTTATACCCCGTTTCGTTGAATTGGGTCCTGCCGGTGAAAATGGTCCCGTGAGCTCATTTATCTACTTTCTCCACTCTAAATGCATCGAGATGGATGAAAAAAAATATAATGATCCAATCTGGATAAACCTATCAGGTGGCCTCATTTTCCTTCATTGTGATGTGGGGGCTCCCACATTCTCCCTTACATCCTGCAACAATCTATCAGCTTCTTTGGCTCTCTTTTTCCCATCTCTAGAAGATTCTGGTTGACTAGGTTCCTCCACTCCACCTCTCATCTGCTCCACTACATGTGGTTGCTCCAAAACCTTCTAAAGGTCATCCTCAAGCTCCTCCTTTGGAGCTAGAAGCTCCTACTCCAGTGGGATACTCAGCTCTCGCTCCAGAGAGCATTTCATAGCCTTGTCCTTATTAAACTTGAAATATCTCCTTAAAAATGTCATCCTCAGTGAAGGAAAATACACTCGATAATTGTGTGGAGTTTCAGTGTATCCAAAAAAAACTCCCAACTCTATTTTAGGCTCAAGTTTCCTCCTCACATCCTTGGAGACATGGGAATAAACTTAAGCTCCAAAAATTCTGAAATGAGACACTTCAAGCTTTCTTCCAGAGAAATCTTCCTCCCGTATAATCATACCAAGTATCCTATGAGGACTTTGGTTCTGCAAGTAGATTGCAGTGTTGCATGCTTATTCCCATAGATGTAATTAAATCCACTGATCATGAAACATGGCCCTTGTTTCTCCCACTACGCTCTTGTTCTTCCTCTCAACTACCCCATTTTGTTGTGGGTTATGGGGTGTTATCAGTTCCCTTCGAACACCTTCTTTCACATAGAAATATTTGAAGGAATGCAAAACAAATTCACCTCCACGGTCGCTCCTAAGATCCTTCACCTTCTTCTCAGTCTCCTTCTCAACTAATGTCTTGAACTCAAAAAAAATTAATAGGACTTCATCCTTCTTCCGCATGAAGAAGATCTAACATTTTCTAGATAAATCATCAATAAAAATAATACTTACGTTTTTTTGTGGAGGCTGTAGAAAAGGGTACACAAAAATCAGAGTGAACTAGCTCCAGGATTGCATCTTCTATGCAATCTCGGTCATGGAAAGTGGATTTGACACATTTCCCCAATGTGCAACCCTTGTAGACATCATGTTGTTCAAGGGAGTGTTTAGGGAGATCGGTGGTAATTTTACGCATGATCATTAAGGAGCCATGCTGTAAATGCCCGAATCTCATGTGCTAGAGTTATCCAACATCTTGACTTTGTACCTTTTCAGCCTTACTGCTCAATGTAGCACATTCTCCCACCTAAACTTTGTATATTTTCTTCACTTGAACCTCGATCTGCTTCACTTTCTCGGTAGCTATGTGTCTCAGAAAGGTTTTCCATTAACTAAAAATAACATCATAGCCATGATCCTCCAAAAATTATACAAAGATTAAGTTCTTCTTTAGCCCAGGTACATACATAACATCTTTGAGGCAGAGAGGAGAGGCTTTCTTTGTCTCAAAGGTGACAGTACCAATTCCTCTATCATTATACATCCCATCATCCCCCATTTTGATATGCATTTGGAGATCCTTCTCCTCCAAGCTACTGAAAAACTCCTTGCACCCTGTCATATGAAATGAGGCACCATAATCAGCGTAGCACACACTTCCCATAATAGTTTTGGCCATGCATTCTATTAGGGTGAAGTCTAATTCGAATTGTGAAGTCAATGCTTCATCCACTTCTCCTCCTGAAGGCTTCTTGGTAGACTTCTTGTGCATACATTTTGATGCATAGGACCTGAATTTGTGGTAGTGGAAGAATTTTATCTTACTTATGTCTTTCCCCTTACCATTATTTTGGTTAGACTCAGGTTTTCTCTGGGTATTCTACCCTTTTCCCTTATTCCCCTTTCCAACCAATGCAAAATTCTCTTCATCCTGAGCTTTGGATAATGTTCCATCCCAGTTATTTCTCCTAAACTGTTCTTGAACCAAATCAGACCACAAGCTTTCCAAATTATGTAATTCTTCCCTTCCATTAAAAAATTCCTGGTAGTTGTGTTAGGATTTTGGAAGTCCTAGAAGAGATAGGCTCATGAGGTCATCTCATGCAACATTCACCCTAACCCCTCCAAGCTCATCCCAAACTTGTGTAAATTTGGAGAGATACTACGGAATAATATCATCATTCTGCATCTTAATGTTTCGAAGTTTATTTTTCAAGTCCAATTTTTTATGGTCACTCTTATTCTCGAATAGCTCACTCAGTTCCTTCCACATAGAAAATGGTGTATCTTTTCCCTGGAGATTTGAGACCAGATGGTCTCGCACACCTTCCAGAAGAATTCTCTTGGTCTTTGCAACATCCTTCTTCCATTGGGCTAATTGTTGTGCATCCAACTCTGGAGGTTCTGCAATGTCAGTTTTCACATATTCTAAGACACAATTGTCATCAAGCACTACTTCCATTCTATCCTTCTAGGCTATGAAATCTGAGCTACCCTCCAAGGCATACTCCAATCTCACACCATTGAAAGACATTCTCCAGATCGTGAAGAAAAATGGTTGCATTGAAGATGCTACTTCAAAATTCTTGAGAGACATGTTCGAAATATTGGTGATAATGTGAATTCAGAGGCTCTGATACCATGTAGAAATTTGATATAATTGCAACTACTCAAGTAATTTAATCTAAAATCAAGAGACATAATTCTACTCTACTGATCTGTGGAATGAAATTCAAAATTTAGAACAACATGCATAGATATGCAAAAGGAAAAACCACAAATATACAGTGATTTCTAGATGAACCCAAGTGGGAAAAACCCCTCAAGCTTCTTTGCATTAATTAGATGAATAGAGAAACTATTACAATTGTATGCTTTAGCTCAAAGCTCAACCTGCAAAAGAATATTTGTTCTCTCTACTCAATGACAGACTCTGGACAACACTTATCCAAATACTATCTCACCTGCCCTTCTATTTCCTTGCACAATTCTTGAGGAAATTAACCCCTATTCTTTAGTAATTTCCTCCAAATTTATTGTACAATTCCCAAGGATTTATAATCTCATCTCATGTAACACATGTACACTCAAACTAGTTTAAAACTTCTTGTACATTTTCTTGCCATCTCCACTTTAGTTGAGGAACTCAAATTCCTTACATGCACTAGCTATTTTGGGTTGATTGATCAGTTAATTAACAGATCTCTGAGTTATACTATTGTCCCACTACACCACTGACCTTCAACTTACTCCAACAACAATTAGAGGTTAGTTAACTGAACACAACTTAAAAGAACTAAAATAGATTGATAAATTTTAGCAATCACACATGCATAAATAAACTCCAAGCCCTCTAACTCAAATTTACTAAGTTAATTGATTCACAAGAGCCATGTCACACAAGATAACTGCCTCCAAGTTATCTTGTTGATGTGGACATTCAATTTACTCAATTTGACTAAGGCTAAAGTCAAATTGAGCCTTTCTTGCTACATTTTTTCAACATAAAATGGGCCTCCTAAGGAATGTTATAAAATAATAGTGGAAATAATAAAATCATATTAGATTACATCATCAAATTTTAGAGAGAAAAAAATCCTACTTTTTCAACTCATATTTTCAACTTATCTCCCTACAGTTTCACTCAAAATTAGATTAGGAGCACTCGTTGGATGCATAATTTAATTCATCATACGAGGAATACCCATGTTTCATACTTTCGATGGACCCTACTACAAGAAAAATGAGAAATATATGAAAAAATCATGATTGTAATCTTGTTTTTCATGCATTTCTCATTTTTCGTGTAGTAGGGTCCATCGAAAGTATGTGATATTGGTACTCCTTGGATGAGTAATTAAGTTTTGCATCCAAAGAGTGCTCCCACTCAAAATTTGAGTAAAACCGCAGGGAGATAAGTTGAAAATATGAGTTTAAAAAGTAGTTTTTTTATTTTTTTATGTTTTAATATTTTTACTATTTTACTCAAAAAATGGTGAATCATCCCCAATGGTTGACATCATCATCTTGAATATTATTGGCTCTTATAAATTTTATTTTGGTTGTACATTTTTTTTTTTGAGGCCCATTTTAGAACTCAAAATTTCTCTAATGCTCCCAGGACGGAAGAAAATAAGGATGAGGGAGTAGGAGATGATATTACATTGTTTCTAAAAGAAGCCCTCGAACAACAAAGAAATGAGATGATGGACACTTTTTCCTAGATACTTCAATTGATGCCAATAAGTGGTGCATATTCACCCAATGGCCACTTTATAGGTGTATCCCTCTTTAAGGTACAAGTTCATTTTTATATTCCTATATTTGAAGGCTAGATAGACGCAGATGTTCTAGAAAAATGGTTAAATATACTAGAAGGGTATTTTTCGGTCCACAATTTTTCCAATAGAGAAAATATTAGCTTTCCACTCCTTAAGGCCACCCCCCATGTTAAGGATTGGTGGGAAACTTACTGTGACAAGAGGGCCACGGAGGAATCCACATTGTTTTTAGTTACACCCACTTTGGACTCTGTTAGGGATGTTTTTAAGGAAAAATATTACTCTATTGGAAGCTACGAAGACAAGTACATGAGATGGACTACAACATGAAAGGGACCAAGCAATGCTAGAGTTCAAAAATATATTTCATACCTTCAGCATGCAGATGGGTATCAAGGAATCAGAGTGACATCTACTGCTCAATTATCATGGATTTTTGCACAAATACATCCACAAAGAAATGGAGTTCCCAGACTTCTCCTCACTCGGCATAACATACCGATATGATGTCAAAATAGAGAAAAAAATTAAATAGATGAAGTGATACTTTGGATCTGTGAATCATTCATAGCATAAGAAATGAAAGGGCTTCCCAAAATTGAAAAAAAAAGGATAGAGATAGGTTTTACCACCCCACGACAACCCATCTAAGCTATAAACAAGGATGGTAATGGGAAGACGAATAAATACATGGAAAAGTGGTGCAAGTTCCACAAGAGTCCAACTCATAACACCAATGAATGTTGCACAAGGCATTCATTGGTGCCTAAGCTAAAAGCCTCACACTCAAATGCATGTTCTAACTCTGAACTAGATCTAGACAAGGAGAAACAAAACATTGATTCAAAACCCAATGCCACCATTTCCACCACCAAGATACAACAAAGTGAGCCCATATATTTGGAAGAAGGTGAAATCCTCTTTCACTCACAAATGTGGGTAAGGGATGCTCCACTACATTTATGATTGTTTATAGTGGGATTAAAAAGAACCTCATCTTAGTAAAGGTTGTTAAGGCCTACCAAAAACACCACACACATAGCTATACACCATTGAGCGGCTCCACTAAGGGTGAGATCTTCGTGTGATCCAATAGTGTCACCCACCCTATAGCATCAAGCTTTTCAATGATGAGGTATTGTGTGATTTTACTCCCCTTGAAGTTTGTGATGTTATATTAGGCCCACCATACTTGTGGAAGTGTCGTCATGTATATGATTCTAGGCATTGTAGTGTTATTATTACTTTGGGTTGACACGTATATAGGATACGAGAGCTAGTCCCACATACTTTTTATCTTTGTTGAGAAATGTAGTAAGGTCATATCCTATATTGGGAAATTTATCTTCTTCTTTATTCAATATCAAATTAAGGATAATATTGTGGACACACCCATGGCCTCCACACAGGGCTCCTCCACACAGTAGAGGAAAGTGGATGAGGTCATGGAAGAATAAAAATACATCTTATCCTCATTCACTAGGGTACCTGTGCACTGAAAGGTTAAGCATTCAATTGATCTGACCCCCGACATATCTCTACCCAATGGGCCAATATTCCACCACTCTATTTTGGAAAACAAGGAAATAAAGTGATAAATCCAAGAGCTACCCAAAAAAGGGCACATCCGACCAATTTCCTCACCCTGTGGAAGCCCAATTGTATTTGTATAGAAGTAATATGAGACCTAGTGACTCTGCATTGATTATCGGGTCCTGAAAAAAAATCACAGTCCAGAAATGGTACCTAATTCCACATATTGACAACCTTTGTGATTAACTCAACAGGGCTAAGTACTTCAGTAATATTGATTTAAATTTGAGCTACCACCAAGTCCAAATAGAACCAACTGATCTGTGGAGGATTTCTTTCAAGTCTAAGGAGGGTATTTTTGAATGGTTGGTCATGCCCTTTAGTTTGAAAAATTCCCCAATAAATTTTATGAGGTTAATGGATGGTATCTTATGGTATTTCACCAATTATTTTGTGGTTGTATATCTGGATGATATTCTCAACGTCAACAGTGTTGAAATGGCACCCCAAAGTGGGGATTTTGATTAAATTTTCCCTTAATTAAATTGGAAGAGAAATTGTAATTTCATCTCATGACAACTTGCATTAGTTAACTAAGCCAGAATGATTGAGTTAGCTTAGAAAATTTGAGTTGGCGGTCTAAGAGGATGCATGTAGAGTTCTCACATGATTTAAGGGGGTCCAATTACAGTTATTTGTGAGTTGTAATTAGTTAACTCAAGAAATTGAGTTAAAAATCAGTTTAACTAGTTCAAACTGAGTGGTGAGCTAGTAAGAGGTCAAGTGAATTAAATATTATTTAATTCACATGTAGTCATCAACCAATTAACTGATAATTTTCTATAAATATTTATTGCATGTTAGTTCTAAGGAAGGCCCAGTTGAGATTAAGGTTAAAGGGATGAAAAACTATCAATTATATAATTACAAAATTGTACATGTCAATTATAGAGTTAGTTGGAGGCCTAGGAAGGATTGCGCAATAAAGGCAAGGGATTTTCCTATTTAATAGGGATTTAATTCCTCAAGGAATGCGTGAGAAAGGCAGGTTGAGAAAAGGCAGAGAATTGGCTAAGTATTTGTTTGATTTTTCCTAGATCAGTGTGAGATAGTTGGAAGAGTGCAGTTGTTTCTCTTGAGAGACAAAGCATTGTATTGTTTCATGATCCTTGACTTTATATAATACATAGAGCAGGGTTTTAGGTAGTGTGCTTTCTCCAGATCATAGGGGCTTCACTATGGGAGAAATAACATAACACGTGGGTTCATATTGGGGGATATATAATGAGGGAAAAATGACATAATATGTTGGGGGATATATAGGGGGTAAAGGGTTTATATTGGCAGGTATAAAAATGGAGATCAAAGTTAATGAAAAAATATAAAGGGGTATAAAAAACACTAATGAAAAAATGGATACCTACAATATATAATAGAAGTAGGGGATTTTTAAATTGGGTGGGTATATTGGGTTTATATTGGTAGGGGGTTAAATAATGTGATTTTTAGAGGTATTCTCCATTATGTACTCAAATTAAGGGTATTGTTTAATATGCTATAATCACATGTGATATGTTAGAGGTTCATTGAGTTAAGCCCCCATGCTCCAGATACATATTGTGTTGTGCGATTGATTATTTGATTCTCCTACTTGTTCTGTTCTTGTGTGATCGTATTTTGTTTTCACAAATTCTAGAAGGATTCGGTATCTTTTTTAATACATTATAAGATTGGATTGAATCTCATTGTTAGATTTTATACGTGGTATCATAGCACCAGGAATCACAATAAGAAGAGAAGAACATAATCTGTTTTGATCAGGTTCAAATTGCAGATTTATTCTTCAGTAACTAGCAGCAGATCAAGATGTCTTTCATTGGCTTGAGATTCGAATATGCACTCAAGGGAAATTCGAATTATATTGCATGCAAGGATAGGATGGAGCAGTGCTTGAGGACAACTAACTGAAGGCTTTCATAGATATTTATGTCCCACAGCCCGCAACAGCAGATGCTCAACTTCTTGATGCATGGAAGAAGAATGTAGCAAAGGGGAGGAGGATATTGTTAGAGGGAGTTCAAGACCATATTGTATCAAGCCTCCACGGGAAGTTCACTCCATATGCGATGTGGAAAGCCTTAAAAAATCTGTATCAGAATAGAAGCGACCACATGAATCTGGCGCTAAAAGACAAGCTCAGGAAGATCAAAAAATACTTGAAAAAGTTCACTGAGTGTCGAGATGATCTTGGAAGCATTATGATCATTTTTGCCTCAGATGATTTGGTAAGACTAGCTCTTCTTAGCCTTCCCAAGAGCTGGCATAGCTACCACAACTCTGTTAATGAGAGGGAGAAGCTGCTAGATTGGGAGCGACTATGGTCCAATTTGGCACAAGAAGAAATTTGACGGGGCACCAAAGATGGATCCTCATCAAAGACTAATGATGAGGAGAGTCGTGTCTTGGCTGACAAGGCGAAGAAAGGAAAAAGGAAGGTGCCCAATTCCAAATCCAAGACTGACAAGGTAGGAAAGAAGCGAGACTTGTCAAAGGTGAAATGTTTCAAATGTCATGAGCATGGAAACTATGCCAAAAATTGTCCGCAAAAGAAGAACAACAAGAATGCCTCAGAAGGAGCAGCAGGTGAAGCATTGGCTTCACAGTTTAAGTTGGACTTCACCCTCATCGCATGCATGGTGTCATCAGTGATGGGATCTGTGTGGTACTTGGATAGCGGAGCTTCATTCCACATGACCAACAACAAATGATTCTTCAACAACTTGGAGGATAAGGATCTCCAGATGCACATCGAAATGGGTGATGATAGGAGGCGTAGCACTACCAGTATTGGTACAATTACCTTTCAGAGAGTGTTAAGTAAAACCCTTATACTAAAAGATGTCATGAATGTACATGGTTTAAAGAATAATTTGGTTTATGTTTCTATGTTGGAAGATCATGGATATGATGTGATTTTCAGTGAAGGAAAGGTGTTCCTTCGTCACAAAGCCACAATATGGGTGAAAAATATTTGGGTTCGAGTGAAGATCCTCTACAAACTTGATGTAGATGATTGTGAAACATTGAGCAGTAAAGCAGAGATGGTGGAGAATAGAGACATCGGTGAGTTATGGAACAGGAGGTTGGGCCATCTACACCACAATGCTTTGAGGATCATGAAGAATATTTCTACAGGACTTCCAAAGGGTGCACTTGCACAGAGAGATACATGCAAAGGGTGAATGTTGGGGAAGTATACCAAAGCCACCTTTCACGATAAGGAAATTCGAGCAACGACAATCCTTGAGAGAGTTCAATCAGACATGTGTGGAACATTCTCAAAATCTTCCACAGAAAATAATAGGTATTATGTGATTTTTTTTATAATTTTTCAAGAAAGTGTTGGATTTTCTTCATGCAAAACAAATATCAGACATTCTCCAAGTTTTGTAAGTTCAAGGCACTTGTCAAGAAAGATATAGGGAAGAAGGTGAAGGCTCTGACGAGTGATAGTGGTGGAGAATACATCTCTAATGAATTCAAGGACTTTTGTGCCTCAAAAGGAATTCGAAGAGAATTGGTTTCACTTCATAACCCACAGTAGAATGGGGTTGTAGAAATGTTGGACAAATTACCGCTCGACTGAGGATTTTGAGAAAGACTCTGCAGATCGAGGATCAGATCGTGCAGTACATAGCTAGGTTAGTCTCAGGGGCTTTGGGGTGGGTCAAAACCCCTTATTTTGTAAAACGGATGGGATAAATTTATGTACATTGAGCTCTGCCCGTGGTTTTCGGACCATGGTATTGTAAATGTAAAGACTATATAAGGAGTCTAGGATAGACCTTGAGAAGTAATATAATTTAAGTCATAGAATGCATTTGGATTTAAGGCTATTTTGAGTCTGTATTATGTGGTTTGGGTTAGAGAAAATGCTCCTGCAGCTAAGTACGCAGATAACTGAGGAATTTTGCATCTGAGTGCACAGATCTCTTCAGTTGAGTGCGTGGGGTGGAATGTATTATATTAAGAAGATATGAGGATTAATGAAATAATTTTGAAGACATATCTATCTTAATTGCATAAGTGTTTTCTTTATCTATACTTTGATATTATATGTGTTGAGTTAGGGTTCTAATTATAATTGCATCGTGAAGTCTTGTTTATGGTTATTCATGTTTTTTATGCTTGTTAAGGTAAAATCGGGCAGTTTGCAATACAGTTCAATAGAAGTGTTGAACAATTAATTTATAATTAGTATATCTGCTCTGTGAAGCTCTATTAAGTATTGAAAGGAATATAAGCCCTAAAGCCACACTCCATTGTCCCTCTAGATGTAGAAACCTAGTTCTAGTATCCCCTAATATTGCCATGGGTGAGACTCTGGTCTGCGCTGCAGATCATTTACGAAAGGGATGGTGATAGTGGGTTTTGTTGGTTCATGCAGCCATATATGAACATGGGTCTAGGCCCCATAAAGCCAAAAAATTATTCCTTTACCGAGACCAGGATCTAACAGAGGGATATGTGGATGTCACATTCGTCTAAAAAAGAGATTCAAGATTGGGTAGATATAAAATAACGTGAATTTGCAGCACAAGAAAATAGAAATCCGCACCTATATACTGCACAGTGGTTGCAGACATATATCTTCACAGATCAACATGAGATATTTTTCTCATCATTTTTTAGTGAGCTGCATGAGTGGCTATCAAGACTAGCTGAGCAAATGGCCCATTTCAACAATAGGCCTACTGTGTGGATTCTAGAGTTGATCAAGCAAGTAAGGGTACTGATAACGAGATTACAAGGGTTGTTGATTACTGGATCGATAGTATCCTTGGAGGTTTTATTATTGTGTTCGCGATCGATACACCTGTATCATATAGTGAAGCTAAGTGCAAATTTTTCAAAGGCCCGCGAGGTAAGTACTTGAATTCATTGAAGATTTGGATTAAGATGCTATTGTGTGAGAAGGGTGTACTAAGGATGCGATCCAATTAATTTTTGGAATAAAGAAAACCAGAACTACATGATGTGGTAAGATATTTATGGTAGATCATAATAATTATGTTGAGTCTGAGTACAGTCCACTATTTGGCTCTAAAAGTGAAGGAGAAATCCACCCTGATACCCTTAGAAGTGTGTCAGTAAATTTTGAAGAGCATAAGGGCGCTTATATAATTCCCCAGCCTTCCACTCCCATCACAACCCATCCCTATATCGTTCCCCCGCCTCCGCCTACGCGTACACCTCCCCTGTTTACCATGGCTCACTCACCCAAGATGTGTGTTTTAAAAGGATCGGATGATCTTGAGCAGTTCTGGTTTGTTGCATAAGTGATATGGAGATCGCAGAACATCACTAATGAAAATATGAAGAAACCACAGTTGGTGACAGTGCTGCAAGACAAAGTGTTGTCCTGGGATATGAAATACTCCTTGATGAACCTAAATTCCACATTGGCCGAAACAAAGGATGCATTGAATGTTGAGTTTAAGAAAACAAAGTCGTAGTCCCAATCTATTACGGAGATCAAAGAGATCAAGAAACTGGTCACTGAAAATGTGTGTGAAGTAGATCAAATATTTAAGACACTGCTAAGCCAAATCAGCTTCGAGATCCCTGATGAGAAGCATAAGGAATGATTTATCACTATTGAAATTAAACAAGAAAATGCAAAATACACATTAGTGTGGGATCACAGGTGACACAGTGATGGATCCTAGCGACACATTAGTGTGCAACAAATTTTTAAATAAATTGGAAAATTAATTGTAATCTTATCTCATAACAACTTGTAATAGTTAAATAAGTGTGATAAACTTAGGTAGCTCAAGAATTTCGAGTTGAGGGCCAACGTATAGGCATGTAGAGTGATTCTATTATTAACAGGGTCCAGTTGCACTTGTAGCACTAGTGTAGTGTGAGTGGGATCAGTTAACTCACATTAATTGAGTTGAAATCAGTTTAACTAGTTCTAATTGTTTGATGAGCTAGTGGAAGATCAAGTGAATTAAAATATATTTAATTCACCAGTAGTGATCTACCAAGTAACTGATGATTCACTATATATAGCTACATCCATGCTAATTCTGGTGGAGACCCAGTTGAAACAAAGGTTCAAGGCAAGTAAACTATCAGTTGTAGTTTTAAAAACTGCCTAGATGTAGTTATATAACCACAGGAAGCCCATGATGAATTGCACAATCAAGGAAGTTTGAATTTCCTATTTAATAGGGGTTTAATTCTCTAGGGATTGTGTAAGAAGGGTAGGTTGAGGGTAGGTTGATAATTGGCTATGTTTTTGTCTAATTTTTCCTAGATCAGTGTGAAGCAATTGGTAGAGTGTATGAGGTTGTGGTGATCACAAATACATTGTATTGTTTCATGATTCCTTGGTTGATTATACAATAAATATGGAGGGGTTTTGAGCAGTTTCTTTCCTTAGGAAAATCTTGTGTTGTGGATTGATTTACTTCTTTACCTTACTTGCATGTGATTGAGCGATCGTGATTTATATTCCGCAAATATTGTAGAAGGATTAAGTATCTTGGTTTAGTACATTGCATGATCAAATTGAATCCATTGGTGTAATTTTTACATGGTATCAGAGCGCCAGGAATCACAATAGTGGAGAAGAAATTGAGTTTGTGTTGAACAATATTCAAATTTGCAGATACTTTCTTTGGAGCTAGAATAAGATCAAGATGTATTTCAATGGATTGAGACTCAAATATGCACTCGAGGACAGTTTGAATTATATTTCATGGAAGGACAGGATGCAGGAAGTATTGGAGGACAATGGGTTGAAGGAATTCATAGATAATGATATTCCCAAGCCCATAGTAGCAGATGCCCAACTTCTTGATGCATGGCAGAAGAAGGTAGCAAATGCAAGGAGGATCCTGTTAGAGAGAGTTTGAGATCATATTGTCTCGAGTCTCCATGGAAAGGCAACTCCATATGCTATGTGAAAGACCTTGACAGATCTTTTTCAAAGTAGCAATTACCACAGAAAATTGGCACTCAATGACAAGCTTAGGAAAATCAAAATGGAGAAGGGAGACATAATCCAGAAATACTTGACCAAGTTCACTCAATGTCAAGATGAGCTTGGAAGTGTTGGGATTACTGTAGCTGATGATGACTTGGTGAGCCTAGCACTTATAGGAATTCCCAAGAGCTGGCATAGTTACCGGGACTTTGTGAATGGGAGGGAGAAGTTACCAGATTGGGAGCGACTATGGTTAGATTTGGTACAAGAAGAGTTTCGGCGGAATACAAGGGATGGATCCTCATACAAGACTGATGATGAGGAAAATAGTGCCTTGTTGGTAAGGCAAAGAAGGGGAAGGGGAGGAAGTCCCATTCCAAATCTAAGACCGGAAAAGAAGACAAGAAGTGTGACATGTCAAAGGTGAATGTTTTTCATTGTCATGATCATGGACACTATGCAACAAATTGTCCACAAAAGAAGAAGAACAACAAGAAGGCCCCAGGAGCTGTAGCGGGTGAAGCTTTGGCCTCACAGTTTGAGTTGGAATTCTCTCTCATCGCATGCATGACATCAACTATGATGGGATATATATGGTACTTGGATAGTGGAGCATCTTTCCACATGAAGGGAAACAAAGAACTCGTTAGTAGCTTGGAGGAGAAGGATCTTCAAATGCACATCGAGATGGGTGATGACAATAGGTATAGCGCTACCGAGATTGGTACAGTTACTTTCCAGAGACATTTAGTTAAACCTTTCATATTAAAATATGGCATGCATGTACCAGGATTGAAAAAGAATTTAGTTTTAGTTGTTATGTTGGAGGATCTTGGATATGATGTGGTTTTCAGTGAAGGAAAGGAGTTCCTTCATCACAAAGCCACGGCACAGGTAAAGAAGATTAGGGTTCATGTGAAGAATCTCTACAAAATTGATGTAGATGGTTGCGCAGCATTGAGTAGTAAAGCAGGGAAGGTGGTGAGCCGGGATACAGGTGAGTTATGGCACAGGAGATTGGGCCATCTACACCACAGTGCTTTGAGGATCATGCAATAGATTTATACATGTGCAGCAGCCAACATGGGTCAATGCCATGGTTGAGAAGTATGACTCCATTATCAGAAACAGTGCATAGGAAGTGGTCCCCAGACTAGTGGGGATGGCAAGTGTTGGATCCAGGTGGATCTACAAGGTGAATTAGGCAAAAAATGGGAGTGTGGAGATAGACAAGGCTAGATTTGTGGCCTGAGGATTCTCACAGGTAGAGGGGATTGACTATGAGGAGAATTTTGCACTGGTTGCAAGGTACTCATCAATTATATCTATCCTTGAACTCTCTGTGCATATGGGGTGGAAGATACATCATATAGATGTAAATACAACCTTTCTCAATGGAGTTATTAAGGAAGAAGTGTACATTGAGTAGCCATAATGTTTTGATACCTTTGACGGGAAGTCGCATGTGTGAAGACTCAAGAGAGCACTGTATGGGTTGAAGAAAGCACCTCGTGCTTGGTACACTAGGATCGACAACTATTTCACTGGGTTGGGCTTCACAAAGAGTGAAGCGGATGTGAACCTATATCATATTGTGGTTGATGGTAAGCTTTTGATTATTGTACTTTATGTAGACGATATTATACTGACAGGTGATGAGAAGCTCATAAATTCTTGCAAAGAGGATCTTACAAGATATTTTGAGATGAAGTAAATGGGGCTCTTGCATTATTTCCTTGGCTTGGAAATATGGCAAAGATATGGGGAGCTATTTGTATCTCAAGGCAAGTATGCCAAGGAGATTCAGAGGAAGTTCCACATGGAGGGTACAAAACCCATGGAGACTCCTCTTGCAGGTAACTGGAAGAAGGAGGATTCTATTTCAAGTGAGGTAGTGAATTCTACTATTTACAGGAAGCTTGTGGGTTCACTTATGTATTTGGTGAACACACGACGAGACATATGCTATGAATTTAACCATCTTATTCAAGCTATGGTTAAGCCTACCAAGCTCTTTTGGAAGGCATGGAAACTAAAAAGAATGGATTATGGTACTATTGTACTATTCAACAACCCCCCCCCCCCCATTTCATTTTTATAATAATCGATATTGTAATAATAAATGGGGACCCTTTTAACTTTTTCAAGAAAAAAACTAGCAAATAAGAGTTTTTCCCTTTAAAAAGTGTTAAAGCGTTAAGCTAAGTCACTTAACACTAAGAAATTTTTGCTTTATCGCATATCACAGAAGCCAAAGGTAAAAAAAATAATCATTAGTCAGAATCTATGATATAGCGATAAATAAAAACCATTTTTAAGATTAAATGTTATGTTGCGCTCTTTATAAAGGCCTAGAAATATTTCTAAAAATTCATGAAGCACTTAAAGTATACTTCGTATAAGGAAAAATTTGCTCAAATAATACAGCGCGCGTCGCAAATCACAAAGACAGAAATAAATTTCGAAATACCATAACTCTAATCTTGCGATATTGGGATACTGCGATATGGCAAATCTTGCAATCTTCTGATACTGCGATATGGCAGATATTGCGATTTTGCGATCTTGCGATAATGAGATATTGCGATGTTGCAAAATATTACCATTACGACTCTACAATATTCCAATTTTGTGATAATGTGATTTATCGCAATTGCAAAATCGACATTATACTTAAATCTTATCATTTCGAAATATCATTCGGGTTTGTGATGCGATGTTTTGACAAGACACGAAAACAATCACACGAAAGCCATAATGCGTAATTAATAGAAATCAATTGAATTTACTCTTTTACAGGCTCGAGAAGATTTGTATATGTTTAATCGTGCTTGCAATAAAAGTCCCATCCTTATCGAATTTACTTTTTTAATTAAACCTCTGCTATTATCTTTGCTTTACGTTCATTTTGATTTTTCTATTGTTCAATCTTAGGAAATAAGGTACAGAGATGAAAAAGAAAGGAAAAAAGATAGCAAAACCTTCTACATCCGAAGATTCACACATGCAGCCTCTCTTTAGTGATACTAAATGCAAGAAATATAGTGGAGCTAAGTCGTGGGAAACCATGTGTAATCTCTCAGAGGACGAAAATATAAAGGTGTTGGTAATCAGAGTAACGGCTGATGCTACGGTCTCATTTGAAGCTTCCTATTTTGAAGAAGCCTACTCTTTCTTATAGAGAATAGCTGTAAAGCCTAAAATATTTCCATATACAGATATGGTGAAGTGGATTATCGAAAAAATAGTTATCTCAGAAATGACATTTAATAATTCAAGACAAGATGTCATGGGGTCATTTTCTACAGATAATTTGTGCAAAATGTATCATCTTCCAGAACCCAAAAAGGCCTATGATAGAGCTTTCATTGAGCAGTCTGTAAAAGAGAATGAAGACCCAATAGATGCCATGAAGACTTTAAGATCCGATTCCATCAAATTCAAACGGGAGAAAACTGGTATGTTCCCAATTGCACCTTTGTCAGCTCCACATATTTATTTAGCTGGTATGATGTGTAGGTTTTTTGGGAAAGATGATAGTACCAATTTTTCTATGGAATGGATTCCATTAATTGATGTAGCTGTCAAATCCACGATTATGAATTGGGGTAAAATTTTATCCGACAATTTGGCTATGGCTATCAGACAGTATAAACAATATAGATTTGTCTCTACTCGGGTCATCCCTCCATTTTTTATGAGTGCTTATGTGATGAATGTCATGTGTTTCTGTACAAAATTTCCTAATATGGGTTGGAATTGGACTCTCAAATACCCTACTCCTATCCATGTGTATCATAATATTTTATGGGAATCTCAATTTCATCCCCATTTTTATAAGATTTGTCAAATTATTATGTTGCCCATCTATCAAAATATTTTTTATACAAAAGCCCCCAGGCTTTCAGAAGAAGCAAAGATAGATATTTTGTCAGTGGCGGGATGGTTTGGTGAAGAAATTTTTACTTATATCAGAGTTTTTGGGAGTATTGATACTCCCCATGTTCTTCCTTATTCTGTTCCAGATAAGTTATTGGCAAGAGAAATTGCATACCAAATAGTAGGGGAAGGTCGTTCCAAAACCCTAAAAGACATGAAGAAATATATTTGGCCAACTTTTCTGGTAAAATATGGTTATTTTTCCTTGTTTGATTTTGGACACGCAGTTAAAGAGGTGCAGAATATTACATTCTTGAATCTGGCTACGATGCCAGGGAGACAATATGATCCCAACCAAGTCGCTCAAGACTTTACTGCTTTGGTTAAAATTAGACAGTTCATACATGAGAAAGATCAATTTGATGACCTATTTGAAAAGGTCGAGACTTTTTCACAAGTCTTTCATTTTGCATCAATCAAATTAACTCCAGCTGACCTCAATAATTTTCATATTTACATAAACAAAAGATTGACAAGGGTTTTTCTAGACCTGTTGCATATTGAGGAAACAAGAGAAACTACTCCCAGAATAAGTTTAAAAGAAAATTATGATCAAGAATTACTAGAGAAATCAAGTCAAGTTTCAGAACTTTCTAAGCATCAATCTCAAAATAAAAAAGAAGACCTTAAGGAAATTTTTGAAAAGAATACATAGAGAAATAATGGAGAAACAGCCAAAGAAAACTTGGCTAAAGAATAATTAGACATTAGTTCTACATAATATCATACACAAACAATCATAATAAATGGAATGGATAAAGAATGGGAATAGTTCAAAGAAAAGCTCTAGCGACCACAAACAGACACAAGAATTGAAGGAACTTCTGGTTTTCAAACTCCTAAACAGACCTTACCAGCTATAAATTCACAAGCATATATTGAAATCATCCCGGCCTACCCAACGTCAATAATTATTTTAAGAATTGAAGATATGCCCCCTTTAGATATATTTTATAGTCTAGCACACAAAGCAGTGGTAAGAAGGCAGAGAAAGAAAATAAAGCTTAATTTATTAGCAAAAACTCCAGACAATGAATCAATGCAGGTTGTCTAGAAAGACAACCCCATTGATCCATCAGAAAATTTGACAAGACTGTCACAATTCGCAAGTGCTTATGCAACAACTACAATTGATAAGGAATCAAAGGTTAGATTTCTCCTTAAAGATAAAGATGCAAGAATTCAGTTGTTACAGCAACAAATTGAACAGGAAAGAATTTCAATAAGAAAATTGAGTTGCAGATGATACAATTTCATAAATATTTTGAGCAAGTGAAGTTACAGCACCAGGCAAGCATTATAGAAAAATATACACAGATTAAACTAATACAAAATGAAGTAGATAAACTCAAAATTAGCATCAGACAGAAAAATTCATCAAAGAAACACTTGAGCTAAATACTCAATTGTCAAAAGAGCAAGAAATATTTTGTCAAAGAATCTCAATGATCAAACCGTATTGTGAAACAAGTGATACATTATCCCATCAAATGGTTGATCAAAGATTGGAATATGAAGAAGTTGATAAGAAGATCTCAGAGTTTATCTCCTGGCAAGAATCTGAGGAAGCAAGAAAAGTTGATTTGCCGAATATTGAAGAATCCCACAAAGATATTCTATTGACAGATTTGGATATGCAATTAAAGCAAGAAGAAAGGGCAACAGCTAGAGAAAATGATATAGCAACTAATATAATTGAAGCTATGAATGAAAACCTTTATAATATTAATATGATTAAAGAATGAAAGCTTGGAGTTTTCCCAGATATCAAACAATTAGAGGGACAATGGAGGGAAACTGCCAAAAGTCAAATTGAAGCAGTTAAAAAGCTATCTAAGCTTGATCATAAATCTTATTGGAAGTTTCTAGTGAAACCATACAATCAGCAAATGGATTTATGTTGTCTAACAAATTCTACTCAAAAGACGATGCCACCTCTCTTCAATGTTGTATTCACGGGACAACTAAGATCCAAAGTGAAGCCAATCTTGGATATCTACGAACTAAAAAGCTCAATGGAAAGGAAAGACCTTTCAACCTGATCAAGCACATCGTTATCTTTTTTTTAAGTTTTTTATATTTTATTTTTTGTTGACGCCTAATCTTAAGAGATTGGGTGAGATTGTATAATATTGTAAATTAGGAAATCAGGAAGGCTAAGAGACATTGGGAAATGAATCCCAACAGTCTCACCTCCATGTATAAATTCATGCACACCCTCCATCAAATTCATATTCCAATTTGTGGAGTTACCTCCTGGCCTGACATGGTATCAGAGCTAGCTATATTTCTGGCATTCCTGCCCTTATAACTCCCTCCTACTCCTGGCAGATCTGCCTCTCTACCTTCTCCTGGCAGAATTGTCCTACTAACCGAAGAAATTTCTACATCTCCTCCATACACCCTCCAATACGCCATGTTCCAGATTTTATGTTCATTATATGCGCCACTCTGCTATCCGGTGGAAACAAGAACGCGCAAGGAATAACAGCCTCCTGTGCCGCTCAGCTTCTCTCCATTGCTGCTCGGGCATTCACCTCCCATACACAGGTCCTCGGCCTCCAATACCCACAGGTCCTCACATGATAATGTTGTGTGGCCTCGTGCTCGACCTCCCGCCTTCATACGCTACAGATATCATCGTTGCATGGACTTTCAACTTGGCCTCACTCTCCCGTGAAACATGCAGCCTCCCACTTAGCCACGCTGCCCTCGGCTCATACTCCCCTTGGCCCTCATCGCTCAGTTCTCACCGTCGGCCCTCCCATCGACCCTTCACTTGCTCGACTTCTACACCGACGACCTTCCCACTATAACTCAACCCCTACACCATCAGTCTTCCTCCATCGTCGGACTCCCACTGCAGCATCGGGCCTCCCTTTCGGCCACGCTGCCCTCCCACTACTGCATCGGGCCTCCCTCTCAGCCATGTTGCCCTCCCACTGCTTATCGAGCCTCCCTCTCGGTCACGCTGCCCTCCCACTGATGCTCGGGCCCTTCCCCTCCACCGTTGACTCTCATTGTTGCTAGCACTTCCCCTGGCCTTCGCACCTCCTGCACCCCCAATTATGCCCTCCTTCCAATATACTACCCTCACCAGCTACACCCTCCCTCAAGAAAACCCTTCCCCAAATAAACCCTCCCCTAGTGAATACCTCTACACTTTTTTTACCAAAGAAAAAAAAATTACAAAAAAAATTGAAGTGCGGAATTTAATTTTTCTTAGCACCAGAATTAAGTATTTTTTTACAGTGATAGCAAAGTGATTTTTTTTAAGAATGCATTCTCTCATTTCTATTAAGATAGTTACCGATCAAACGGGAACTATTACCTCAAAATGGGAACTCTAACCAAAAAAACATCAAAAAACCATGAAAAGACAAGCCGAAAACGAAAAGTTGTATTCTGGAATAACCTTTTTTTGGGGGGTAAATTTTCAACATTTTCTAAAAATGGAAGAAAAAGCAATTTTTTTATTGTGCACAAAACACTCGAAAATGAACAGTTGTATTGTGGAATAAGCTCTTTTTTTTTCAAGGTAAATTTTCAACATTTTTAAAAATAGACGTAAAAGCCAAATTTTTTTTGTGCAAAAAGCACCCTGGAAACGAAAAGTGTTGAAACAAAAAATTTTAAATAATAAAAATTTATATTAAAAATTAAAAAAAAAAAAAAACAAAAAACAAAACAAAACATTTCAAAATAATTGAAAAAAAAAACAAATTTCATTACATTTTTAAATTTAAAAAATTAATTAATTAATTAAAAAAAATAGAGAAAAAATTAATAAATAAATAAATAAAAGACATTTTAAAAATTAAAATTTAACCCAAAATAATAATAATAATAATAATAATATTAAATTAAAAAAAACAAATAAATTATAAAAAATTAAATTAAATTAAAATATACAAATTAAATTTGTATTAAATCAAAAACAAAAGAATTTAATTTTGAAAATAAAAAATTAAATTTAAAAAAATATATTAAAAATTTAAAAATTATATATATATATATATATATATATATATATATATATATATATATATATATATATATATATATATATTAAATTAAAATAAAATAAAAATATTAAATCTAAAAAAAATTATTTAAAAAACAAATAAATTTTAAAAAATAAATTATATGTATGTAAGCAATACACCCTATCCTATTCTTCTTATAGAAGTGGATCTTTCCCCTATTGAGAGCCTAGCTATGACTGGTACGTTTAATAATACAAACTCAATAGCATAGGAGACCATAGACTTCCTAAGCTAGCTTTAAATTCGACCAAAACCACTAAGGCTTAAGCAGAGGTTGGTATAAAAGACACCAGGGCACGGTTAAACCATTGGGAGGTAAATGAGAATGTTGCATTTGAAACATCAATAACATTAAAAAATTGTTACTTCTAAGTTCAAAGAAAAAATGTGGTGTGAGAAAGATCTAGCAACTAAAAGAAAATTAAGGTATTATAAGGAGGTCATCAACCCCACCTTAGAAGATCAAAAGTATCTCTTTGTTTTAACTAGTTCAAAGAAGAAAATTAATATAGCCAAGATTAGAACGAACTCTCATGAGCTCCATAGTGAAACAGGTCATTGGACAATTCCTAAAACACCATGGATGGAAAGGATCTGTCATCTCTGTGAGAATATGAACATCGAGGATGAAAATCACTTCCTCTTAGAGTGCCCCGCGTACAACCACATTAGAGCTCAATTTCATAATCTTTGTTGCAATACTGACCTTCCTAGCCTTTTAAGATGTCAAAATTATAGTGAGCTCGGGAGCCTTCTCTCCAAGCTTTTTGAGCATAGGAATAAAATCTTAAATCAAATTAAATAACTCTTTTCTTTAGGTCTGATAGACCAAAGGTTAGTCTCAGTGGACGTTAACCATCATCATCATCATCATTAAATTTAATTTAATTAAAAAATATATATCCTAACGATGTGATTAATCCAAAACAATTTTTATCTACATTATGGATCACAAAAGTCTTAGATCTAACAAATCTTATTAAATTTAAAAAAAATAAATATATATATATATATAAACCACTTTTAAAAGAAATTTTTAAAAAATTTAGAATTCAATTAAAAATGGAAAATGGAAAATAAATAAATAATATTAAATGAAAAGAAACAAATTAAATTAAAATAAAATAATATTAATATTAAATTTAAAATACAAAAATTTAATTTAAATAAAAAATATTAAATTTTATGCAATTAAAAAAATTTAAATAAAATAAATATTTAATTTAGATAACATAAAAAACAAATTAACAAAATTTATTAAATTTGATTAAATTAAATTCAAAAAGTAATATTAAATTTAATTAAATTAAATTAAAATTATATATATATATATATATATATATATATATATATATATATATATATATATATATATATATATATATATATATATATATATATAATAACAATAAAAATTTAAAAAAAATATTTTAAAAAAAAACAAAAAACAAAAAAATTGAATTAAAAACAAATGATTTAATATTGCCGCTCAAGTTGCGATGGGGGTCGGTCGCTGGGTGGGTGGGGGCTTCTTGCAGCATACCCGTCGACCCAACGGTAGGCCCCTGCCACCACATGGGCGGGAGGTCGATTCCTGGAATCGACCTCCCCAAGTCAATTCCGGGAATCGACCTCCCCAGGTCGATTCCCGGAATCGACCTCCCTAGGTCAAACCTAGAATCAACCTCCCCATGTCGATTCCCGGAATCGACCTCCCCATGTTGATTCAATCGCCCTCCCCAGGTCGATTCCTGGAATCGACCTCCCAAGGTCGATTCCAAGAATCGACCTACCTCCCCTGGTCGATTCCCAGAATTGACCTCCCCAGGTCGATTCTAGGATTCGACCTCCCAAGATCAATTATGGGAATCGACCTCCCGAATTCGATTCCAGGAATCGAACTCCTGAGATGGATTCACGGAATCGGCCTCCCCAAGTCGATTCCCAGAATCGGCCTCCCTAGGTCGATTCCCGAAATCGACCTCCCCAGTTCAATTCCCGGAATCGACCTCCCTAGTTCAATTCCCGGAATCGACCTCCCCACGTTGATTCTAGGAATCAACCTCCCTAGGTCGATTCCGAGAATTGACCTCACGTCGCCCACCTAGGCGGCACAATTAAATATATATATTTTTATTCGATTTTTTTTATTTATGAAATTTAAAAAAAAAATTATTATTTATTATATTTCACATTTGTTTTTTTAATTTAATTTAATATTTTATTCTTATTTTTTTAATTTTTTTTTCATTATTAAATTTAATATTTTTAGGTTTTTCTTTTTTATTAAAAAAATTTTAATTTTAATTTGAAAAAAAAAAATTTGTTTTTTTTTTATTTTATTTTATTTTTTTCATTTTTAATTTTTTAAAATGGTTTAAGCTTTAAAAACAATAAGATTTTTGTTTTTTTTTTTTAATTATTTGAAAATGTTTTCTATCATTTTTTTTTAATCTTAATTTTTTTATTTTAAAATTTCTATCTTAATTTTCTTTTTAATTTTTTAATTTAATGTTTTATTATTTTAAATTTTTATTTTTATGTTTATTTTCTTATTAACTTTTTTTTAATTTTAATTTTAAAATTTTAATTATTTTTTATTTTTGTATTTTTATTTTTCTATTTTAATTTTAATTTTTTTAGTTTTAATGGTTTTTAAATTTTAAATTTTGATTTTTTTCAAATTATATATATAACTTAGAAAAAATTGTTTTTTATGTTTTTTTTTATTTTTTTGGTCAATTTTTGTTCTTTTTCTTTAAATTATGTGTTTTTTTAGTTTTTTCCTCTTTTTTATTTATTTTTCAATTTTTTTTTGTTTTTTTTTTGTTTTATTTATTTATTTTTGTTTAAATTTTTTATTTTTACAAGTAAATTTTGGTTTTTATTTTTACATTTTTATTGGTTTTTTTTATATATTTTTTTCATATTTGAGTTTTTTTGTCATGTTTTTCTTATTTTATTTTTATGTTTTATTACAAACATGAAAATTACCTCTAAAAAAAATGATTGATGTTGCATCAACACTTTTCAAAATTAGCATGAAAATCACCACTCTAAAAAAAAATGGTTGATGATGCATCACACTTTTCAAAATTAGCATGAAAATCACTAACATTTTTAAAAAAATGTTCATACTTCATAAATAAAAAAAATTAAAATGTCAAAAATATGTAAAAAAAAAAGGGTGATTTTGCATCAGCACTTTTCAAAATTGGGTGCTTTTTTTGCTACCTCAAAAAAGTAGGTACCAGTTCAGTTACCTATTTGATCGGTAACTATGTTTATTGTGGGATTTATTCTCTCTGGCAAGGAGAACTATCCTGAATGGTCTCAGAAAATCAAGCACACTCTCATTTTTAATGAGTTGTGGAGAGGAATTTGTGAAGGAGAAGGAGACAATCCACCATCAAAGCCCACCTTAGATGCAGAGATCGTCATTTGGGAAAGCAAGAATTGCAAGGCCTATGCCTTAATTGCAGCTTCTGTAAATGAAGAGGTGGGTCGCCATATTACACCATTTTCAAATGCCTATGAAGCCTTGAGAAAATTAAAAGAACTTTCTGACTCACATTCAGAACTTGAAATTGTTTAATTAATGACTAAGCTATTCAGCCTTGAATTGAAAAATGATGACCTTCTTGCTTTAGCATCAGAAGTAAGATCTATCATGCATGAAACTAAGAATACTGGTGTAGAATTTGAAATACCTCTCATATCTTATGTTAAGGCATTGTATCCCACTTACTCACATTACCTTGAGTAATTGCAAGCAAGTGGAAACCTCATGAAAATCACCTTTGATTCCCCTGAGAAAAATTTTGTAGAAAGAGAGAAGGCTTTTGGAAAGATGACAACCCATCTGTCTTCTGAAGAGGTTGTATGTTTCACACGTAGAGAGAACAGTCATGCTCAAGATTATTCCAGAGGAAGAGGTGGACGAAGAGGAAGAGGAAGAAGGAATTTCAGAGGAAGGAGGGGCAGACAAACACAAACTAAAAAATCTGATCTTCATTGCATACGCTGCAATAAACATTGGCATGATGCATCTACATGTAAGTTGGCTTGGGATAAAATTGAGCAGCAAATAAATCAAGTAAAAAGTAAAACTCATGACGGAGACAAAGGTAAAGCACCTAAATCCGCTCATTATGTTGTAGCACATTGTAACAATGGAGTAACTGAAGACTTGTTTGATGTTTCATTCACTTCTTAGAGAAATGATTGGTTGCTAGATTCAGGAGCAACATGTCACATGACTTTTAGAAAATATTTTTTTGAAGAATTTAATGACAAAGTTAATGGAGCAATATACTTCGCAGATAAATCTAAACTCAAGCCATCAGGGCTTGGCACAATCAAGATTAAGTTGTCTGGTCTTCCAGATCATCTTCTACAGGAGGTTATGTACCTCCCTAAGTTGAGGAGAAACTTGTTGTCATTGGTCCACATCCGCTAGTAAGGACACTCCATTCGCATGTTTTATGGAAAGGTTAAGGTCAGAAAAGCATCATATCACTCACTTGTCATGGAGGGAATAGAAGAAGGAAGACTCCTAAAGCTGCAAGGTTCCTCTGCTCATGCACAAAACTTTGCATTCAGTTCTCATCATGATGAAGGCAGGGAAAATTTTAGGGGCTAATATTCGCAGGTGGGCTAATTTTCCATTATTTTTCCAAAAAAATGATTCGCCAATTTCTATTCTTTTTTAAATTGATTCACCCAAATTTTATAGTATAAAAGTATTTTACCCTTAAAATCGCCAAAATTTTATATATAGTAATACAGAATAATTAGAAACCTAAATATTTTACAAAAATATCATCAAAAATTTTACAATTTACATATTGGGACTAGTAAGATTCGCCAAGGTTTGAAACTTTAAGATAAACTTCCATCCTTAAAATTTTCCGTGGATGAAGGTACATTCCCATCAAGTCTTTTATGGCATGTTAGGTTTGGACACTTAAACTATGAAATCCTTAGATTGTTGAAGAAAAACGGTGTTACTGGATTGCCTACAATTCCTAGGAAACTTAAGCAATGTGATGCTTGTATTCTAGGAAAGCATAGAAAACGGTCCTTTCATGATTCACATTCCAGAGCACTTAGAAAAATTGAGCATATTCATTCAAATTTATGTGGCCCCATGCATGTTGCTTCTGCAAATGGAAGTAAATATATGATGACATTTATTGATGATTACACCAAAATGTGTTGGGTTTAATTATTGAAGAACAAATCTAATGATTTTCAAACATTCAAGAATTTTCATGCATGGTTTGAAAATGATGCACAAACTCATATTGGCTCTTTGCGCACTGATAATGGAAAAAAATACACTTTAAACGAATTTGAAAACTATCTTGGCCAACATGGGATCAAACATCAAACAATTGTGCCCTATAATCCCCAATAGAACGGTGTAGGTGAAAGAATGAACAAGACACTTTTAAATATGGTTCGCTCCATGACATTTTTTAAGAATGTAAAATTGATGTTTTGGGTTGATGCAGTTCTATGTGTTGTGTACATAAAGAATAGGTGTCCTTCAAATTCAACTAGAAACAAAACTCCTTATGAAATGTGGCATGGCCACATTCCTTCGGTAAAGCATTTCAGGGTCTTTGGTTCCACTTGTTATGCTTTGATACCTAAGGTACAAAGGAATAAAATTGGTGCTAGAAGTCAAAAATGTATCTTCTTGGGGTATTCCAATACCTCCAAAGAATATCGTTTGTATGATGAAGTCAATAAGAAGTTTGTAGTATCGAGAGATTCATATTCCTTGAATCTTCCAAGACTTACAATGTTAAGAGTTTCTGGTTTCGGAATCTCCACAGTGAACATTTTTGTGTCAACGTTTCGGGTCTAGAACAAGACCCATCATTTTTGTGTCAATGTTTTTGGTCCTGATGATGGGTCTTGTTCTAGACCCGAAACATTGACACAAAAATGTTCACTGTGGAGATTATGAAACCATAAACTCTTAACTCTCACCACTGAAATCTAAAATCTACTGACAATGTTGTTGAGCAGAAACTTGATCGCTTGGATAGATTCACACATGAAAAGTCATTTCAAGAATTTGATAATCAAATTCCACACCTTGAAGGGGGGATTCCTATACTGAATCAATCCGTGGAATCATCTTCCGAAGAACTCTCTCCCCCACATGAAGAACCAACCACGGATGACACCTTGAACAATGTGATTGACATAATTGGGAGATTGAATCTTGATTCAATTCCAACTCAGTCAAATGAGAAGTCTGGGCCATCTTAGAAAGGCCCCACAAAATGGATGACAAAGACACATAGAGAAAACTTTCGTCCTAATGAGGTTGGAAAGACAGGAACAAGAAGTTTCACCAGACAAAATGTAGGTGACATAGATAATTCTAATTCACCTATCGATATGGATATTTCTTATAACTATGAACTGAATTTCTCTACATATTTTGAACCAACTTCCTTCAAATAAGTCACTTCTCATGTTGAATGGAGCGAAGCGATGCAAAAAGGAGTATGATGCCTTGATAAAGAATGTCACTTGGAAGTTGGTTGATCCTCCTTTGGTAACCAAACCAATTGGTTGCAAGTGGGTCTACAAGAACAAGTACAAACCGGATGGCTCACTTGACAAGCACAAATCCAGGTTTGTGGAAAAAGGTTTTGCACATAAATAAGGGGTCGATTATGAGGAAAAATTTTCCCCCACAGCAAAATGGGCCACCATCCAGACACTCTTTTCCTTAGCAACTCAGAAGGGATGGAAAGTCCATCAGATGGATGTAACAACCGCATTTTTTAATGGAGATCTAAAGAAGAAGGTTTCTATGTCCCAGCCATAAGGATTTGTTATGAAGGGCCAAGAACACAAAGTATGCAAGCTTATAAAATCCTTGTATGGCCTCAAGCAAGCACCACAAGCCTGGTATGAGAAATTAACTGAGCATCTTCTGAAACTTAACTTCAAACATTTTGATATTTATGATGCAACTTTGTTTGTTAAGAAATTTGGGAAAATAGTTGCATATATTGTGGTGTATGTAGATTATCTTTTGATGACAGTGAACAATGAGAGTTATATTGCATCCATAAAGAAAGGATTGAAGAAAGGTTTTGAAATGACTGATTTGAACTATGTTAACTACTATCTGGGTATTGAAGTAACTCAACATCCTAAATTTATATTCCTTTCTCAAAAGAAGTACATTGGATATCTTTTGAACAAGTTTGGCATGGATGAATTCAAACCTTTGACCACTCCAATGGAAAAAAACTTGAAGCTCACAACCATTAAAGGGAAGGAATTCGAGGATGCAACGAAGTATAGACAGCTTGTAGGAGGTCTTATCTACCCGACTACTAATAGACCAGACATCTCATTTGTTGTTGGAATCCTCTCCAGGTTTATGAAAAAACCTTGTGAAGGACATTAGTATGCTGCAAAAAGAGTTCTAAAGTACTTAAAGGGGACTCAAGACTTTGGACTTAAATATACACATGTGGGTGACTTTAGCTTGATCCGATACTGTGATTTAGAATTTGATGGGGACAAAGAAACTGGGGTATCTACTTCAGGATATACCATGAGTCTTGGATTAGGAGTTTTCTCATGGAGATCACGCAAACAATCAGTTCCAGCAGATTCCATAATTGACATAGAATATGTGGCAGCAGTTGAAGCAACAAAGGAAATTGTGTGGCTTAGGAAAATCCTAGAATATTTGCAGACGAAACAAATGCGTTCAAATCCACTCATAATCAACAACACTTATGTAATAAAGTTGGCCAAGAACCCAAATTTCCTTGATCGAAAAAATCACATCACAAAATACCATCTGATTCGACATCATTTTTAGGCCAAAACTATCCATTTATGTCATTGTTCCACAAATGAGCAGACTACATACATCTTCACCAAAGCGCTTGGAAGAGAAAATTTTGAAAAATTCATAACGATGCTTGGACTCACCAACATCCCTTCAGATTAAGGGGGGGAATGTTGACACCTAATCCTAAGGGACTGGGTGAGATTGTATAATATTGTAAATTAGGAAATAAGGAAGGCTAAGAGACATTGGGAAATGAATCCCAACAGTCTCATGTCCATGTATAAATTCATGCACACCCTCCATCAAATTCATATTCCATTTTGCGGAGTTACCTCCTGGCCTGACCATTTTTTCAGTATTCTGATGAAGGTTCTTTGAAACCTCCTCGGATTTTTATGTAATATTCTATTTTTCATACATATGTAATATTATTTAAACCTCTCTCATGCATTTAGAGAGGGGTCCAGGATTTTATCAAAAAACACTTTGCAAAAGCTTGCATTTTTGTACTTTTGTGATTCTTTTCATGAAAAACATGGACCAAGATCTTGATTTTCTTGAATATCAAAGCATACTCTACTAAATTTGCATTTCTATACTCTTAGAGTATATTTGGTTGAAAAGAAGAAAAGGTCAACATTGTTGATTTCATGAATATAGCCTCTCATATTTGGTACTATTATCTTTATGATTGAGTTATATTTATGATTTAGCAATAAAATTATTTATATTGCATTGTGTATGAGATCTGGATTATAGTTTTTCATTAAAGCACCATTGCATGATGTTTCAGCTGTAATTCCTTGTTGAGTATATAATCAATCGATATATGCGATATAGTTTCATAATTAATTTGCCTAACTATTTAGTCAAAATAATTATCTTTAAACAGTTTCATCTCTTTTTAGCAATTGAATGATTTTTATTATCTTTTGCTTTAAGATATATTTGTAGATTGCATAAGTTAAATTATTCCCAGGTATAGATTAAGTTCTATATTAGATTAAATAGATGCATGTGTTTTCTACTTAAATAGATTATTTCCATTAGTTTAAAATCATTTTCCATTTCACCTTGTATCAAACCCATCATCATCATATCAATTCTTTGTTGGGAAGCTAGTCCCATTATCCCTAGTCAGAGCCACTATACCAAATAGAAAAGGAGTTACTTTTAAGGTCTGGACCGGCTGGTTATCCACCATGTTGTTGCAACGGAATTTTGGGGCTTCAACAGGTACAGATGGGCATAGGGAGTGACGCTTCAAGGCTTCACTGATGCAGATTGGGCAGGTAGTCCATCAGACAGGAAGAGCACATCAGGGGACATCTTCAACATAAGATTAGCAGCAGTTTCTTGGTACAGCAAGAAGCAAAGATCAATTGCACTTAGTTCAACTGAGGCATATTACATGGCAGCTAGTCAAGCTGCATGTGAGGCCATCTAGATGAGGAAGATACTTGTTGTTTTGTTTGGTCATCAGATGGATCCAACGATGATACATTGTGATAACCAAATCTACATAAAACTCTCAGTTAATCTGGTATTCCATGACAGGTCCAAGCATATTGACATTTGATACCACCATCTCAGAGATTGTATTCAAAGGTGCATTATGTTGTTGAATTACATTCCCACGGAGGATTGGGATGCAAATATCTTGACGAAGGCGCTTGCAAAGAGAAAAATTGAATACCACAGAGGGAGGATCGGGGTAGCAGATAATCCCTCTCTTGTTGAGAGGGAGTGTTGAAATTCAACAAGAAAATTCAACACACACACTAGTGTGGGATCACAAGTCACACAATGATGGATCCTAGCGACACATTAGTGTGCAACCAATTTTTAAATAAATTGGAAAAGTAATTGTAATATTATCTCATAACAATTTGTAATAGTTAACTAAGTGTGATAGACTTAGTTAGCTCAAGAATTTCAAGTTAAGGGTCAAAGGATATGTATGTAGAGTGATTATATTATTAACAGTGTCCAGTTGCAGTTGTAGCACTAGTGTAGTGTGAGTGAGATCAGTTAACTCACATTAATTGAGTTAAAATCAGTTTAACTAGTTCTAACTGTTTGATGAACTAGTGGAAGATCAAGTGAATTAAAATAGATTTAATTCGCCAGTAGTGATATACCAACTAACTGATGATTCACTATTTATAGTTTCATGCATGCTAATTCTAGTGGAGACCCAGTTGATACAAAGTTTTAAGGCAAGTAAACTATCAGTTGTATTTTTAGCAAACTGCCCAGATGCAGTTATATAACCACAAGAGTCCCATGATGAATTTCACAATAAAGGAAGGCTAAATTTCCTATTTAATAGGGGTTTAATTCTCTAGGGATTGCATAAGCAGGATAGGCTGAGGGTAGGTTGATAATTAGCTATGTGTTTGTCCAATTTTTCCATGATCAGTGCGAAGCAATTGGTAGAATGTATGAGGTTGTGGTGATCACAAATACATTGTATTGTTTCATAATTCCTTGGTTGATTATATAATAAATATGGAGGGATTTGAGCAGGTGCTATCCCCAAGAAAATCTTGTGTTGTGGATTGATTTACTTATTTCTCTTACTTGCATGTGATTGAGCGATCGTGATTTATATTCCGCCAATATTGTAGAAGGATTCGGTATCTTGTTTTAGTACATTGCATGATCAGATTGAATCCATTGGTGTAATTTCTACAATGCGTTGTTACCCCATCTTATATTTCCATTATCACAACAGAAGGTCACAACCCAAGCTGAAGCATTGGAGATTGCGATGAAACAGATCCAAACCTAGTTAGAAAGCTTACATATGGAACTCCGACATTTGAATAAGGTAAAATTGGTTCAGTTCGACATGCACACAGAATTTTGGTGCATAAATTGCAAAGCGAAGGGCCACCATAAGGATCAGTTTCTTGTTTATAAAGATTACTTAGGCACTGGGATGTCAAGTCTGTTGAAGCTTGGGCCAAGTACTGGACCAAATGTGGGACCAAATGTCTGGTGTAGCTTATGCGAAGTTGCAGGCCAACACTCCACACACTATTGTCATCCACTGCAAAAGTACACCCAGTTACCAAATAAATTGTTCTGTAATTTATGTATTTCGGTGGTAAATGATGACAAGCATTGTCGAATCTATGATCTAATGATGCAGAGTCCTGGAGTATACCAAGTGTAAGCCGAAGGTCATGAAGATCCAGGTTTTCCAAAAATGCACAGGGGTTTCCAAGGCCAAGGGCGTGGCCAAGGAGGAGGTGTTGGACGAGGTAGCGGACAGACCTTATGTTATAATTGTGGTCAGCCTAGACATTTTTCCAGGGATTGTTAAAATCTCATTGTCGTATCTTGTAGGTATTATCGTGCATTTGATCATGAAATAGAGGATTTTCCTACATTATTGGCTGAAATGCAGGAAAAGCACAATCAGCAGCCTACCTCGAACATTAAAATGATGAGGACTAAACCACACAAGGAAGATCCAAGTGTCAACATAGTGAGATGCAGCGGTGCAAATACTAGGGAAGACCGGGTAGAAGGAAAGAGACCTATGGAGGATACCTGGGTCCGGAAATTTGGAGACAATAATGTCGGGTTCAATGTACAGTGTGAAAGAGAGACTTTCATGGAAGCAAAGAATAATTTTGTGTATTCTAGAGCTTTGACATCAAAGAAACAGTTACAAATAGTTCCACAAATGACCAAGCCCAAGGAGATTACTGAAACGAAGGAATTTGATCCATCCATTCTGAAGTCATTATTTCAAACTTGTATGAAGTTGCTAAGGGATCAGAAAGTTGTGGAGGGATTACAGGATTTTATTGAAAACTGTGTTGGCAAGGAAGGGTCACAACTGGAACAATGCGCAGTAAACAAGGTATACAAAAATAAGAAAAGAATCGGTAGGGAAATACGGTTAATTGTGCAGATCGGGTGTTATGAAATGGACCAAGTAATCCTTAATCTTGGATCAGATGCCAATGTTTTTCCAAAACATACATGGGAATGGATGGGGAGACCGAAGTTGAAATGGTCACCGATTAAACTTAGAATGACAAATCAACATAAAATAATTCTTATTGGTCAATTGCATGGCATTAGCGTAGATATTGATGGTGCAAGTGTATTGTATGATTTTGAATTTATTGAGATTGTTGACGATAGAAATCCATATCATGCATTGCTTGGATTTGATTGGGATTATCACATGGATGCTATAATCAATATGAAAAATCGATAGATGGTGTTTGAAAATAATGGTACAAGGGTTGTTGTGCCTTTTCACTCCTCTGAAGGAGCGTGATACACAGAGCCAATCCAGCATGAATATGGGGGTGTTGATATTGATTAGATATATAAGATCACTACGCAGGATGAGGACTGGATTAATCCCACCGCTGATGGCATAATAAGTTGGGAGTGTGATAGTTCATGTATTTCAGACTCTGATGAAGAATTGGAGCATTGGCAGAACTTCCTGCATGAAGTATCTACTAAGCAGTGTAACAGAGTTACCAAGTCACTTCGTTGCATCACATCAAAGGTACGTGACTTGCCTTTTATGATGCAAATGGGAATGTTGTCTTATTTTTGGAAGAGTTTGAGCAGAAGGTGCCTAAAGAACTACGATATGAAGCTTTGGACTTTTTCTTGAGATCCACTCCAAGGCATATGGTGGGGTGCACATAGACAAAACTTAGGAGGATGGAAGGAATTTTGTAGACATAAGGCTCAAGTTTGGTCATGTAAACATTAGGATAACAGAGAAGTATGATGATAAGGATGATCCTTGTGAGAATTTGTCTCACTGGACTGCGGCCTGGGGCGAAGAATATCAACATGAATGGGTGCATATATTCTTCCATACCTTGCGTATGATACCTCAGTAGTGGTATCTTGAAATAGAGCTATGCCATGGAAACACAAATTGGTATGAGATGACGAAAGGTTTCTTATTGACTTATAACTTCGCTGATGGATGGGATTGTATTAATGATTCTCTCCAGGAATTCTGAACAGGAATATTTTGAATTACTGTGTTGCGCAGCTGGAGCAGGCATAAGAATGTTACAATCTCACTATGGAAGAAGGTGAGGAGGATCCTTGCCGTAATGTCAATATCCATGATTCAGAAGGGCAACATGAAATTTCAGGTCCTGAAGTTGAGATGCTGGAAATTTCACAACCTGTCAAGACTTATCAAGTTAACATAGGTTTAAAAGTGGCGCCCAAGTTTGCAAAGATTGGGGACTATTGGGATGATGACACTGTGAGAAAGGTCACTGAATTATTGCATGAGTACTAGGATATATTCCCAGCGAATTTCTCTAAGTTGAAATGTGTTATAGGATATTTGGGAGTTATCACTAGTAAATTTGGCCCAATTTCCGACGGCCAATTCGTCGCTATTCCGACACATAGTTGTCGCAAGAGCGACAGTTTGAGGACAGGAAAAATGTGGTTTGCCATCTCGTTGCAATTCCGACGCACTTACAAAGTTTCGCACTACCGACACTTTTTCTGTCGCTTCCAAACAAGCGTCGCTCTTCCGACGTTTCCCAAATCGTCATGCTTTCGACGTTTGTAAACTGTTTCACTTCCGACGAAATGTGGTCCGACGTTTTGAACATCACTCTTCCGACGTTTGTAAACTGTCGCAATTCCGACGAAATGTGGTCTGACGTTTTGAACGTCGCTCTTCCGACGTTTGTAAACTGTCGCAATTCCGACGTAATGTGGTCTGACATTTTGGACGTCGCTCTTCCAACGTTTGTAAACTGTCGCAATTCCGACGAAATGTGGTCTGACGTTTTGAACGTCGCTCTTCCGACGTTTGTAAACTTTCGCAATTCTGACGAAATGTGGTCCGACGTTTTTATACTGTCGCTCTTCGGACATTTTTAAGCTGTCACAATTCCGACGCTTACAAGGTGTCGGTATACTGACAGCGGGTTCAATTTTTAAAAAAAATGAAACTTTAAAACAGGACAGTAAATCTCCAATATTTGTTATGAATTGTGGGCGTTCCAATGACCGTGAAATATTAATATAATAAACCACCCCGCAACGCTTCGACTATAAACAATCATATAAACATGGCTCTGTATTTCAAAAAACAGGTTTAAAATAGAAACAGGGCAACATTTTTTTTTCCAATTGTTATGAACATAATTCGACCATGAAATATTAATATAATAAACCACCCCGCAGCGCTTCGACTATAAACAATCATTTTTTTTTCACAAGAGAAAAAATGTTGTTTTGAATATATTATATGAAGTAAAACAGTCCATGAAGTCATTACATTTTCACATCTGAAGATTGGAACCCAAATATCCATCTAGAAAAGTGGAAGTCCCACCCTAGACAGTGATAGAAAAATACCCCATGTCACATACAGGGACTTGATATAAAACCCAGTAACGGTCCACATGGAGATTATCGACAATCTGAGAAAGCATCCAAATATGCCCAAGGCATCTATAAGAAAGTGAAATAGCAATATGTAGAATAGTAAAGCAACAGATAGAGTACCGACGTTCATTGTTCCAAATACAAATTAAAGTACCCAAAATCCTTGAACAGAGAAAAACGCTAATCATGTGAGGAGTGTGATATGTCCAAAATATAAAAAGACCATCAGACCATATCAATAAACCAGCAACATAGACCAGCATCGCTAGTTTTGAAGGCAGAGTGATAAACATTAATCATTTTTTTTTCACAAGAGGAAAAACGTTGTTTTGAATATATTATATGAAGTAAAACAGTCCATGAAGTCATTAAATTTTCACATATGAAGATTGGAACCCAAATATCCATCCAAAAAAGTGGAAGTCCCACCCCAGACAATGATAGAAAAATACCCCATGTCACATACAGGGACATGATATAAAACCCAGTAACGGTCCACATGGAGATCATCGACAATCTAAGAAAGCATCCAAATATGCCCGAGGCATCTACAATAAAGTGAAATAGTAGTATGTAGAATGGTAAAGCAACAGATAGAGTACTGACGACCATTGTTCCAAATACAAATTAAAGTACCCAAAATCCTTGAACAAAGAAAAACGCTAATCATGTGAGGAGTGTGATATGTCCAAAATATAAAAAGACCATCAGACCATATCAATAAACCAACAACATAGACCAGCATCGCTAGTTTTGAAGGCAGAGTGATAAACATTAAACATTTTTTTTTCACAAGAGAAAAAATTTTGTTTTTAATATATTATATGAAGTAAAACAGTCCATGAAGTCATTACATTTTCACATCTGAAGATTGGAACCCAAATATCCATCCAGAAAAGTGGAAGTCCCACCCTAGAAAATGATAGAAAAATACCCCATGTCACATACAGGGACATGATATAAAACCTAGTAACGGTCCACATGGAGATTATCGACAATCTGAGAAAGCATCCAAATATGCCCGAGGCATCTATAAGAAAGTGAAATAGCAGTATGTAAAATAGTAAAGCAACAGATAGAGTACCGACGTCCATTGTTCCAAATACAAATTAAAGTACCCAAAATCCTTGAATAGAGAAAAACGCTAATCATGTGAGGAGTGTGATATGTCCAAAATATAAAAATACCATCAGACCATATCAATAAACTAGCATCACTAGTTTTGAAGGCAGAGTGATAACCTGTCAACACATAAAATAGTATCATAAAGCGGATACAGGAAATGTGCAGAGACATGTACTGTTGGTATACGCCTCACACAAAAAGCATCCATGATATAGCAAAAATATGTATAAACCCAGGGTCGATTGTATGTTCTAGCTCGCTTGTTCCTAGAAATAAAAACCATCTGCAGAAACCCAGGCTCGCTTGTAAGATCAGGCTCGCTTGATTCCAAAATTGGTAACCATCTGTTGCATCCGAGATGTAAGGTTCAGACTTGCTTGTTTCCATTAGTAGCCCGCTGCAGCATCCACCTTGTTCATAGCAAAAAGGTTCCTGTAGATATACAGAGAAAGAGTATAATACGTAGACCACATAAACATGGCTCTGTATTTCAAAAAATAGGTTTAAAATAGAAACAGGGCAACATTTTTTTTTTTCAATTGTTATGAACATAATTCCACCGTGAAATATTAATATAATAAACCACCCTGTAGCGCTTCGACTATAAAAAATCATATAAACATGGCTCTGTATTTCAAAAAACAGGTTTAAAATAAAAACAGGGCAACATTTTTTTTCTAAGTAAATTTGATCTATTAACAGTGGGAATAAAATTACACCGAAGTCAAAAACATTGCCCAGACTCATGGCAAATTCGTCATCAAAAAATCAAAAAATAAGACTGCCCTCATATGAGGAAACCAGTCTTAAACGTTTACAGAATTCAAAAATATTACAGAGGTCCAGCACATTAATATAATTTAAAAGCAGCCCAATTAAGTGGGCCGCGAAACAAGAAAAACAAATTAACCAAACTACTCCTCCGGTAGTTCCTCGACGATTCGGCACCATCCTTCAGAAGGTCCAGGATCGCCAGGTGCTATCTCCACATTCATGCCACTGCTCCCCTCCTGAAGGCCCGAATGCTGGTCAGCTTTTTCTGAGCTCAGACCCGTCGGACGGGTGCATTGTTCTTCCATTTGGGCCTCCTCACGGAAAACCACAGTAATTGAAGCTATGATTCGTGGGCGGTTCAGACAGAAATTAAAGGGAAAAAGCACAGTGCACATCGTGGGAGAAGGTGAAGCGGTGGGGAAATGAGGAGCAGGGGAGCCCATACGGTGGCCAGATCCTAGAACCCGACCTCGCCCACTTCTAGTATCTGGATAGAGACCTGCGTGATAATCACTGGACTGGGAAGATGACTCGGTTGAGGGGCTGGAGGGAGCGCACAAGGGTTGACCTCTAGTGCTCCCCCTGCGACAACGCATCCTTTGACCCAGGCGAGGCATGGGTGCAGTCTCAGCAGTGTGCACAAGACGAGACGGAGAAGAAAAATTCCAAGAAACAAAGGAAGACAGACACAGACCAGACTGAGAGAAATGCAGATATGCAGCAAGGTCTAAGCAGCAGTTCAGCTGACCACTTCTCCTTCTCGTCACAGTGAGCAGGCAGTGTAACCCAGCAACCGGCTCGTCTGAAAAACCATAGCGAAACTCCATTTTATCGACCCGAATGCAATGCAATCGAAGGACGCCCGTCATAATTAATCTCTGATCATTAATGAGAGTCGAAGGCCGGATCATATTGGAGCATGCGGAATCGCTAACAAGAGTGGAGGTCCGATCTTGAATAGTGTTAAAACTTAATGCGATTTGATGTGAAAACCTTGGGACTTAATTGAACAGCGTCAAAACTTAATGCGATTGATATGAAATCGCCACATCCATGTCCCATCGCCTTAAACGCCATCGAATGCACCCGCATCCGGGAACAGGGCAACATTTGATTGAGGACACATGGAAGAAATTGATTGGAGCGGATCTTTGTTTGGGCTACTCACGCAGTGGAAATCCAGACCCGAAAAATATTAGGGCAAATTTGATAAGAAATTCATGTCACAACTCTCCCTCGGTACGCCAGCCCAACTTCGGACCCTAAAAATATTAGGGCGGAATTAAATTGGTTTTCGCGTCACAAAATTGGCCGACGTCAGCAGGCTATTTTGGAACGCGAATTTGGTTTGAATTATGGTTTATCGCCGTTTGAAGTCCTGCAGGCTCGACTTAAGAACAATTTTGTTTGATCCCATCTTATAAAATTTGTGTTGGTTTTCTTTGATAATACACATATTTATAATAAATCATGGGAATACCACACTAAACATGTGGAAAAGTTATATAAATTATTGAGAACAATCATTTTTATGTAAAATATCCAAATGTGCTTTTGGAAAATAAGAATTCGAGTATTTGGTTCATATTGTTTTAAAGGAAGGAGTGAAGTTGGAGCCTCAAAAGATGCAAGCTATTACAAAATGACCTATTCCTAAGAAAATCAAGGTTCTTAGAAGATTTTTTAGACTTACATGATTTTATTGATAATTTGTTAAGAATTATGCATGCATTTCAAGTCCACTCACATATCTCTTGAAGAAAATATCATTTATATGGAATGATGAGGCTACTTTGGCATTCTCTCTTTTAATGGATGCCATGTCTTCTACACCAACATCAGTTGCACCTACTTTTGGTAAAACATTCATAGTAGAGTGTGAGGCACTAGGACAAGGAATTTACATAACATTAACACAATAAGGGATATCATTGGCTTTTAAAAGCAAAGAATTCAAAGAAAATATTTGGTGAAATCTACGTATGAAAAATAAATGGAAGCAACATTACATGCAATAAAAAATGGGGATAGTATATCATTGGGAGGTACTTTAAAGTCAAGATATACCATGATAGCATAAAGTATTTTTTGAAGCTATGGATTTCATTGGAAGATTAACAAAAATGAGGAGAAAAATGCAAAGTTTTAATTTTGAGATAATCTGCAAAAAGGGTAAGGAAAATTTAGTACATGATGCTCTTTCTAAAATAGAAGAAGCCTCAAATTTATATCCAATTACATTTTCTATTCCCAAGTGGCTAGAAGAAGCTTGCCATAATGGAAAAATGACAATAGTACTAAAAAAAAACTAAAATTTATAAAGGATGGGATGAACTCTATGGAGCATTGGGAGTGAAAGAGAGATATACTTTGGTGCAAATGTAGAATAATTTTATGCACGCAAGCATATTTGAATAAACAAATATTAAGGGAGTCCCATGTCTCTTTGATGGTAGGACGCAGGGTTCCTTAAAACATCTCAAAGGATCAAAAAATATATTTTTGGAAGGAATGAAGAAAGATATTCAAAATTTTGTAAGAGAAGGTCAGGTTTGCATAATAAATAAAAGAGAGATGGTAAAATCTCTAGGGTTACTTCAACCATTCCACATACATATTCAAAGACTAGAAGATATATCAATAGACTTTATTACAGGGTTACTGAAATATAAAGGTAAGTATTACATTTTTGTGGTCATTTATATAGACAAATTTTGTAGTTTTTTTTGTAGAGCTCAAAGTACATAAACAACAAGCCAAGTGGCAGAAGTGTCCGTGAAATAAATTCATAGTCTTCATGGTTTTCCTAAAGTAATAGTAACAAAAAAAATTTGGAAATAATTATTTAATATGAGTCGAGAAACACTAGCTGCCATGAGTTCTACATATCAAACACAATCAAATGGTCAAACAAAAATAGTTAACGAATGTTTTTAAGGTTATCTACAATGTTACTCTTTAGAAAAGCAATCTTAATGGATGAAGTGGGTTCGTCAAGGAAGAATGGTAATATGATACTACCTATCACACATCTACTAAAATTTCCCCATTTAAGGCCTTTTATGGATATCCAACTCCTAGTATCTCATACTTTTTGCAAGATAAGTCCAAAGTATAGGAAACAGAGTCACATATGGAAAATACTAAAGAAAATTTGAAAATTATTATGGAAAACCTTCAAATGACATGAAACATGATAAAACAACAAGGGGAACAACATTGAAGTGAAAGATAATTTGAGGAGGGTAATTGGGTATTTTTTAGATTATGGCATTATAAGCAATCTTCATTCAAGAAAAAGAAGAATAAAGAATTAGCTCAAAAATGTTATGGCCCTAAATAATTATTCATAGGATTGCACAAGTGGTATAGAAGTTATATTTTCCTTATTCTTGCATTCATAAGGTTTTTCATGTATCTTGCCTAAAAAAAATTTTGGGAAAAACTATGCCAATGTAAATAGAACTTCCAAAATTAGATGAAGAATGAAAGTTGATTCTCGAACCACAAAAAGTTATAGATAAAAATTTTGTATCTCTTTGACATATAACCATTATGAATTAGCTAATCATGTGGAAGATATTCCTCTAGAATAAGGTACATGGTAACATGATCAATTCGTGATGAAATACCCATGGCTAAAGGGTTCGTTTGAAGTTTTGACAAAGGTTTTGTTATATGTTTTATATAACGAGCGGCGGAATAGTTTTATTGTTTGTTAAGGTCCCACACAGTGATCAAATTTGACAGGCAGGTCCGAATTTCAATTAGAAGGGCATATATCTATGTCGCCCTTCCATAATGAAAAGATTTAAAAAAAAAAACTTTTCAATTGACCACAATAAATTATTTTTACATTTCATTTTCAGAAAGACAAAACCATCAATCTTTATATTAATAAAATACTGTTAAATATACAACAATGAAGAAGGCTCCATCTTTCATTGCTTAAATATCTCATTGGAAATGTCAACATAAGTCTTGAAGACATTATTATAAGAATTTGGATACATACCACCGAGATATAGGAGATTCTTATGTGTCAGATTGTGTAATGCAATTTTGACTTTGTCTCATAAGGAGTAGCAGCATAGAGGTCTGGATTTTTCTTATAGAAATTTTTTATTATTATTTGAAACATTGTTTATAGATAGGAATACAACAATGAAATTATGAGCATGGTGGACAATTAGTCAAGCTCATGATGCCAAACCATGATGATGTAAGTTTGGAATTTAACATTTTTACATGTTAAAGACAAATAGTCAAAATCACTGACAACTTAGTATGCCATAATTAATAATCATTCCCTGCTCACTTTTGTTAATAGGTTTATGTCACACAATGATCTCTCTTCTCTGGCATTTACTTGTATTGAAGATCACTATTCTAGGAATAAGGAGTTATTTTCTCCAAAAATAACCCTAGCCAAACATTGACAATGCATCAAGGATATCTTTCTATGCTTCATAAGTACATATGTTCTACTTCTAAATCATGTCTTGGAAGTGGTTGTTTTGTTGGAAATTATTCACTAGTTGGTTTCATACCAAAGTCTTTTTCACATTTTCAGCATCCAATACATGAAAAATATAATGGTTTAAAACAACATAAATATTTGAAATTTTGCAAGAATTGTCTGGCACACTTTGAATATGAATTTTGAAGTCAAGTGCATGATGCTGTATAGGATCAAGTGTCATTTTGAATACCAAATGTTTCACAAGAAACTTCTCAACATGCTACCCTGCTGTAAGGATTAAATGACAATATTGCATCAACTATTTCCATAATAAAAGTGCACCTCGGCCATAAGACTAAACAACTACAAATGTTGTAGATCTAACAAGACCACACAATCAAATGTATTCCACAAGGCCAATACTGTATGAAAAATGAAAAGGAATTTGCAACCAAAAATACCTTAGGAAACTAATTCAATTAGATACACCAAACCATCAGCAAAAAGGAAAACCAGCCTACTCAAAAGGTAAGCATTTACCTCCTTTGACAAAATTTTGAGTTCTGAAACAAGGGCCTTTATTGTCTTGTCAATGCCCCTAGTAATTTGAACGGGGTTTGCACCTACTGCAACAACCTAAACAAAAAGGTTTCATTTCAAATTATTTTCCACAAATTTAAGATACAACCATTGTCAGTTTTGTATTTCCTAACAAGCTCATAAATTTTGACAAAAGAACCAAAATTTTTTAATACCTGATAAGGTATTAAAAACTATCTTAGACTCAATAAGCCCAACCCAAAACTAAAAAACCAAACACCATAAGACCCTACAAGAATGAATAGATGATATTAATCCAGTACTATCGACAAAAAGTTACCTTTACACGCTCACTTATTAAACCCTGTGCTATTGAATTTTAACTTCAACTGCTACAACAGAAGGACGGATGCAGCAGCAACTTTTTTTTTGGAGGTTGCTTGCACGCCATCCAGAAATTTAATTCAGCATTTAAAATTCCTGCAAGTTTTTTTTGTAGATGGCCGCAGCCATATTTCTGTACAGGATTGTATTTAAACACAACAACCAACATTAATGCAATTCACCAACCAGAAATTAAACAAACAGAAATTTACCCCCCATTTTTTTAAATTCAAAAGGAGGACACGTGGAGCATTAATATTGAATCGCATGAAATTGAAGGGAATCTGAAAACCTGAAAACCGGACTCGGATTTTTTATAAGGCACATTGGATTGAGAATTCGTGTTACAAATTATGCAGACGTCAGCATCCCATTTTGGAACGCAAATTTGGCTTGAAATTCAATCTATTCAGACTTTTGAAGTCCGACAGAAAGGGTTCTTTAATGTTTTGATAGTTTAATTTTATGTATGATTTAATATATACATATGTTTTAAACACATGTTATATATATATCATATGCGAAATGAAAGGTGGGCCATAGAATTTAGTTTTAATTTATTTTTTTTTTGAAGAGGGTTTATTATAATATGTTTTATATGTTGCGGCATATAAAAATAAAAAGGACAAAAAAGCTTGGTATTTTTTTTTATAGACAGTACGTAAATTTTTTATTACACAGCAGTGTGTAAAAAGTGAAAGACTGGGTGTAACTTTTTAAGTGTGTATGCACAACAGTGTGAAAGTGAAAAACACAGCAGAGTGTTTTAGAGACAGAGTATGTTTGTTTTGGACAGACAGTGAGTTGGTTTTATGCACTGCGTTTTGTAGCAGTCATAATTTTGGAATCCCTCTCAATGAGGAAGAAGTGTAATATTTTTTTTTTGAGTTATTGAAGGGAATAGAAGTTTGTTTTCAAAGTATTGAAACTCTGTCTCCTATCAAAGAAATTTTTATTTTCTCTGTGTTAGAGGAAGGGAGATTTATTCTCCATTCATTGTTCTAGAATTTTTCAATATTACAACATGTGCAAGAACAACAGATGTTGTGGTTCCATCCCTAGCTAAATAATTTGTCTTTGCCGCAGCTTGCCTTACTAACTTGGCCCCAATATTTTCAACTGGGTCCTCTAATTCAACCAATAAAAAGGCCAAAACCATAGCATTGAGATACATTTCATTACACTGTCAATAACAATAAAATTTGACTTAGCCATAACCCTTTCCTTTTATTGTTGTGAAAAGCTTTATGCATTACTCTAATGTGGCTAGTCCATAGGCCAAGTAGACCATTGGGTAACAAATATGTTCCCTTTCACCTTTGAGTTTTCAAATTATGCCTACCAAATCTAAGACATTTAAGAGGGGGAACTAATACAACGTTAAAAAGAAAACCAGAGCACACATCTACAAATTACCTCCTTAGCTACTGTCACACCATCATTAACTATTTTCGGAGAACCATGCTTGTTCTCCAAGACAACATTTTTCCCTTCGCCCCAAGGGTGACTCCAACAAGATCAGCAAGTTTGTTCACACCGCCTGCAAGACAAATTGACAATGCTTTCAGTAAGTGTGCAATTGAATGCCAAACCATATGCCAAAACAACCCTCCATGAAAAATTAAAATAACACATTAAAATCGAATATAATTGGACAAGGAAAGATCCATCGCAGTGAAGTTTCACATGCAGTTTACCTTCCTTTAAACATAATTTTTTCTCTGACCTGCAATTTTTTTGTCACTCAGCCATCCTTGTTGAAGTACAACTCCTTTTCCATAGCTCTTGTATTAACTACCTTCTCTTTGTCACGTAATCTCAGAGTCCCTCTTCTGATTGAGCAATTAAAGGAAATGGGTGAAAAAACTGAAAGAGAATACAATTGTTTGCATAATTATCAAACATTGCACCCAACTTCTTCCCCTTTCCATTGTTACCCAATGAGGTAGATGTGGAAATTGTTGTCATACTGCCCAAAGCAGAGGCCATCTTCTCTTATCCTGAATATAGAATTACAAGATCTTCATATTAGTATGAACCTTAAAAAACATGACTCCCATTGCTAAAAACCACTTTTAAATTGTAACAGGCAAACTAAAAAACTATCGCAACTTTTGGCAACTTCTGGAGCATTAAGAGAGAAACAACCAAAGAGAAATACAACCACAATCATCATTTTAATGAGACCGGACTATATATTTGCATTAAGATAATAGAAATAAATCACGACTATATTAAGGCCAGCATAAAACAATCTTTAACCAGTGTCTCTCGCGGCCTTCAGGTTTCCATGCTAGAGGTTGCATATTTTTAATTTAAATTCTTGACCTCTCGTGCCCATCTATGAATGCATCTAATGAGATATCTACATCAAATGCTCCTTTATATCCCCAAAAACAAATTCTTTACTACAAGAGCACCAGTATTGATGGATCACCCCACACCATCCCACCCACTAGAAACGGTGAAAAAGGAAACCCGAGAAAACTTCTCAAATATCTCAAGATGACTATATGGGTGGTTCTTATTAATCAACCAACCATTCAGAACATGCTCATCAATCCAAACCATGAGTATTATGTGACGATATTCAAGAAGGCATTGAATCGGATTTCTGAAGCTATGTTAGAGAAACCCTAAACTCTCACTGAAAATAGGTGAAATGTGGCACCACTCAGAGATTGACATGTGCCAATTGGTACAAGTGGTAGAAAATTGGCATTCTCAAACAACAAGGTGATGCAGGAATGACATGAGGGAGAAAATATCAGAAAAGCCCCAAATCTGGAGAACTAAAGCTCATCACCAACCTAAGATTGACAACTTTACATGATGTAACCTATGAAATCGTAAATGGAGAAATCATAGTAACAATAAAGTAACCTATGTAACAATAAATTCGGATTCATCCCGGGAGTGGTAATGGGAGAAATCATAGTGAACAACAGGAAACATGCATAGTTTCTTACAATCAAATAGATGAAAAAACACATACAAAAAACCTAGATAATAATCGTGCACAAGCTTAATATTGAATTATGAACCGTAAAGGAACTTACAAAATGTGACATTACGAACCTAGTCAAGCGCACAAGCAAAAATATCCTGGACATGACCCTGGTTGACAAGTTGTATTGCTCATGATGCAAGAGGATTTGTACCTGCACTGCCAAGTCAATCAAAATCCATCATTATCTATACAATAAATACAAGTAATTGATGTAGTATTTTTACTCTAAGATGCATTCTTATGATAATGTTAGAACATATGTTGAAAATGTCAAAACATACTTGAATAAGCTCCTCTTCGTTTCAAGAACAATTTATTGGAGTCGCATGAACTTGGAACAAGCCTCCCACGATCTGAAAGAGTAGCAACTTAGTCAACAGTGACTTTTTTGTTGCTACGCTGGATCGAGGGAGGTTTTCTCCAAGATTAAATCGCTCCAATAAATTATTCTCTACTAAACAGGGCCAACCACGTGAAGGTGGAAGCTCTTATGGCCCCTCCCCCCCCCCCACATCACTCTCAATTCCCCAATACCCAATCTATATTTCATTTTTTACTTTCATGAGCATAAAAAAAAAAATTCAATAACTAATAAAAAAAAAATTCAACAAAAAGTACGCAAGGAAACATTGCAATTAATGCTTGACATAAAAATAGTATGATAAATGAGTTTTTTATATAACGCAAAAACGTTCCAAGTATGGTAACGTTTGTCTTATAATAATACAATATTTTACATTATCAAATTTTCTTTTTCTTCTTCCTATTTCTAAAGCTCCTAATTACATCATCAATATCATCGTGCTCTGCTCCTGTTTCATGCCTTTCAACCCACACTGCTGACCTAGTTGCGTAGTCACGATGTCTGGTCTCATCCAATGACAGGGCATCGCCTACAAAAATAGATAATATTAAAATTTAATTGTCAGTTTTTAAATATCATTGAACTAGTTCGATAATATTAATAAAAAAATTGCAATGAGATTAGTTACCTGGTGCACTAGTTGTCGTCGCTGACCTAGTTGCGTAGTCACGATGTCTGGTCTCATCCAGTCACGGGGCATCGCCTACAAAAACAGATAATATTAAATTTTAATTGTCAGTTTTTAAATATCATTCAACTAGTTCGATAATATTAATAAAAAAAATTGCAATGAGATTATTTACCTAGTGCACCAGTTGTCGCCATTGGGACTATTGCCCTGTCTTCCTCTCTGGTGGTAAGATCCTCAAGGGAAACATTCTCTATCATTTAAACAAAAAACATTATAAGGACAACCATCAAGGTATAATTACAAAAAATTATAAGTGGAAATTAATTACCGTCACGGCCCTCACTGATAGTAGCATTGTCGGTCTGGTCCCCACTACATTGATCAGGTTGCACGTGAGGATCATCTACATCTGGCTCTAAAACTGGGTTATTTTCCTCGTCGGTAGTGCTGCTCCCCTGATTTAAACAAAGTTGTTAGACATTAAATTTATGGACGAAAACAAACATATTGAAAGGTTAATGTTTTACCTTATTAGGCATTCTAGATCTTGGGACCCGCCCCAAGCTTCTGCGACGTTCAACTATGGCTTGATAGCCGAAATGGAAAGCGATATTTTTATCTTCCTCTGTAGTTTTTGTTCTGAATTCATCACCCTACATTACATATGATTGTGTATTTTTAATCATATTTGATAGGATTACAAAAACGTTGAAAGGCGATACAATTAATTATAAGATGTTTAGCTACTTAATTACAATTCTTGCCGCTCATTTCAAGTAGCCACCCTGGCCTAGCTTGTGATGGCCCTTTTTTTCAATCCTAGCTTTGGTTTCCTTTGAGGTGTCAGGCAACCTAGCATCAAAAGATTGAATTCAGATATGACGTAGCATACTTTTATTTTAGACATAGAGAAAATTAAAGCTGTTGAATTAAAGTTGTAATTTACCTTGCGGGTCAAGTTGGCATTTTTCCTTCTTTCTTTGCCCTTTTCTCTTTTCTTTCATGGATGAGTGCTCTCCACTCACTCTCTGGAACTATGAGAGGACGCTCGTATCTAGGGTTAAATTGCAATTGCATCCTATAGGTGTCCCTGGTATATGTCAAATATTTGTCGGCTACCCAAGCCACCGCTGTTCTGTCAAATGTGCCTACCCCAAAAAGGGCTTCTAGATAATCTAGATGTTCTTTTTTCAGGTTGGAATTCTTAGAATTCCACCCTGTGTGTATGGTTGGGTCAAAAATTACCAACACATGGCTCTCCAAAAACCTGTAGAACTCATTGTTTCCTACACAGGAAAAAAAGAAGAAGAAGAAGAAGAAGATATTATCATTAATTTAAAAATAAAAATCATGATAAATATGTTTTAGATAGAGTACATGAAATAGTTAAAATATTAAAATTTACCTGGGAGTTGTACGTGCTTTATAGGGACACCTTCATCGTTCACCAACAACGTGCCATTAATGGTCCCTGTGGAGCTGACACGTGTAGCTCCAGGAAACACAATAATGTAGTTGGCCATATTAGCCTCATCACTGCCAACACGTTCAGCGGTTGGTTGGGTGTCTGCTTGGGCAGGGTGTGTTTCTTGGCTGGCACCTAAAGGAGTAGAAGGTGTACGAGAGGGTTGTTGGGCAATCTCTTGCCCTTGTGTCCCACTACCACCAACACTAGGTTCAGCAAGTGCTAGAAAACGCTACATACAAAAGAAGTTTTTGTTAGTTTAGTCAATGTAAAAATTTAAAATCAAATTATCACAATTCATCTCATGCAGAACAAAAAAAATATCCTTTTGACTTTTTATTATTACCTGATATGTTTCTAACTGGCTCATAAGTTGTTTTATCCTCTCTTCTATTTTAGGTGTTTGAGGCGCCTCTATCAAAGTGTTAAATTCCGACCTTGCATCTCGTGCCTTTTTTCGCAACAAGAGCACTGGAGATAGGGATGAAGAAAGCTCTTCCTCAAAGAGGGAATCATCAGGCGTACCATGGCTAGGTGTCTGCATATTTTAACAAAATTAATATTATTTCAATTATGTAAATAACTAAAATACCTGAAGATAGAGCAATGCTGGCACTTTACATGTTCTTCCGCTGGCCTCTTTCCGCGATCATCCCGTCTCGGTGTTGTTCCTGTACTGCCCTGATCAGTCTGCCACATTGCAATAAAATTATAAATGTAAAAACTTGAAAACAATATCTAACTTGAAAACACAAAATGAAAACTGAAATAATTTCTAATAAGACACCGAAAGATAGAGTTAGAGTTTCAAATATGCCTTGCATTGAATTCAGTCCTGGAAACATGTCATTGCACATTAAGGCACCCAAACAAGAGACGAGTTGACAATGAAGACCTTATTGAATATATTGTTGGAGCAACTTCTAGTAAACTTGTTGTAAAGACCTTGAGGACATTTTTGGAGCAAAATTGTTGAAGCTGATGGTATAGCATTGTTGGAGACGATCTTGAAGGGCCTTGAAGTGAAGCTTTTGGAGCAACTATTGAAAAATCCTTAGAGCATTTAAGCAAGGCACTTGCTATCTTCCATCACCTTTTTCCTTTCAATATCATTTAAATGATTTTGTTGATATTTAATGTTTGAAATCACGTTATAATTCCTTGATTATATGTGTTTGGGGACTTTCCCTTTGAAATTACCCAAAAATACCCTGGCAATTTTATCTTCAGGATGCATGTCTGACCCTATTGTTCAATATTATGATTGATAGTAGTAAACATAGAGAGTTAGGGGGATCTTGACTTGGTTTGGTTGGGCCATTAGATCCCTAACATCTACTAGGGAGAACCCCCCTTGAGTTGGAGGAGAGCTAGCCCGAAGTGAAAAGAGGTTGGTGAGGTGAAAATGGGGCTATTGAATTACACATGGTATCACACTTTAGCTTTAGGACTTTATCTTGAGAAGTGTGAGATTTTGCTATATCAATTCTCAAATTGTTTACAACACTATTTTCTAAGAACTAATAAGAAGTGGTGTTGAGGGGTTTTTGGGTATAAGAAATAATACCATTTAAAAACTAGGGTTCTCAGTCCTTGGCATTCCTTCACCTGGGCCTAGGGGCACACTAGAATAATTTCACACTAAACCATGCAAACTTAAAAGTAACTTAACAGATCCATAAAGTAATAATAATCATAATTCCTAATTTCCTATTGCACGATATGATGCAAATTATTCAAACATGAAGCAATGAAGACATGCAATGTCTGAATTTCAAGATTGATGAACCAATACAAGAAGTTAGAAACTACAACTTTGATTCAATACTCTATGTCCTAACTCCAGGAAGGAATCTAGTTTGTAGTACAGAACATGCATCGTGTATTATCAATTCTTGATTGACAACAACTAAAGGTCGTCTACCTCATCAATTCCTTCCCATTTTGTGTTTTTATGTTATATTCCTTATAAAAGTGTCAAATTTCTCTCAAAGTAAGCAACCACTAAATAAAATAAAAAGTATTTGAGATATGATCGAAATGGTCATTTATTTCTTGAAAGGATCTTCACAATTTCTTTGGTTGTTTTTCATCTCAAGAAACAAGAAATGACCTAAGAAACTATCGTGATGTAATATAAGAAACAACACGGTGCAATGGCCATTTTCAAAGCCAATGATGTCCATTGAGGACATGGCCTTTATTTGGTTCCTGTTTCATAGGAGTTTCGGGTAGAAATGGAACTTTGTTGTACCATTTCCAGTAGTAAAAAGGGAAAACCTTATTTTTCCATGGGAAATAATTTACCTTTCCTTTTTCAAGATAATCTAAATCACAAAAAATATGAACTATACTGCACACATTCTTGGATAATGTGAAAGTGAAAAATGAATACCCTACACAAGTGATGCACACATGTACATTTGAACACTAATAGATTTTTGTAGTTGAAATGCAATGCTTGTTTTCATTTAAATGTAGGGTTTTTAAAGTAGGGAGAAATAATGGCTGCCAAATTAATAAGCTTTTCTTTGGGAAAAATTTAAATCTTGTATTGGGTGATGAAGATAATAGAGGGTATTGAATCTTGATTCTTGACATTGTGTTTAACTTGAATAACTCAAATGATTATAAATATCAGTGGATGAGTTCTTTTTTTCAAGTATGTCACTCAAAACTCATATGTCAAAGCATTGTATGATGGCTAGAATTTTCTTGTTTCCCTTTCTTCAGTTCAATGTAAAAAGTATATTAATATATTGGAGCACGAATGATAACTACAATTGTTTGCTCTGCAGTATATCCAGCCCCAAGATTATGAAATTTTTTCTCAAGTGGAGCTATTGGTTATTGATGAAGCAGTTGCAATTCCATTGCCTGTTGTAAAGGCTCTGCTCGAGCCATATTTAGTGTTTCTGTGCTCTACTGTAAATGGGTAATAATTATAAATGAGCCAACCACAATCACAGATTTTGTAACCATTCGGTTTCCATGGATAGTGATGATGATATTAACCCTATATATCAATGACCTATATCTATATGATAATGATCTCAACATTGACCTTGATATGGTTGTATGGATGTGACCTTTGGTATGTCATCAGAAAATCCCCAAATCTGGAGAACTAAAGCTCATCACTTTCGATCTGGAGTACTACCCTTGTGATAAAGTTGATGACTTTCGATCTTCCATTCTCTACCACTTTGCACTTCACCTTCAATATAGATCAGACCAAGGGCAATTCGTTACTAGGTGTTGAGATGGATGAGTTTGTCGAACTAAAATCCATAGCTTAAACTTCATGAAACTGGTGGAGTCAAATTCATGCAAGCACAAACACATCTTACACATCCTCTTTGAAACTCATCTGAAAGAACATTAGAAGACATCTAGAGAGAACCCTACAGCCTAACAAAATCCAATGGAATTGACCAAAAAAACCCAAATAGAGTCAACCCTACTATAGGAGGAAGGGCCTGCAGTAAGAACTTACCATTTTGCAAGAGCTGAGGGCGAATGCTGTTCTGCAAGAGCTGAGGGCGAATGTTGTTCTGCACGAGCTGAGGGTGAACGCTGAGGGCGAATGCATGGCGAATGATGTTCTGCAAGAGCTCAGGGTGAATGCTGAGGGCGAATGTTGTTATGCAAGAGCTGAGGGCGAATGTTGAGGGCGAATGTTGTTCTGCAAGAGCTGAGGGTGAATGCTGAGGGAAAATGTTGTTCTGCAAGAGCTAAGGGTGAATGCTGAGGGCGAATGTTGTTCTGCAAGAGCTGACGGCGAATGCTGAGGGCGAATGATGTTCTGCAAGAGCTAAGGGCGAATGATGAGGGCAAATGTTGTTCTGCAAGAGTTGAGGGCAAATGCTGAGGGCGAATGTTGTTCTGCAAGAGCGGAGGGCGAATGCGCGCGTGATATCAGACGTTAATGTAGTTTTTAATAAAATCATTTTTATGTAGCGCGCATATAAGTTTCGTATTTTTATGTAGCACGCATATAAGTGTCGTTATACCGATGGCGGACAAAGCATCGCTATTGCGACAGATGCCTCCAAATGTCATAACTGTGACACTTAGACATTGTGTCGCACTTGCGATGTTTGGAGGCAACCGTCGCAATAGCGACGCTTTGGGGCATAGTGTCGCAATTGCGACGTCTTCCTCCAAACGTCGCTTGTGACACTTTGTCTAAGTGTCGGTATTGTGACACTTTTCTCTAAACTTAGGTATAGCGATGGTTTCAGGCGAGATTGAAAAAATTTGGGGAAATTTCCGATATTTGGTCAAAAGCGTCGAAACCAAGTGTCGGAATTTCCCCCAAATGTACTAGTGTAGGCACATCACTCTAAAGCCTGATGTGAAGACGGTTAAGGAGCACCCATATTGGCTGAACCTAAAATATAAAGAAAAAGTGCAGGAAGAACTAGAATTCTTAGTGCTGGAATTATTGAACTTGTAGATGAGTGTGAGTGGGTTATCCCTATGGTGGTCCAACAAAATTAAACCAAGGGAGAAATAAGGATTTGTGCGATCTTAGAAAGTTGAACAATGCATGTGCTCATGATTTTTTTCCAACGCCATTCACTGATGAAGTTTTGGAGAATGTGGGAGGGCAGGAAGCCTACTCCTTTACAGATGGCTTCTGAGGATACCACCAGATCAGGATCGCGCTAGAAGATAGGAGCAAGACCAATTTCACTATTGAATGGGGATCATTTCAGTACACAGTTATGCATTTCGGATTGAATAATGCTTCAGCAATATTTTCCAAAGTCTTCATCGAAGCATTTAAAGAATATATCCACAATATTTTGGAGGTGTATTTTGATGACTAGATAGTCTTCAGACTGTTAAAGAAGCATGTTTCTAGTCTGCACTTGATGTTGGATACCTGTAGGAAATATCAAATCTCATTGAACCTGAAGAAGTGTATTTTCTGCGTACCATATGGTATACTTTTGGGGCATATTTTTTGCAAGCAGGGATTGATGATAGAGCCCCCACGAATGTGAAGCAGCATGACGCTAGGGCATATAGGTTATTATAGGAAGTTTATAAAGGCCTACACACAGAACATTGCGCTAATGGAACAATTATTGAATAAAGATGTCAAGTTTTTTTGGGATTAGAAGAGCCTTGATGTGCTGAAATAAAAGATGATAATTGTGCCTATTCTAATCTTTCTAGACTGGAAGAAGGAATTTAATGTACATGTCGATGTGACTTTCATAGGTTTTGGAGTTGTATTAGCACATCCAGGAGAAGGTAACCTAGATCACCCTATTTATTTTGCAGGTCGGAAGTTGTCTAAAGCAGAATGAAACTACTCCACCACAGAGTGCGAAGCGCTAGCGATGGTCTATGTGTGACAGAAATTTCGACATTATTTTTTAGGCGCACACTTCAAAATGTTCACCGATCATTCTGCGTTGAAATACTTGGTCAATAAACTTGTGTTGGGGGGGAGATTTGAAGGTGGCTATTACTATTCCAGGAGTATGATTTCGAAGTGATATTCAAGCTAGGACGCTTGAATTTCAGACCTGATCATTTATCTAAGATCGAGGCAGGCGAAGAGCTGACGAATATTGAGGAAGGATTACCTGATGCATAGTTGTTTGTTATTCGGCTTGAAGATGAGAATTTTCTAGATATCATTCAATTTTTACTACGGGTGTTGCGCTTGCATATTACACTACACAACAAAAGAAAGAGCTGGTAGTAAAGGCAACAGATTTTACTCTGATTTTGGGACACATATACAAGATGGAACCTAATGATATTCTGTGCAGATATGTTCCTGAGCACGAATGCCACAATATTTTGGTTGAAGTGCATGGCGGAGTTGTTGGAGGTCACTATGCAAAAAAGGACATTACGTAGAAGATTCTACGAGCTGGAATTTGGTGGCCTATGGTGCATAAGGATTCAAACGAATATTGTAGCGCTTGCGATGTTTGTCAGAGGACTGGTCAACCTTCACGAAGGGATGAAATGGCACTACATCCTCAAGTCACTTTGCAGGCATTTTATAACTAGGAAATTGACTTCATGGGACCGATTGATCCACCTAGGAAGAAAACAGGTGTGTGATACAATAATACTGTGACAGATTACCCACTAGATGGGTTGAGGCACAACCATTGAATAATTCTAGTGCAAACATAGCAACGAAGTTTATTTTTGAAAATATTTTTTCAAGGTTTGGTTTCCTGTCACCCGATGATCTTAATGAGTGATAAAGGTACGCATTTCCTAAATAGCACTATTGAATCATTAACCGCTGAGTTCAGAATGCATCACCAGATGAGTACGACCTATCACCCATAGGCGAATGGGATGGTTGAGGCCTTTAACAAAATTATGGAGAATGCTCTGACTAAGGTGTGCAACGTCAACAGGGATGACTAGGATATGCACATTCCTACAGTTTTATGAGCCTACATTACTACCTGTAAGAATTTCATGGGTCAGACTTCGTTCATATTAATGTATGGAAAGGAAGTGATAATGCTAATGGAATACATTGTGCCTAGTCTTCGCATCGTCGCAGTGACATAAATGGTGGATATCGATACTATGGAATAGAGATTGGAGCAACTGCTTGCACTGGAGGAAGATAGGTTCATTGTTTGGTTTCACCAACAGGTATAGAAGGAGCAGGAACAAGCCTGGTATGACAGGCATATTAAGCAGAATATTTTTAAGAATGGGGAACTAGTTCTTTTGTATGACAGCAAGTTCGTGAAGTTCCCAGGAAAGCTACAAATGCACTATTTGGGACCTTACATTGTCAGGAATGTTTCAGAGGGGGGTGCAGTTTAGCTTGAGAAGCTGACTGACGAGTTTTTTCCTGGACGTATTAATGGCAGCAGGCTCAAATTATACAAGGATAGATTTTCCCCTCGGAATGTGCAATGACTATATGGCCGGAGAAAATTCTTAAGGCTCCACGCAGTTGAAACAGAGCATGAGACTATAAACTACTATGATGATAAGATGCTTCGTCGAAGTCGAAGTACTATGCGGTATGTAGGAAGTTGGCATAGCTGGAGGGAACTGCGCCGAGGGAGGCAGGACTGCACCAACGAGGTGGGTCTGATGGAGTTCACCCAAAAAGTGACCGTTGGAACCAGAACAGTTGATTTGACAAGGAATTTTCCTTTAAAAGGAGTGGGATGGATGTATTTAATGGGAATATCTAGCGGATCTTCCACCAAATCTGCATTTATGAGGTGTATCTGAAGGAAATCATGGAGTTTGAATCTGAATTTTTCTATAAATCAAGCATCCCGCTCCACATTCAGACACTTTGTGCTCTAAGAGTTAGAATTGATATTTTGTGCCTAAAAGAGAATCGAGTGATCCACTAAATGTCTGGGAAGAACTACGAGGATATTGAGTACTAATTTCTCCACCGAGGATTAGGATTCATCATGAAGGCTATGCCACCAGCTAATGTCACAGGGTCGAGGTCGTTGAGGAAGTAGACCGAAGAAGCACCTTCTAAAAATCCGAAGAAGTCGGTACTTAGAACATCCCTAGGAAGAAAATGCCAAAGGAACATAGATATAAGGTGACGCGAGATAGGCAGAAGTAGGTTGTCAATGTTGAGGAGTCTTACAAATACGAAGTCGCACTTGGAGTGATAGCAGAGATTGATGCAGAGGAGGTGGAACTTATCTCCAAGTTTCCCCCATATATTCCGCCTTGGAAGGTAATAACTACGAAGCCTACAAAGGATTTAAATGTAGTAAATTATAAAATTTTACACCCTTTTTGCCTAAAGAAGTGCCGGTTGAGGGGGATTTATTGGGAAAAGTGCCACATTTGTGCATGGAGGATTAGGATTTCAATGACCGCAACAAATACACTCAATTTGAGACAAGACGATATATGCACTCTACATACTATGAAGTGACTGGAGTGATAAGGATATAACCAATGAAGTGGGTAGTCAAGATTCAGAATGTAGGGTTGTTGAACATGTTATATGTTCCACACTTTGGGCGTTGCATTATCAACACAATCTGTGAGTGCCAACTGTTGGCCGTAGTGCATGATGATTGCCTATTGTTGGGGGGAATAATCACCATTGATGTGATGTTGATCAGAAATATCACAACACTTCCTTATCTCAGCCTAGAAAGCATTTGTGGGCAAAGATCAGGATAAGAAGTTGGTTGACCAAATGAAGCAAGAATATGACCTAACAAAGGGAACCAGGGGTTACTCTATTAGCTCCATCACAAATAGATAGGTGTTATTTTCCACATATATTTTGGTAGGAAAAATCATGCGGAAGTGTTGCAGAGAGGAGGTTTCAGCATCGCTGGTGTCCTTGGTTGCGTTGTGCAGCAAAGGCATTGTGTACAATTGGGAAGCATACATGTGCAAAGAATTATTGGATCACTACAGGGAGGCAGAGGAGGAGGGAAAGTAGTTCCACTACGCATGACTCTTTCTCTTAATTACGTTGATGGCCTGGAAGGAGCCTGACGAGTCGCAGTTCTCCACTGTGGTCCCAGATCTCTGCGAAGCTACGAGGTATGACTTTCTGTGGCATTCCAAAGATCTGACCTGGGCAATGGCAAACAAATTCTTTTGGGTCGAGTTCAAAATGAGTCTCTGCATGGTGATGAGCCAAAAGCCTTGTCTATCACCTAGTATTTTGGTAGAATATCGGCAAGTTGTAGACTTCAAAGCATATTTCCACCATGTGTACATACGAGTGAAGAAGGACCTTAGTGATGTCTAGTACGAGCTGACATACCTTTTCACATAAGATGATGTTGTACACATAGTAATTAATTGGCCAAGTGACTGGCTAACTCTGCCCACTGAAGGCGCGAAGACAGATCAGGTAGGCACAAGTGGTGTGAAGACTAACACGCAGGTAGGAAAGAAGGACACTAAGAAGTAGCCTAAGCATGTCTCCTTCGCAACAACTAAGGATTTTGAAAAAGAAGTTGAGAGGGAAACATAAAAGGATGCTCTGGAGACAGGAGGGGGCGATGAGGAGGGAGGTGATACCTCTATGGATCTAGCAGACCCCCCCTCCCCTTATATTGTGAAGAAACGACCAATTCAAGGTACCAGAGGCGTGCGGAAAAAGGTAAAGTCCAACAGGTCTACCGACCCTGAAGCCTTAGTCCTCACTAAGGGGGACTTTGATGAAATTGTCGAAACTATTAAGCACATTACCGAACATCTGTGGGGTAACATCGACGACCAGTACAAGAAGGTAGTGGCGGAGGTTCATATGAGTACAATACAAGCGAGCATGAGTCAAGTGAACGGGCTTCAAGTGAGCAGGGCACCAGTAGGTGTGAGAACTGTTGGGTCAATTTACTAAGTAAACTAACACAGGTATTTTACTTGTCAATTTGAGTTTGTAGACTTGGAAGCATGTCCAAAATATATGGATTTAAGGTGAAGTCAATTTTAGAAGACAAATTTTAGAAGTTGAAAGAAATGCATATTACAAATATAAAATATAACTAAAACGTTTATGATTCAATATGTAGTAAGTGAAGGAAGAGGCTCCTAACTTAGGAGATCCAGGTTGTCCTTCCCCATAGTACTATCTTTAAGAAGAGAAACCGAGGAACAATATTTTATGATGTATAGAAAGTAAGAGAAGGGGCTCCTAACTTAGGATGTCCAAGTTGTCCTTCTTTACAGTTGTATTCCAACATTATTACCATAGCATTAAAACTGGAAATTCAAGAAAGGAAACTAAAGAGTATGAATTTTAGTTGTTATTCATGATTCGATAGTCTAAAGAGAATTTAACTTAAATTCTTGTTTGTCCTTTCAAATGAAAATTAGAAATAAACCAATAATCATCCAGCAATCATAAGAAAACTTAACACATCTAAATGGTTGAATACTAAATCTAAAGCAAGAACTATTGCATGAAAATTATGCTAATTTAATCAAAGTGTACTTAGCTTGGTGTGGGGGGCCTCCACCCTTGCCTTGCACACCTGAAGAAATTATCAGCTACAGAAAGCATAATCAGTCATCCACAATATGAAAAACAAATATAAAGTGGAACTGGTTCTTCAAATTATCTCAAATTCTTCAAAAGTCTCAATACAAAATTACACAAATTCTACATGCTTGAATAGTCCATAAACTTGGTTTAAATAGACAAATAATAAACAAATTTAGATATAATGTCTCTAACAGTCCTATCCATCCTAATGCCATCCATATAGGTTTAACTCATCCATTTTTTTTCACAAAATCAGGAAAATCCCAAAAAATACTAATTCTGCCCTTTTTCCTAGGGATTTCTAAATGACAGGTCAAGTTTGACCAACGTTGACCGGGCCTATTTTAGCTCATTTTGACCAAACCACTAGGTATTTTTCCATCTGTGGTTCCTAATATTTCAAAATATATGCTCATATCTCACTCAGGTGTCCTGCACATATGAATTCAATGAAGCTATTACAGGAATTTTTAGTGTAGTCCAAAAATACTCTTAAAACCCAATTTTTACAAAAATTTCTAAAAATTGAAAAACTTAATTTAATTACCTGAATATGCATAATAAGGCTAAAATGAGGCCTATATGGATGATCGAAGATGGAATATGGTGGCAAATAGGTGGTTTTATGATAGGTAAAATTGACCAAAATTGAGGGCCAACATCTCCCCCTTGCTGATGTTCAAGCATGTCCTCATGCTTGCTTCCTCCATTTGAATATCCTCCATTATGCAGCTCTCTAAAATCTTCTCCAGTCTCCTTATCATATGAATGAGATGATGTAGCACCTACCTAAGCATTCTTAAAGTATTATTCCCTCTCCATAGGTTCTTCTTGGAATTCCCTTTGCATTATTTGTATTATCTCATTAATTTTCTTTGATGTTGGTGCAGGTTCAACAATTTCAACTTCTGGGTATTTTTCTTTGTTACCTGGCTCATCCTGTGTTTTCCTCCTAGGATTCCTATGAATGGATAGAAAGGATATTTCTTTTTCAACCATAATACTATCCTACTTCTTCTTTGATCTAGTCCTAGGATACATAGGGGAATTCATAATGCTCTTTCTCACATGCAATTGTTCAAATTTTTCTTCTATTGTTTGCTCTTCAAGATGATTCTGAACCAAAAATTATTTCCAAACCATTCCCTTATTTCTTATCTGATATTCCACAAGTATTTTGATTAGTCCATGATGATAAATGTTTGCTTCCTTTGCTTCAGTTTTTTTTTGGACATTGTTTATCATTTTAGTCAAGCTTCTTGAAAAGAAATAAGGTAGATTTATTTTGGATTATCCCCTCATGTGTTGAAGCAACCTTATGTCATAAATATAGACCACAATATACTAGTTGTCACAGGTGAAATTTTTTTGGATAATCAACATTAATTCTGACCATGGCTCTCTTAACCAATCTCTTGGAATTCCTTTTTCCCTATCAAAGGATCTCTTCCTTTGTATTTCTAGGAAGAATGTCCATCCTTTCTCCTTAAAGTGTAGACCTTTGTGATATTCCTCCCCTGTCAAGCGAAGATCTAGTTCTTGAGAGAGAAATTATAGGTTTAATGGTGTGGAGAGCTCACCCACACTTGTTTGTCCATGTCCATTATGATTTATAAATTCCCGTGTGATTATGTCATTATTTCCATTAAAATTTTGAAGAAATTCAAACAATCCTGCTTGGTATAATCTTTTTATTGTTTCCTTTCCCCAGTTTTCTAGTTTGAATTCTTTGGGCTCAATTTTGGTTCCCATTTGTCTCTTCTCTGTATACCAATTGATGTATCCATGTACAGTCAAAATCCTCATCATGAATAAACAAATATATATATATATATATATATATATATATATATATATATATATATATATATATATATATATATATACATACTTGTCCTTTTTATTCATGCAATTTTTAGGATAAATACCATGGTAGATGGACTTACCAAATCTCTAAATCTCTTGAAAAAAAAATGAGACTATTCCTTTGTTTGTAACTTCTTCAATTTCCCTTTGTTTTGCTGCAAATGATATCCAAAATGAATCCTCTATTTGTAAAACTGATAAAAAAATCTTTTGCTGTGTGAAAAACCATACAAATATCTCAAAATGTTTCACTGCTTTGCAAAACCGTGCCTCAATCTATGCTTGCAAAATTTGCTCATGGAAACCCTTCTCTATTTCAAAATTTCGTACTATGTATATGAATGAGGCTCTTTTTGTTTTCATGTGAAATTTTTTTGACAAATATGCATGAAGAAATCATTTAGGATACATGAACTTCGACCGACTTATAGAAAACTTGTAGAGGTTTCTTGTAAATGGTTTATTTTCCTGTGTTAAACAATACAATTTCAATTAAAACTACTTCCTCATCATCTCGAAGATTCTTGGATTCTATAAGTGGCATCATATGTCTATGTTGATAGAGCATTACAAATCTTTAACTGGAGTCGTGTTTTCTCATACTATGACACATCTTGAACAAAATCTTGAGTTAACTATCCTTGAAATCGTTTAATTGTTGATGAAATTCCGGGATTAACTCTTAGTTGCCAGTTGTGAAATTCTTGGAATTTGTTGGAGAAAGCAGTCATCTTAGCATAGAGAAAATCTCAGTCTCAATCTCTTCATTTAAACCAATGTGTCTCTCCTTATTTCTCCATGCAAAACCTTCAATTTCTTTGCCCAATTCTACATTATTTCTCCACAACTCAGGGTTCTCCTGACCTATGCAGTCCTCTCTTTAATCTTTGTGTTTTTCCTGCGTATATCTCTTTCAACAAGGGTTCTTCTTATGCTGTGGTGAATGCGCAGTGTTTCTCTCAACTCTAAGCTTGGTTTTGCTATGATGATGGAGGATAATAGACGCAGAGCAAGTTATATTATGATTTTTTTTATATTGTTTATCTTTACGCTCCCAACTCATCCTCTGATCTTTGTACTTGTGGCTACCACTTGTGCTTCCTATGTGTCATGGTTTGATTGTCTTCTCTGCTATATGATTATCTTCTCTACCATGGGTTTTCATGCTCGCTCTTGTCACCATAATGTTTGTTTATACAGCTCTGTCTTTTGTACAATCTCGATGCCATATCATGGCTCTTGCACTTATTTAAGGTCTTCACTTTATTGTTTTGGATGCCTATTGCATGTTTTCGCAATCGTACATTGTCATGCATTTGTCACTTCATTTTTATTGCATGTTTCATATTGTATGTTTGTATTCTGATTCCTTTGTGTGTCATTTTTTTATATGCTTATATATTAATTGTTTTGAAATTACCATATCCATAGGTCATTTAAAATCAACTTCATTTTGTAATGACACTAACTCCTTTATTTTGGTTTTGTAGGCAAACTAATCCTCCATGTTTTTGCAAGCAATTCCTTATGACTAAAAAAAAATGGGCCAAAATTTTGGTAAAAAATGCTCATGTAGGAGGATGAACGTAGGATTATGATGAGTGAGTGTAGGGTTATGATGAAGTTGGTAGATGAATGAAATGTTTTTAATGTGGGGTGATAATGTAATAGGATGTAGGACAATGTAATAGTATTTCGGATAATGAATTCACGAGTATTGCATATTCAAGTTTTTTTTTTTTTTAATTAGTTTAACAATCCTAGAAAAATTTTCAAAATCAAAGGTTTTAAGAACACATTTTACACTTACAATACTTTCCTTCCACTTAGTAGCTCATTGTCAATGCTCGTTCGGTAGATGATGACCTTTTATAGTTTGTCAACACTTGTCTCTTTTTTAATGATGATAATTCTTTTGACTTCAAAGATGAATTTTGATGGATTGTAGGTGCTTGTAGCTGCTTATCAGATTCTTTTGATGTAGATTATGATGTTTCAGGTTCTTTCTGAATCCGATATTGATTTTATTCAGGTCCCTTACTGATTAATATTGATGTCTCAGGTCCCCTCTGCAATCATATGATATTTCATTTTGGTAAGGTCCCTTCTGCAATGATATTTCATTGTTTTTAAACTATTTGCATAGTTTTATTATGAATCGTCCCCCTTGCTTATTTTGAGACTTGTCCTCAAGTTTTTAAATTCTGGAGGATGATTTCTGCAAAAATGAAATTGAAGAAAAAGTAAAACAAAATAAAGAATTTATATTGGCCAAACAATTTGGTTTTTTGACATGAATTCGAGTTTGTATTGTGCCAGTTTAATGGATTTTCACAACCAAACTCCTTTATTATTATTATTATTTATTTTTATTCTGGAAGTAAGGAATGCATATCACTATGATGTTCCATTATTTCCATATTTTTTTATGTTGAGACTCTTTTCAGAAAGTCTTTTTTAATGATAGGCTTATTATAGACTTTGAGTCTATGTCCATTAACTAGAAATGAAATTGTTGCTTCATCAATTGTCTTTATTTTAACTGCTCCATTGTCAAGGATTTCTTCTATCTCATATGGACCAAGCCAATGAGTTGTAAAATTTGATTTGAATTATTTGTACTTGGATTCAAAAAGAAGTGCCCAATCTCCTTTATGAACAAAATTGTTTTTGATAAATCTGTCATGCCATTTGATTCTCTGTTGTTGCACTAGTGATGTATGCTCAACTTTTTGTTGTCTGATTTCATCTAGTTCATTTAGTTGCATAACTCTTTGTTATTGTGCTTCTGATAGGTCCAATCCCTATTCTGCTGCAGGTTAAATGTATGAATTTTAAATTCAATTGGTAACATAACTTGCTTACCATATACCAACTGATATGGGTTGAATCCAGTTGTATTCATCCATACAATTATGTATGCCCATAATGCATCTCTTAACTTTTCTGACCAATCATGTATGTTCATTTGCACTATCTTTGTCATGATGTTTTCCAGAACCTTATTAGTAGATTCTACTTGTCCATTTGCTTGAGTATGGTACGGAGTATACTTTTTGTGTTTGATTTTATACTTTTCTGTAAGATCTCGGACAAATTTAGAAGTGAACTATGCTCCCTGGTCTATAAAAATCTATCTTGGAACTCCAAATATTACAAATATTTCTTCAAAAATGAATGAAACCATTGTTTCCTCTGTTGCTCTTGCCACTGCTTTTTCTTCTACCCATTTTGAAACATAGTTTGTGCACACTATAATGTACTTTCCATTTGAAGGTGTGTTAATAGGTCCCGCAAAGTCAAGTGCCCATTATTCAAATGGCTCTATAAGTACTTGTGGTTTCAATGGAATTTCTTCTGATATTACAGGTCTTCCAGTTCTGGCAACTATCACATATTTTGACATAAGCTTTTGAGTCCTTAAATATTGTTGGCCAGTAGTAGCCAAGTTTGAGTACCTTGTATGTTGTTTGCTTGTCTATAAAATGGCCACCACATGGCTCATCATGACATGCTTTTAAAATATCAGGAATTTCATCTTCTCTAACACACTTTCTTATCAAAATATCATAACTAGTATAAAATAGGTCACCATTTACCCAACTATCTCTAGCACTTTATCTTGTTATTTTTATTTTTTGTTTGCTAGTGAAATGAGATGGTAATATTCCAAATGATAAATAATTAGCTACATCTGCAAACCATGAGGTTTTAGTTGTTATAGAAAATAAATGTTCATCAGGTTAGTTGTATGAAACGGGAATAGGATCACCAGGTGAATGAAGTCTTGACATGAAATATGCTACTTGATTGTCTTTACCTGGTCGATCTAGAACAGTGAGATTGAATTCTTGCATTAATAATAGTAATCTAGTAATTCTTCCATTGGTAATTTCTTTGTTCATTAAGTATTTAATGGATCAATGGTCTGTATGAAGAAGCACTTGATAGCCTATTATATAATGCCTAAATTTATTGACTGCATGCACAATAGCTAGAATTTTTTTTCGGTTACTATATAGTTCAATTTTGTCGGAGCTAAATTTTTCCCTATGAAGGAAATGGCATAATTAAAATGATATTATTTTTGTCCAAGTGATGCTCCTATAGTTGTATCAGATGCATCAGTATATATGTGAAATGGAAATGACCAATTTGGCCCTCTAAGAATGGGTTCTATTGACAATTTTTCTTTCGGTTTTTCAAATGCATTTTGAAAATTTGTTGTCCATTGAAACTCGATGTATTTTGCAAGTAATTTGAACAGGGGTAGAGCTATTTTACGAAAATTTTCAATGAATCTTCTGTAATAGACTGCATATCCCAAAAAAATTCTTACTTCCTTCTGTGTTTTTGGTGGAATTAAGTTTACAATGACTTGTATCTTTGTTGGGTCTACCTTTATTCTTGAAGAAGAAATGTGGTGTCCCAACACTATCCCTTCAGTTAACATCATAAAACATTTTTTAGTGTTGAGGAATAAGTTTGTATCTATGCATCTCTTTAGAAAATTTTCAAGGTTGTTCAAACAATCATCAAATGTACCTCCATGGACAGTAAAATCATCCATGTAGACCTCTACACATTCATGAATTAAATCAGCAAAGATGGCTAGGATTTCTCTTTGAAAAGTAGCAGGTGCATTACATAATCCAAAAGGCAAAAAATTATATGCATATGTTCCCCAACAACAAGTAAATGTAGTTTTATCCTGATCCTCCAATGTTATCTTAATCTAATTGTAACCGCTAAATCCATCAAGAAAATAAAAGAATTTCTTTCCTACTAGTGAATCTAGTACTTGGTCAATGAATGGTAATGGGAAATGATATTTTAATGTGGCTTTATTCAGTTCCCTATAGTCTCTACATATTCTCCATTTTCCATTTTTCTTTGGTACCACAACTAAGGGAGAAACCCATTGACTATCTGAAATAGGATAGATGAATCCCACCTGTAAAGAAATTTTTTGTTCTTCTTTGACTATTTCTTTCATCATAAGATTAATTCTTCTTTGTGGTTTTCAAACTAGTTTGATATGATCATCGGTGTAGATATGGTGAATACATGTCTTTGGATGAATTCCTTGCATGTCTATATAATCCCAGGAAAAAGCTTTTGAATATTTATGTAATAATGAAATTACCTGTTGTTCTTGTGATTATTATAGGTTATTACCAATATTTACACTCTTTCTAGGATTGATTTCAATGATTTTGCTTTGTGAATTGGTAATTGAGTTAACAGGAAAAATGATTTCAAATGAATTTTGCAATGATTGAATGGTAAATTTTTCCTAAAAACATTGATTCAAAATATGATTTGCAGCTTCATATTGTGTTATTCGTAGCTGCTCAGAAATATCAGGTTTTGAGATGAAAAGGTCTATTAAATCCTCATTTTCTTCCTCTTCTCTAAAATTAAAGACTTGATTAATACTTAGAACAGATTGAGTTTCTTGTTGTTTTTGGTCAACAAACCATGATAATAAAGAAGGATATTGAGCTAGAGGATAGATTGTAACATGTTTCCTTTCATCTCCATGTGCTATGATCATACTTCTCGATCTGCATCCAATGAAGGCATCTACTGCGGCTAATCATGGTCTGCCTAGAATTAAAGGATGGCCTCCTAGATTTGTTTTTGGTTGCAAGATTAGAAAGTCTATAGGATATTCCAATGAATCCAAAGAAACAATTATGTCTTCTAATACTACCTTTGGTGCAACTTTAGATCTATCTACTAGCTCTAAAATTATAGTAGTAGGTCCAATATTTGGCAATTTTAGATATTTCATAGTCTCTGTTGTCATGACATTTATAGCAGCTCCTAGATCAATTCAAATGTTAGAAACTGAAAAATTATTGATTCAAATGGTAACCATAGGTATCCCAGGATCAATATACTTTTCAATTGTTGTTTTTACAGACATGAGAATAGCTAATTTTCCAATGACTTGGATTGTGGGTGGATCTCTTTTCTTTCTGCCAGTTTTCTTAATACATAATTCCTTTTTTTTTCATAGATTGGAATGTCTTTGATAGTTTGCAACAAAGGAATTTTGACATAAGAATTCTTTAATTCATCCAAAATATCAAATTCAGGAAGAGAAATTGAAGCTTTCTACTCTACTAACCTTTCTGGATAAGGTGGTGTTTGAGTCATAACAGTTTTTCCTTTATCGAATTGATTTTATGGATAAGAATTTTCAGATTTTTCTCCTTGTTCAGTTTGTTCTTATATGATTGGTGGAGAATACTTGTGTAATACTTTTCCAGACCTTAAGTGGATGTCTTGAATAGGAATAATAGAATATGTAGGAAAATATGTTGCTTCTTACACATTATATGTTGGTTTTTTCACTTTGTTACTCGGATTTTCTACTAGATGAGCTGCCAATTGAGTTGGTCTAGGTGGGGGTTGGTTAGAAGGTAGCTGAAGCTATTGTGGTTGAGTTAATAAGGGTTCAGGATTTTTTTGTGGAAATTGCATTGATTGAGGATGTTGCTGGAATTGTTGATATTGAAATGGTTATTGAGGATATGGTTGATATGGCTATTGAGGATAAGATTGGTATTGTTGTTGAGGATAGATTTTTTGAGGCGGTTGGGTTCCATAACTATATCCTCACTAACCTTGTCCAAGTTGGTTTTGGTATTATTGTGGAGGCCAAGCCTACCATGGCATGGGAGTATTCCGTGAAGTTTGAGAAGGGTATTGATAATTCTGAGGGATTTGTTGAGAAAATTGTTGGGGTAAATTCTGGGTCATACCTGGAAACCTTGGCTACCAAGGTGTCCTTGGTTCCATATAGTAAAGAGAATAAATCCATTGTACTTCTTCCATTTAATTTACTTGCAATTCTTTAAGCTTTGGATAATATTTAGTTGAATTATTTTCTGTACAAAGTCCACATACCTGAATATTATCCAAAGGACAATCTCTTAGTGGATGCTTCTTTCTACACTTAGAACAAAATATTGATAGGATCTGATCTTGTTCATCCTCCTTTTTCTTGGCTTTCAATACATCAAATTGTGTTCCTAAAGTGCTCAAAAGATCAGTTTTAAAGTTTTATAACAAAATCCCTATCTCTACTCTTGTTACTCCTCCTGTTGCCAATTTAGAAGCTCTTGAAGTTACATCTCTTTTTCCACTCTTTGCTCTTCCCTTAGAATATTTTTGACACAGTTCAGCAATATTATCAAATGGAAAATTTGTGATGTCTCCTTTCCCCATTACATTCATAATATCAAGGTATTCATCTCGTATACCTTTGAGAAAAATTGTGCGAATGGTATCAGGATTCAAAGAGTGTTGTTTGGATTTTTGTAAATTGTAAATAAATCATTCTAAATATTCTTCCAAACTCTCATATTATTGTTTAGACATCCTGAAAATATATTCTTTTGAATCTCTAGGCCTGTAATAGGCTTGACACTTCTTAATAAAAATTCTCTTCATGTCATCCCAAGAGGTAATATTGTGTTCTCCTAGTCCCATAAACCATTTTAGTGCAGCTACTTTAAGAGTAGCAGCAAAGAGACGAAGTTTATGTGTGTCATTTTTATATCCATAAGTACAACATAAAATATAAAACTCAAACATAAATGAATCAGGATCTTCAATAGACATTTCGTATAAATTGGGCAAAACAGAAGGTGGAATATTCTTCATTTTTACCTCCTCTCCAGGAATTTCTCTTGTGTCTAGAATTGGGAAGCCAAAGGAAACTTCCTGATCATTGTATGGTTCTATATCATTACATCTCTTATTGTCATATTCTCTTTTTGCATCTTCTTCTCTTTTTCTCTATGCTTCTATTCTCCTTTCTTTCTCTCTTTTTCTCTGCCATTATTTTTGTTTCCTGTCATACTGAATTCTTTGTTCCGAAGTTAATATTGGTATATAATATCCTTATCCTTCCTCCGTCATTTTCTCTTCAGTTGTTTTTAATGTTTCAATAAGAGTCCGAGTTGGTTATTTATGTGTTCAAGAATTGGTTGCTCTAATTTTTTAATAATTGGTTTCCTTGTCTCCTTTTGTTTTTCTATGAAATATGTTTCTATTGGCGTTTGCTTTCTTTTCACTTCATAGGCTAACAAGGTTTGTCTTTTAATAAGAGTCAATATTTTTCCTGATCTTTGTTTTTCTTCCAATTCTTCTAAATCTAGTCTTCGAGCAACTGGTGTAATTATTCCTGATGGTCCTGCTCCTATGGGTGGTTGAGTTGTTGGGGGGTTTGTTTAGTAAATCTACCTTTTTGATCTCTTTCTCTAGGCATAAAGAAACATAACTAAAAAAAAAAACTAAATTTTGTTGTTTTTTTTGTTGTGTGTGTGTGTGTGTTTTTTTTGAAATCTTCCTAATTGAATATATTGAAGTATGCTTCCTTAGCAACGGCGCCAAAAATGTTGGATCAATTTACTAAGTAAACTAACGTACTTATTTTACTTGTCAATCCCAGTTTGTAGACTTGGAAGCATGTCCAAAATATATGGATTTCAAGTGAAGTCGATTTTAGAAGAAAAAGTTTAGAAGTTGAAAGAAATGCATATTACAAATATAAAATCTAACTAAAAATTTTATGATTCAATATTTAGTAAGTGAAGGAAGAGGCTCCTAACTTAGGAGATCCTGGTTGTCCTTCCCCACAGTACTATATTTAAGAAGAGAAAATGAAGAACAATAGTTTATGATGTATAGAAATTAAGAGAAGAGGCTCCTAACTTAGGAGGTCGAGGTTTTCCTTCTTTACAATTCTATTCCAAAATTATTACCACTGCATTAAAGCTGGAAATTCAAGAAATAATTCAAGAAAGGAAACTAAAGAGGATGAATTTTAGTTGTTGTTCATGATTTGATAGAAATAGAATTTAACTTAAATTCTTATTTTTCCTTTCGTATGCAAATTATAATTAAACCAATAATTATCCAGCAATCATAATAAATTTTCACACATCTAAATGACTGAATAACAAATCTGAAGCAAGAACTATTGCATGAAAACTATGCTTATTTAACCAAAGTCTACTTAGCTTGGTGTGGGGACCCTCCAGCCTTGGCTTGCACACTTGAAGAACTTCTCAGCTACAAAAAACTTAATCAATGATCCACAGCATGAACAACAAATAGAAATGGAACTGTTTCTTCAAATTATCTCAAATTCTTCAGAAGTCTCAATACAAAATTACACAAATTCTACATGCTTGAATGGTCCATAAACTTGGTTTAAATAGAAAAATAATAAAAAAACTTAGCTATAATGTCTCTAACAGCCTTATCCATCCTAATCCCATCCATTTAGGTCGAACTCATCCATTGTGTTTCAAAAAATTAGGAAAATCCCAAAAAATACTAATTTTTCCCTTTTTCCTATGGATTTCTGAATGACAGGTCAAGTTTGACCAGCATTGACCGAGCCTGTTTTAGCTCAGTTTGACCAAACCAATAAGTATTTTTCCATCTATGGTTCCTAATCTCTCCCAATATATGCTCATCTCTCGCCTAGGTGTCCTGCACATATGACTTCAATGGAGCTATTATAGGAATTTTTAGTGCAACCCAAAAATATTCTTAAAACCCAATTTTTACAAAAAATTCTAAAAATTGAAAAACTTAATTTAATTACTTGAATATGCATAATAAGGCTAAAATGAGTCATATATGTATGATATAAGATGGAATATGGTGGTAAATAGGTGGGTTTATGATAGGAAAAATTGACCAAAATTGAGGGCCAACAAATACAACAGAACCAGAATTGGAAATTATGACTAATATCCACACGGTTTCGATACCTGCATGTACCTTATATTTTGACACTATGGAAAATCTGGCATAGGTGGCACATTGGTAGAACACAAGGCTCAACCTTTTTGTTTTTCCTTTGAAGACACTGCACACGTTCGAAAAGGGCGTCATGGAAGAATTGCAGATCCAAGAGGAGTGTGCCTTGCTAGTTATCTAGGATGTTAAGAAAGAGCAGAAGAAAATCGCTAAGAAAAAACAACAGGCTGTGTAGGAGCACGATGCATAGATCGCGCACAGGTAGCAATTGGAGGAATCCATCTCAAAGGCTTGCAGCAACCTACCTAAGCTGCAAATTCAGGCTGCAGCAGTGCCAGCGGAAAAAGTGGCAAAACTCACGACAACGGTCAAGGATTCCAAAGCCGAAGTTGACAAGGTGCGACTCGAGATGCAGATGAAGATAATTGAGCTACAAATGCAATTGCAGCCTGCTACTCCACCAGAGGTTCCGGAGCAGCACGCAACTGAGATCAAGGCTACCAATGATAAGATTGAATCCATAGTACAAGAATGCCTTCAAATTTTTGAAGACGTTATGGATGTCTAGGCCTCACTACAGAGGGACCCCCATGTGAAAATGATCGAGAAGGAAATCTGCGAGAAATTAGAACAAATGGACCATATTAAAGTTACAGCTAAGACTCTGGCACCAGTCCAGCGATATACCTGTCTCCAAGAAGGTAAATTTTTGTAGGGAAAGATCGATGAGTTGCACAGAAAAGAACAACTTATCACAGCCATAACGCAGCCATGGGAAGCCTGAGTCAGTCATATATCACAAACTGTTAAGAAAAAACTGAAGGGACTGTGCCAGATGTAGAAGGATATTGTCGCCAAAATTGCAAGGCCAACTACTGAGACATTACTGACCGAAATCCATGAAGTTGAGAAGAAGTGCGTCGAAGCAGCTCCACCTCTAAAGGATGCCTTGAGTGGCATCAAAGAAAATATCGAGTGCACATCGGCAGAGTGATTTGGGACGAGTCATAGTTTTGTGGTAGGGGCTTGTTGGACGGAGTACCCCTCGATTGAACATTTTGAGAAAGACTCCGCAAATCAAGGAGCGAAGTGCGCAACACGGAGCTTTGTTAGAGTCTTAGGGGCTTTGGGGTGGGTCAAAGCCCCTTATTTTGTAAAAGAGATGGGATAAATTTGTGTACGTTGAGTTCCGCCCATGGTTTTCGAACCATGTTATTGTAAATGTAAATACTTTATAAGGAATCTAGGATAGACCTTGAGAAGTAACATAATTTAAGTCATATAATGCTTTTGGATGTAAGGCTATTTTGAGTTTTTATTCTATGGTTTGGGTTATAGAAACGACTCCTACAGCTGAGTGCGCAAAGACCTTTGGAATTCTACAGCTAAGTGCTCAAACCCTTGCAGCTGAGTGCGCAAGGTGGAACATATTGTATTAAGAAGATCTGAGCATTAATGAAAGACTTTTGAAGAGAGATCTATGTTAATTGCTAAAGTGTTTGATTTATTTGTACTTTGATATTATCTGTGTTATAGTTAGGGTTTTACTTATAATTGCATCGTGAAGTCTTATTTATTGTTATTTATGTTGTTTTATGCTTGTTAAGGTAAAATCGCGCAATCTGCAATATAGTTCAGCAGAAGTGTTGAAAAGTGACTGTATAATCAGTATATCTGCTTTTTGAAACTATATTAAGTATTGAAAGGAATATAATCCCTAAAGCCACACTCCATTGTCCCTCTGGATGGAGAAACCTAGTTCTGGCATCCCCCTATATTTCCTCATGTGAGACTTTGGCCTGCGCAACAGATCGTTGCCGAAAGGGTCGGCGCTAGTAGGTTTTTTTTATTCATGCAACCATATCTGAACCTGGGTCTAGGCCCCATAAATCCAACAAGAAATATAGAAAAAAACTATTGTGGGAGGAGCACGAGCTATGTTTCATGATCAGGGCCTACCATTTCATCTATGGGTGGAAGCATGCAATACAACAACATCTATGTAGAACAAAATTCCTCATCGGATACTTGGGATGAGTACACTTGAGGAGGATTTTAGGTAAGATTCTAGATGTGTCTTATTTTAAATTTTTTGGTTCATCCGTTTATTTCCATGTGACTAAAGATGGTTGGAAGAAGCTAGAACCAACAACAGATTTGGGATATTTTTGGGTATACTGATACAACTCACAACTATCGGGTGTGCTTGCCAGCACATAGGATGACAGTGGTCAAAAGATATGTGAAGTTTGATGAAGACAAAGCCATGTGATTGTCCCTTGAGAGGGAGCTTGAGTTTCATGTAGTTGAGGAGATATTAGCTCCAAAGGATAAACCTCAGGATGTGGAGTAGCCACAAGTAGAGGAACGGACAATGGTAGAAACCACTCATGCAGAGACATCCACTAGAGATGGAAGGAAGTGCACTAGAGAGGCTGATAGATTATTTTTGGATGCGAGAGTTAATGTAGGAGCACCCACATCACAACGTAGGCAGAGAAGGTCCCCAAAGAGGTATAATGGATAAATGGCTCTTATGAGCGAAGGTATTGTGACATAACCATCCTCTTTTGAGGAATCAATGCAAAAACCAATTTGGGTTGATGTCATGGTTGAGGAGTGTAAATCCATTATTAGAAACAGTTCATGGGAAGTTGTCCCAAGACTAGTGGGGAAGTCAGTTGTAGGATCTAGATGGGTCTACAAGGTGAATCAGGCAGAATATGGGAGTGTGGAGAAACACAAGGCTATATTTGTGGCTAGATGGTTCTCTTAGGTGGAGGGGATTGACTATGATGAGACTTTTGCACCAGTTGCAAGGTACTCATATTTTAGATCCATCCTTGCACTCTCAACGGATGGGATGGTAGATACATTAGAGGGATGTAAATGCAATCTTTCTTAATGGATTTATTGAGGAAGAAGTGCCCATTAAGCAGTCGAAAGGTTTTGAGACCTTATACAAGGAGTTACATGTGTGCAGACTCAAGAGAGCATTGTATGGGCTGAAGCAAGCACCTCGTGCTTGGTACACGAGGATTGACAACTATTTCATCGGTTTGGGCTTCACCAAGAATGAAGCGGATGTGAACCTATATCATATTTTGGTTGATGGTAAGATTTTGATTATTGTACTTTATGTTGATAATATGATACTAACATGTGATGATCAACTCATAAAGTCTTACAAAGGTGATCTCACACGATAATTTGAGATGAAGGCCATGGGGCTCTTGCACTATTTCCTTGGATTGGAAATATGGAAAAGAGATGGGGAGTTATTTTTATCTCAAGGAAAGTATTCCAAGGAGATTCTGAGTAAGTTCCACATGGAGGGCAGCAAACCCATGGAGACTCCTCTTGCAGGAAAATGGAGGAAGGAGGATGCTACTTCGGGTGAAGTAGTGGATGCTACTTTTTACAGGAAGCTTGTGGGTTCACTCATGTATTTGGTGAACACACAACCCGACATATGCTACGCAGTTAACCAACTAAGCCAAGCTATGATTAAGTTGACCAAGACCTTTTGGAAGGCGGGAAGCATGTGTTGAGATACATCAAAGGCATGACAGAGTATGGATTATGGTACAAAGGGATAACGGGAGTGAAGCTTCAAGGCTTCATCGATGTATATTGGGCAGGAATTCCATCCGACCGGAATAGCACATTGTAAGGCATCTTCAGCATATGATCAACAAAAGTTTCTTGGTACAGCAGGAAACATAGATCAATTTCACTTAGTTCATCAGAGGCAGAGTACAAGGTGGCCAGTTAGGCAGCATGTGAGGCCATCTGGATGAGGAAGATACTTGTTGGTTTGTTTGGTCAACATATGGATCCGATGGTGATGCATTGTGATAACCAGAGTTGCATCAAACTCTCGGTTAATCTAGTATTCCATGACAGGTCCAAGCATATTGATATTTAGTATCACCATCTGAGAGATTGTGTTCAGAGGCAGATTATGTCATTAGAGTACATTACCACGGAGGAACAATATGCAAACATCTTGATGAAGGTGCTGACAAGAATAAAATTCAAACTCCACAAAGGCAGGAACGGGGTAGAAAATAATCCATTTCTTATTGAGAGGGAGTGTTGAAATGACACCCCAAAGCGGGGCTTCTAATTTAATTTCCCCTTAATTAAACTGGAAGAGAAATTGTAATTTCATCTCATGACAACTTGTATTAGTTAAATAAGTCAGAATGACTGAGTTATCTTATGAAATTCGAGTTGAGGATCTAAGAGGATGCATGTAGAGTTCTCCCATGATTTAAGGTGGTCTAGTTACAGTTATTTGTGAGTTGTAATTAGTTAACTCAATAAATTGAGTTAAAATCAGTTTAACTAGTTCTAACTGAGTGATGAGCTAGTGAGAGGTCAAGTGAATTAAATCTTATTTAATTCACGAGTAGTGATCAATTGGTTAACTGATAATTCACTATAAATATATGTTTCATGTTAGTTATAAGGAAGGCCCAATTGAGACCGAGGTTAAAGGGATGATAAATATCAATTGTATAATTAGAAAATTGTACATGTAATTTATAGATTCAATTGGAAGCCTAGGAAGGATTGCACAATCAAGGAAATGGATTTTCCTATTTAATAGGGATTTAATTCCTCAAGGAATGCATGAGCAAGGCAGGTTGAGAAGAGGCAGATAATTGGCTAAGTATTTGTCCGATTTTTCCTAGATCAATGTGAGATAGTTGGCAAAGCGCAGGAGTTTCTCTTGAGAGAGAAAGCATTGGATTGTTTCACAAAATTTGACTTTATACAATATACATATAGCATGGTTTTAGGCAGTGTACTTTCCCCAGATACATCTTGTGTTGTGCGATTGATTATTTATTTTTCTTACTTGTTATGTGATTGTGCGATCATGTTTTGTTTCCGCAAATTGTAGAAGGATTCAGTATCTTGTTTTAGTACATTATAAGATTGGATTGAATCCCGTTGTTATATTTTCTACAAATGAAAGTTGGGAAGAAAACTTGCATCATATTCAACAAGTTCTTCATACTCTGTGGTAGCACAAGCTATGTGATAACTTGGAAAAATTCTCCTTTAAAATGGACAAGGTCCAATACCCAAGCTACAATATTGATGAGTAAGGTGTGCATGTGGATCCAACCAAGATCCAAGTAATTCGGGATTGGTAAACGTCGAAAACTCTAATATAGATTTGCAGCCTCTTGGACCTTGCTAACTTCTACCAAAGATTCATGTTTGGGTTCTATTATATCCCTTGGCCCTTATTTCAAGTGACCAAGGGCAGAGAAAAATCAAATTTTTTGTTTTGTTTTGTGTGACAATAGAAGGAAGTCAATGAACTAAAATACCACCTTTGTTCTACACTAGTCCTCACCTTACTAGACATGTAGCAACTATTTGAGATTGAGACAAATGTCTTTGACTATGGAATTAGTGAAATCCTCATTTATCTAGGACATTTAGTGGCCTATCATAGAAAAACACTCTCTGATATTGTCCAGAGATATCCTGCCTATGATAAGGAGATGTATTCCTTGTGTAGGGCTACACTAAATGGAAACATTACATTTAGGGGAAGGAGATGGTCATCCACATAGATCATATGCCTCTTTAATTTATGCAAACATGAGGGAAGTTACATAATGACTGTCATTAGAATTTCCCAACATACCTTAAATAATTCCATTTAAACATAAAATATAAGAAGGGTAACACAAATCATATCACATACTACCTCAGTTGGCCCCCGATTGTGGCTCTCACCATAGTCCTTAGCTCTTGTGGGAACAAGACCTATGGATGACCACAACTATACAAAAATGACTTGAAATTTGTTGCCACCTACTAGATGTTGATGGCAGGAAAGTAAGTTCCATATTTCACCTCCAGTATGCATTGTTGTGCTACTAAGACACCTTTGTGTTCTTTCAAATGAGTGTGCCAAGCTTATTTTGGAGGCATCTTATAGTTTGGTAACAAGTACTTTTATGTTGAAAAGACAATGGTAGTACTACACAAGTATTTTTATTGGCCAAACTTTGATAACATGTTGGTAAGTATATTAGGTTCCACATTTCCTGTGTCATTTCCAAACCAACCATTAATAAGAAAGGCTTGTACAAACCTATTCCTACTCCTAATTGGCCTTGGGAATCCATCTCAATGGACTATAATTTTGGCCTTCCTTCTACCAAGCATGGTAATGACTATGTGTTTGTGGTTGTTGATAGATTTTCTAAGATGGCCATCTTGGTTGCCTGCAAGAAGAATATTATCGCATAATCCATTTCCAATCTCTTCTTCAAACAAGTGTAGGTACATTCTTGGATCCTGCAGACCATCATATTATATCGAGATATCAGGTTCCTAATCACATTTTGGTTGAGCCTGTGGTCATTGTTGGACACCAAGCTCACCAAACTAACTGCCTTTCACCCCCATGATGATGGCTAGAAAAAGGCCATTAACAAGATTATCATGCACATTTTGCAATTGTACAAATCCAAGCATCCATGAAAATGGGATGAGAGTATTCCCTATGTTTAGCATAACTGCAACATACCTCTCCATAGCTCAATTGGCCATAACCCCTTTCAAGTGGCTTGGGATTTCAACCATTGGGTCCCATTATGTCGCACTTCCCCTTACAGCTACACAAGCATAATCTACACGTGTTCAATCGAAAGTGGAAAAGGTTGCCAAGTTTATTGAACGAATTCAATATATCGACTAGCAGGTCCATTATATCTTGCAAAAAACCAATAATAAAATAAATAATGTCATGATCAACACTAGGTGCCACACAAGTTTCAAGTGGGAGACAAGGTTTGGATGCATTTGTAGAAGGAACACCTTACGGGGGCCCATCAGAAGCTTCAACCACTCTGCTATGTACCTACACCAACACCAAGGTTGTGGGTGACAACAATTTTGAGCTAAGTATCCCTCCCTTCCTTGGCCTGCACCCAATGTTTAATGTACATCGCCTTTGGACATACTTTCCACCACTATTGAACACATTAGAAATCATAGAGTAGTTGACACTTACCGATGTCAACCCAAGTTTCATTGAACATGCCACAATTGATCATATCATGGACACACAGATTAAGGGTAATCACCAACAAAGGATCTAGCTATATCGAGTTTTCAAAGCAGGCTAGCTCCTGCACTAAGGAAAGTGGTTCACCAGGGTCAAGTTCAATAGAAGTTTCCCCATCTCATGTAGGCATTCGATGCGATGGATACCATTACTTCCTAATGTGTTAGGGCTAATCTAGGTGGATATTAGTTTCCACCCACCTATTCCAATGGCTCACAACACAAATTTCCTATTTTGGCAATGTATAGGTCCTAAACTTTCATAGTCATTTCAAGG